>BSBN01000419.1:9550000-10783750 GCA_027924645.1 Cunninghamia lanceolata | reverse complement strand
TTAGCAAATTGTAACCAAAAGGTTTCGATGCAAAGGTTTAAAATTTGGTGATTTGAAAATGAGGCCAACAGCTGGCTCTAACTGGGGACAAGGACCTTGCGGACGGAGGACAAACCTAGAATCTCTTGTAATGACTAGTACCTTATCCATTTGGGCAAATAGAGTCAGGAGACAACATGATGTCAAGGGAGAACAAGGAGACAAAGACACACAGAGACGAGGCAAACGACAAAAACAACAGGAACCGAAACAAGATAGACACAACCAAAACACCTAGTTAACCTATGTACATGGTAGGTGACTCCTACCTCAAACTACTTCCAGATGATCAAGTGAAGCCATTAACAGGTTGAGAAAAATAGGCACCTATGTGGAAAAGTGGATGGTGAGTGAGGAGCACCTGTAAGCTCAACCACCAACTTGCAATTACTGCAATGAGAATTCTAAAATTAATAGCATTCAAAAACTCTCTGAGTAATATATTACACCCAAATAGCCAGTCTTCATTATAAACTTCTGAAGCATGTTGGATCACATCACCCTGCATGTTGTCAGCTATATTTTCTTGTCTTGTATCAATATCCCATCTTTGAATGCACTCATGACCATTTGAATCAAAGAAAGACCAGCCTTGGACCATATGTGTCTCCTGCAAAACTTGATCAAAATCAACATCCTTTGAAATAAATTGATAATCCAGATCATGGACAACAACTTCAGTGAACATTGAATCATCCTTAAATAAAATAACTTCATCTTTCTTTATAATAATTGACTCAGGTATTCCACAATCCAGTGATGACAGCTCTGTATCTTCTGGAGTATCTTCTTCTATAAATCAGAAAGGAGAAATGACAACTCCTTCTCCACACAAGAAGTCATCATCAGACATCTCTAAGCAGCAACTTGGGATGAAAACATTATGGAATTGAGTATCATCATTGATTTGATTATTCCTAATTCCTTCATGAATGCCCATATTACTTCTAGTACACATCCCAAGATTGTCTTCTATCCTTT
Organism: Cunninghamia lanceolata; assembly: GCA_027924645.1. Taxonomy (NCBI): domain Eukaryota; kingdom Viridiplantae; phylum Streptophyta; class Pinopsida; order Cupressales; family Cupressaceae; genus Cunninghamia; species Cunninghamia lanceolata. Next base: position 10,782,730 of record BSBN01000419.1, on the reverse strand, counting down.
CCACTTGCTTGGAATTAGAATAATTACCAGATGTATGTATATATTCTTCTTCTTCAACATCAGTATTGGAAGGAATAGAAAATGAACTTGCTATATTTGATGCAGAAGCATCTACATGACCAGAAGATTCAAATAGAGGATTATTCCAAACCTTGAATGCTCCATAAAACTCAGATTGCACATGTGTTGGAATGAGGATGCTTATTGGTTCATCTTCATACTTTCTATCCTCAATTTCTTCATTGATGTCTTTCTAGATTTTGATATGCTTTTGTTGCAGTGATCCTTCTCCATCAAGTTCTTCAAGAAATTTGAAACTTTCAAAATCAGGGTGCATGCAAGTTTGAGAAATATTGCTTGGTGCTGCATTTGTGTTTTCTCCATCTGTAAGTCGGTCTTCAATCTCTGTATCCACCGTAATGTTTATTGAATCTTTTTTGGTGCCTTCAAAGGTAAATGCTTCAATCTTTGGAGAAGAAAAAGATGCTAATAAGTGATCATTTTTGCTTGCTTCTTTATTAATTGAGTTGTTGAGTAATGGTTCAATAGTCATTGTTACCGAAGTTGAACTAGTTACTACATTTTCTGACTGAGTGTAGTGATTACTAACATTACCCCACGGAATAGAAAAAGTATTAACTCTTTGATCTTCAAGAGAAATGTCTGAAACATCGTCACTATCCTCAATAGATAAATAGTACACTCCTACATTTTGTGCAATATAAGGTCTTGTTGCTGAGGGAATCGACTCATCTTCAAGCAAGTCTTTTTCACCTAACACTGTAAGATTCATACAGCCACCTAAAGGAGGCATTAACTTTACTCTTTTTGTATTGAGATTAAACTATGTATAGGTATGCTCTTTAGGTTGATAATTATGGTTCTTCATGCAAGACCTCTTTATGGACTCGTTTCTTGAAACCTCTAGAATACATCTCTTAATATCTTTTTTTTAATAATCCAGACATAATCAAGTCATCTTCAATCTCAATAGCTTCTTTTTGTGCAATTTCTAGATTTCGTACCTTATCTTGTTTCAAGATAAATTTGACTTCGGGGTGCAATGAACTGATAAAGATACACAACTGATTATCTTCACTTGGTTGATTTGCTTGAGGGATTTTCTTTAAATATTTGTTGAATCATTCGACAAAATCCCTTATAGGTTCGTCCTCTCTCTTCTGGATTTGGAAAAACTAAGATAAAAGCTCACTTACATCAACTGTAATTTTGAATCTGGCAAGAAACTTTTCCTTCAAGTTGTCTCAATTTTTAATGCATCCATCTTTCAAATGTTGAAACCATTCTGCGGCAGGTCCAACGAGGCTTTCAACAAACAACTGCACAAAGACATCTTCTTCATTAACTCCTAGAATCCCGCAAGCAACTATGAATGAAAGAATGTGATCTTTAGGATTTTGTGAGTTCTCTCCTGTGAACTTTGGAAAGTGCTTCTGTGATCCTAATGGCAAAGGTGTGTACTGGGCCAAGGCTAATGGGCCAATGTGAGTTCCCCATGGCTGAGATGGATTTGACGCCATGGTGTAGGTTTGAAAATGATAGCAGTGGATATCTCACGTTCGTAGAGTTACCAACCTCCATTCTAGGGGAGGCATCCTTATATTTATGAGGAACTAAGTGCACTAATACTTCAGCTCGTATCCCCAGTAGAGTCACCAAAAATCTATTGGTAAACAGATTTGTCACCATGAAATAATCTTTGAAATTGACTCGTCACCCTTAGAGTGGTGATTAAATTGTCCCAACAGTTGGAGAAGCTGTTATGGAATTATCAGCTTTCCTCTACATTTGAGAGGCATAGCTCCCTCGTATGATAGGGGTATTTGTGGGTTTTTGTGTATTTTTAACCTGAAAATACATAAAGGATAAAACACAAAACTGGGAACAGATGACTAACAGAAACCCCAACAGTAGACATATGAAAACCAATTGAGATTCCACAACTAATAATGATGACAAACAGGGTTATTACCTAATGGGTTGAAATGTGTAACAATGATGAAAGGAGTACAATAAACCTCAACATAAGAAGAGATAGGTCATACAAGCACATCCAAAACAAGATACCAGGAGATGGGTGTGTTTCATCACTTCAATCACACAGATAATCAATGTATTACACATGTGCATAAAGGATTACCAATTCAACATACGAGAAATTAGTAATGATAATAGAACAACACATTTAGAGCATACGAACTAAACTGCATTTTTCATTATCTTTGAAATTATACAATTCCAAAATCCTTTTTTTACATAGTGTAAACACAAAAGCTTTTCGAGATATCTCTAAAAATTTCTCTAGAGTTTCCCCCTTCCTAGAGTTCTCTCAAAAGAGTCCCCCCCTTTACATTTCAAATAGCCTCATATTTATAGGTTTTTTCCCATAACTACCTTGTAACCAACTTGTACCTACTTCACAACTACCTAATAACTACCTTTTTGAAATACAAAAATATAATGAACCTTATTTTTGGTTATATTTTATATCACTTTTCTGAGAAAAAGGTTCATTTTCGAACTTGTGAATTACAATAAGTGACAAAAGTCACTTTTCCAAAAAGGTAACTTAACACTTGCAAATTGTGAGTTGTGAACTTCGCTAAGTTCTTTCTATCTTCATCTATTCCTTTTTGACAATTAAACCTCACCAGATGCCAACAACTCCTCTGAAACAACAACAACAGGATGTGTTTATTTTGACTCCATTGCAGATTACTTGAATTTCTTTTCCTGTAACTGTGTTGAGAAGACCATCTCCCTACATCCCAAGATCAAATATCTAAATTTTAGACTTGTGTTTGCACATATCTTTGATATTTTATGAAGATGTTCCTAGGTGTTAGAGATCATTATTGATACAGAAGTAAGTTTACTTTGTACACACTCAATTTATTTGTAAAGTTCTAAAGTTTCACCCACACAACTTTCTGATCATATGGATTATGTTCTATAACCTCAAGAGCCATCTACTAGAGTAGGCACCATCACTCATGTTTTATGGTGAGTAGAAGGTTGGAAGAAGATCATGGAACATAGTTCTTGCATAGTAGCCCATCGTCTTCGGGTCTCCGGTGTCTTGTAAGTTAAACTTGATGAAGATGAAAACTACTTCCATTCGACTAATATTTTAAAGCTTCCAGCTTCAACACGATTGAGAAGCCATATAAATTCCACTTCATAATGATTTTCATGATGATTGAGATTGCTAACCCACCTATGAGCCTTGAGAGTTTATAAATTTTTAATCCTTATCATGTTTTCTCTCATTCCAAAGCTCCATCTGAGCAATGACCTGATTTGTGAAGGAACATGACATGACAAAACTTGGGTGACTAGTACCACAGCCCAAGTTCATCAAATGTCCCTCTGTGAGGATAATGATGCCACTGTTAGTTTTAGGGAACACCCACCAGTCGGTCTGAGGCTTGATGGTTACTTTCTTAACACCAGGGTAGGTTTCAAATCCATGCATGTCAATTTCATTGTTGAAGTGACCAATGTTGCAGACAATAGCATTTTTCTTCATCTTTCTCATGTGATCGACCATGATGATATCTTTGTTACATGTAGTTGTCACAAAGATATCAGCAGTGTTTAACACATCTTCTAACGTTAGAATAGGGATACCTTCCATAAGGGCTTGTAAAGCACAAATGGGATCAATCTTTGTTACAACCACCCTAGCTCCAGCAGCCTTCATGGCTGCAGCACAAACCTTTGTCAACATCTCTATATCCACAAATAATAGCAACTTTGCCAGCAATCAACACATCAATGGATCTCATGAGCCCATCTGGTAGAGAGAGATTGCCTACATCCATACAAGTTATTGACCTTGCTCTTCGTAACAGAATCATTGACGTTAATGGTAGGGAATAGCAAAGTGCCATTATTTTGCATCTGCTATAGCCTATGAACACCAGTAGTCATTTCCTTAGATATGCCAACCAACCTATCCTTCATCTTGTGGTATTTGAGGGATCCTCCTTAAGGCCATCCATTGCATTCCATGAGACTGCATTTCTTTGAAGTGTTTTATGAAATAGTTTTGTGTGCCTTGTATATGCTTCCAAAAATTTGTAGGCATGTCTTCCACGGCACTTCAAACTATGAATATTTGAAAGCTTGGAAAGTCATTTTCAACAAATACATTTTGCAAGTATCTCGCAATCATTGTATGCCATGAGAGAACATTTCTTTAAGGTATTTCACAACACCTTGTCATAGTTTGCATACACGTCTACCTGAGAATAATTATGCATGTGCTATGTGCTTGGCATAAACAACTAACCTCTCATTCGCTGATGATTAAGAATTGATAGTGGCAAAATTTTAGGGATACGGAGATTAAATAGAATAGATATCCGTTTCCTATTTTCAACTAAAATATCCGGTAGAAATCATTCTTCCGTTATGCTTTGTGGGTGTCTATACCATGTTCTAAAGTTGCCATTTAGCATGACTCAAGAGGAAGCTCATTGTTATGGGATTCGAATCAGCATCTACCAGATGCATTCATTTGAGAGTTTTTAGAACCTCTTTAACATGTCAATTTGTAACCGTTATATAACAGCACCTTGCCTCATCTTCCACATTTCATCGGCATGCCTATCGGGATGGTTACAACAAAATCATAAGTTTCTATGACCTTCTTCATAAGTCCATTACATTTATATCATGCAATCATTTCATTCGCTGAGCTGGGAGAATGTTGACGAGGGTCGTGGGATCTGATTTTGTACCTACAAATTGCATTTGCTTAAAAGTTTCAACATTCTTTTCAATGAATTCTGCAATCATTGCATCTTTCGAAGCCACATTTCTTTGAGGTATCCTATCAAACAGTTTGATTGCCTTCATCTATGCTTCCATGCTTCATAGGCAGAGGGGTGTGGGTTTACACCAACCAATTGCATTTTTCTTGAAAGTTTAAAAACTCTTTTTAACAAATTTGTTTTGTGCAGGTCCTACGATTGCGGCAATCCATGAAACTATGTTTCTTTGAAGCATTCTTTCAAACTGTTCAATGTTGTCTGTGTTTCCATGTTTGTCAGCTTCTTTATGTGAAATCAATTCTCTAGTGTATTTTCCAAGGTAATCATGTTTATTTACAGGATTCCTTAAAAATGCACCCCAACCAGCAACATCGGACTTTCCAAGCAGCACTCGTCGCTGGTGCTTCAAGAGAAGCTTCATGTTTTTGCATTCATAGTTATCTCCTCTCTGAGGTGGAACACCAAAAGACCCATCTCCACAACTAACCCAACAATTCTGACACACATCTGGATCACATTCATGTCTAGCAACAAAACAAGGGCACTGCCAGCTTTGACATTGACTCTTTGCACAATGACAACCTCAGAAACAATTTTTGCAACTTTTTGAGCACCCACAATATTTTTCACAATAGGTTCCACCCCGGAGACAAGTGCATTGCTTTCCACATGTTAGTTGGCAACCACATGGAGTATATTGTTTACAAGGCTATCCTTTCCCATCTGCCATTCTTTTCCTGACCGAGGGATGGCCTGCAGACTTCCAAGTGTACTTTAATTTGTGCACTCTTCCTCTCCTCCACAAAAATCTTGATCTTGTACAAACCTCTATCTCAAGCATATCACTACAATCAGCCTTCCCACTACCATCAGACTGAAGAGTTCGTTCATCACCAACTTGATATTGTAGTATAGATCCATTGTGGGACATGTATTCAGCTATCTCTGAGCATGTCTTAAGACCACTTAGCAAGTCTTGTCATATCAGGAAACTATTCTCTCCAAAGATCTCAATGCCTTTACAATATAACCCCTTCTCTAAGGCACTCCACCCATTATCCCCATGCTTATCAGCACTTATCCCTACCTTTGTATCCTTAATGTGAGTACTCTGTTTTCCATGTTTCTCTACTGAAACAAGTTGCATGTCATTTACAAATTTTGTTTCATCCCCATATTTATCTTCCAAAATAGTTCTAAAAAGTTTCTTTTGAGAGATTTTGGATTTACTGCTATTAGAATACCTTGTGTTTGAGCTGAAATTAACATCAGAAGGTGGGGTACTTCCACTAATAATGGTATCCATATCTGAAACTGCAATTGTTTTTTTTTGTCATTTCCTCATGGAAACTAATACTTCTTTTGCAATTCTCTTATAATCTTTCCTTGAAATACCTCCATGTTTTAATTGTCTTTTACCTCTCCTCAAAAATTCTGTATGTTGAAAAGTGGAAGCTTCCTTTCTAGCATTAGAGTCTCCTTGAGTGCTCTAAGCTATAACTTCTTCACCAGAATAAGCACCTTCAGTCATGACAGTTGTTGTCCTCTTAACACCTGTACAACTACTATTCACACCTAAACCTTCCTTTAGAGAACATTCCATGAAGATATCTTTGGTAGTTCCAAAAAGTGGTGTCACCTCACAAGCATCAAGAGTAGAAGAATCTGCAACAGTGATGTTTTCCGTAGCTTTCAGTGCCAGCAAATAATAGTGGATCTCACATGGTGTTTTGTTGTCTTCTTTAGGGTTGTGTCATGCCCACATTTTCCATGTGGTCACAACACACATCGCACGTGTCATAGTCACATCTGTTATGTGATTATGACATGAGATATGAAAAACTTTTCTCACACTGTCCAAAAAACCCCCTTCGCATGCGTACGCATGCTCGACGGTGTTCCCTCATGGCGAAACACTACACTCTTCAGCAGAATACAAGTACAATTGCGTGCAACCAGAAGCATACAGATCAATGAGAGGGTCTATACAACGCTGCTAACGTCATTGCAAGAGTGAGATTACCAAAGTTCTTAAATCAAACCCTCGGCAATTTTCGGTAGCATAATGCCTTACAGCGTTAGTGGGAATTACGCTGCACTCATTTACGCACGTGGTTCGCTGATAGAGTAACAACTTCCCACGACGCCTTGTTCCGACTAAACCAGCTAGTGATCTCCCTATTTAGTCATTTTTCAGCCAAGCACGGTTGTCTGTCTCCTCTCTTGTTTCCTGAAAACATACTCCTCCTATGACTTAGCATTTTCAACAAGGTGGTTTGGTGCTCTCTCTTCCCTTTTCACAAGTTCTTAATTTTGATTGTATCTTTAACGCCCTTACCTTAACTATTTCTCTGTTAATTGAGTGTGTTTATATTTCGGTCTCTCTCTCTCTTTCGTTTTCTATGCTTTCTTTATGTGCATCCTGACCTTTCTTCATGATTTACGTCAATCAGGGTTATCACTGCAGCTATTGTTGATATTAAACCTAATTTCAGGATGATCTAGGTCACAAAGGCTGGTTTACTATTTCGCTGGACTCGGTCTCCTAATCTTCCCCGATCTAGGTTCCTCCTCTTCGTATGTACTTATTAAACCTGTTCCTAAGCAGATTTGGCAGAAGTGTCCGTCAACTTAGTTCTCTTATCCCATTTGGGAAATGTCGTGCATTTTCTCCTCTGTGTTTTCCAATGTTAGTTTTTCTTCTTCGGATTCTCTTACAGGTTTACTTATGAGGTCGTTTGGTACAGTTGAGATTAAAATGGCCACATGGATTGTCAGTGGTGGCTTCTTAAGTTTATTTCCAGTGTTCTTTTGAGCAAGGTGATCTGTAATTTTCCTCTTCATTTTCCAGGTGATTTATATTACGTTGATAGTTGAAACTTCCGAGAAACTCTTTCCAGCGTATCACTGAATATTCCTTAACTCTCTTTTACATTATAATTTTATTTTCTCTTGTTTATAATTACTGTTGTTACTATTACTGTTGTTACTATTAATGACTATTAATACACTGATTGTGACTCGTATCATGTTGTAAATAGATGTAGGAGGCTCTCCACTTTATAAAACCCTAGTCATGGTAATATATCTTCTTTGGTTGTTGTGTTCAACACTTAATAACATCTACTGTGTGAATATAATTTGTTATTTTTTTTGTTTTCTCTATGTCCATGAGACATAGTTTATAACGATTTAAAACGAGGGCCCAATAACATGGTTCATAGATTTACTCCTATGGATATTATATATATATATATATATATATATATATAATATATAATATATATATATATATATATTTTAATGTCTATGTATAGGACGAAATTGGTTTACCACTATATATGTATATATCTCTATGTATATATATATATATATACATAGAAATATATAGATAGATATATAATCATTTTATTATATATATATAGCTATGTACATAGACATATATAGTATATATATATGCCTATATATAGAGCTATAAAAAAATGTATTTATTTTCCAAAGAAACCAATCATATGTTAGGGCCAAAGCCCTAACATTTTTTTTTTTTGGTTGCTTTAGATTCCACAGCCGACGGCGGCCATGGGCGGCAGTGGCCGCAGTGACAGAGCAGCGGACAGGGTCGGCGGTGGCTGCAGAGCGGCGGACAGGGTCGGCGGTGGCCGCAGAGTGGCGGGCCTGTGCAGGCCGCGGGAGGCATAAGGGGAAGGGGGGATGTGGAGTGGGGCGGAGCCCCACCCACATCCCACGATGTGGGGTGTGGGTGGGGCTCCGCCCCACTCCACACCTCCAAGTATATAAATATGGGCCTGCGTGGGGATTTCTCCCTACCGCCCAAATCTAACCGCGACTGTGTTTTCTCCCGCGGCTGAAACTTTGACAGTCAATCTTATGTGCTATTCGTTGATTTCTAGCAACAATCATATATATATATATATATTCATGTATATATATATATATCAATGATAATATATATATATATATATATATATATATATATATATATATATATATATATATATATTTCATATATATATATATATATATCTATTTTTATATTGATATATATCATTCAATCTCATAAAAATGAGAATTACTTTCAATTTCTCTATTATTCTATAAAATGATAATTACTCAAAATGTGAAATATATATATATATATATATATATATATATATATATATATATATATAAATTTATTTATATAAAAATATTCTTATATGTATTTATGTAATTCCTAAATTTCTCAAATTCACTACTTTATGCATTTTCTCCAAATCAACCTGTTATAAAGATAATGTCACAACAATTAGATATATACATCTATATATATATATATATATATATATATATATATATATCCCAATTTCACTTAATCGGTAGAAATGGTAAATAGCTATCCCTTTATTATAAGTATATATTTCCATTTTCATAAACATTTAAGAATGCTTAAATGTACAAACAGAATATATATACATGCTAGAAATTAACAGAATCCACTAAATATGGAGAATAACTCAAACATTTAAAACTGTCTTTTCCATTTTAACATTGAACAATAAAAACTAACATTTTAACTAGTTAAGCAATTCCAAACTTTCAAATGTAAACAACTCATATCAGATTGCAATAATGAACTTTTCCTTTCAGTAATACTTGAAACACAAAAATTGCTATTGAACAAAGTTTGCAAACATCAACTTAAAAATTTAAGCACATTCATATTACAACTTCTCAATCATGAATACCACCTCTTAACTTCCCAGATGTGAACTTTCTTCTCCCAAACAGTACACAACTGATAACTTATGACAACCAAATAAAAGTCCAATAATAACAAGATCAGGGAGGTGATTTTCTTCACTCCCAGAATATCATTAATTTACAACATTAACAAGAGAGGTGTTCTCTCTTCATCTCTATGAAATGAACCAGGCCTAATTCTCATGACAAAGAAGATGAACTGTTTCTTCATAAATAGCCAACCAGAAGCTCCAAGAGAAAACCTGCGTATCAAAGACAAACAAAGAAGAAAATACCACTCATCTAGCTCTCCTCCCTACCGTAGACCCGCAAGTGGGTCACCCCCGAGCTAGGGAGACCATACTCACACCTGGGTACTCAAACACTCCACTTCACAACAGAAACAACAACAATCCCAAAGCACACATACACCCGTGGGTATTTTACACAATACAGAAACTCAACTACAGTGAGTTTCATAAGGGGCAGGAGAGTGGACACACTCGACTCCAGAGTGTCACCCTGACAGATAAATGAACCAATATAAATTTCTCTTGGTCTCAACCAAGTGTGATCACAATTTTTAAGTAATCTGTATAGGACTCTCAAGTCAAAAATACAGTCACAGATACATGCCCTCAAGGCTTTCAACATCCCAAAATATGGAAACAGGTATGCACCTGAGGAGGATCTCTCCTCCCCTACCCCAAACTTGATGAGCATTTCTCCCAAGTGGGAGACGCTCTGTCAAACAACCCGACAAGAACCCCACAGAAAACAAATCTAAACACATATTTCACACACATTTCATACACATTTCAGTTCTACAAAAACAAAGGTAAAATTCAGACCAACCTTGCAAAGCCCTCCTGGAATGAAGTTGTTGCAGAGTCCACAGAGTTCACTTCCAACCTTAGCCACCAACTCCCTCTTCCTTCTCTATCTTCCAAACTAACTTCTCTATTTTTGGTAAGGCAAAAATGAAAGTTTTTCCCCAAAATTCAACTAACTCCCTCTCATCCCAAAATTTGAAAATAAATAACCCAAATTCTCTTTCTTTTTTTAATTTTGAGAAATGGGGAAGTGACACTTGTCACCTCCTCACCCTTCCCCAAAACCACTATTCTGTCCTGGTGGCTTATGTCACTCTCCATTCCCAAGGGTATTCCTTATTCCTCTCATGTGACTCCACTTTCTCATGGGAGAAATAAAAACAAAAAAAAAGTTAAATGGGAACAAGACAGGTGACCCATGCCTCTTTCTACTTTATTCACATGGGTGTCCCCAGAGTACATGGGGGAATCTCACTAAAGAAGAGGTGACCTTCACTAATGGATGGCATCTCTTATCTAGGGGAATGTAGAGGGGATGGGTTGGGTGTTGGTACAACCCATCATGTCCCCTCCTACCTCCAATTTTCGCCACTTAACTTCAGGGGAAGGTTAAGTTGACTAGATGGAGGTTACTCAAGGGTTACCCATGCCAAATGGGCCCCTGGACCCATGGGGTATAACCCAGGGTCAACTTTAACCCATACAAGACACCCCTGGTCAAGGTAAGGCACAAGAAAAGGGCCTCATAATTTAAATAAAATAAGAAATTTCAAATTCAATCTCTTTACAACACTAATTATAAAAATAAAGGTACATGAGGGTAACCTAACCCACTCGACCATACGAAAGACCACATTACATCATGACATCAAACACAAAGATATCTTGGTTCCTCGTGGAACCAGATCGGCTTAACAGGGAATAACAAATAACAAGGTGTGGAATGATCTCCAAAATCTGTGGTTCGATTAGTAATCCCTGCACACTCAATTACAAGATCAGTAACCACATAAATTCATCATAGCCGAAGCAACTTAAATAAAACATGCATTCTCATGCCCTAGTACAATTTAACATAATTAAAATCATATTACAATTTTCCATCATCACCTAATTCATTTTTCTGAAAAGTAAACTTATCCAAACATCACCCAATTAGTTTTTTCGAAAACATAATAAAGTTAAATAGTCTGACAAATTTCGGGAACTGCTATCCCACAAATATGAAAGTAACAAGAACAGTACTGTAAATAGTCATAACAACAGTAGTAAAAAGGGTGGTCCTCACATCCTCTCCCCCTAAGACGGTACTTCCTCCTGGAAGTCATCAAAAAGGTGAGGATACAGGGTCTTCAATCTCTCTGCATCTTCCCATGTTGCAGTGACTTCGTCGTATAAGTCCCATTGGACTCTAACCTGGTCCAGCTCTCGACCTCGAAGGGCCAGCGTCCGACGAGCCAATATGCGAATTGGCTCCAACGCCAGTTGTCCGTCTGCCTCTACTTGAAGAGCACTCCAATCCAACACATGAGATAAGTCAGAAATATATAGACGTAAAACTGATACATGAAATACATCGTGGATACGTGACAGGCTAGGTGGCAAGGCTAGACGATAGGCTACTGGTCCTATCCGCTCCAAGATTTCGAAAGGTCCTACAAATCGAGGTGTGAGCTTAGAGCCTTTTCCGTAACGGATTGGACTCTTGTGCGGCCGCACTCTCAAAAATACTCTTTCCCCCATAGAGAAGCTTCGGTCTGTCCTCTTAGCATCGGCATACTTTTTCTGCCTGTCCTATGCTTCCTGGAGTCTCTGTCTTATCTGTTTGACTTGCAGTTCCATATTCTGAACTATCTCTGGGCCGATGACTGTTCTGTCCTCTATCCGATCCCAACTCAAAGGTGTTCTGCATGGTCTGCCATATAATGCCTGGAAAGGAGGCATACCCAATGAGCTATGATGCCCATTATTGTAGGCGAACTCAACTAGATACAGGTACTCCTCCCATCTAGACTGGTGGTCCATCACATACATGCGAAGCATGTCTTCTAACACCTGGTTAACTCTCTCTGTTTGTCCGTCGGTTTCTGGATGATATGCTGAACTGAAGTTGAGCTGTGTGCCCAACGCCTGATGTAAGCCTCTCCAGAACGATGAAGTGAATACAGAGTCTCTGTCAGATATAATGCGGCGAGGTACCCCATGAAGTCGAACAATCTGATCAAGAAACACCTTTGCCACTGATGGTGCATTGTATGTTGTGCATATGGGTGAAAAATGTGCCACTTTGGTCAGCTTGTCAACTGTAACCATAATAGCATCATGGCGACGTGATGACATAGGTAGACCAATGATAAAATCCATAGAAATGGTGTCCCATTTCCATTCAGGTATCTCGTGAGGGTACAACAGTCCCGCTGGATGCTGATGTTCGGCCTTGACCCTCTGACATTCCAGGCAACGAGCAACAAATTCGGCAATGTCACGCCTCATCCCAGCCCAATGATAAAGCTATCGTAAGTCAGCGTGCATCTTCTTCACTCCTAGGTGTGCTGCGTAGGGTGCTCTATGAGCCTCTGATAGGATCACTGTACGAAGATTACCTGCATGGGGTACATAGATGCGTTGCCGATGTCGAAGCATACCATCAGACTCAAGGGAATATCCTGTAAATTTGCCCTCAAGGGCCTTCTGATTTAGTACTGCCTGCTGCACTTCAAGAAACCATTCGTCCTCCGGTAGATGCTGTAAGATGCGATCCTTCAAGTCCATCTTCAAGGTCAAGGTCTGGATCTCGTGGCGTCTTCGACTCAAAGCATCAGCGACCACGTTCTCCTTCCCTTTGATATAGTGGACATCGAAGTCATATTCACATAGGAATTCCATCCAACGCCGTTGGCGGGTGTTCAAATTAGGCTGTGTAAAAATATACTGCAAACTATGATGGTCCGAATGGAGTTCAAAGCGTCGTCCTAAGAGAAAGTGTCTCCAGCGAACCAAGGCATGAACAACAGCTGCGAGCTCTAAGTCGTGCGTAGGATAGTTTAACTCATGTGTCTTTAGTTTCCGCGATTCGTATGCAATCGCTCGACCATCCTGCATAAGCACAGCTCCCAAACCTTCTAATGATGCATCTGTGCAAACTACAAACTCCTTTGATGGATCTGGGACTGCTAAAATAGGAGCACTAGTAAGACGCTCCTTGAGGACTCCAAAAGCCTTTTCACACTACTCGGTCCAAGTGAAACCCTTCCCTTTGCGCTGAAGGGAAGTGATGGGATGTGCTATCCTGGAGAAACCTTCGACAAACCGACGATAATACCTGGCTAACCCCATAAAACTTCTGACCTCTGTCACGTTAGTGGGTGCTGGCCACTCCTGAATTGCTCTAATTTTAGATGGATCTACGGAGATGCCATCGCCTGATAAAATGTGTCCCAAATATTGCACCTCTGTCCTGAAGAAGGCACACTTCGCCAAGTTGCCATAAAGCTGCTGCCCTCGTAATTGCTGCAAAACTTGATGCAAGTGCTCTTCATGCTCCTCCTCAGTCCGTGAATAAATCAGAATGTCATCTAGAAATATGATCACGAACCGATCTAGGTATGTACGGAACACCCCGTTCATGAGACTCATGAATACTGCAGGAGCGTTCGTCAACCCGAAAGGTACCACTGTGAATTCGTAATGACCATATCTGGTTCGAAAAGTAGTTTTATGAATGTCTGACTCCGTGATGCGCAATTGGTGATACCCAGATTTTAGATCGATTTTTGAGAACACTCTGGCTCCCTGCATCTGATCAAAAAGGTCGTCAATCCTAGGCAGAGGATAACGGTTCTTCACCGTCAACTTGTTCAACTGCCTGTAGTCCATGTATAGACGAAGAGACCCATCCTTCTTCTTCACGAAGATAACTGGTGCGCCCCATGGTGAAACGCTAGGTCGGATGTGTCCCTTCTCAAGTAATTCTTCTAACTGCAGCTTAAGTTCAGTGAGTTCATGGGTTGTCATCCTATAGGGTGCGCGGGATATCGGCTCTGCACCTGGCACTAAGTCGATGTGGAAGTCCACTTCTCTGCGTGGAGGCATACCAGGTAATTCTGGCAGAAATACATCGGCAAACTCTCTAAGGATAGGGTGGTCATCTAAAGTAGCCTCAGGTTCATCCTCTGCTCTATCACTGACTGTGATGGCAAACATCTGACATCCCTTCCGCATACAGCGCTTAAGCTGCTGAGCGGATATCATACGAACAGCCGTGGGCTTTTGAATGCCCACTATCTCAACCGACGAACCATGATCGTCTAAACAACTAATCGTTCTCTGGCGACAATCAAGCTTGGCTCTATGTGCCGCAAGCCAATCCATACCCAGAACTACTCCGTAAGACCCTAATGGCATAATCCTAAGGTCACATGTTGTGGTGAAGGATCCCAATGTGATCTCACAGTCTTTAACTAAGGTATCTACTGACATCCTGGCCCCTGAGGCCAACTCAACTTCCCACCTAATGTCTTGCCTAGAAGCCACCAGCCTGCAACGCTCCACTAATGATGTAGACAAAAAGGAGTCAGTAGCTCCTGAGTCAAAAAGGATCGAGATGGGAAAGTCTCTAATTGTACCTACTGCCTCGATGACAGAAGCCTGGAAATCGGCCTGGCAGTTGTCAACCGCTGCAAACATGTGGTGAGATCTGCCCACGTCACCAACGGTCTGCTCAGACCCTCTTGATCGGGGCTGACCCCCTGCAGTAAATCCCTGTGGGCACTCTCTAGCCAGATGCCCTGCCCCACCACATACATAACACGGTCCTCTAACCTGTAACTGTCCTGACTGTGTTCTGCCCGATTGTTGTTGCCCAGTCCATCCGGTGGATCCCTGTGAGCCTCTGTAAGACTGCTGGGACCTTGCGGGTCCTGCCGATGAACCCTGCTGTCTCTGATCTCTGCGTGGTCCCTGCTGCTGCCATCCAAGGTTCTGTCCTCCCTGTCCCCTCTGTTGAAATTTGGATTTTTGCTGATGTTGCTGCTACTGTGGAGGCCTAGGAGGTAATGATGAAGGATTATATTCTCCTCTCTGTGTTGTGTTTTGAGGCCTTCAGAAATTTTGCTGTTGTTGGGGATTCCGTTCCTGGTACTGTGGGCGTGAATTCTGTCCTCGTCCCTGAATTTCCTCTGATATAAGGGCCTTTTCAACAGCTTCGCTCATGGTATGGGGATTTGCCATACGAACTGGTCCTGCTATTCCGTGATTTAGCCCCCTGATGAATTTTTGTATTAATATTTTCTCGTCATGGAGGTATTCCGCGTAACGAGAAAGCTCTATAAATCGGCTCTCATACTGAGTAACGGTGAGTCCCCTCTGCTGTAGATCATGGAACTCATCGATTCTGCGCTGTCTATAATGTTCAGACAAATATCGCGCATTGAAGCGCTCCATGAAGATGTCCCATGTGAGTGTATCCACAGAGAGTCGGCGCTTGCACTCCTCTGTGCGCCACCAGGTGGCTGCTGCATCCCTAAGAAGATGAACTGCCACTCGTGCTTTCGTGTTGCTCCCATACGGTCGCAATGCGAAACACCTGTCTAAGCTAATTAGCCAAGCCTCGGCCACAGCTCCCTCTGTAGCTCCTGCGAAAGTGGGTGGGTTGAGCCTCAGTAGATCTCTGATAGGGTCCCCTCTGTCTCTAAGTCTCCCAAGTGGCTCTTCCACACCATCCTCATATACTCCATGCTGAACCTGTTCTTGTCTCAAAAGTCTCGGAGGACTCCTGCTCCGTGCTCGGGAGGCCGACCCTACCTCCTCTACTGTTGTGTCAGGAATCTCAACGAAGGGCTCCACACGTGGCACCTCTAGTGGATCAACGCGGGGCTCCATACATGGCTCAATACGTGACTCGGCACGTGGCTCCTCTCGCGGATCAACACGAGGCTCTATACGTGGCTCAGGAATCACTGGTGGTAACCTGTCTAGCATAGTCTGTAATGCCTGTAAGATCTGTGGACCTATATCCGATACTGGTGTCACCTGTGGTACTAGTGGTGCTTGTGGTACAGGTGGTGCAGGTGGTGCTGCTGTAACTACTGGTGTCGCCTGGGGTACTAGTAGTGCTTGTGGTACAGGTGGTGCAGGTGGTGCTGCTGTATCTACGGGTGCCAGTCCCTCGGCTGAGGAATCGCTGTGCACCTTGACTGACACTGTGTGGCGTGATCGCGCTCGTCGAACACGTCGGGGAGGCATCCTACAAAACAAGGTAGAAACTAATTAGCCAAAGTTGCGGAATAATAACGTGCCCAAATACGCCCAGTGTTTAAAACTTGGCTCTGATACCAAATGGCATGCCCACATTTTCCATGTGGTCACAACACACATCACACGTGTCATAGTCACATCTGTTATGTGATTATGACACGAGATATGAAAAACTTTTCTCACATTGTCCTAAAAACCCCCTTCGCATGCGTACACATGCTCGACGGTGTTCCCTCATGGCGAAACACTACACTCTTCGGCAGAATACAAGTACAATTGCGTGCAACCAGAAGCATACAGATCAACGAGAGGGTCTATACAACGCTGCTAACGTCATTGCAAGAGTGAGATTACCAAAGTTCTTAAATCGAACCCTCGGCAATTTTTGGTAGCATAATGCCTTACGGTGTTAGTGGGAATTACGCTGCACTCATTTACGCACGTGGTTCACTGATAGAGTAACAACTTCCCACGACGCCTTGTTCCAACTAAACCGGCTAGTGATCTCCCTATTTAGTCATTTTTCAGCCAGGCACGGTTGTCTGTCTCCTCTCTTGTTTCCTGAAAACATACTCCTCCTATGACTTAGCATTTTCAACAAGGCGGTTTGGTTGCTCTCTCTTCCCTTTTCACAAGTTCTTAATTTTGATTGTATCTTTAACGCCCTTACCTTAACTATTTCTCTGTTAATTGAGTGTGTTTATATTTCGGTCTCTCTCTCTCTTTCGTTTTCTATGCTTTCTTTATGTGCATCCTGACCTTTCTTCATGATTTACGTCAATCAGGGTTATCACTGCAGCTATTGTTGATATTAAACCTAATTTCAGGATGATCTAGGTCACAAAGGCTGGTTTACTATTTCGCTGGACTCGGTCTCCTAATCTTCCCCAATCTAGGTTCCTCCTCTTCGTATGTACTTATTAAACCTGTTCCTAAGCAGATTTGGCAGAAGGGTCCGTCAACTTAGTTCTCTTATCCCATTTGGGAAATGTCGCGCATTTTCTCCTCTGTGTTTTCCAATGTTAGTTTTTCTTCTTCGGATTCTCTTACAGGTTTACTTATGAGGTCGTTTGCTACAGTTGAGATTAAAATGGCCACATGGATTGTCAGTGGTGGCTTCTTAAGTTTATTTCCAGTGTTCTTTTGAGCAAGGTGATCTGTAATTTTCCTCTTCATTTTCCGGGTGATTTATATTACGTTGATAGTTGAAACTTCCGAGAAACTCTTTCCAGCGTATCACTGAATATTCCTTAACTCTCTTTTACATTATAATTTTATTTTCTCTTGTTTATAATTACTGTTGTTACTATTACTGTTGTTACTATTAATGACTATTAATACACTGATTGTGACTCGTATCACGTTGTAAATAGATGTAGGAGGCTCTCCACTTTATAAAACCCTGGTCATGGTAATATATCTTCTTTGGTTGTTGTGTTCAACACTTAATAACATCTACTGTGTGAATATAATTTGTTATTTTTTTTGTTTTCTCTATGTCCATGAGACATAGTTTATAACGATTTAAAACGAGGGCCCAATAACATGGTTCATAGATTTACTCCTATGGATATTATATATATATAATATATATATATATTTTAATGTCTATGTATAGGACGAAATTGGTTTACCACTATATATGTATATATCTCTATGTATATATATATATATATATATATACATAGAAATATATAGATAGATATATAATCATTTTATTATATATATATAGCTATATACATAGACATATATAGTATATATATATGCCTATATATAGAGCTATAAAAAAATGTATTTATTTTCCAAAGAAACCAATCATATGTTAGGGCCAAAGCCCTAACATTTTTTTTTTTTTGTTGCTTTAGATTCCACAGCCGACGGCTGCCATGGGCGGCAGTGGCCGCAGTGACAGAGCGGCGGACAGGGTCGGCGGTGGCCGCAGTGACAGAGCGGCGGACAGGGTCGGCGGTGGCCGCAGAGCGGCGGGCCTGTGCAGGCCGCGGGAGGCATAAGGGGAAGGGGGGGATGTGGAGTGGGGCGGAGCCCCACCCACATCCCACGATGTGGGGTGTGGGTGGGGCTCCGCCCCACTCCACACCTCCAAGTATATAAATATGGGCCTGCGGTGGGGATTTCTCCCCACCGCCCAAATCTAACCGCGACTATGTTTTCTCCCACGGCTTAAACTTTGACAGTCAATCTTATGTGCTATTCGTTGATTTCTAGCAACAATCATATATATATATCTATTTTTATATTGATATATATCATTCAATCTCATAAAAATGAGAATTACTTTCAATTTCTCTATTATTCTATAAAATGATAATTACTCAAAATGTGAAATATATATATATATATATATATATATATATATATAAATTTATTTATATAAAAATATTCTTATATGTATTTATGTAATTCCTAAATTTCTCAAATTCACTACTTTATGCATTTTCTCCAAATCAACCTGTTATAAAGATAATGTCACAACAATTAGATATATACATCTATATATATATATATATATATATATATATATATATATATATATATATATATATATATATATATATATATATATATATCCCAATTTCACTTAATCGGTAGAAATGGTAAATAGCTATCCCTTTATTATAAGTATATATTTCCATTTTCATAAACATTTAAGAATGCTTAAATGTACAAACAGAATATATATACATGCTAGAAATTAACAGAATCCACTAAATATGGAGAATAACTCAAACATTTAAAACTGTCTTTTCCATTTTAACATTGAACTATAAAAACTAACATTTCAACTAGTTAAGCAATTCCAAACTTTCAAATGTAAACAACTCATATCAGATTGCAATAATGAACTTTTCCTTTCAGTAATACTTGAAACACAAAAATTGCTATTGAACAAAGTTTGCAAACATCAACTTAAAAATTTAAGCACATTCATATTACAGCTTCTCAATCATGAATACCACCTCTTAACTTCCCAGATGTGAACTTTCTTCTCCCAAACAGTACACAACTGATAACTTATGACAACCAAATAAAAGTCCAATAATAACAAGATCAGGGAGGTGATTTTCTTCACTCCCAGAATATCATTAATTTACAACATTAACAAGAGAGGTGTTCTCTCTTCATCTCTATGAAATGAACCAGGCCTAATTCTCATGACAAAGAAGATGAACTGTTTCTTCATAAATAGCCAACCAGAAGCTCCAAGAGAAAACCTGCGTATCAAAGACAAACAAAGAAGAAAATACCACTCATCTAGCTCTCCTCCCTACCGTAGACCCGCAAGTGGGTCACCCCCGAGCTAGGGAGACCATACTCACACCTGGGTACTCAAACACTCCACTTCACAACAGAAACAACAACAATCCCAAAGCACACATACACCCGTGGGTATTTTACACAATACGGAAACTCAACTACAGTGAGTTTCATAAGGGGCAGGAGAGTGGACACACTCGACTCCAGAGTGTCACCCTGACAGATAAATGAACCAATATAAATTTCTCTTGGTCTCAACCAAGTGTGATCACAATTTTTAAGTAATCTGTATAGGACTCTCAAGTCAAAAATACAGTCACAGATACATGCCCTCAAGGCTTTCAACATCCCAAAAGATGGAAACAGGTATGCACCCGAGGAGGATCTCTCCTCCCCTACCCCAAACTTGATGAGCATTTCTCCCAAGTGGGAGACGCTCTGTCAAACAACCCGACAAGAACCCCACAGAAAACAAATCTAAACACATATTTCACACACATTTCATACACATTTCAGTTCTACAAAAACAAAGGTAAAATTCAGACCAACCTTGCAAAGCCCTCCTGGAATGAAGTTGTTGCAGAGTCCACAGAGTTCACTTCCAACCTTAGCCACCAACTCCCTCTCCCTTCTCTATCTTCCAAACTAACTTCTCTATTTTTGGTAAGGCAAAAATGAAAGTTTTTCCCCAAAATTCAACTAACTCCCTCTCATCCCAAAATTTGAAAATAAATAACCCAAATTCTCTTTCTTTTTTTAATTTTGAGAAATGGGGAAGTGACACTTGTCACCTCCTCACCCTTCCCCAAAACCACTATTCTGTCCTGGTGGCTTATGTCACTCTCCATTCCCAAGGGTACTCCTTATTCCTCTCATGTGACTCCACTTTCTCATGGGAGAAATAAAAACAAAAAAAAAGTTAAATGGGAACAAGACAGGTGACCCATGCCTCTTTCTACTTTATTCACATGGGTGTCCCCAGAGTACATGGGGGAATCTCACTAAAGAAGAGGTGACCTTCACTAATGGATGGCATCTCTTATCTAGGGGAATGTAGAGGGGATGGGTTGGGTGTTGGTACAACCCATCGTGT
The DNA here is from genome assembly GCA_027924645.1 of Cunninghamia lanceolata. Taxonomy (NCBI): domain Eukaryota; kingdom Viridiplantae; phylum Streptophyta; class Pinopsida; order Cupressales; family Cupressaceae; genus Cunninghamia; species Cunninghamia lanceolata. The sequence goes on along the minus strand of BSBN01000419.1, from coordinate 10,761,734 downwards.
CCCCTCCTACCTCCAATTTTCGCCACTTAACTTCAGGGGAAGGTTAAGTTGACTAGATGGAGGTTACTCAAGGGTTACCCATGCCAAATGGGCCCCTGGACCCATGGGGTATAACCCAGGGTCAACTTTAACCCATACAAGACACCCCTGGTCAAGGTAAGGCACAAGAAAAGGGCCTCATAATTTAAATAAAATAAGAAATTTCAAATTCAATCTCTTTACAACACTAATTATAAAAATAAAGGTACATGAGGGTAACCTAACCCACTCGACCATACGAAAGACCACATTACATCATGACATCAAACACAAAGAGATCTTGGTTCCTCGTGGAACCAGATCGGCTTAACAGGGAATAACAAATAACAAGGTGTGGAATGATCTCCGAAATCTGTGGTTCGATTAGTAATCCCTGCACACTCAATTACAAGATCAGTAACCATATAAATTCATCATAGCCGAAGCAACTTAAATAAAACATGCATTCTCATGCCCTAGTACAATTTAACATAATTAAAATCATATTACAATTTTCCATCATCACCTAATTCATTTTTCTGAAAAGTAAACTTATCCAAACATCACCCAATTAGTTTTTCCGAAAACATAATAAAGTTAAATAGTCTGACAAATTCCAGGAACTGCTATCCCACAAATATGAAAGTAACAAGAACAGTATTGTAAATAGTCATAACAACAGTAGTAAAAAGGGCGGTCCTCACAGGTTGCTCCATGGTGATTATTTTTCACTAGGTAAAATGAGACCCTGAGAACAACCATGTAACCGACAATCAAAAACCAAACAGTGTCTGCAAAACAAGTTGTCTAAGGAATCCAAAGCAGCATCTAGATCCTTTCCAAGAAATATATCATTGCTAGAAGCTATATTTTCTATAGTTGCTGTAGCAGTTTCAAGGTTCTTCACTTGTTTCTTCTTGCCTTGCTCCATAAGAAATATATATCTTGCCTTTTTTAAAAAAAAACTTCCAGCCGGTCGCCACATGCAAAAAGTGAACGTGGATTTCTCCAAATTTGTAAAATCACGCCATTGGTAAAAAGAAAAATGTGTGAACTTGGCCAACCTCACAAGTCACACGAACTTAGTGAAAGATGAAAAATGACGCAAGGTTTGCAAAGAATAAAAGTTGACGCATAGTGAACTTTGTGAAAAACAAAAGTTGATGCGAGCTTAGTATGAAATGAAAGTGGATGTGAAATATTACGAAGCCATGAATTTTTTCGTTGGCATAATGTTGCTACTAAAGTTTTAATGGAAAGAAATAAGACAATGAATGACTGACGCGGGAAATATGACATTGGCAAATTGTAACCAAAAGGTTTCGATGCAAAGGTTTAAAATTTGGCGATTTGAAAATGAGGCCAACACGGTCAACCTCATGCCGATTTCTCACTACCATTGGTGAGACCAAAGAGATCAGAGACACTACCACAGGCTCCACCGATTATCACTGTTTCACCAATAACACATCGTCAGACCAAACCACCATCGAGGAGACACAAGCATCAGAGTGAGATCTTCAGCTAAGCCTGATAGAGCATGTCAACCTAACAACTTGCCCTTCATCGGTGTAACAATGCATATTGCCCAAAGACTCCTCACTCCTGCTGATAAAAGAGGTATGCCTGATGGCCACTACTATCAGTGAAACACCTGTCATCGGTAAAGCCCAACATAGGTATACCAATAGTATTCTATCAGGCTAATGAACCTGTAATTTGAGTCACTAGTACTCAACAAATTTGGTGATCTAACTACAAGGTTGCAACTACCTCACAATAAGCACTCTATCGACAAACACAAGTAGACTGCCTCGGGTCAGTGATCTGTTCACTTCAAGATCTTCCAGAATTCCTTCTCTCCCAAAGGATTTGCAAACTTCACTCTAATACCTCTTGGTTTAGTCATGGATGGAGGGTCCAAAGAATGGATTGTTGAACCATGTAGTTTGAGTAGATAAAACAAAAGTAACACAAGAATAACACAAGAATAGATTGCAATAGAATTTTTATAGATTTAATATCTCAGATAGTTACAATACCCATATGTCGGCAACATGTGGATTGATATAGGCTCGTAGGCCTATCCTCCAGTAAAATTACATGAAAGATATAGCTTTGAAGAGTCTTCCATAAATCCACAAGTAAAGACTAAAAGAATTCTATCATGTTACTTTCTATTCTAATGCATCTAATGAATGCTTATATATCATTTTCTAGCTCAAAGAATGCTCTGTGTTGTCATCAAGATGGTTTAAACTCTAATACATGATGAAACATGTAGGTTAACCTACAACATGTGGTAATTCTCTACAAATGGTTCAAATGTGTTGTGGTTCTCAATGATAATCTATCTGGTCCATACTGCCTTGTGAGATCTTCCATTTAGCTCCACAAGTCATGGAAACTCTCTGCAAACCTTGTATGCTCATACTGAATGTTAAATGCAATGTTTTGTGAGTTTTGTTGATGTTCTAATAGTGATAACTCTCTGTAGACAATTCCAACCCTCATTAAATCTAGATATGATGTAGATGACATAGTGTAGAGTCTAAATCTTATTCTGTGAGCTGTGAATTGATGATGTAGTAAAATGTAATGCAAAATGCTGAAACTGCTACTGACTGAAATGTAAGAAAAGAAAATAAGTCAAATATTTCTTTGGTTGATGCATGATTACCTTTCAACTTGGGATGCTCCTACATCAGAATCATAACATGTTCACATTATAATGCATTAATTTTATAATGAAAACTTATTTAGATTTTTCTTAACCAAAACTACATGCACTTGTGTTTGTAATGCAACTAAGAATTTGCATGCTCACATTATAACATGAGCATGTTATGGTATTTTTATTGTAAGTGGCTTATCTTTTATTTTTCTTGGAAAACATTTTTTGCAACTTCTTGGCCCCCTATCTTTTTTTGTATACCTTGCAAGAACATGTAAGAACCTAAAATCCAGATGCAAACACATACAACCAATAAAATCAAGTCACATTTGATACCAAATGTGAATAAAAATTGTATATGAACTACCAGTAATAAAAACTTCATAAAACAAACTCTAATAAATGTGTAAATAAAATTATACCCATTGTGTACATGAGAAAAATGAGCATGAAAGAGAAAAAACTAAAACCATATTAGCCTATTCTACTCATAATCTAATGCAACCTCATGATTGAGCCAAAAGGAATTCAAACATATGAAGTTAAAACACTTAACTACATGCAAACCTGGATTATTTTGGATGTGCTCCTTGATGTTGGATTGTATATTTCTCCTCAAATTGATAGAATAACCTTGCATAACATGAAGTCTTGAAAATGGCTTGGGTTGATGGCTATTTATAAATTTTTGAGATGGTGGATGAAGGGCTAGGATTTATTTGGGAGATCAAGGGTTGAGGATGATTGAGAGGTTTGTATTTATGGAAGATTTCCAAGTGGCAAGATTGGAGTGGAGGATAAGGATTGTCCTTAGATTGAGAAGAAATCAAGGGTTGAGGATGGTATTGGGCAAAGTGGATGGAGAGGGTCAAAGGAGGACAGAAGGACCTTTTCTACAAAGGACTTTCCCATGCCTTTGTAATAGACCCATGTGGGCAAGTACAAAAGCCTATGCCTTTGTACACATTGGAGGATGTGAGGGATTTGAATGGGTTAATGAGGGGTTAGGATTGTGCAAGCATGTGATTAAGTTGATTAAGTTGATTAGTCAACTTAATTAAAAGTGCACAAAATAGGGAATTAAATAAATATAAATATTTATTTAATACATTGGATAGGAAAAGGTATATTAGATAAGTGAATATTTATCTAATGTTGGACTATAGAAGATGGATGGTAAATGATTAAATAATCATTTATGCTATGAAAAGGTATTGATGAGGGTACATATGAATATTGATTTTATTAATAAAATAATATTTAGTCACTGTATTAGATGATTAACTATCTAAATAGGTGTTTATTCAGTTAAATGTGGAAGAAAGTGATTTGGGGATGTCTAGATTGTGGATGAATAGTGACAAGTTGATGAATGAATAGTTTTAGGTGTCTACAACTATAAGTCTAAACTAGCAAATAGACATTTCCTACATTAGGAGGAGATAGCTGTAAGGGATAAAATTTAAAACAATTTTCACAGCATAATTTGACATATATAACAACACTTAAAAAACATGATTAATAGAAGACTAGAAGCAAGCATAGAAGAGAAGTGACATAGATATGCCCCTATAAAAATGTTTAGAAAAATAACATCTTACAAAGAACCAAAATAGTATAATTACAATAGTAATATAGTCACAATAATATATTAGGCTTAGAACCTTAGCATGAAGATCAACATTGTGCTCCTCTAGAAGAAATCTAGCACCATAATCTTGTAAATAACATTTCATCCTATAAATTTTTCAACCTGAGCATCCAAATATAAAGGAAAATAGAAACCAATAACCACTAATGGTTTATGGAAAACCATGTACCAAACAAACCAAGTATTCCATACAAATCCTATGACATAAATTCTAATGCCTAGCTTGCATGATGGCTCAATAGCCTATTTTTAGCATATTCTCTAATATACATCATTCAGGGGTCATCACCTCCCACAAAATGAGGTTATTCATTTTGGACTTTTCCTCCTTTAGGAAGAGGGTTTATGACATGGGTCATTAGACTATCATCAATTGGTCAAAATTCTTAGTCCATTTGGTGATCTCCTTCTTAGTTGATAGTCTTAGAAGTAGCATAAAATTTCTTACACATCTTACAATTTTATATATTATTTTACACACTTGAGATGAAACATCAATGCTCTTAAATACTCTTACATATAAGTCATACCAATAAATAAACATGGCATAATGGCCAAGTCAAAGTGGTAGAACATTTTCCATAGAGACAAATTAAATACTAGAAAATAATTAAATAACCTAAGCATTAGTAATTGCAAGGTGTATGGCACTAGATGCCATGAAAACAATTGTATTTTTTCTTAGTTATAAATATTAGGCATTACAAGATATTATAGATCTAAATAGTATATGGTTAAGGTCTAAAGATATTATTTGTTAGTCTATGGAGAATTTGAATTTTAATGTTGTATTAAATATAACCTTGCAGAGAAAGTGTGTGATGGCTAGGATAGGTATTGGGGATGCACATACATAAAAATAATGTTTATTTTATGCTTTCATTCTCCATATTCTAGATATAGTTTCTAGTAAGGTTCATGTTATGATTTGTGTAAGTAATTACCCAAGTTGAGTGATAAGATTCCTATAAAATCCTATGCTAAGATTGATAATCCACATTCATTTCTATTGAATATAATGGTGTTTAAGGTATTTTTGTGCTTTTATTACAATGTGTGTCACTTATCAACTAGAAAATTTAAAATCTAGTGAATATCATTACAATCCCTAAAATTCATTTAGAATTGCCAATAATATTCCTCCATACAAATCCATAATAGTTATTCAAATCCCTAAAAATTATTAGAATTTGTTGGTTCATGATATAGAAATTTAGCTATATATTGAATGATTAGTGGAATTGGTTTAAATATATGATGCAAGAGGGTTTTCCCCTCTTGAAAAAAACACTCATACCCTCTTCCAAACACATAACTCTTTTAAACACATTCACACTATAAAATTGCAGCTAATGAAATTTATTTTATTATCAAGTAAAATCTACACCCTAAATCTATATGTAAACTTATGAAAGATGGCCTTCAATGACCTTCTTAGCTATGCATATACTTAATCTTCAAGTTGAGCTCTTTTCCACTCTTGTGCTCTTCCTCTGGTATCCATCCTTTGCTCATTTGTTATATACTAGCAACATTTTTCCTTCCTTTTTTTTTTGGCACCTTCACAAATCATCTGATGTTATCTTACCTTCACTTTCTCTTTTTCAATGTATCAATTTCTATTATCCTTATTGCTATTTTCCTTTTCCAAATAATGGAAAATCATGCCAGTTTTCCCACCTGAAACATCCTTGCTTTTCAAATTGTAATGTCCTTTTCTTTTTTCTTTGTCTGACAACAAATTCTTCTCTTTATTACTTTGTGCTCTCCTCTTCTCTCCTTTCTACACCTCTTCCATTCTAGTTTTCCTCTAATTTTTATTTTGTTTTGAAACTGGTAGCAATGTATGACATTTTTTTTCCCTCTTTCTGGCAACAATTTTAACTGTCTGTTAATTTGTGCACTCCTCCTCTTTCCTACTACTCTGGAAAAAATAGAGAATCTCAAATGAAAATCAATTTGAGCCTTTAGGAGGCATTCCTCCTTCCTATGGCATTTCACTTCTCTCATTTTTTGAGAGCTTCATTTCTCACACCTTTGGTTCCTCTTTTTTAAAAAAAAAAAAAATTACCCAAAAATCATTATTCATGAAATATGCCTCCTTTATTTTTATTTTCTCCCAAATAGTGTTTAAATGATTGTAACTTATTTTTTCTGAATATCCTCACATTATGCTATTCTAATGGAGTAGTATGGACAAATTAAAGATTTTTTTAACTTTGCGGCTATTTACCAGAATGTCAAAACCAACTTTTTGGGCTCTAACTTTACTTTTTTTAATCCACTTTCAAATGCAATCACCTTAAGAATTTTTTTGATATAAAAAGATGAAGTATAAAGGAATAAACCCAGAAAATTACTTTCTAAGATCTCCATATTACCTTGCTAAAATAAAATGGCCAAATTGGTGCTTCAGATGTTGAAACTGGATGTGAAAAACAGTGGAAAACTGACTTTGTGTATAACTTTTACCCACGAGATTATTTTTGTACAAAAACTTACGAAGATGTGTAAATAAACATTACCTAGCTTACTTCTAAGCCATTTTGCCTCAAACCTCATGGATTTAGAAATTATAAAACTTCACCAAATTGCTAGTGTAGGTCACGAAACGATTAACTCTTCAAAAATGTAAGGCATATGACCATGAAACCTTCTTCACCAAATCCATGACTGAATCATTAATCTACCTATAAGAGTATTTTCTGATAAAACTCACCAATTTCCTAAAACAATTGTTTCGGTGAAACTATTTGTTGCGCATCAAAGACAAAGTATGACAAAAACTGAAAACTTGCAAATTTTGACTCGCCACTTACTCCAATAGCCAAGAGATGCAAAAATAAAAACCAAATCACAACAAAATAGAAATCCAAACCTCACACTATTTTTTGTTGATGTTGATCATCAGTCAATCCGGATGCTTCTTGTGTAATTGATTTTCTTGTAATTTGTCATAATTTTATGGTAAATTAATTATTCATTGGATCTTTCTGTCTTTCAGTTTATGCTTTCTATAGTAAGATACAAACATATTTTCCAAAGTTATGTTTTTCTCTGTTAGGTCATTCAAATGTTCTTCCATTTCAATTAATATTCTTATTTTTAATGCCAAATATAATGTTATGATTTCTTTCTCCTCTCCTAAAATAGAAAAAAACAAAATGACTTCTTTCTCCTTGTCTAAAATATAAAATATAATTCTATTTTTCTTACTTGCTTAGTGGGCTTTGTCAATAGTTACTTGAATTAAGTTTCTATTTTCATACTGGGTATGTGTAAATTCAACCTATTAAGACCTTAACATTGTACTAGAACCATCAATCTCTTTAACATCTCTTCATTCTTCTTTAGTAAGTTATTCTTCTAACAATAAGATGTTTGAGGTGCACTTGCTATAGAAAGATCACTTTCTCTTGCATTGAATTAGACTTCTTTAAGAGTTAATTTATAACATGTTACACTATCTTTCTTAATAAAAAAGGTTATAGGATTCAACTCAACCATTTCTATCTATTAAATGACACAACATCTAGGTGTGTTTTTTCCTTACAATTTTTTGATTAAATGGGTAAAATAGGTATTGAAGGGGCCCTAAAACCCTTTACAACTAGCTAAGCATCAATAAAAAATAACAAAACTATATTAAAATAGCAACAAAGATCCACAAAAGACCAAATAAAACACAAAATAACAAGGAAAAAACTAGAGACCTACAACATTTTTAAGGTTCTAGTAGATTCCATTTTTTATTGGTAGAAACTTTCATGTACATCTGGAAAGTTGTACAGTTCTCTTTTTTATTCCTTTTATCTCTTTTTCCTACTATTCCTGGTTCTTGCATTAGGGCTTGCCTTGGTATTTTTACCCTCCAAACTAGGAACATCCAACTATTTAGTAGTTCTTTTTGACTTCTCAGTTAGGATCTTGATTCCCATCACACTATTCTGAATGGTACATTTTATTAATTCTATAACCCTTTTTAGGTTTTCCTTTATGTTCATGTTTTTTTATAGCATTGTTAGCTAGTTATTGTGATTGTTGTGTCCCTGGTTAAGCTCTTCACCCATCATTTTTTTCCTTTTTCACTACTTTCACCAAAATATGTCATGTTATATATGGATCCATAGGTTTTTGGGTCTTATAGACTCAATGATGAGGTTTATTTTTTCCCAAGAGCCCTCTTACAAAATCTCACCTCCAAAACGCCCACACAAAGAGCCCTAACAAAAAACCCATCAACAAAAACTCCATCAAACCTTATATCTGCAACAAACTAAGTCTAAAAACACAAATTTGACCTTGTAAATTCCTTCATTCTCAACCTACAACTCCATGGATTTACTATGCACAACAATCTACTCATTGCAAGGGTTATAAATCCTAGCGGATCTCCTCCCACAACCTAGCAACCTATGTTTGATACCACTTCAAAAAAAAATACAACCATGAAGCACATTTCCACATAACCCCATGAGAGATAAAAATGCAAACAAACCATAGTCATGATAACTAGAATCCAACATACAAAAGAATAGGAAAAACATACCACAAGGTGATGCAAGATCCATCCTAGGAAAATCCTCAAGAATGAAAAACCTAGCCTCCAAAAGCATCCACACTCAATGTATTATTTAGAAATGAAAAATTACAATATACTTACAAAGTCTCATGAATACTTATGAAACATCAAGCTCTTCGGATGCATCCTCCATGTGTCCAATTGTTTATCCATACATCCCATGCCATGCTTTACACATGCAGTCACAAGAGAAACTTAATACAATGACATCCCACTCAACCAGCCAACCCAAACCACTAACCATGTGCTTGGTTTTATAGACTTAATCTCAAACAAATACAACTTGTGGTATTGGGAAAACCATGTGTCTCAAAACCACAAGTACAAAAAACCTTTGACCCCTCATTTAAGTCTTGCAACTAAGTTTTCACTTTATGCTCCAATTAATTAATTAATTATTCTGTCTTCCATACGTAAAATAACTAACCCAATGTTACATACAACTTTGCAAGTAGCCCCAAATAAATATTTAATGTGGCTAAACACATCTCTTAGATGCACCACAAATAAATATTTATTTTACATAATTTAAATCTTTCATTTTTATCCAAGGTGTACAACACACCTTTTCCTAACATTCTCCCACTTGTATAGATTGCATAAGGGTCAATCAATGAAATACATCATCATATCCATACATGAAATCACATGAATCTCTAGCATGATCTCATACTCCATCAAGATACCTACAATAAAACAAAGGTGACCACCATCTCAATAAAGAACTCCTCTCATCATCCAACATGCCACCTATGGAAGAAAATGAACAAGCCAAGGTGAAAATGCACCAATCAAATCCAAGTTATAACAAAGGCTCCAAGCTACTGCCAAAGGTTAAAAAACCCACATGACTAAAAATAACATCCACAACATATGCCTTAATAAATCCAACCATCCACACCTCCTAGGCATCAACATCATTAGTTAACTCATGTCAACAACATATCAAATCCATAAACCTAATCACAAGCTTGCTGTATAAAACTTGTCAATGAAGAAAATACATATCAAGGAACTCCCACTACATTGGTAATTTCAAATCTAAAAATAGATCAAGGAATATCAAGTCTACCAATCAACACTCAATATAGCGTGTGACTAATGAACAGAACCATGTATACTATCAAGAACAATCACAATGATTCACACATGCAACATAATTCACTACATACTCCCTCACAACATGTCACCATAACTTTCCCAAATCATATGAACATGAACCTCCAAGAAGTAGCCATAGAATAAAGAGAGAAAACCTATACATCATATAGTAATATGTGCTTCTACTAACACCTCAAATTGCTAATTTGTGTCATGTATGATCTCCTTTAAACCCAAATGAAAATCCTCAACAACACCCAACCATTCAATCTCATAGATCAAATGAAATGTTCACATATGCATCATGCATAGACAACATGGATGCAAGCCTCTCTAACCAAGGAGGATCAAACTCAAGTATCCATTCCCATAAACTAGGAATAAGCCCAATTGCATCTCCTAAGCTCCTCATAAAAGATATCATAAATTAATCTCATATGTACAAGGCGATAACCATGCTAACACTGCTGAAATGAACCCTCTAGAACTAATAACCAAATCTCAAGATGCATATCCATGAGAAGGTATAGAATAGAATAAATGCATCTAAAGGATGGGAAATAGCTCTTAGATGATAATATACTAAGTAGACCAAGAGTGGAGAATAAGTATGCTTCTATAAGATACACCAAGTCATAATGACTCTCTCCAATAACAATTTCCTCTAAGGTTCATGAACTCACATCCATATCTAGGTGAAAGGCTCCTCAGTCTTCCTACTAAAACCTTCAAAGAGTAGCTATCTCAACAAATGTATCTAATCCCAACATAACACCAACCTCACCCAAGTCTCTAAGTATCCATGAGAAACTACAACCAATCATACCATGATAAACTCTAAATACAAAACCGCACTATAATGAAGATCCCAATCACATGACAATTGTACCAAATACCAATAGAAACAAAAAGATCATTGTTAAATCTCCCACTACACATCTACATAATCTAGGAATACATCATGAAATCATCATCTAACATATCCTCCTAGGAGATCACATGCACTGATGCACACATCTTGGTCTGAAGAGAGCTTGTATCATGCCAACACTCTAGCATGCAATCAAGAGTCCACCATGGCAGAATAACAACAACTCTAAACCAAGAGTCAACATCTCCAGTCACATGAAGATAACCATCTCCTAACAATAGTACCCAAGATGTCAAAGCATTCATACTACATATGAATAATAATTCAAGAGTTTGTACATGACACCTAACCACTGTAGAAGAGCATCAATCACTAGGTGATGAATACACATCACTACTAAAAGCTCCCACTAAACCATGATATGATATACACATAGCATTATAATAACCATCTCCTAAATTAAGATAACCATGGTACACACACAACTATAGTACCAATATAACCAAAGTAGAAACAAGATTTCCAAGCCAAGAAGATAAACCATCATCATTATTAAAAGCTCACACTAAACTATGTAACCAAGTTATCAAGGACATCATGAAAATCATGCTACAATTCCCAATAAGTTACTATCTAGACACTCCAATCATCCATCCTCTCATCCCAATGCAACATACAAATACACAAATGATCACAAACAATGCCAACTAAAAAAGTCTGCATCAAAGAATAAAAAGATCTCATGGATATAGATAGTCCACATCCAAGTGATAAACCACTAGGTGATTAGCCCAAAAATTATAACTTGTAGATTCCAAAAAATGAAACATGCAAACTAATCATCACATCATTAACCTACAAACTGAGATATCAAAGAAGATAACCTTGTAGACTTCAATACTCAAACACCAAATCAACTCCAAGTCAGATTTGCCAAACAAGTCAACAAACAAGTAACCATAGTTAAGGAACCAATCAAGCATCTAGGAAATAAGAAAAACCTCCTAAAACTGAACCACACCACCACCTATAATCATGAGTCAATCATCATAACCCAAACTATCAACTGCATACATGATCATGGCATGCCAATGCTCAAATGTACCTGCATATCTATGACACCATAATCATCACCATCATTGTACCTATAGTCAACTCCCACTGAAACGAGACTCCTAGTCTCACACATGTATCATACTATATCCTCAAACTAGAGGACAACATGTGTACCTATCACCACCAAACTCCAAACTCTCAAAACACCTAAAACTTGTATCAGGAAGCGTTAAATCTAAAACCCTATTTTACCATCATACTGGTATGATAAAAACATGTATCTCTCTAAGTTTATGCTCTAAGAATCATCTGAATTCTAGGCTTCCATAAGTGCATAAACAAGTAAAATCCTCCCTCTACACACCAGAATGAAAATCTGCATGATTCACTATGTATTACCTTGCAAATTCTCTCCAACACCTATTCAAAATCCAAAATTTGATTGTCGTGTGAAAAATTTGTGACCATTTAATTGTCCTAGAGCACTTCTTGGATTCAGGAACTAAATTGTAATACAAATAAAAAATCTAATGACCAAACCTATACCACTATGTATCTCTCAGAGAGACCTTTCCAACACCTATAAGAAGTTGAAAATCTTATACCATATGTGGAAGTTATGCTTCATGGAAAAATATTACCCAATTAGGCTTCAAACCAAGTCCTAGTGGTAGGATGGTGGCAAATAGGCTCTCTACGTGTGGTTTGATAGTGGGTTGGTGTTTTTAGGGATGAGCATTGATTGTTTTAGCTGGTGGTGGCCATGTGCAGGTGGCATTGCATTGATGGTGCGGCCCACCCACCACCTGTGGGGGTCTAGCCCCCTAGGTTCCATGTGACCACCTGCCAAGCGACCTGACATTTGGTGGCTAAGCCCCAACACTAGCCTTGTGGGCCTAGGTGCTAGTCACCCAAGTGACTATGGACTCAGTCTTGCCCATGAGCACTGGGCTCTAGTTTTTTTTAATTTTAATTTTAATTTTTTGGGGGCATAGGTACAGTCTTTAGAGAAAATAATTTATATATATTTACATTTAAATTATTTTCTCGACAGACTGTACCTATGTAAATGGAGGACGCAAAGAATATTCCTTGTGGATTATGATGTCATAACTCCATACAAATCCATATGGTCATATGGAATCTTTCTGCCAAGATTCCCCAAGGGCTTGAAAAAATACTTAGAAATTTTTTGTCAACAAAATATGTCATGTTATATATGGATCCATAATATTTTGCACCTCCTAGACTTAATGGTGAGGTTTTTGTTTTGCCTAGTAGGCCTCCTACAAAATCTCACCTCCAAAACCCCCATACAAAGAGCCCTAACAAAAAAACTATCAACCAAAACTCCCTCAAACCCCAGATCTGCAACAACCCAAGTCTACAAACACAATTGTGATGTTGTAAATACCTTCATTCTCAACATGCAAGTCCATGGATTCACTATGAACAAAAATCTAATCATTGCGAGGGTTATAAAACCTAGGAGATTTCTTCCCACAACCTGGCAACTAGGCTCTAATCCCACTTGAAAGGAAAACTACAACCATGAAGCACATTTCCAAATAACCCCATGAGAGATAAAAATGCAAACAAATCATAGCCATGATAACTATAATCCAACATACAAAAGAATAGGAAAAGCATACCATAAGGTGACATAGGATATATCATAGGAAAACCCTCAAGAGGGAAAAGCCCATCCTCCAAAAGCATCCACACTCAATGTCTTATTCAATAATGAAATGTTACAATACACTTATAGAGTCCCATGAATACTTCTGAAACATGAAGCTCCTCCAATTTATCCTCCATGTGTCCAAGCATGTATCAACACATCCCATGCCATGCTTCACATATGTACTCACAAGAGAAACTCAATAAATAGACAACCCACTCAACCAACCACAACCCAAACCACTAACTATGTGCTTTCTTTTATAGATTCATGCTCACAAAAATACAACTTGTGGTACTGGGTAAACCATGTGTCTCAAAACCATTAACCCTTCATTTAATTCTTGTAAATAAGTTTTCACTTTATGCTCCAATTAATTAGTTAATTATTCTATCTCCCACACTTAAAATAACTAACCTAATGTTACATACAACTTTACAAGTGGCCCCAAGCAAATATTTAATGTAGTTAAACACATCTCCTAGATGCACCACAAATAAATATTTAGTTTACATATTTTAAATATTTCATTTTTATGGAAGGTGTACAACACATTTCCTAACATGTACTAGAGATCATACTTTTCTAAATAGAAGATCCTTGAGGAAGATAACTACTAGTCAGTATAGCACCATTTGATTCATTCAAGTATTTTTAGAAGTGATAGAAGACCACTCTTTCATTTCGTTAAGAAATTTGCAAGTAATTTTAACATTTAGAGTAAGGATGAAATGTCTAATTCTTCTTAAAACTAGTCCACCTTTACTTTTGGGCTTACAAACCAACTCCCAAGTTACCAAATGGATTTCTATTTTTCTTCTAAACTAGGCCAAATATTTTTTTGTAAATTTGTTTAATATTATAAACAAATTTAATATGTATCTATAGCAAAGTTCTCATACAATAGACCAAAATAATTTCAACAGAGGATTTGATCATTTTATATTTTATGTGCTTGACTAAGAAGAGAATATTTCCATCAAGTGATCTTCTACTAAAATCTATCCCATAATTTACTTGAAAATGAATTTACAACAACCCCCTAAAAAAGAGGTAAAGCAAGATATGAAGAAGGGAGGGCACGAACTTGACATCCCAAAACTTTAGCAATCTTCTATTGTCTATTTAGGGAAGTTTGTTGATAGCAAGGAATACTGTGGGGGGGGGGTGAGTTAGTATTCCACAAAACCACTTCTTTACACATTTATTTATCCAATTTCTAAAGTTAATAACATGAAAGCAAAATACACATAGAAACAGCAACCACAAAGACATAACACATGAACACTAGGATTTTTACATGGAAACCCCAAAAGGGAAAAACCACGGTGAGTGTTAGCTCACAATATATTGATATAGCACAATACCAGATTACAAGAAGGCTCACTACCTTAGGGCTCATTGCTCAAGGAAATGCTTACTGCATGAAAGGCTCACTACTAAAATAGGCTCACTACCTAGAGAAAGAAAGAAGAAAGAAGAATGGCTCACTGCCAAAATGAATTGCTTAGACTACATCTACACATGCATGTTTGTAGCTCCAATGAATGACAAAAATACTATTTCAAAACTTTTCATCCCTTACTACTCTGATTTCACTACTCTACTTTTAAATGAAAATAAGATCTCTCTTCTTCTACTTTTTATTGCATCCATAGAATCACTTTCCTTTGCATGTCACACATATGTTTCTATCACATTCATATCACACACACCTAATACTAAATTCGATCCCATATATATGTATCCACAACACTTAAGATCTTTATATTAGGTCGACATACTCAAATGAAGCGTATAGTTAATAAACTTGTAGCTTGTCAGTGAAATCCACTCATCAAAATACATGGATGACCTAAATAACATTTGAAACACCTTCTTGTATGTCAACTTCAACTATAGAACCACTTAGGATAAAGTTCTAATTAGTAGAACTTACTGTACATAAATCAAACTATCATGTCGGCCTCAAACACAGACTGTTAATAATTTAGTTGAACTGTTCGATCACAACTTTCACTATAGAACACAATACTTGCTCAAAAACATATCAAAGACTTCTTAGACATCACCATTCATACGTCAGAATGACAGAGTGAAGTATTCTTTAGCAATGAAATGCAGACCATCAGAACACAGACTATGTCACTGTCAAACTCTATCAAACACTCTAGCGATACTTAGCATCTTGTGACTATCTTTCCAGTGGACTTTAGAACTTACAACTCGAGATTTAGATACTTCATATAAGTGTTTACAACACCTTGAAAACTATAGATCAAAACATGCACTTGTAGAGAAATGTGGATCATTTTACTTTGCAATATATACTATCCCTGTCTTACTTCTATTCATCCAGACTTAGATATTTTCTTCAAATGACTTCTGGAGGAATTCATCACCTAAACACTAGAATATATCATGATCAAGTAGTAGTGAGTCATCGTACCTAAACTACATTTGTGGGCCTTCATCTATGGAGGCATATTGATCCACTTTCTATTTCTTACTCTGGATACTATCCATACTTAGCCAATATGACTAGATCTTCTTTATCGGACATTAAAACTCTATTCCAACCTTGTTCCTTTTCTTGTTGCCATCAATGATAACACTCAATTATCCAACATAGAAGTGTCTCTTGCCAACAATCTCCCCCTTTAGCACTGATAGCAACACTTAGTGAAAAATTCTTGACTACTTTGACTGCTCCCCCTTTCTATATACACTCTATATTTCTTCTCCCCCTAAGATGTTTTATCATTTTTCACTGATCTTCTTCTCCCCCTTTGACATCAATGAAAAAAGTGTAGGTTTTGGTGTTAGAAATTGTCAAAACTGTAAAATTTGCTATACTCTGCCAGATATGGACAAATACACATTTGTATCTTAATTTACAATTGAAGGTAGTGTTAGGTTTCAAAAATGCAGGTTGCTAATCCTAAGAGGATGCCAGGCTCTATGTTTAGATTAGCAACATTTTTTAACTAACTTAACGAAATCAACCTTTAGGGATTGATGATTTCCTACACTTTAGGTCCTGCTACACCTAGGTGGGTGAACCTTGAGAATTAAGGTAGACTAAATGTAAATGTATTAACTAATTAAATCTATCTACAATGGCATATGGTGTAGGATAGATGAAAGCTTGCTAACTAATTCTTATATCTAACTAGTGGTTGGTATAAATTGTATAAGTAACATCAAGGTAAAAAGGATTTAAATAATGAATAGAAATAAGACCAGTGCCTTGTTGGGTAACAGAGTCAAATGAAGGACTAAGAGTAGTGGCTTATAGTGGGCAATAATTCTAACTATTTGGCACAATTTTAGTTTCTAACTTGTATAAATGTGCAGGGGGTGACTGACAAACTCTTCTTATTGATCCAACCAATATAATCAGATATCTTATAATTCACCAGAAGGTATTTTAATCCTTTCTTGAAGGAACCAATTGAGTGGATATGTAAGAATAACAGATAATATTAACTTGGAGACAGAATGGCAATCCTAATTATATGGCTCTTCTTAGTGATCCAAACTAACACTTCTAGGTTACTATGACTGATCAGGAGTATTTTAATTCCTATTATGGAAACCAATTAATCAAACCACACAACTGCAACAAATGTGTATTGACAAATTAAATATATACTTGATATATTAATCTGAATAACAAGGAAATACAGAATTGGAGACAACCACACAATTGAGTAAGTTTAACAAACAATTGATGCCAGAATAAAACCACAAGATCAGAGAACTTCAATTTACTTCTTCAATAATAATCTTGCAACATGGTCTTTTGAGAACATTGTGAACTGTATATATTATATTCTACTACTGATGTCTTTCAGCACCAATTGTTTGAACTTATATAGATATTTTATGAAGAGACATAACTCTTCAATAAGACTTTTGGAAAATTAACAAGATTAACAATCATTACCTAACCATAATTAGGCTCTATTCAAACATAAGTAAATTTTAGCCACATGGTCCAAGTACTCTTGACCAGGATGGAAATCAGTAAGTTCAATGGCATTTCTTGTAATCACATCAGTTGCAACCATCTTTTCTAGGTGTTTACAAGCTTCTCCAGATGCAGAATTTTTGTCTTTAAGAGCTCCCATAGCCTTGTGTAATATAGCTTGACAATCAACACTCCACTCTTCTTTGCTTTTTAGTTCTTCATCACTTTTAGATAATGCGGGCACTCCTGTATTTGAAGCTTCAGCACCTTCCTTAGCATCAATTTTAAGTTGATCATAGTATTTCTGATGTTGTTTGATCAATTCTTTTGTATTGGAAACACCTGCAATGTCAGAAGCACCTTTACTTTGTATTTCATTCAATTTCTCCTGTACTCTCTGTTCGAGCCTTTCATGTTCCCTAATTGCTTTATAATTCTAAGAGTAATTATCCCATAATAGGTTTAACCAATGTATCATGTTTGCATGTCTGCTCTATAGCACTGTGACAAGTGTATCTATTTAAATTTGTGCTGCCTGATTAGGGGATAATGCTTGAGTGCCTTGTGAGCTTTCACCCTGAGTTAATCTCCTTGTTGATTGGCCAAAAGTACTCTTAACAACATCCTTCAAGTAGTCATTTTCTTTTGTTAGTCTCTCACAGCTCAATTTATATGCATCTCTTTCCTTAATCAACATTTGAACTTGTGCTTTGTTTAGTTTCGCAACATTGATGCCAATGTCTGCTGTAATTAGAGGATCAATTTCCCCTGCCTTTAAAGTCATGACATGGCTGAAAGTTTTTTCAGTATCTATGATGGCTGTCTTCTTACGGGGAGGATATAGCGCCCATATCATCAATCAATTTTCATCATTATTATATTTTGTTCCCATATAAACTTCATTAACTCCTTCTGGAGTGAGTTTATATTTATCGTCTGTACTATTTAAAAAACTGTCAAAAACTAAAGCAGAATTCAAATCAAGACCAGGAAAAATCATAACCCCTACATCTTTAAGCAATTGTCTACCCCTGCCAGGGGTCAGATCCTATATCTCCTTATCTACTGTTACTTTCAACATATCTAGCAATTGTCTTTCATTATCAGCAGAGACATCATCCACTGATTCTCTAATTTCTTTCCCTTTGCATTTATACAAAAATGACTTAAACTCTTTTGAATGAATAAATTTATCATCAAAAATGAAAGACTCATAAGCTATCTGATGTGGATCCTCATCAGTAAAACCCTCCTCATCATGTATCATAACAGGAGGCTGATATTGTTGCATTTTTCTCTTGGACATTTGTATTGTTCTGTCCTGTGACTCCTCTTGCCCTATAGGTTCTTCATCTGAAAATACAACTTCAATCTTTGCCAGCTGTTTTCTTTTCTCACTTAGATCCCTGTTATATTTTTCTACCACTAATTCTACCTCAGCCTCTTCTAGGTTTCTAACAACATCATCATGTGGATAAGGGATATGTATATATCCACTAAGGTTTTGTTTACTTTGAGCAGAGTCAATAAAACCTTCAAGGTCAAACCCTTTCCTTACCTCAGCACTCCTCATGTTATAATGCATTAGTTTATCCATAATGAGATTGTAACCTTTTTTGGACACCACAGTAAAATCTCCAAAACATAAAGTACTGGGCATAAAAGATTGCTTATCATGTGAGCTCACATGCATTACATTCGAGCAGTGCATCTGCTGAACTATTTCTAAATAAGCAATTCTATTAGGGACAGTTTTGGGCCAAGATGAATGGAGTGTCTTCAAAACCATATACTCTAATCATGGTAGCATCTTCAAAACAATACCCGTCTCCCCAATTATGAGTGACAGTAGGGGGCCACAAAAATCTCTTGGCATGAGGAACCTTTTTATCTCAGTTGAGATCGAATATACACAAGGGTGGCTGAAATATCTGTACAATACTTTTACACAGTGTTCTTCAAATTGGGCATAACTAGAATGGGCATATCTGTTGTCCCATATTCTAGTCCACATTTGTATTGGTAACTTTTGCCCCCTCTGGTCTGCAGGAACAACTTTAAATTCACTTGGCCATAACCCTACTTCCTAGCTGAAATACAGCACCATGTGCATAAGCAGTGAGTAATGCTCAAAAGAGCATGTTGGGGAACTATTTCTGATTGCAGTCAAGCTAGAATCTATTTGATTAACAACATAAGCAACATAGTCAAACTGCCTTGCATTATGACACTGGATATCAGTAGCTATAACCATCAAAGGGATCATCATGAACTCAGGGACCTCTGATCCTAGGACTTGGCCAACAGAATAATAAGTGTGTTGTATATATGGTTCAAATATTGCTACATGAAAAGGAGGACCATCATTCTCAGTTAGAAGCGTCAATTCTCCTTCAACTCTAGGCTTATGAATGGGCAACCTCCATCCATTGTAGGTTGTGTCCATTCTCCAGTATTCCTTGTCCAAGTCCTCATAAATAATGGGGACGGTGCATAAATCATCTAAGTTGAACACTTCACAAATGGCATTTTTTGACAAATGTACAATTGGCTCCCCTTGTGGGTTGCATATAGCTTTCATACTTGGATTAGATTATTTGGCAAGAAGTTGGAGGAGTTCAACATTTAGGAATACATCAGGGACAACTAATTTTCCCAAATTGAAGTGCCATGGGTTTGACACTGGAGCATTCCTGAATCTTCTGTTATAGTGAAATCTGAAGAGTTCATATCCTCTAATCAGGGTCCAAATATTTCCTAAGTGTTTACATTTGTCCTCTAATTTTTCCATTTCTACCCTAAGTTGAGCAGATCTCCTGACCTTGGGAGTTGACCCCAGCAACTGATCAATTAAATCCTGATTTAGCTTTCTGTCTTTTATCTTTTCCTTAGGGGTTTTATCATTTTTTGTTTCTTAGATTTACTTGTTTCCCCTTGTGATTTTCTACTTTTTCCCTTTCCCAGAGTCTCCATTTTCA
The DNA here is from genome assembly GCA_027924645.1 of Cunninghamia lanceolata. Lineage (NCBI taxonomy): Eukaryota > Viridiplantae > Streptophyta > Pinopsida > Cupressales > Cupressaceae > Cunninghamia > Cunninghamia lanceolata. The sequence goes on along the minus strand of BSBN01000419.1, from coordinate 10,741,149 downwards.
AATTTTGATAGAAAATCCAAACACAGGCTATAACACAATGGTTCATATGTATGTACCTATCATTTGTGGCTGCAATTGAAATCCTCTATTTGGGCTTCAAAATTCTCCTATCCCTCTTCTCAAACAACCCTATCAATTGTAATAACAATGATCTTAGAGGACTTCATCTCTGTTTGCATTTAATCGTTTGAGTAATTTCAATGTCATTCATCACTGTGAGATGTCACATCGTCATAACTCCTGTCATCGGCATGATTTTCAAAATGTCTGGACAACCTTAATATCTCTTCATGGCCTGAATAATAAATTGGCGTAACCCCTCAATTGTCTTTCTGATACTATGTTGAATCATATCGAAGTGAGCATAACCAATAGCATGACTTCTTTCATCGCCATGTGATTTAAATTTCCTTATGATATAGTGAGTGTTACTGATATAACTATCGGTGAGAGTCTCACCAATATGTGTGACAATAATTTGTTATCAGGATGATCAATACCATCAGGATAACACATTTATATTTCCTTGAGTTTTGTCATCTTCCCGATAATCTTCCATATTCTGGATCAGAATGACTATCTTAATCTCTCAACAATATGGTTGTTGGTTAAACTTCTTATCAATGGGTATAATCTTATTTCCATCAGAGTGATATATACCATCGGGGTAATCCTTTTCAAATCACCTGATCACAATTATCTCCCTGATGGCCACTTTATATTCCTTATCAGAGAGAACCTTTCAAAGTGTCACCAACACCTTTTTATCACTGTGACTTGTGAGTCGGCAAGATATAAGTACTTCATTCTGATATGTTGAGTCATGTCGATGGACAGGTGTATCTATGTGACTCACACCAAATGCACTTTTTATTGTTTCGCCAAGACACTGGAGTATCGGAGACTCATTAATTTTTTATCCCGATGCTCATTTCTTGCCAATGGCTATCATTTCCTTTATCCCCATAGGATATTCGGTGAGACTTTTGCCGAAATGGTTCATCGGTATGATATATGCCGTCAGGGTAATTTTCAAAGCACCACCCGATGACTATTAGTCATACTAATTGGTGTGACTGCTTGATACTCTTACTGATAAAGGCCATCGATATTACTTCCATCGGCAACTTCTACAAATCTCTCTTCGATCTTTACTCTCACGCCAATAGTCATTTTCATTGATTTCTTATGTATCGGCATAAGCAACACAAAGTCTTGCTGATAGATTGAAATTTAGGTAATTTTGCATTGCTTAGCCATGGACATCTTGTAGGATGTATCAATTTTTTACTATGGTTTTGGGATGTTTTATGATTTACTTAGATATGGTGAAGTGAGAATACAGTAAAAATTTTGAATTTTTTACTATCCTAAGAATGGCTCTGTCTGGGATGCATACTCCCTGTGAGTATAACAAGGATCCACATCTCCTGGGGAAGTAGACCACATGTTTTATTTATTTGGGGTGATGATTTTATGAAAATGGAAAAGGAGAGTGACAAATGATGGGGAACGGGAATGATTCCTAAACTACTGTGCATGGAATAAAATATTTTGAGAATTGTTTGAGGGTTGTCCATGCACTGGCAATGCTCAATCCTCCTTGTACATGCTTATGAAAAGAACAGCTTTAAATATTACCCATGCACAGGCAATTCTTTCTCTTCTCCAGACATATTTTGCAAGTAATAAGAGTCATCACCTCCTTTGCTAGTGATAACAAAAGGACCTAACCATAGGGCTTCAAATTTCCCATGTTTTCCTTTGTCCTGGCACCTAGCATTCCACATCAGTACTAAATCGTTTATTTCAAACTTCCTATCTTTGGCCTTTTTATCAAAGAGATATTTCACTTGTGATTGTAGCTTAATGTTCTGCCTTTGAGCTAGTCTCCTTGTTTCATCAAGCTCTGCAAGATGTTCCAACCTTTCCTCCATTGGTTCAGGTATGTTCAAATCTTCTTGAAGGATGAACTTGTAAACTGGCATGAGATTTTCTAACAGTATTCTTGCCTGTGTTCCATACACTAGTTCAAAAGGAGATCTCCCAATTTCTCTTTTTACAGTGATCCTATCAGCCCATACTGCCATTCTTAATTTTGAATCCCATGCTTTCTTTTTTCTATCCAACATTCTCTTTATGATTTTTAGGAGGCTTTTGTTACTTGATTCTACTTGTCCATTTGCTTGTGGGTGATAGGGGGCAGCATAGGACACCGTGATGCCATGTGTATTATAGAAGTTTTTAAATTCATCAGATCTGAAACACATTCCATTATCTGTAATTAACCTTACTGGAGTACCAAATCTGAACATAATATTTTCCATTAGAAAGTTAATCACCACCTTACTGGTTGCCTGTTTGGTTGGAATTGTTTCCACCCATTTTTTGAAGTAATCAGTTGCTACTAAAATCCATTTATGTCCACCACTTGATTTCTCCATAATTTCACCTATGAAATCAATACCCCACTGATAGAATGGAGCCTCAACTTGCATGGGTTTCAAAGGCAATGCTCCCTAATACTTCAATTTCCCTGAAAACTTCTGACATGCTTCACATTTCCTAGTGTAAAGATATGAATCATTAAAAACTTTACGCCAATAATATCTAGCCCTTAAAATCTTGTGGGCTATAGTCTTAGCTGAAAAATGTCCTCCGCACATGCCTTCATGCAATTCCTTCATGATATGTTTTGACTGATGCTCATCCAAGGATAGCAGTAAAACTCCATCTCTATTTTTCCAGTAAAGATCCCCATCAACAAATACATATTTTGAGGCTTGTGATTTAAGTGTCCTCCTTTTATTATCATCATACCCCTCAGGAAACTTCATATGTTTTAGATAATATATAATGTCAGAATACCATGGAGTATGTTCAATACTAGAACTTGCACTATCAACATCATTAGCACCACATATCTGGGAAGCCTTGAGATTACTTTCAGCCATCAACCAAGCAAGGCCTTGTCCTCTCACTAGTTTAGTGATCTAGATTTCAATATTGAATTCCTGAATTCTATTGATCCACCTGCATCTTCTACCAGTGACTTCGGTTTGGACCAATACATCCTTGACTACATCATTAGGTACAGATTCTATGATTTTGGCTCCCACCAAGTATGGTCTAAAGGTTTTTACTACTTTTACCAATGCATATGCCTATTTTTCAACAATGTCATACTTTAACTCTGCATTTTGAAGGGATTTGCTAAAAAATGAGATGGCTTGTTCATATCCATCATTATTTTTCTGCAATAGCACTGCTGCAACTGTATGGTAAGAGGCAAATGAAAATAATTGGAATGGTTTATTGAAATCTGGGGATATCAAGACATGAGCTTCTTTGATTGCCCTCTTAATAGTAGTAAATGCTTCTATTGTTTCTATTGTCCATTTTACTTCTGAGTTTTTCTTTAGCATCCTTGATATAGGGTAAACAATTTCGACAAAATTAGATATAAACCTCCTGACAAAATTAATTTGTGCAAAAAATGACTCTATGGCTTTCACATTCTTAGGAATAGGGACTTGGTCAATTGCTTTTACCCTCTCCGGATCTATTTTTACTTCATCCTTAGAAACTATGTGGCCAAGTAATTTCCCCTCTGTCACTACAAAATGGCACTTTTTAGGATTCAATGAGATCCCATATTCTAGGGCTCTGATAAATATTTGCTCCAGGTGTGTGCAATGATCCTCTACCCTTTTAGAATATGCTGTTAAGTCATCTTGATTTACTATCATGATTTTATTTATCAACTCAAAAAAAGCCACATCCATTGCTCTTTGGAAAGTTGCTCCAGCATTAGTGAGCCCAAATGGCATTCTTAAATATACATATGTTCCCCATGGAGTGGTGAATGCATTCTTAAATTACTCTGATTCTTTGACTTTCACCTGATTGTAACCTGAGAAGCCATCCATCATTTACAACAATTCACATCCAGTAACCCTTTGTAATACTGCTTCCATATTGGGGAGGGGATAGTTATCTTTAAGAGAAGACATGTTTAAATTCCTAAAATCCACACATAATCTGATATCACCGTTCTTTTTTCTGACAGGAACTAAATTAGATACCCAGGAGGAATGTCTGATACGTTTAATGATAGCCCCATCCCTTAATTTTGTAAGTTCTTCTAGCATTTTAGGAGCTAAGGTAGGATTGATTGGCCTCTATTTTTGCCTAAATGGTTTAGCATCTAGTTTTAGTGGTATCTTATGTTGAAACAGATCCTCTCTATATGCTTTTAAATCATCATATGACCAAGCAAATACATGCCTAAAATTCCTAAGTAAATTGATGATTCGACTCCTGACTTTTGGGTTAAGATTTCTTCCAATATATACATTCTTTGGGGCTGCTTGTGTCCCCAAATTGATCTCTTCAAGGTCATTCGGTGCCATTGGTGTGTCTTTCATTTTGAATCTGTCATGTCCATCGAATGCCTTTTCCAATGCTATGAATCCCTTAAGTATCTTATTGGTTTTTAACTAAACTACCTCTTGACCAAAAAGGGTTTCCTTCCCATCATGCTCTTCTACAAATGCATTGAAATCAATCTCTTGATTTTCATAATAATCAACACAATGTAAGAAATTAATTATATCAGCATCGTTATCAAACACTTGCTAGCTATGTATATTATCTAGGATGGTGGGTTAGGTTTTGAATTCTACTTCTGTAATTCCTCCCAATGTGGCATCATCCCTTTTCAGTGCAATATTTGCTAGAAAATCTGCCATAATATTTTTAGACCTATCAATCCAATTGATTGAAAAGGCATCAAACAATTCAATACTATCCCAGACTGCATTTCTATACTGTCTCAACCTCTTGTTTTTTGATAGGTATTTTTCTCTCACTTCGGAAGTGACCAATTAAGAATCACCATATATAGCTAACTTTTTTATTTTATACTTAGTGGCTATGTTCAAACCAATGAGCAAAAGGCTTCATATTTTGCCACATTGTTTGTGCATTCAAATGTTAATAGAAAAGAATATTTTAAAGTTTTACCTCTTGGTGAAATAAAAACTATTCCAGCTGCATTTCCTATTTTGTTGCATGCACCATCAAAATACATCTTCCATACATCATTTTCTTCTTTCATAGATTCAATATGTATTGGATCAGTATTATGCACCTCTGGCATATTTTCTCCAAACCTTGAAAGCTCCCAAATCTGTATCACAGAAGAAATTTATTTGATGCCGATCCAATCTTTCTATAATATTCTCATACCTTGGTGCTCTACATAGCTTGATTTCTTTGCCTCCCACTGGTATGGTGGCATATGATAAGTCCAATTGGACATTCCCTCCTGCCATTGCAGCCCATTGCCTTGATAGAAGCATTCCATAATATAGTGGGATGTCAACCATAGTAATATCAATGTTATAAGTTGCTTCAGGGTGTGAGGCAAGTTTTATCTCCACATCTCTCATAATACCAACTACTGGGATAGATCTATTATCCATTGCATAACACTGGCCGAATGTAGTATCAACCCACATTCCCAATTCTTTCATGATTGCTATAGGCATGATGTTCATGGCAGCACCTGAATCAATCATGCAATTCCTGACTATCCTGTTCTTGATTAATAATGTAGTGTAGAAAGGGTCTACCTGTGAAGGATTCTTTGTATGTGTATCACCAAGGTATACCTCAGGCATTTGGAATGTTTCTTGATGAACATTATTTGTTCTACTTTCATGTCCTTTATGTTTTTGACTTGGTGTATCAGAAATCAGCTTAACAACTGTATTCCTATATTTATCAATCTTCATCATTTCTAAAAGTAGAACTGATATTTTTACCTGAGATACTGCATGAGCAATATCAAAAGAGTGGGCTATAATATGATCACTCTTTTCTATCTTTTTATTTTCTTTTTCTTGATTTTGTAATTTTTCTTTTGTTTTATCCTTACCACCCTTTTCTAATTCTTTAGATGATGACTTTGCACTATTTTTCTTGTCATTTTGATCTTTTATGAATACACTCCCTGATGTCCCTTGTTCAACGTTTATTGTCCTATTCCTCAAGTTATAAGCATTTTTAGCTTGAGCTATTGCAGCTATAGTAAGAGCTTCTCTTTCATCATCAGTAGGTTTTCTCCATTGTTTATATGGCTGATTGGCATAGTAAGTAGGTTCATCATAACCACCTTCCTGATCTGAGACTAATTCCTGTTCTACCATGTTGACATGATGCCTCTAGTTTCCTAGATCGTATTCATATCCCTCATCCTTTGTAGAAGAGTAATCTTCAGTTACCACACATGGTGTATCCTGCATCATATTTATGGTGTGGTTATCTCTATTGTAATTGTATAACATCTCCTCTTATTGTACTAATTTAGCCACCTCACAGTACTCAGGTAAATGTGGTAGATTGCACACAAAACACCAAGGTTTATTTTCCACCATATGTGCCATGTTTCTTTTTAGGGGATCAGGGGTATCCTTTCCATAATGTGGCTTTATGTTATTATCAATGGGTTTTCCATCATTCCAATTTGTATTGTACAACATATCATGCAACCTGGGCCTTTCATGCCTATGTTGGCCTTCTTGTTTAGTCTGTTGAACATTTTGGTTTTGATGACTTCTATAGTTCTCTCTTGCTAACCATACCTGTAGCTTTCCTATTGTTCTCAATAGTTAAAGCCACTTTCTGAGCTTCAGCTAGGGTTGCAGGACACTGATTTCTAAGCTCATACCCTGTCTTGGGGTCAAATGCTTTCATATAAATGCTTAGTGCTGCTGGATCAGACAACTTGGAGCCATGTGGTACCTTGTTATGTAGTTTGGAAAATTTTAGGTTGAAATCATATATTGATTCATTTTGATACTTTTGTATACTTATCAATTCATGTAATGCAAACTCAGGGGCATATTGATTGCCATACTGCTCCTTAAACTGATTATGGAAATCAGTTATTGAACTGATTGAGGCATCAAACAGGCTGTTAAACCAATCTCTGGCATCTTTAGTGAGGGACATCATGAATAACCACATTTTAATATCTTCCTAGTCCATACCAATATCTTGCATGAAAGCATTGAAACTTCTGACATGATCTTCAGTTGATATTGCATTATTTCTAGTAAACTTGGGAACCATATTTCTCCAAGTACTATCCATAGGATATGGATACAACTGATATCTAGTTAAATTAAATTGGCTACATATGTTTGCAAGGTTTTGAGGTGGAAAGTTCATGGGAGGTGGATTAGGATAGTAATTATATCCACCTAGAGGCTAATAATAGGCATGTTGTTGCTGTTGATTCATGTGAGGATTCATGTAGGGATTTTGTGATATATAATGTTGTTGGCCAGGGGGTGGGTAATAATTTGCCATATGTTGAGATGTATTATGTATGGGAGGTAGTCTAGGGTTTTGGGGAATAGTACTTTGATGACTTCCAGCAGCATGTGAATTTTGAACACCACTTGTATTTTGTTGTAGATTCCTTGAAGTGTTTCCTCTATGCGGAGGTACATATTTTAGGGGGATTGTTTTAGCTTTACTTTTCATCTGTTGAATCTATTGCTTAACAACCTTTTATCCTCCTATATCTTGAACATTTTGAGTTCTTTTCAGAGCCTGAGCACCTCCTACTGCACCTCACTTATACTTCCTAGATTCTCTGGATTGTCATTTATTTTTTGACTTGAGAATCCATGTTTTATCCCTACTCCCTGATGTAATGATATCTAGAAATCATATTCATCTTGTTTTTTAATCAATATCCCTCATGACCTATGCTTCATATTCGAGTTGTTCTTGAGGATCTGATCTGTATCTTGCCAAGATATCATCATTCACTCCATTGAGATTTTCATTAGAATCATGCAGGAGTGTGAATTTATTGTGAATTGCAATAGTTTGCTCCATATCATCCTCTTGAGCATTCTAATGATTATCTTGATGAGAATAATTTGAAGTTTCATTTCTTTTGGAAATGTTTCTAAGTGCTCGAGATGACTGCAATTTCTTGCCTTCCATCTTGGATCTCCTACCATCCATTTTGTATTAGTTTTCTATAAAAATAGTCACTAGAGTCGCCACCTATTTTGTAAATAGGAAAAGTTTGTAATTTTATCTTTCTAGGTTCTTGTTACTAGCAGAGTTACCAAATGAAAGTTCCTGAAATGACACTATGAAAGGAATAATTTACTTTTAAGGTCTTTTATATAAGTCCCTAGTAGAGTCACCAATTTGTTAGGTCTCAAAAATGCAGGTTACTAATCCTAAGAGGATGCTAGGCTCTATGTTTGGATTAGCAACATTTTTGAACTAACTTAATGAAATCAACCTTTAGGATTTGATGATTTCCTACACTTTAGGTCTTGCTACACCTAGGTGGGTGAACCTTGGGAATTAAGGCAGACTAAATGTAAATGTATTAACTAATTAAATCTATCTACAATGGCATATGGTACAGGATAGATGAAAGCTTTCTAACTAATTCTTATATCTAACTAGTGGTTGGTATAATTTGTATAAGTAACATCAAGGTGAAAAGGATTTAAATAATGAATAGAAATAAGACCAGTGCCTTGTTGGGTAACAGAGTCAAATGAAGGACTAAGACTAGTGGCTTATAGTGGGCAATAATTCCAAATATTTGGCACAATTTTAGTTTATAACTTGTATAAATGTGCAGGGGGATGACTGACAAACTCTTCTTATTCATCCAACCAATATAATCAGATATCTTATAATTCACCAGAAGGTATTTTAATCCTTTCTTGAAGGAACCCATTGAATGGAATATGTAAGAATAATAGATAATATTAATTTGGAGATAGAATGGCAATCCTAATTATATGGCTCTTCTTAGTGATCCAAACTAACACTTCCAAGTTACTATGACTGATCAGGAGGATTTTAATTCCTATTATGGAAACCAATTAATCAAACCACACAAATGCAACAAATGTGTATTGACAAATTAAATATATACTTGATATATTAATCTGAATAACAAGGAAATACAGAACTGGAGACAACCACACAATCGACTAAGTTTAACAAAGAATTGATGCCAGAATAAAACCACAAGATCAGACAACTTCAATTTACTTCTTCAATAATAATCTTGCAACATGGTCTTTTGAGAACATTGTGAAATATATATATTATATTCTACTACTGATGTCTTTCAGCACCAATTGTTTGAACTTATATAGATATTTTATGAAGAGACATAACTCTTCAATAAGTCTTTTGGAAAATTAACAAGATTAACAATCATTACCTAACCACAATTAGGCTCTATTCAACCATAAGTAAATTTTAGCCACATGGTCCAAGTACTCTTGATCATGATGGAAATCAGTAAGCTCAATGGCATTTCTTGTAATCACATCAATTACGATCGTCTTTTCTAGGTGTTTGCAAGCTTCTCCAGATGTAGAATTTTTGTCTTCAAGAGCTCCCATAGCCTCGTGTAATATAGCTTAACAATCAACGCTCCACTCTTCTTTTCTTTTTAGTTCTCCATCACTTTTAAATAATGCGAGCACTCCTACATTCGAAGATACATCACCTTCCCTAGCATTAGTTTTAAGTTGATCATAGTATTTCTGATGTTGTTCGATGAATTCTTTTGTATTGGAAACACCTGCAATGTCATAAGCACCTTTACTTTGTATTTCATTCAATTTCTCATGTACTCTCTATTTGAGCCTTTCATGTTCTCTAATTGCTTTGTAATTCTGAGACTAATTATCCCAGATTAGGTTTAACCAATGTATCATGTTTGCATATCTGCTCTATAGCACTGTGACAAGTGTATCTATTTGAATTTGTGCTACTTGATCAGGGGATAATGCTTGAGTGCCTTGTGAGCTTTCACCCTGAGTTAATCTCCTTGTTGATTGGCCAAAAGTACTCTTAACAACATCCTTCAAGTAGTCATTTTCTTTTGTTAGTCTCTCATAGATCAATTTATATGAATCTCTTTCCTTAATCAACATTTGAGCTTGTGCTTTGTTTAGTTTCACAACATTGATGCCAATGTCTGCTATAATTAGAGGATCAGTTTCCCCTACCTTTAAAGTCATGACATGGCTAAAAGTTTTTTCAGTATCTATGATGATTGTCTTCTTATGGGGAGGATATAGTACCCCTATGATCAACGAATTTTCATCATTATTATATTTTGTGCCCATATAAACTTCATTAACTCCTTCTGGAGTGAGTTTATATTTATCATCTGTATTATTTAAAAAGATGTCAAAAACTAAAGCAGAATTCAAATCAAGACCAGGAAAAATCATAACCCCTGCATCTTTAAGCAATTGTCTACCCCTACCAGGGGTCATATCCTGTATCTCCTTATCTACTGTTACTTTTAGCATATCTAGCAATTATTTCATTATCAGCAGAGACATCATCCACTGATTCTCTAATTTCTTTCCCTTTGCATTTATACAAAAATGACTTAAACTCTTTTGAATGAATAAATTTATCATCAGAAATGAAAGACTCATAACCTATCTGACATGGATCCTCATCAACAGAACCATCCTCATCATGTATCATCATAGGAGGCTGATATTGTTGCATTTTTCTCTTGGACATTTGTATTGTTCTGTCCTGTGACTCCTCTTGCCCTACAGGTTCTTCATCTAAAAATACAACTTCAATCTCTGCCAGCTGTTTTCTTTTCTCACTTAGATACCTGTTATATTTTTCTACCACTAATTCTACCTCAGCCTCTTCTAGGTTTCTAATAACATCGTCATGTGGATAAGGGATGTGTTTATATCCACTGAGGTTTTGTTTCCTTCGAGCAGAGTCAATAAAACCTTTAGGGTCAAACCCTTTCCTTACCTCAGCACTCCTCATGTTATAATGCATCAATTTATCCATAATGAGATTGTAACCTTCTTTCGACACCATAATAAAATCTCCAAAACATAAAGTGCTGGGCATAAAAGATTGCTTATCATGTGAGCTCAGATGCATTACATTTGAGCATTGCATCTGCCGAATTATTTCTAAATAAGCAATTAGGTCAGGGACAGTTTTGGGCAAGATGAATATAGTGTCTTCACAACCATATACTCTAATCATGGTAGCATCTTCAAAACAATACCAGTCTCCCCAATCATGAGTGACAGTAGGGGGCCACCAAAATCTCTTGGCCTGAGGAACCTTTTTATCTCAGTTGAGATCGAATATTCACAAGGGTGGCTGAAATATCTATACAATACTTTTACATAGTGTTCTTCAAATTGGGCATAACTAGAATGGGCATATTTGTTGTTCCATATTCTAGTCCACATTTGTATTGGTAACCTTTTCCCCCTCTAGTCTGTAGGAACAACTTTAAATTCACTTGGCCATAACCTTACTTCTTGGCCGAAATACAGCACCATGTGCATAAGCAGTGAGTAATGCTCAAAAGAGCATGTTGGGGAACTATTTCTGATTGCAGTTAAGCTAGAATCTATTTGATTAACAACACAAGTAGCATAGTCAAACTGCCTTGCATTATCACATTGGATATGAGTAGCTATAACCATCAAAGGGATTGTCATGAACTCAGGGACCTCTGATCTGAGGACTTGGCCAATAGAATAATAAGTGTGTTGTATATATGGTTCAAATATTGCTACATGAAAAGGAGGACCATCATTCTCAGTTAGAGGCATCAATTCTCCTTCAACTCTGGGCTTATGAATGGGCAACCTCCATCCATTGTAGGTTGTGTCCATTCTCCAGTATTCCTTCTCCAAGTCCTCATAAATAATGGGGATGGTGCATAAATCATCTAAGTTGAACACTTCACAAATGGCATTTTTTAACAAATGTACAATTGGCTCCCCTTGTGGGTTGCATATAGCTTTCATACTTGGATTATATTGTTTGGCAAGAAGTTGGAGGAGTTCAACATTTAGGAATACATCAGGGACAACTAATTTTCCCAAAGTGCCATGTGTTTGACACTGGAGCATTCCTGAATCTTCTGTTATAGTGAAATCTGAAGAGTTCATATCCTCTAATCGGGGTCCAAATATTTCCTAAGCATTTACATTTGTCCTCTAATTTTTCCATTTCTACCCTAAGTTGAGCAGATCTCCTGGCCTTGGGAGTTGACCTTAGAAACTGATCAATTAAATCCTGATTTAGCTTTCTGTCTTTTATCTTTTCCTCAGGGGTTTTATCAATTTTTTGTTTCTTAGATTTACTTGTTTCCCCTTGTGATTTTCTACTTTTTCCCTTTCCCAGAGTCTCCATTTTCAAATTTTGACAGAAAATCCAAACACAGGCTATAACACAATGGTTCGTATGTATGTACTTGTCGTTTGTGGCTGCAATCAAAATCCTCTATTTGCGCTTCAAAATTCTCCTAACCCTCTTCTCAAACAACCCTGTCAATTGTAATAACAATGATCTTAGAGGACTTCATGTCTGTCTGCATTTAATCATTTGAGTAATTTCAATGTCATTCATCACTGTGAGATGTCACATCATCATAACTCCTGTCATTGGCATGATTTTCAAAATGTCTAGGTGACCTTAATATCTCTTCATGGTGCGAATAATAAATCAGAATAACCCCTCAATTGTCTTTCTGATACTATGTTGAGTCACATTGAAGCAAGCGTAACCATCGGCATGACTTCTTTCATCGCCATGTGATTTAAATTTCCTTCTAATATAGTGAGTGTTACCAATATAACTATCAGTGAGAGTCTCACTAATATGTGTGACAACAATTTGTTATTGGGATGATCAATACCATCGGGATAAGACATTTATGTTTCCCTGAGTTTTGTCGTCTTCCCGATAATCTTCTATATTCTGGATCGGAAGGACTATCTTAATGTCTCACCGATATGGTTGTTGGTTAAACTTCTTATCAATGGGTATAATCTTATTTCCATCAGAGTGAGATATACCATCAAGGTAATCCTTTTCAAATCATCCGATCATAGTTATCTCCCCGATGGCCACTTTATATTCCTTATCAGAGAGAACCTTTCAAAGTGTCATCGACACCCTTTTATCGCTATGAATTGTGAGTCAGTAAGATATAAGTACTTCATTCTGATATGTTGAGTCATGCCAATGGATAGGTGTATCAGTGTGACTCACACCAAAAGTGCTTTTTATTGTTTCGCCAAGACATTGGAGTATTGGAGACTCATTAATTTTTTATCCCGACACTCATTTCTTGCCAATGGCTATCATTTCCTTTGTCCCTATAGGATGTTCAGTGAGACTTTTGACGAAATGCTTCATCGATATGATATATGCCATCGAGGTAATATTCAAAGCACCACCCAATGACTATTAGTCATACCAATCGGTGTGACTGCTTGATACTCTTACCGATAAAGGCCATCGGTATTACTTCTTCCATCAGCAACTTCTACAAATCTCTCTCTAATTGTTACTCTCACGCCGATAGTCATTTTCATTGATTTCTTATGTATCGGCATAAGCAACACAAAGTCTTTATGATAGATTGAAATTTAGGTAATTTTACATTGCTTAGCCATGGACATCTTGTAGGATGTATCAATCTTTTACTATGGTTTTGGGATGTTTTATGATTTACTTAGATATGGTGAAGTGAGAATACAGTAAAAATTTTGAAGTTTTTTATTGTCGCAACAGGTAGAATATCATTATAGATAGTCTTTATCAAAGCTATTTCTCCATTCCAACTATTCCTTACAATCTCCAAAATATGGATGTGGCTATTTATCAAAAAGACTATCTTTTGTACCTTCTGTACATCTGATGGTGTATCAATTAATGCTTGTGATTTCAAGGCTTCATCTGCCAGATTGGTCATGGAATCAATATTTGGACATATTAGCCCCCTTAGCTGGCACAACCTGTCTTTGATTTCTTCCCTTCTCTTCATGAGAATGCTCAGATCATTGTGAATATTTACAACTTGTGTCTCTTTGGCACTTATTGACTCAATTGTCGAATTATATGTCTTAGAAATATTAAGTAGTTTGAGTTCCATGTCCTTGATTTTATCTTCTAATTCATTTGTAACCTTTGGCCAAGAGAAACAAAATTTGTACAAGTCATAGCCTTCTTTTATGGAACTTTGTATACCACTTATTCCTTGCTCTAAAGAGATTTTACCATTGATCAACATGGTTTTTAACTCAGCTAATCTTTTCTCATCAAATTCTTTTCTGACCTTTATTTCTGTAGATTTTTCAAAGGATACAAAATAATTGTTGATTGATTTTATCATACCTTTTAGTTGATCAGTAGATGATGTTGAAGTATCATTCTAGTATTTAGGAATCAATTCTCCTAATATATCAGATACTGCTGTAATGAGTTTATTGTTGTGCATGTGAGTTTTCATCAATTCTTCCTGAGCCTTTGCTTGGACAAATGATACTAATTCAAATTTATGTTTGGGAGACAAGGAATTTAGAATTATTAATTCTTGAAGAAACTTGGGTGGATCTAGGATTTGTGCACTTTGTATCTTTTCCAAGGATTTTTCAATAGTGTCTCTTGCCACTTTTTCTTGACCAAGTGAGACATTCTTTCTATTCTTTTCTTTAGTTGTGGCTTTTGTAAGGGATTGGGTCCTTATTCTTTTTCTGGGACTATATGTTGGTCTCTTCTCTTTAGCTCTCTTATCTTTCCTTTCTAGAGTGTTTGATGTCCATTCTACCGGAGCACTTATGGACTTTGATCCTTCTGATTTGATTTTTGCATTACTTAATTGTTCATCTGATGTTTTCACAGACTACTCAGGTTCCATCAACATTCTGGAAGATAATTCTAAGAATGTCCCAAATCTATCCTCTTTGGGATCAAATGGTTTACTTAGTAGTGCATCAGCTAATTTAGTCAAGACATCTTCTACAACTTCATAACCTACTTCCAGAACCCATATAGTTCTTGGTTCCATAGCTTCAATGAAGCATTTGTTTTTATCCACCATGAATACAATATCCTTATCATACTTTATCACTACTTTTTAAGTATCCAGAACTTTCTTAACATTTTCTATTGAAAATCTTTGAAATATTTCCTTAGGATTTCATTCTTCTTATCTGCATTACCCAAACTCTCTAAGTTATTTCTTATTTGAGTGGCTACAGGTATGTGATCAAGCTAGAAAATATTTCCTAAACCAGGAAGTTCTCTTAGGAAGTAAAAGAGTAAACATCTAATCAATGTTCCATATTTGAAAGAATGATTTGTTTCTTTTATTCTTTTCAAGTTCTCCATAAGCTCACTCCAAAGAAATTCACAAAGGTCATAATCCGTATTGTTTTTTATCATGTCATATACTATGTATATAGATGATGTAGACACAAAAATTTTCCTTGTTGGAGAAGTATACTTTGTATCCAACAATCTTTGATGCAAATCTGATAGTTGGATCCTTGATATCATTTATTGTAAGGCCATTCTTCTCAAATTTGGCTCTTGTTAGCTGCATTACCATAGTGTTCTTCATTTTCATTATGCCTAGAACCCTTCTAGAAGAGCTCATACCGGTTACAACTTTGATGAATTCTTTAGTTATCAAACAAGGTTCATTAATCCATAAAGATTCATCACGAATTCTTCTTAGAATAAGCTTGACCCATGCATCAATCAAAATTGTAGGAAAATCCAACCAGGTGTGAAGTTTCTTTTCTCCTAGAACTTTAAAATCATCTTTCAACACAATATCCATAGTAGTCAGTTTGTCCAAATATAGTTTTCCTAACTTCATGTGATCATATTCTTCTAGACTGATTTGAATGTATGCTCTAATATCTTCCATATGCATAACCTCATGTGGAGTAATTAAGAATGCCCCTGATGGATCATTTTCTAGTGATTTGAAAAATAATTTCTTAAACTTGGGGTGAGGAATTTTTCCTATGTTGATTATGTGAAGAGTAAACATTTCCAGAGAAAATTAATTTTCACACAAGGGTTTCAAGTTTCAAATACATTTTTTGCCGGATTAGGGTTTCCTTGATCTTGTTATGAAATCCTTTGTAGAATAATGTAGTATCTATGAATCTTTCTTTGGTTCACCTTAGTCACTTGAGTGCATGTAATGTAGAATGATTTTTCCTTCGGATACAACTCTTTTTATCCTTCGCATGCCAAAACTTAAGTGTCATTAATGTCATCTTACAAAAAGATGTTGAGCACCTTCCTGACAACCACAAACACCTTAGATTACTATGCAAATCTTCACAATTGGTCCTTTTCTTCCAGAACTTGCTTCAAAGGATTTGTCATGTGATTCGTTTTATCATATCTTCATGTTAGATTCCATCACTAACTATATGGCCGGGGGTTTTGGATTTTCAACACTGCTCCTCCTAAGTTAGAGCTCTCAATTTATTTCTCAAAGGAAGTATCTACACCAAATGATGGTGCAGATTCATCCTTGACATTAATCACATCTTTCTTAATCCAAATCTTGCCCATTTCCTTCTTGGTTTCAACCAGATCAACCTTTTCTTTTCCTTTATCATTCCTCTGCTTTATTTTACTTTCTTTAGTAAGGTAGTTTCTTTTCACATTTTTGCTTCTGTAGACTCTTGCAATATGTCCATACTTGTTGTAATTGTAGCACACAACATTCCTTTGTATTTGATTCCTTTTATTGATTAGATTTGATTTGGATTGATTAGCCATATGTCCAAATCTATTACAAGAAAAACACTTTCCATTGAATGATTGATTATTCCTTGTATTGTAGGAACCATTCCTTACCATATTTCTACATTCATTTGATTTGTGACCAATTTTCTTGTAATTGAAACATTGACCAGAAAAGGATGGAACATTTTGATTTTGATTTATTCTACACATGTATTGACCAAACTTATTGCAATTAAAACAATGGCCAATGAAACATGGATACCTTTAAGCATTTGGCTATCTGACCAAAGGTCTTGTAGGTCTTCTTCTTTGATTTTTGAACTAGTTTCCTTTGTTTTTCTTTAACTCATTATTTGTTTGACTAGATTTTGAACTTTTTCCTTTCATAAATCCCAAAACTTGATTATCATCAGCACTCCTATGACTAACAATCACCTCATCAAGCTTTGCAAAACTTAGTTTGAACTTTTCTTCATAGCTCTTGGTTGCATCCAAATCAAATTTTAGAAGTAGCACTTCTTTGCCCAATTTTTCACATTCCTTTGATTTGCCCTTAACAACTTGATTGAGATGCCTTTCAATTTCTTCCTTCTTTTCAACTTCCAATCTCAACCTATTTAGAAACTCATGTGCTTCATCTAATTGATCATTTAGCTCCTTAATTTTCTCTTTGAACTTCCTGACTTTCTGTCTTAGCTTCAGGATGCATTCATCATCTTCTTGAATATTAACTTTTAGATCCTTGATTTCTGCTTCAGATTTTTCAAGATCAATAAGGTTTTAGTTCCTTATTACTTTCATAATCTCCAAATCTTCTTGCTGCCATGATTACACTCCCCCAGATCTTCCTCAAGATGTTAGACTTCTTCTAAGGAACCTTGGTCTGATACCAGTTGTTGACAATAAGGAATACTAAGAGGGGGGTCAATCAGTATTCCACAAAACCACTTCTTTACAAATTTATTTATCCAATTTCCAAAGTTATTAACATGAAAGTAGTATACACATAGAAACAACAACCACAAAGAAATACCACATCAACACTAGGATTTTTACATGGAAAACCCAAAAGGGAAAAACCATGGTGAGTGTTAGCACACAATATATTAATATAGAACTGTAGACACCTAAAATTGGCTTAGGTTGAATTAAGTAAATATTCTAATATTTATCTTAATTCATATTTTCTTCTATCAACTAAATAAATATTATAATTTTTTTGATTGGTTCATTATCCTACAATTAAGTAAAATCATTTTATTTAATTAAAATCCCTAAATTCTTCTAATGTCTCAAATCCTAAATCCACCTCACAAAATCCACTTCATCAATCCACCTCATCCCTTCCACCTCACCATGTTGCACATATAATTAAATATTCTTAATATTTAATTAGCTAATACCCACTATTATCCAAAATTGAATTCTTAATACAATTGTCCCCCACTATTCTCCAAAATTGAATTCTTAATGCAATTGTCCCTCACTATTCTCCACACATTAAATTCTTAATTCAGTTGTTCCCCACTATCCTCCACTATTGAATTCTTAATTCAATTGTTCCCCACTATACTTCACTATTGAATTCTTAATTCAATTGTTCCCCACTATTCTCCACTCATTGAATTCTTAATTCAATTGTTCCCCATTATTCTCCACTCTTAAATTCTTAATTCAATTGTCATAACTCACTATCCTCCACCATTTATTCTTAATTCAATTGTCATAACCCACTCTTCTCAAAAAAAAGAATTTTTAATTCATCCATTATGAATTAAAGATTCATAATAAATGAGAGCCATTGATCTCATCTTTTGATCCTCACCCTCCATTGCCTTTTCAGAAAATCTATAAATGAGACCCTTCTCTATGCAATTGGGAGGGACTTCTTTCGGCATCCCTATCATACCTAATTTCCTTTAGGAAATCTTCTTTTGGCATCCTCATAATGCCAAATTCATTCTAGTCTATCCATATCAGTTGAATGCAGTTAATCTATCCATCCCATATCCTTCATTGTCCCTGTGTTTGAAGTTCATCTTCAACACAACAAGTATCACAGCCGTTCCATTCTTGTCACCGTCAACAAGCAAGGAAGCAAGCTCCCTAAGGGCCAATCTTCTTCATCATCAAGGTCAAGAACATATAGGCGAGCAATGGAAGTTGAAAGGTAAAGGATGTAAGTATCACTTGTTTGTTATTTAAATCTCCTTTTCCTTCATATTTCATTGATGTATTAGGTTAATATTTATCATTATTGATCAAATCCCATTTTTCCCATTCACATTTTGGCGCCCACCGTTGGGCACCAAAATGTTAATGGGAAAATAGATTGATCAATAAACAATATTGAACCCAAACATCAATGAAATATGCGAGTAACAAGAATAAATGAATGAAGTACAAACTTACAAAACCTGTTACCCTGTGGCTTCCATTGTTCACCTATCTGTTCTCGACCTTGATGCTAAAGAAGATTGGCCCTCAGGGAGCTTGTTTCCTTGCTTGTTGACGGTGACAAAAATGGAATGGATAAGATACAATATGTGATTGAAGATGAACTTCAACACACTAATGATGGAAGATATGGGATGACTAGAATGAGGAGGAGAAATTGAGCATGACGAGGGTGCCAGAAGAGATCTTTCTAGAGGAAATTGGGTAGGGATTTAATGCTAGAATGAATGTCCTTAATTTCTTAGAGAGGGGTCTTATTTATAGAGTTTCTGAAAAGAGAATGGAGGGTGAGGATCAACTGATGAGATCAATGGCTAGGAATAAAAATGAATCTTTTATTCATAGTGGATGAATTAAAAATTTAGAGTGGAGGATAGTGGATGAATTAAAAATTCAGAGTGGAGGATAGTGGATGAGTTAAAAATTTAGAGTGGAGGGTAGTGGGGAACAATTGAATTAAGAATTCAATGAGTGGAGAATAGTGGGGGACAATTGAATTAAGAATTCAATGTTAGATAATAGAGGATATTAGCTAATTAAATATTAATAATATTTAATTATATGTGCAACATGGTGAGGTGGAAGGGATGAGGTGGAAAGATGAGGTGGATTTTGTGAGGTGGATTTAGGATTTGAGACTTTAGAAGAATTTAAGAAATTTAATTAAATAAAATGTAAATGGGAATATGAGATTGATCAATAAAGATAAATAAACCCAAACATCTATGAAATGCGAAGGAGAAAAGAGAGATTATATCACAAAGAGATACTTACAACCTCTCGGCTTGCATCTTCCATATTTCATCTATCTGTTCTCGACCTTGATGAAGAAGAAGATTGGCCTTCAGGGAGCTTGCTTCCTTGCTTGTTGACGGTGACAAGAATAGAATGGCTGTGATACTTGTTGTGTTGAAGATGAACTTCAAACACAGGGACAATGAAGGAGGATATGGGATGACTAGAATGAGGAGAAGAAGTTGGGCATTATGAGTGTTAGCACTCATTTTGACCTGGGGTTGATTTTCATGATCAGGGGGTTTCTTCATTTGAACCCTTTATCTTCTTGCCCATTTTTTCTAAGTGTTGGACCTCCTCAGCATTTTTCAGCTGCAGCATCATATTTCTGAAGGAGGAGGTCATCATCATCATCTTGTCTTCGATGACGGTCTGCATCATCATGTTCTTCGTCGACTGGTTTTTCATCGCCATCATCATATTCAGTTATCGGGTGATGTTTGGTTTTTATCCTGATCCTGTTGATGAGCTACAGTGCGCCCTGATCTGCTTGCGAGGGTGATTTTTCAAAGTATCCGGTGATCTTTCATTTATCACCTTGCCCAAACATGATGATGATGTTGCCCCGATATTCTGAAGGGGTTATTCTTTGAGTTGTTCGACCTGACTTGTTTTTTCTTAAGGTTCGTCGTCATCATCATCATATTTCCAGTTATCACCGTGTTGCTTGCGAGGGTCATCATATTTTCTGCCTTCATGATATTTCACCGGGGTGATATCTTTATCATCGGGTGATCTTGGTTATGATCATCCTGATGATGTTGTTGAAGAGTTCTAAGTGCGACCCGATATTCACTGGGGTCATCATATTTTGAACGTCAGGATGATCTTAGTCAATATCATCCTGATGATGTTGTATCACTTCTTGTTCGTAGTTTTGTCATCCTGATGATGCTGACGTCATCCTTATATCAGGGTGATATCTTTTTCTCTGCCTATATGCATCATGATATTTCTGAAGGAGGGGGTGATATTTTCATATCACTCGGGTGTATGTTTGTTCCAGCATCATGATGATGTTGATATCAAGGAGATGTCCGCCTGCCGGCTTTGTGCATTATCTAGTGGGGGTGATCTTTTCAAGCATCATCATATTCGTTTATAGCCCCGATCTTATAGTGGAGCTACAGTGCAACCTGATATTTGTGCATCAGGATGATATTTCCAAATATCCGGTTGTCTTCCGAATATCATCCTGATGTCGATCTGATGATGACGTCTTCAAGGTCCGGGGGGGTCATATTTCTAACACTGATCATCTTGTGGAGATCCCCCGATATTTGCAAACATGATGATGATGTCATCCGGATATGAGGAGGTGCGCAGTAGGCAGATATGATGATGACGTCAGCAGGATATGATGATGATGTCATCAGGATGTTCATCGGCCAGACTTTTGGTATAGGCTCAGCAGGAGGATGTTCCTCCGATGGATCCGGTTGTGCGGATGAATGCGATTATCATGCAGGTTATATTGCAATATGATGCTGACGTCAGGGTGATATTTCGGGCAACAGGATATCATGCTGCTGGAGGATGATGATGATGAAGTCTTATACTAGTGTCGTCAGGAGCAAAAGCACCGACATCATATATGCTCATGACCTAGTATATAAAGTGTTAAAGAGGTCATCGCGGGGTGCATGTGGGATAATGTTATCCTGCATATTCGAAATATCATGATGATGAATCTCGGCGGGAAATGGTTGCGATGCAGAATTAATGTTCTTCCCGAGGCCGCGGGTTGGTGCGCCATCAATGGCGATTGTTGCAGAGGTATGGGCGATGGCGTGGGCGGATCTGGTACCCGTTTGAAGGTGTACATCAGCGGACAATGGCGCAGGGCTCGAGAAATCTTCCTGTCTCCTCCCCTACCTGCTGCATTCATGTTTGGGCGCCAATCTGGATGTGTTTGAGCGCCATTTTTACGATACTGTGTATCTGGCAGGATTTTTGGGTCAACCATGTAATTAATTGCTGAGCACCTACCTGGCTGTTATAAGCAGGTTGTGTTGCTCATTTGTTGGTTGTTGAAAGTTGAAGATTTTTGGCTCTGTAATGCATAACAAGCTGATCTGGTTGCTCTGTACAGCTTACCTGTGAGTTTATGAATCTCTTGTTGTATGTTCTTGGCATGAACCCACTGATTTCATGATTGAACTTATATGAGAAATGCTATCTTAGCATGTGTTGTGTTAATTCTGTCTCCAGTGTTGCATGTATTCTTCTTCTGAATCTGGATATTTGAGTAATGTTTAGATTCTAGAGCATAGAATTCCTATGTTGAATGTCTGATCTTTTAACTTCTGCTCAAGGGGTAGATTAAACTGTTTTCAGGTTGAACATTGGGAAGGGTATACTGCAGTAGGGATACCATAAGTAGAGATAACCTAACACTTTGTATTGGGAGATACCTGTAAGGCAGGTATCACATATATCCCCTTGAAATCTAGTTTTAGCTGTTTATGCTGATCATTCACAGGTGTATGTCTACTGACTCCAGGCCCTGGATAGGCACCAATCATGCTTTGTTCTTGTGTTATAACCATGTCCAGCTTTGCATCCACACTTAAAATCCAAATCAAAATCTAAAACAACCATTAGGACTTTAGAATTAGTTTAGGAACCTCCGTCCTCTGTCTAAAACTGCAAATAGGCCCAAAGCTAGCCCCTTTGCTCTTATCTTTCAGTTTTGGTCTACTTACAAGAGGACTATCTGCTTTCTGTCAGCATCCCAGCCTTGTATGCATATCCTCATGGATATTGAGTAGGGAATACCCCCCTAGGTCTTGCAGAGCCTGAAGAAGAAGAGGAGATAAAATATAGAGTCTATCTCCTACACTGTTGGCCCCCTGGCCCAGAGATCCTATTGATCACTGATGGCTACCTTGTAGGGAAATCTGGGAATAAGCATCCAGTCTGGGAAAAAGTCAACAATGAGGATGCCAGAAGAAGATTCTCTAGAGGAAATTGGGCATAATATGGATGCCAGAATGAAGTCCCTCCCAATTGCTTAGAGAAGGGTCTCATTTATAGATTTTCTGAAAAGGTAATGGAGGGTGAGGATCAAAAGATGAGATCAATGGCTCTCATTTTTTGTGAATCTTTAATTCATAATGGATGAATTAAAAATTCTTTTTTTAGAAGAGTGGGTTATGACAATTGAATTAAGAATAAATGGTGGAGGATAGTAAGTTATGACAATTGAATTAAGAAAAATGTGAATGGGAAAAATGGGATTTGATCAATAATGATAAATATTAACCCAATACATCAATGAAATATGAAGGAAAAGGAGATTTAAATAACAAACAAGTGATACTTACAACCTTTACCTTTTGACTTCCATTGCTCACATCTCTATTCTCGACCTTGATGATGAAGAAGATTGGCCCTCAGGGAGCTTGCTTCCTTGCTTGTTGACGGTGACAATAATGGAACGACTGTGATACTTGTTGTGTTGAAGATGAGCTTCAAACACAGGGAGAATGAAGGATATGGGATGGATAGATTAACTGCATTCAATTGATATGGATAGACTAGAATGAATTTGGCATTAGGAGGGTATGAAGAGGAGAATAGAGAAGAAATTGGGCATTATGAGGATGCCAGAAGAAGATTTCCTAAAGGAAATTGGGCATGATAAGGATGCCAGAAGAAGTCCCTCCCAATTGCTTAGAGAAGGGTCTCATTTATAGATTTTCTGAAAAGGCAATGGAGGGTGAGGATCAAAAGATGAGATTAATGGCTCTCATTTTTTGTGAATCTTTAATTCATAATGAATGAATTAAAATTTTTTTTTTTGAGAAGAGTGGGTTATGACAATTGAATTAAGAATAAATGGTGGAGGATAGTGAGTTATGACAATTGAATTAAGAATTCAATAGTGGAGAATAATGGGGAACAATTGAATTAAGAATTCAATGAGTGGAGAATAGTGGAGAACAATTGAATTAAGAATTCAATAGTGAAGTATAGTGGGGAACAATTGAATTAAGAATTCAATAGTGAAGTATAGTGGGGAATAATTGAATTAAGAATTCAATGTGTGGAGAATAGTGGGGGACAATTGCATTAAGAATTCAATTTTGGAGAATAGTGGGGGACAACTGCATTAAGAATTCAATTTTGGAGAATAGTCGGTATTAGCTAATTAAATATTAAGAATATTTAATTATATGTGCAACATGGTGAGGTGGAAGGGATGAGGTGGAAAGATGAGGTGGATTGAGGAGGTGGATTGATGAAGTAGAGTTTGTGAGGTGTATTTAGGATTTGAGACATTAGAAGAATTTAGGGATTTTAATTAAATAAAATAATTTTATTTAATTGTAGGATAATGAACCAATCAAATAAACTTATAATATTTATTTAATTGACAGAAGAAAATATGAATTAAGATAAATATTAGAATATTTACTTAATTCAACCTGAGCCAATTTTAGGTGTCTACAGTTTTCCCCTCTTTGAAGCAATGTGTTTTATCATGTTGTTTCAAAGAATAAATAGTCTAATAATGATACATGCCCCAGTTTGCCCCTGGTACAGGTTATGATGATAGGATGCCCCCTCGGGAGATTGGATGGGGAGAAGGCGGCAGGCGTGAGACGGATAATCTCATGATAAGATATGTTGACAGGAAATGAAATGGTTGAATACAGAAGAAAGGGATGAATGATAGGGAATGCAAGATAAAAATGATAACACACACAAGTAAGTAAGCAAGTATGCACAAATGACACAAGCACAAACAAGGTATTGCCTCTGTTGAGCAGTAAACCAATGATATGGATCGATGATGTTTGGTTTCAGGAATGAAATATGTCGTATAGGACTCTGGATCTGGTTTCAACAATATAACATCATGTCTAAGACATTTGATATGATAGTGTTGTCATGGCAGGGAACAATATATCCCTAGACCAACACGACAGGTGTGTTGTCATGGCAGGGAATGATGGATCCCTAGAGCAACATGAAGGATAGTGTCTGGTTTCAAGAAATGAAGCATGTCGTGTAAGATGTGTGTGTTGGTCTGATTTCGACAATGCAACATCTTGTATAAGACAATTGATTGATTAATTGATCTAGTTGGTTTACGACCGGACAAGGATCAAGACCATTGATTGTGATTGGATCATTTGACAAGATTGATTTGACTTGATTGGCATGGATTAAGGATAGACTTGCAATTGGATACGGTAAGGATATGGATATGGGTATGGATATGGATATGAGACACGATTTGATATGGTATGGATATGAGATGTGATTGGATATAGTATCGATATAGATATGGATATTTGTCACCTTGATATAGCAAGTATTTTGAAGCACTTTCATCATTAGTCTAGGAATAAAAGTAAGCCTAAGTCCACATTTGCAACAAGAAGCACATGCAAATCCAAGTGGTCCCTGGTACATAAATCAAATGAGTCCAAGTTATCCTAGGCAAGATCTAATAACCTTTGACAAGGGAGATACCAATCTAGAGTGGCCTCTACCATCCAATCCCATGCCAACACATGAGCCAACAAGTCCTATCATAACACCACTATATGATCCTACCACTAGTCCATTGGTCCACCAACCTTCATCACCTTCATCCCCATGTTCTACCAATCCTCCAGGATAAGATCCCTTGGACATAATTGTACAACAATTGGTTCAAACAAATTTGATTGAGCTACCACCGATGGAACCTTTTGAACCAATCCTTAAACCCCCTTGGTATAATGAAAACCATTATTGTGCATACCATAGATATAAGGGCCATACAACAACCAATTGTGTCAAACTAAAGAGATTGATCAAAAACATCATAAAGTGTGGTAAGATTATCCCTTCATCCAATCCAAATCTTAATCCACCCAATCTAATTAGTCCTCAATCTAATCCTAGTCCTAAGTCTACAACATCATCCACTATTATTGCTCATCCATTATATCATCCATCTATCCATACACCTGCGATGGATGTGATCCAAGGACTACTAGTAGAAAGTGAACCATGTCCCCAAAGTATAGTCTTTGACCTTACCAAAGATTCTTCCAATACCATGTCAAATCCTACAACCCCTTCATGTCATCCACAACCCCTTGAGCTTCTCAACGAGCCTTCTACCATGCACCAGAGTCAAGGTCCATCACACCCTCATGTTGTTGACCAGGAGCCCATCCAAGAGCCTTCCACTTCCATTCAAGAAACCTAAGAGGTATGTCAAATGTTTAATCCTAAGCATGTGGAAACATTAAGCCCTAGTCCAACTCAAGATCAAATCACTTTTATGCAACCCATCCATAATATGTATCTTTTCCATGATCAAGATAATATCTATGATGAAGAAGCTATCCATGAGCACCTTGATCCTATCCATAATCCTCTATCCATCCATGAGTGAGATATCTAATTTGTTCCTAGTCATCTGTCATCTAGCCATATCTAGAATGAACAAACATCCACTTGTCATGATGAGACACTTGTCCCCCAAGTACGCATAAAAGATCAAACAAATTACTTGGATCTTAGTGAACACAATGCTAATCACGATCCTAATGATTCTCCTTCCACATCCACCATTGATTCCACTTCAAATACACTATCATGTCCTATTGGTCTTACCACCTTTATATATGAGTGTTCCTCCTTAGGACAACAAAGACCTTAGTCCACATCACCTTCTCCATCCAATAAAGAGCTAAAGTCTAGTTCCCAAAGCACACCTAGTCCCATTGTCCATTGCATACTCTGAAACATGAACTACCAAGGTAAAGGCCTAGGCCTTTATGAACAATGTATTTTGGAGCCAAACCATGTCAAAGTTCCTCCATGCTCATATGGCCTTGGATACACACCCCAAGGTAAACAAGTCCAAGATGCTGGTAATCCCTTCATGCATCCTAAATCTACCACTTTCCATCACACCCCCCATCATCTACCCAAAACATATGTAGCCATTCCACTTCCATCATCCTATAAATGTCAAAAGCATGTGATCATACATCTTCCACCATCCACTTTACCTCCACTCCTTCCAACTCCCAATGTCCCTCCATCCAGCTTGCCACCATTGCTTTCGACACCTAACATGCCTATCATTCATAAGTATCCTTACATCCCTAATCATGGCCAAAAAAAGCACACATCATTTAAGCATAAAGCTTCCAATCATTCGATCCACTCCACCCACCCCATGGGATTCAAAAGCAAAAATTTTGATGCCTTTATCCATAAAGCTAAAAATCCTACCAACAATCCTAAGAGTCTTCATGACCTAGGATATAACAGCCAAGAATCAAAGAATTATCCATATCAAAAGCTACATGCACCCATACACCTCAATGCCAAATTGAGAAAGGTGTGGGTCCCCAAGCAACAAATGCTTCCTCCAAAAGCTACACAAAAGTTGCATACACCCAAACCCATACCTTCATAGGTACTATCTAAAAACAAAATGGTTTGGGTACCTAAGAAACAATCCCTAAAGTTACATGAGGCATCCACCTCTCAAGAATCTCAACCATCTACTTTCTCCCATTCCATCCAAAAGTCTCAAATTCTTCCATCCCATATGGTAAACAAAAATTAGAAAAATACTAAGTCTACGTGGGTCCATAAATTCCTAAATCATTCATCCACCAAGAAAAAAACTCCATTGCTTCCTACACTACTTTCCCATCACCAGCTTCAATGTTTACCATGGTATGTGCAACCGTTGGTCATGATTCCCTTCCATTCCACAACACTTCCGTATAACTCCATCTCCCCTCCCTTCCACTACTATCCTACACATCTTCCTCATCCTATGCCTATGGTCCATGCTTTTGCATAAGACTTCCCTCCATATTCTACATCATAATCCACTATCTACCTACACCATATCACTTTCATACGATCCCCTACCAACATCTGTGAGAACACTTGACATTGTCCATTTGACAGTATCTATCTAGTGGGACTCCCACCTTTCAAGGAACTCTATACTTGAGTCCTTCCAATATCCACCTTCTCCTAACTAAATATTCAAAAAAGAAAAAAGAAAAAAAAAGTAAAGAAAAATCCCATCATCCAATGGTGAAAATCTGGCAAACAGGTGCCTTGGATAAGTACCATGATAAAAACCTGCAAAACATGCATCATGTGTAGGTTGATCTTCTATGTCACTTACACTTGGGGGCACATTGTCTCATCCAACATATACATTTACAAACTATCTATCCCATTATATCATTTTCCATCCTATCCTATCCTACCATTACCACACCATCCTACCATCCTTAGCCATTACATAAATATGCCTATCCTATTGAACCCATTTACCCATCCTTCCACCTTTTGATTTTGATGAAGACATAGGGGCAAAATATTGAAACCTGTTTGGATATATCTTGGCATGCTTTCTTTCCAAACCAAGTCTTATCCATTGACCATTTATCCCTCCCATTTAAACTGATCCATCATGTCATCCTATTGTCATAAGCACCATGTAAAATCCAATCATGTCATCCCTTGGTCATGAACTTTGTCCTGCAAAAAATTCTAAGCATTACCACCTAGAATGGAGCAAGTTATTCCTATGTAACATAGCCTTTAAAGATCACATCCTATCTCCCGTATGATCCATCCACTATGGCATATCCTTATCATGAGCTTTCCATCTTATAGCTTATCCCCATCTATTTATAGCCTACCTATCCGTTTATCATGAGGCAAGCATCCATCCCTTATATGGCCTATCCTCTTATCTATCCATCCAACTCTCATGAACCTTCCATCCCATTCACTATCATCCATCCTTTCATCCGTCCTTTGCACCTAGACTTGGTTTTCTCCCTTGTCATTGGTATCTAGCACAAAGGCTACTCAATTGTAAATCCATCGACATTCCAAACATTTCAAAAACTCCAAAAAAAAAATCAAAATATGTCAAAAAATCTAAAAAATCAACTATCCAACGAAAAATCCAAGCAATAAACCAATCATATAATCCAAAACAATCCACTCCATCAACATTCAATCAAAATCAAAGCATCATCATCATCAATTCTTCCTATCAATAACATTCATTGATCTATTTCAATCAATCACTTCTTCCAATCATATCAATCAAATCAATCTAAGTAATGATCTTAAATCCAAGTTACACTAATCCATATCAAGCTAGCTAATCAATCAAGGAACATTATCCAACCAAATCAACAAGTTTTGATCCCAATCTTGTCATAAACATCACCAATCATTATCAATGGGATATACCGTTCCCACATCATCTTTGTGTTGATCTAGGGATATAGCTTTCCCCGCAATGACAATACTATCATGATCAATCAAACAATCAATCATTGGTTTATGACTTGACAAGGGCAATACCTTGTTTGTTTTACATCCTTTGAGCACACTAAGAACACTTGCTTGTGCTTAAATTGAGTGGACACTCTAATCATCACACCATCACTATCATCATTCAAAACAATCCAATCATTAAAACAATCAACCTGTCCAAGGCAAAACAAAGCACCATACAAAAACCCTCAAGCTAATTTTATACCAATTATGGCAAAAAGACACATCTAATGCAAGAATGTTTTGTGATTGGTTAGATTAACTTACAAAGTCATGATTTATGCTATCATGCCTTTCTATGCTACTCAAGGATGCCAAAAGCTAGAGATGCTATGATGGGGGCGTGATTATTTTCTTTGTTTACTACTTGTGGATTAAACTTTAGTAATGTGACAATTTCTGTCTAACGACATGATCGGTAAAAGATCGTCGAGGACTCTGAGATCTAAACATGAAAAGGGGCAATCCTTGTCTATTGAAAAATCCATGTAAGTAATACTTAGGTCATCTCAGTTTAATTATACCTAGATGCTTGTATTTTCTTACAACATAATAAAGCCCAATGATGAAAGCACTTCAAAATACTTGCTATATCAAGGTGACAAATATCCATATCCATATCCATACTGTATCCAACTACAGTTCATATCCATTTCCATATCTATACCATATCCAATTACGTCTCATATCCATATCCATACCCATATCCATATCCATATTGTATCCAATTGCAAGTCTATCTTTAATCCATGTCAATCAAGTCAAGTCAATCTTGTCAAATGATCCAATCACAATCAATGGTCTTGATCCTTGTTCGGTCATAAACCAATTCAATCAATCAATCAATCAATTGTCTTAGACAGGATGTTGCATTGTCAAAACCAGACCAACACACGAGTCTTATATGACATGCTTCATCTCCTGAAATTAGACACTATCCTTCATGTTGCTCTAGGGATCCATCATTCCCCACCATGACAACACACCTGTCGTGTTGGTCTAGGGATATATCATTCCTCGCCATGACAACACTATCATATCAAATGTCTTATATAGGATGTTATATTGTCGAAACCAGACCTAGAGTCTTATACGACATATCTCATTCTTGAAACCAGACATCATTGACCTATATCGTTGTTTTATCGCTTGACAAGGGCAATACCTTGTTTGTTCCTATATCATTTGTGCATACTTTCTTACTTTCTTGTGTGTGTTATCATTTTTATCTTCCATTCCATATCATTCATCCCTTTCTTCTACATCCAACCATTTCATCTCCTGTCAACCTATCTCATCATGAGATTGTCCATCTGATGCCTTTCGCCTTCTCCCCATCCAATCTCCTGAGGGGGCATCCTATCACCATAACCTGTACCAAGGGCAAACTTGGGCATGTATCATTATCAGACTATTCTTATTCTTTGAAACAACGTGATAAAACACATTGCTTCAAAGAGGGGCAAAATGTATACACCTAAAATTGGCTCAGGTTGAATTAAGTAAATATTTTGATATTTATCTTAATTCTTATTTTCTTCTATCAATCAAATAAATATTATAAGTTTATTTGATTGGTTCATTATCCTACAATTAAATAAAATCATTTTATTTAATTAAATTCCCTAAATTCTTCTAAAGTCTCAAATCCTAAATCCACCTCACAAAATCCACTTCATCAATCCACCTCATCTTTCCACCTCATTCCTTCCACCTCACCATGTCGTACATATAATTAAATATTCTTAATATTTAATTAGCTAATATCCTCTATTATCTAACATTGAATTCTTAATTCAATTGTCCCCCACTATTCTCCACTCATTGAATTCTTAATTCAATTGTCCTCCACTAATTGAATTCTTAATTCAATTGTTCCCTACTATCCTCCACTCTAAATTTTTAATCCTATCCTATACACTTGGGGGCACATTGTCTCATCCAACCTATACATTTCCAAACGATCTATCCCATTATATCATTTTCCATCCTATCCTATCCTACCATTACCACACCATCCTACCATCCTTAGCCATTACATAAATATGCCTATCCTATTGAACCCATTTACCCATCCTTCCACCTTTTGATTTTTATGAAGACATAGGGGCAAAATATTGAAACATGTTTGGATATATCTTGGCATGCTTTCTTTCCAAACCAAGTCTTATCCATTGACCATTTATCCCTCCCATTTAAATCGATCCATCATGTCATCCTATCATCATAAGCGCCATGTAAAATCCAATCATGTCATCCCTTGGTCATGAACTTTGTCCTGCAAAAAATTCTAAGCATTACCACCTAGAATGGGGCAAGTTATTCCTATGCAACATAGCCTTTGAAGATCACATCCTAGCTCCCCTATGATCCATCCACTATGGCATATCCTTATCATGAGCTTTCCATCTTATAGCTTATCCCCATCTGTTTATCATGAAGCTTTCCACTATAGCCTACCTATCCGTTTATCATGAGGCAAGCATCCATCCCTTATATGGCCTATCCTCTTATCTTGTTGGCAAGAGACACTATATGGATTCATGGTTGTTGTCATTGATGGAAACAAAGGTCATCCCACATATCCGCAAGACATGATATGTCTCTACCGGAAGTCAGAATAAAGAATGTTGTGGTCCGGTGAAGAAGAACAGAGCATGTGGCAAGGTCCGACAGATTGGTCCGGACCTCTCAGAGGAAGTGTCTTGGTGCAGTGCGGATTTGGGGAAGTCAAGAGGACTACCTTGAGTGGTATATTCCAAGGATTTAGCCTCCGGTGATGGACAAAGAAAAAGATATGAATGGTTGAGTACCGGATTCCTGAGAGACAGTGAAAACAGAGGAAGAACTGACTGGCAGAGTATCAGAATGCTTTCCGGATGTGTTACTGTTGATGACAGAGGTTGTGAAGGCATGAATCATGTTTGGCCGACATGATTAATGATATCTACAAGTATATGCTTGATCCGCATTGCTTGGTGAGGAAGGATTCAGCCGACAGAATGAGAGTTTGTAAGAAACTAGACTGTTCCGGATGCCGACTAGAAAGGTGATGAAATTACTTGTGCGGATATATATAGAGGATGGATTTAGTTGTGAAATGTGTGTTAGTGTGGAGAGATATGCGAATAAGTTCAGAGAAAGAGTAGAGGTAGCAAAAAGGATCTGGTATGTGGAAGATAGCAGAATAAAGAACAGAGGAAAGATGAAGTGCAGCAGATCAGTTTACTGAGCCTAACCGGAACTGAACTCCAGCATATGCAGATGCTTCCAATCAGTTCAAGACTGTGATTCTCATCACTTTGTAGACAGTGTGTCTTCTTGTAGGCAGTGGGCCTCTTGTGAGCAGTGTGCTCGGGCAGTGAGCCCTAATTGGCAAGTGCCATCTTTGTAATTTCCTATTCTTCTAACAGAGAATAATTTTGGGTTAATCACCCCGTGGTTTTCTCCCTTAACAGGGTTTCCACGTCAAAAATACTGTGTCATGTGTTTCTTGTTTATGGTTAATGTTTTATGTTTGATTTTATGTTGCTTCAATTAAAAGGAAAGTTCAATAAAGGAAATAATTAGGATAACTGATTCACCCCCCCCTCTCAGTTATCAACAATTGGTATCAGAGCTAAGTTCCTCCTAATAGAGCCTAACAGCTTGAGGAAGATCTGGGATTTCAAATGGATGCATATGGTTTAAGGGAGCAACTCAAGACTGCCCTTGAGGATCTTGAACAGTCAAATTCTGAAGTCAGTGAATTAAAGGAAAGACTCAAACAGGCTGATGAATTCATGAGAGAATTAAAAGACAAATTAAGTCTCTCTATGAAAAAGAGAAAGGAGCTGCTTCAACAGTTGGCAAGACAAAGTGAAGAAAGCAATACAAATGAGGAATTGACTGAGCAAACCAAGTTATGTGAAAAGTTATCAAAAGAAGTCATTATGTTAAGACATGAAATGGAATCAGGAACTATAAAGTTTACTCAAGAGATTGAAGAAAAAAGAAAGGCTGAAGACAATCTAAGACAATCTCTTAAAGAAAAATCAGAAGAATGCCACCAGATGGACAGGATTATCAGACACCTTGAATCTGATCTTGAAGATGCCAAAGATAATGAAGGAAAACTTGAGGATCAAATTGCCTCTCTCAAAAGAGACCTTCAAACAGCAAATGAATATAAAGAGAAATTCAAGATAAGTTCTGCTCAACTTGAAGTTCTTCTTGGAAGTCAAAAGAGGACAGATGACAAGTATGGCTTGGGATATGAGAAAGGAGAAAGCTCCGGATCCGGTCAGAAGAATCTTGGATCAGTAAATCCAAGAAACAGGCCTAGAAGACCTCCGGTAAGACAGCCAAATGCTCAAAGATATCCATCCTTCAATGGATACTGCCACAACTGCAACCACTTTGGTCACAAAGCAAATCAGTGCAGAATGAGAATGAATCAGAATAATTCATCCTTCTCCGGACAGTGCTTCAACTGCAAAAGGTATGGACACAAATCCCATGAATGCAGAATTATGCAAGTAAACAAATCATTCAAAGGTAGATGCTTCACATGCAATAGAATAGGTCATATGGCAAATCAATGCAGATCAAGAGGATATCAGTCAAATATGCAAAGAAATGTTATTTGCCAAATCTGCAATAGGTCCGGTCATAATGCTAAAGTCTGCAGAAACAAGAATCAGGACAAAAGAGGTCCGGTGTATAATCAGAATCAAGACAAGGGTAAACAAAAGATGAATGCGGATGAGGTTAGGAATCAGATGAGCAAGATTTGGGTGAAGAAAAGTTCAGAGAATGTAGAGGTTGGATCCGCACCAGACTCTGGTGCTGATATTTCTTCCAGAAATTAAAAAGTGAGCTCAGGCTCAGGGGGAGACTCAAAGAAAATCTTGTTCCCCTAGCCAAACAAGTGGTGCCGGATATGGTACAAGATGCGGATCAAAGGGTTTGTAGATATGCATCTTGAGATACTTCAGTCAAGTTTTCAGAGGTCCGCATGGAGTTATGAAGAAGCTGTGATCGATCAAATAAGACCTGTTCAGGGAGATGCTCCGGTATGATAGAGAATTACAAAAAGGTCCGGAAAGATCCGGAAATGCACTATCTCGTTCTGCGGATTGGACAGAGTGTTTGGGATGCTCTTGTAATATGTTACCTCGATTTATTCATGATTGAAAGATCCGGATGATATCCTCAGATCAGAACCAATCCGGGATACTCCAAACAAGGCAAACCGGAATGATGTAGGTGAAGCATTCATTGCAGACAGATATTAGGGTTCGCAGAGCAATTTAAGGGATTTCTCAAAGGTCATTTGCTCATTCTGCACTCGAGAAGAAGCGAAAGTGGAGCTCTGCAACAAGGTTCATCAAGCACCAAGGATCTCCTGCCGAAGCTATTGCATAAAGAAATCAATTCAACCACTCCGTGCAAACCGAAGGCGCATAAGGTATTCTCCGTTTTTCATTACCTCACTGCAAATCTTTGAAGAATGGCTACTCCAAACATAGTTAAGATCTCTGATAGACCTCGCCCCTCATTCAAGAAACATCCCTACAAATCATTGGAGGTAGACCCACTAGGAGCCTTCTCTAGTGTTCCCCACGGAGTTTTACACACCGAAGACATTAGGGTTTACATACATGCAAACATTGAGGAATTTGGGGAATTCAAATTAAGAGACCTCTATCACAAGCAGCTGATTGACAATGCTTTTGAGCTTAAACCAGAGTATAAGGATATTCAGAAGAAACAATTTGAGCAATTTATTCATTTCCCCTGCTTTGAAGAAGATGAATGGGTCCGGTATGTACTGAGCAGAATGCATGACAACTTTCTATGGCTAGATAGACCCTGTAAGATCACAAAAGAGGCAATTAGAGCAGTAACTGGCCTATACTCTTCCGGAGGAGTACCTATCCTCAAATCTGTCAAGAACAACATTGTAACTGAGGCCACCGGATCAAAATTTGACAAAAGGGCAATGACCATTGAAGACATCTCCGATCCGGATATCAAATATGCATCAATGATAATAGGATACAAGATCTACCACTCCAGCAGGGAGAATTCTGTATCCGGAACTGCAATATACACTGCTTATGAAATGTTAAGAAAGAATGCAGAATATGATCTCTGCGAACTACTACTAAGCCAATTAATGGAAAACATACAGAAAATCAAAAAGGATAAGAAGAATTCCTTTAAATATGGTACTCTTATTGTATGTCTATTCTTCTATTTCATGAATGAGCTACCCGGAACAAGTGGATGGGTATGGCAGAATGACAAACCTGTTGCAGTCCAGATAAGAGACTACTTGCATGGACTTGGGGATGCAAAAGCGAGAAATTCAGCTCTATGGGGATACTTCAAAAACTTTCAGAGCATGATGCAAGCAAGAGAGAGAATTCCTCAGTCTCTCATTGAGAAATACAAGGACTCAGTGTGCTTTATGGTTGACACTGATCAGTGCCTAATGGAGGCAATGGAGCCAAGGACTGTCTGGATCATGCCCATGGGGTATGAAGTTGATGAATAGATAGTGGAGCTGCATGTTCAACACATGTTAAGTCAGCCCAAAGATCCTAAGGCAGAAAGGTTTGGAACCTTTGAGGAGCTGGGTGTAAAAATACATGTAGAACTCAGGGAACCTGAGATTAAAAGAAAGGTAAGAAAAGAAGTAGAGCACATTGCTCAAGGCCTAGGTATCTCAAAGGAGGCACTTGATGCCAGCTGGGAAAAGAGGAGGAAGGCCGAGGAAGAAGAGAAAAGCAAAGAAAGTGCTCCGGTTGGAGCTCCCACCCGGACCAGATCAACAAAGAGATCTGCACCTCCTTCAACCAAAAGTTCAAAACCGGAAGTCCAGGCATCCGGTAAGAGATCAAAGGCAAAAGCCACAAGGGCTTATGGAAGCCAAAAGGATGAAGAGGAAACAGAATCAGATGAGGGAGTAAGAGAAGTAAAGAAACAGAAAAAGAAAGGATCCGGTAAGCCCTCCACAGGACAAGACAAGGAGGAAATGGTAGAGGTAACTGTTGAAAAGCCCACTCTGTCACTAGAGAGCATAATCAAGTCGGTCACGGTGGATGGAAACCTTCAACCAATGACTGAATCCTATGATGACTTCAGTGAGGCAGACCAAAAGACTCTGCAGGAGGCCACAGTGAAATATCTTAACATATATAATAAGGCTTTCATTGAAATAATATCTCTTATTCCTAAAAGCCTAGAAAAGGAAATGGAAGTGAGGAAAAATAATGCTCATGCTAAAGATCTTGAGATCCGGGAGCAGATAGCTATTCAGCTATATCCTCAAATTGATCCCAAGACAATGAACATTATCTTCAAGGACTGTAAAGATGAGTTCAGAAGCAAAGCCAGGATGAATCAACTCATGCTTGGTGAGACTGACAAAGTGGCCCAAGAAACAGAAGAGATCCTCCGGAAGGCCTTCAAAAGGTTCAATCTTCCTGTTGTAGAGGACTTAGGTGCAGAAACAGCTGCTGATTTGGAATCTTCTGTTCCGGAAGAAGTGAGCCCTGAACAGACAAGTGAGGACTTGGGACCCTCTGCTCAAGAAGAAGTGGCCCATGAACAAGTTAGTATCTCTCCTCCGGTTTCCCCTACAGTCTCCGGATCCAAAGAAGAAGAGCAACTACAGGAGAAGGAAGCAGTGGTGAAAGACAAAGAGGTTGACAGTTCTAAGACTGCAGAAGAAAAGAAACATCTGTCTCCGGCAAGAGACACTGCACAAACTGTTCAACAATTTTTGAGTAAAGAAACTCTAGAGATTGATGAACCGGAGCTTCTAAAAGGTCCATTTGATTTTGACTCTCTCTCTCCGGTACAAACAATGAAGATAGCTTCATTTGCAAATGCCAAGGCAAATGAAAAGCTCCTGAAGTCTCATATGGAAGACTGTGAGTTGATAGAGGCTGCTTCCGGAATACTTGTAAAGATCATGCCATCAATCCAGATAGATTCGACAGCCTCCACTTCCGGTAATCTAAAAACCTTAGTCAGCAGTGTTGATACACATTTTGATTCTTTAGAAAAATCAGCTGAAGAAAAGGTCCGGAAGGAATTTTTGGATAAGAGATTTTCAGAAATATTAGAATTAATCTCTAAGGATAGGAAGATTGTAAGCATTGGAATAAGGAGCATAGAGAATGCTCTTAAGGATGGCGGTGATATCTATAAATTTTGTATATCCTGGTCAAAGGCAACAGCAGCATTTGACAAGAAAATAAAAGAGGAACAGGATAAGCTACAAAGCTTATCTCAAAGTTTTGATCCTCTCTCTTCCTCTATAATAAATCAAGAATGTCAGACTATTGCAGTCTTGAACGAAATAAAGAATCTTGAGAAGGAAAGGAAGAACATCGCCAACCGGATGGGAGAACTTAGAAGGATTATAATCCCTAAGTTGGAAACCATGCATGAGGCCATCAGTGATGCTAGGACCACCGCCCAAACAAAAGATCCGACAGATCTCAAGCGGGCAGAAGCGTTTGCATTTTTGTTAAGTGGTCACATTTCAATTTTGGACAGAATGAAGCAAAGTTGGGCTACCGAAATGATTCAATTACAGACATCCTTTGCAGACATTCTTCAATATATGTGAGTATGTAAATATGCGGCTAAGCATAAGAAATTTTTGAAAATTTTGATATGCGGACCCTACCCTTTGCCATTGATGTCAAAGGGGGAGTGAGGAGCAGTGAAAAATGAGGGATCCAACTAAGGGGGAGTTCCAGAAATTGTATATAAAGACAGAGCATCAGCAAAGGGGGAGCATAGTGAAAACACTTAGTCATTTTTCACTAAGTGTTGCCATCAATGCCAAAGGGGGAGATTGTTGGCAAGAGACACTATATGGATTCATGGTTGTTGTCATTGATGGCAACAAAGGTCATCCCACATATCCGCAAGACATGATATGTCTCTACCGGAAGTCAGAATAAAGAATGTTGTGGTCCGGTGAAGAAGAACAGAGCATGTGGCAAGGTCCGACAGATTGGTCTGGACCTCTCAGAGGAAGTGTCTTGGTGCAGTGCGGATTTGGGGAAGTCAAGAGGACTACCTTGAGTGGTATATTCCAAGGATTTAGCCTCCGGTGATGGACAAAGAAAAAGATATGAATGGTTGAGTACCGGATTCCTGAGAGACAGTGAAAACAGAGGAAGAACTGACTGGCAGAGTATCAGAATGCTTTCCGGATGTGTTACTGTTGATGACAGAGGTTGTGAAGGCATGAATCATGTTTCGCCGACATGATTAATGATATCTACAAGTATATGCTTGATCCGCATTGCTTGGTGAGGAAGGATTCAGCCGACAGAATGAGAGTTTGTAAGAAACTAGACTGTTCCGGATGCCGACTAGAAAGGTGATGAAATTACTTGTGCGGATATATATAGAGGATGGATTTAGTTGTGAAATGTGTGTTAGTGTGGAGAGATATGCGAATAAGTTCAGAGAAAGAGCAGAGGTAGCAAAAAGGATCCGGTATGTGGAAGATAGCAGAATAAAGAACAGAGGAAAGATGAAGTGCAGCAGATCAGTGTACTGAGCCTAACCGGAACTGAACTCCATCATATGCAGATGCTTCCAATCAGTTCAAGACTGTGATTCTCATCACTTTGTAGACAGTGTGTCTTCTTGTAGGCAGTGGGCCTCTTGTGAGCAGTGTGCTCGGGCAGTGAGCCCTAATTGGCAAGTGCCATCTTTGTAATTTCCTATTCTTCTAACAGAGAATAATTTTGGGTTAATCACCCCGTGGTTTTCTCCCTTAACAGGGTTTCCACGTCAAAAATACTGTGTCATGTGTTTCTTGTTTATGGTTAATGTTTTATGTTTGATTTTATGTTGCTTCAATTAAAAGGAAAGTTCAATAAAGGAAATAATTAGGATAACTGATTCACCCCCCCCCCTCTCAGTTATCAACATATCTATCCATCCAACTCTCATGAGCCTTCCATCCCATTCACTATCATCCATCCTTTCATTCATCCTTTGCACCTAGACTTGGTTTTCTCCCTTGTCATTGGTATCTAGCACAAAAGCTACTCAATTGTAAATCCATCGACATTCAAAACATTTCAAAAACTCCAAAAAAAAAAAAATCAAAATATGTCAAAAAATCTAAAAAATCAACTATCCAACAAAAATTCCAAGCAATAAACCAATCATATAATCCAAAACAATCCACTCCATCAACATTAAATCAAAATCAAAGCATCATCATCATTAATTCTTCCTATCAATAACATTCATTGATCCATTTCAATCAATCACTTCTTCCAATCATATCAATCAAATCAATCTAAGTAATGATCTTAAATCCAAGTTACACTAATCCATATCAAGCCAGCTAATCAATCAAGGAACATCATCCAACCAAATCAACAAGTTTTGATCCCAATCTTGTCATAAACATCACCATTCATTATCAATGGGATATATCATTCCCACATCATCCTTGTGTTGATCTAGGGATATAGCTTTCCCCGCAATGACAACACTATCATGATCAATCAAACAATCAATCATTGGTTTATGACTTGACAAGGGTAGTACCTTGTTTGTTTTACATCCTTTGAGCACACTGAGAACACTTGCTTATGCTTAGATTGAGTGGACACTCTAATCATCACACCATCACTATCATCATTCAAAGCAATCCAATCATTAAAACAATCAACCTGTCCAAGGCAAAACAAAGCACCATACAAAAACCCTCAAGCTAATTTTATACCAATTATGGCAAAAAGACACATCTAATGCAAGAATGTTTTGTGATTGGTTAGATTAACTTACAAAGTCCTGATTTATGCTATCATACCTTTCTATGCTACTCGAGGATGCCAAAAGCTAGAGATGCTATGATGGGGGCATGATTATTTTCTTTGTTTACTGCTTCTGAATTAAACTTTAGTAACGTGATGATTTTTGTCTAATGACATGATCGGTAAAAGATCATCGAGGACTTCGAGATCTAAACATGAAAAGGGGCAATCCTTATCTGTTGAAAAATCCATGTAAGTAATACTGAGGTAATCTCAGTTTAATTACACCTAGATGCTTGTATTTTCTTACAACATAATAAATCCCAATGATGAAAGCACTTCAAAATACTTGCTATATCAAGGTGACAAATATCCATAATATATCCAACTACAGTTTATATCCATTTCCATATCTATACCATATCCAATTGCGTCTCATATCCATATCCATACTATATCCAATTGCAAGTCTATCCTTAATCCATGTCAATCAAGTCAAGTCAATCTTGTCAAATGATCCAATCACAATCAATGGTCTTGATCCTGGTCCGATCATAAACCAACTCAATCAATCAATCAATCAATTGTCTTAGACATGATGTTGCATTGTCAAAACCAGACCAACACACAAGTCTTATACGACATGCTTCATTTCCTGAAACCAAACACTATCCTTCATGTTGCTCTAGGGATCCATCATTCCCCACCATGACAACACACCTACCGTGTTGGTCTAGGGATATATCATTCCCCACCATGACAACACTATCATATCAAATGTCTTAGACAGGATGAAACTAGACCCAGAGTCTTATACAACATATCTCATTCCTAAAACCAGACATCATCGACCTATATCGTTGTTTTACCGCTAGATAGGGGCAATACCTTGTTTGTTCCTATATCATTTGTGTAGACTTTCTTACTTTCTTGTGTGTGTTATCATTTTTATCTTGCATCCCATATCATTCATCCCTTTCTTCTGCATTCAACCATTTCATCTCTTGTCAACCTATCTCATCATGAGATTATCCATCTCACGCCTTTTGCCTTCTCCCCGTCTAATCTCCTGAGGGGGCATCCTATCGCCATAACCTGTACCAAGGGTAAATTGGGGCATGTATCATTATCAAACTATTCTTATTCTTTGAAACAATGTGATAAAACACATTGCTTCAAAGAGGGGCGCAAAATGTATACACCTAAAATTGGCTCAGGTTGAATTAAGTAAATATTTTGATATTTATCTTAATTCTTATTTTCTTCTATCAATCAAATAAATATTATAAGTTTATTTGATTGATTCATTATCCTACAATTAAATAAAATCATTTAATTTAATTAAATTCCCTAAATTCTTCTAAAGTCTCAAATCCTAAATCCACCTCATCTTTCCACCTCATCCCTTCCACCTAACCATGTTGCACATATAATTAAATATTCTTAATATTTAATTAGCTAATATCCTCTATTATCTAACATTGAATTCTTAATTCAATTGTCCCCCACTATTCTCCACTCATTGAATTCTTAATTCAATTGTCCCCCACTATTCTCCACTCATTGAATTCTTAATTCAATTGTTCCCCAGTATCCTCCACTCTAAATTTTTAACTCATCCACTATCCTCCACTCTGAATTTTTAACTCATCCACTATCCTCCACTCTGAATTTTTAATTCATCCACTATGAATAAAGGATTCACTTTTATTCCTAGCCATTGATCTCATCAGTTGACCCTCACCCTCGATTCACTTTTCAGAAACTCTGTAAATAAGACCCCTCTCTAAGCAATTAAGGACATTTATTCTGGCATCAAATCCTTGCCCAATTTCCTCTAGAAAGATCTCTTCTGGCACCCTCATCATGCTCAATTTCTCCTCCTCATTCTAGTCATCCCATATCTTCCATCATTAGTGTGTTGAAGTTCATCTTCAATCACATATTGTATCTCAACCATTCCGTTCTTCTCACAGTCAACAAGCAAGGAAGCAAGCTCTCTGAGGGCCAATCTTCTTCACCATCAAGGTCGAGAACAGATAGGCGAACAATGGAAGCTGCAGGGTAACAGGTTTTGTAAGTTTGTACTTCATTCATTTATTCTTGTTACTCACATATTTCATTGATGTTTGGGTTTAATATTGTTTATTGATCAATCCATTTTCCCATTAACAAGAACAATACCAGATTACAAGAATGATCACTGCCCAGAGAAATGCTTACTACATGAAAGGCTCACTACCTAGATAAAAAAAGAAGAAAGAGGAATGGCTCACTACCAAAATGAACTGCTCAGACTGCATCTACACATGCATGGTTGCAGCTCTAATGAAGTACATAAATACTATCTCAAAACTCTTCATCTCTTACTACTCTATTTTCACTGCTCTACTTTTACATGGAAATAAGATCTCTCTTCTTCTACTTTTTATTGCATCCATAGAATCACCTCCCTTTGCATGTTTCATATATGTTTCTGTAACATTTGCATCACATACACCTAACACTGAATTTGATCATATATATATATATATATTAAGATCTTCATATTAGGTTGACATACTCATATGAAGTTTATAGTTAGTAAACTTGTATCTTATTGGACAAATCCATTCATCAAAATACATGGTGGACCTAAATAACATTTGAAACACCTTCTCATGTGTTGGCTCCAACTATAGAACCACTTAAGATAAAGTTCTAATCACCAGAACCTACCACAAATAAATCAAACTATCATGTCAGCCTCAA
This sequence comes from Cunninghamia lanceolata, assembly GCA_027924645.1. Classification (NCBI taxonomy): domain Eukaryota; kingdom Viridiplantae; phylum Streptophyta; class Pinopsida; order Cupressales; family Cupressaceae; genus Cunninghamia; species Cunninghamia lanceolata. The sequence goes on along the minus strand of BSBN01000419.1, from coordinate 10,698,376 downwards.
ACACAGGCTATTAGTGATTCAGTCTAACTGTGAGATCACAACTTTCACTACAGACCACAATACTTGCTCAAAAACATATCAAAGACTCCTCAGACATCATACCTTCAAAACCACAGAGCAAAATATTCTTTAGCAGTGAAATGTGGACCATCAGAACTCAGACTCTGTCATAGTCAAACTCTATCAAATACTGCAGCGATACTCAACATCTTGCAACTATCTTTCTGGCGGACTTTAGAACTTACAACTCTAGATTTAGATACTTCATATAAGTATTTACAACACCTCAAAAATAATAGATCAAAACATACACTTGCGAAGAAATGTGTATCATTTTACTTTACACTATACACTGTCGCTGTCTTACTTCTATTCATCCAAACTTAGATATTTTATTCAAATGACTTCTAGAGGAAGTCATGACCTAAACACTAGAATATATCATGATCAAGTAGCTATGAGTCATCATACCTAAACTACATTTGTAGGTCTTCTTCTGTAGAGGCATACTGATCCACTTTTTATCTCTTACTCTGAATACTGTCCATACTTAGCCAATATGACTAGATTTTCTTTACCAGAACACAAACTCTATTCCAACCTTGTTCCTTTTCTTGTTTCCATTAGTGAAAACACTCAATTATACAACATAGAAATGTATCTTGCCTACAATGTTATTACAGAAAAAAAGTGATTTTTGGAAGGATGACTTTTTCACTTGAAGCTTTCTCATAAATAGACAAAATATGCTTAAGCTCCTTAGCTTCTAACATTGAGGCTTTACCCATGATAATAGTACCATACACAAACTATTAGTGAGAGATTAAGATATTGATAGAGGAGAGATTAATGCCCTTAAATCAACTTCAAGAACAACTCTTTGTAGATACATTCTCAAATCTTTTACCATTGTGATAAATAAAGATAGGGAGATGGAATGTCCCTACTAGTTACCTCTTCTGAAAAAATAGTTGGTAAATGATGAGGATGTACCCCACCCAGCAAGTACAGAACAAAAAATTTAAATTAAATGAGAACAACACTGATTTACCTATGGAAAACCCTTTCAGGAGAAAAACCCCACTTGAAAAGTAGCTCAATATATTATTCTAAAATCTCAATAGATTAAAAAATTCTTTCAGAGGAAGATTCCACAAGATTATCACCAACTAGAAATCAAGAATCAATCTCCACTTCTATAATACTCTCACACACAACCTTTATCTCAAGCACCTGATATATAGGAGATACAATATAGGAAATTGTCAACAGTAATTACAAAACCATGAGCTAAAACTACCAAAAAGTGGTACCCAAATGCTCTCCAATCAAAGATTCTTTATGATGTGTCAAATTACACACTAGCATGTGTAACTTTCCTCTTCATAGCTCTTTCAAGAGTCCAACATCTTTTCACATTTCCCAAAATGGGAGGCCCAACTTCCAGAGGCCATAACTTTCGATCCAAAAGGTCAATTAACAAATTGTTTGATGTGTTGGAAATCTCGTGAAGAGATATATCAAGTTATAACTTTCTTCACTAGTTATAACAACTTTCATGAAAAATAGAGCTTCTAGGTGCCTCAAAAAACTTTGAAATGTTTCTAAGAGTTTAAAAAAAGGAAACTTTAATATCTTAACATCTAGACATGAACTTGGGTAGAAATTCTCCCAGAATGTTTATTTGACAATTCCATATCTTTGAGGAATATTTTAGGTCCATCCGTACACAAATTAAAACTTACTAAAACTAGAAATCCTTACCAATTGTAGCCTCTTTTAGAATCTTTGAATGATTTAAACCATTCTTGAAGATAATGGGTAGGGATAAGTTTAAGGAACCCCCCCCCCCCCCTCCCAAAAAAAAAAGCCTATAAAATCCTAGGGAATCCTAGCTAAGTGCCATAATTTTCTTGGTGAATCTTTCCTTTACAAAAAAAACAATATTAATTTTCTTGGCAAATTATGCACATTATTAAAACATTTTAAAAAATCTTGGCGAATCGTAGCAAATGATAGACAAAAAAAATAATTATCATGGCAAATCCTTCCTTTAAAATTTTACATAGTGGGTCGGTACAGTCCCCCCCATATATTCTTTTGTTTTTTTATAATTCTAAAGCAGGGGCTTAGGGGCGGCAGCCACCGATGGGGTCAAGGGGCAATGCCCCTTGTGGGAGTTGAGGGGGCAGAGCCCCCTCATGGGGTCCAGGGATAGTGGCCTCGGTGCGCTCTTGTTGTCATACAGGTAGGGTCGAGGGGTAGAGCCCCTTGCCACCAAGCACAAATCCATTATTGAGAATGCATTGGAACACATAAAAATTAAATATTTTTAAAAATCCCAAAAATAAATTCAACGAATCGAATCCCACAACCCAAAAGCAAATTTAGTGGGTCATTTAAGCATGTGCCTTTTTAAAGGCATGCTAAGCTGGGAATTGCTTTTGGGCCATGGGATTAGGATCTAATCCCACGGCCCAAAAGCAATTCTAGACTCAGCATGCCTTTAAAAAGAGACATGCTTAAATGACCCACAAAATTTGATTACAACTGTTAGATTAAAACAAAAATCAATGGATATAAATAAAATACAGACCATTATTCTATAACATAAGAAGGAATTTAATAAAGTAATGGTGAAATCAGTCCTCATACACGGTGATTCATTTAATTCTATTGGCGAACATGTAGGTGAATTAAAACATGCCTCCAAAATTTCAGGCAAATCACCGTTTGAACTGCATAGAATACTTTGGTGAAAATAATTATTATTAATGCCTCATAAATAAATTTGTAGCAAATTGAAATGCATTTGACTAAAATTTTGAAAACTTTGGGTGAATTGGCCCCCCACCAGTTGTAATGTATTCACCAAATCACAATTTAAAAATATAAACTATTCGCCAATTGGCGAAGATTCGCCACTAAAAAAACCCTGATAATGGGTATCTACAAAAACCAAAATTGAAAAGAATAGAAAACAAAATCATTTTTGGGTGATGCAAGATTTCTCTTAGACAACTTGATGCTCCTACATCATACAGCCAAGGTTGTCTAAGAAGTCACCTTGTCACATCTCAGATGTTTGAGAGAAACTAATGCAGTCAACCTATACCTTGGATAACCATGATGAATCTTCAATAGGCCTTCCTCTCCATTTGACCAAGTATTCTTCATACTACATGTTTCTTGTACTCCTTCCCATATGGTTATCTAAGATTTCTTCAATTTCTTCTTTCTCTAAAATAGGTGTTGGTATATATCATTATCCTTCTACTTGTCCATCTACTATACTTCCTTCATGATATTCTATAAAATCAGTAATATTGAACATAGGTGAAATACTAATATCACTCAAAAACTCAACTTCATAGGCATTCCCTGATTCATGCTTCTTCAAAATTCTACGAGGTCAAAATTTATTCATCATCATCCTGTTATATGTTCCTACAGGGAACCTTTTCTTCCCAACGTGGACCATGACCTCATCTCAAACATTGAACTCTTTGAATCATCTATTCTGATATGCCTTCTCCTTATATTGATTATTCATTTTATCGATATATTTCTTTACCTCATCATGTAGACTCTTCATGTGTTCTAAAAAATCTTTTCCATTTACATGCATCTTCTCCTCCTTATCCAACTTCCTCAACTCTGAAACATTTGTAGGACTACTTCCATATATAATCTAGAATGGGGATTTTTGTGTACTATTAACTGAGTTGTATGCAAACTCAACCTATGGAAAAATAGTGTCCCATCCCTAGGGATTTTCTCCTACCAAACATATTAAAAGGTTACCCAAACTTCTATTTGCCATTTCTATCTAACCATTAGTTTGTAGATGATGTGCAAAACTAAACTTCAAAACTAACTTCAACTCCTTCCAGAATGTCCTACAAAAATATCAAACAAATTTTGTATCTCTATCTAAAACTATACTCTTCGGTAGACCATGCAGTCTAACCACCTCCTTGAAAAATATCTCTACAATATGAACTACATCCTTTGTCTTCTAGAAAGGAATAAAATGTGCTATCTTAGAAAATATATCAACCACAACAAAAATGGAATCATGACCTCTCTGAATACTTAGCAAACCAAGTACAAAATCCATACTAATATCTTCCCATTGTCTTTTAGGTAAATGTAAAGGATGATATAAACCAATAGTTTACCTCACTCCCTTAGCCATCTGATATACCATGTAACTTTGTATAAACTTTTTCACATCTTGATACAACTGTGGCCAATAATAGTTGTCACTTACTAATGCAACTATCTTATCTCTCCAAAAATGTAATTCTAATCCTCCACTATGCTTTTCTTTTATCAAGTTCTCCCTCATGGAACTTCTTTGGATGCATAACTGACTTCCTATAAATAAAATGCCATCATGGATTATGTAATCCAACCACTATGTTTTGTCCATGGTGACTATATGCTAAAAATCATGACTCTGGTTGCCTAGGGCTGTCTGGTCAATTTTTGGCATGCACATGGACCCTTCCCTCCTTACCATTGGGCTATCCACTATGTCACTCTTGCTCTCATAAAAGCAGCCAGTCAAGAGGAGCCAAGACATAGCAGGGGTCTGGCTCGTTGGAGAGCTGGACTTCACGGAGAGGGGTCGGTATGTTTTGTGGCCTTTGTTGTTGTGTGCTAAGTTGAATGTTTTGTTTGATGACAATTGTTCTAAAGATAACCCTATGACTTGGAGGGTCACTAGTTTCTCTTCTCCTATTGGGGTTTCTTCTATTCCACCATTGTCTGGGTAAGCAGTTACTTTCATTTATGTCCTCTTGTCTTTTAATTTGTTGAATGAGTTCTCATTGTATTTGAAGTTGTCTATGTTCTTCTATCAATTGGAGGACAAATGGATCTTGTCATGGTAAAGTAAGTGTCTCCTATTATTGTCGTGGATTGTTTTCCTCAATCTCATTGAGGATAGTCCTCACCCACTCACCTCTTACTCCTAGGTAGATTCATGAGCCAAGATAGAGATAAATGTGTAATGACCAGCCTTAACTAGATTTAAGGTTTTGACCTAGAGTTTAGTTGACCTAGGGTTTAGTTATGCTTTGACTTGTGTTTACCTTGTGATGTGATCAAGGTTTTGATTGAATCATTTTAACCTTTTTTATGTCATTATGGTATCGAGGGTTTGCAAGTTATCTATCTTTTCTAGGGTTTCTATATGCATGCACATATAAATGAAATGTGAACTTGTTTTTGTGATTTTTTAGTATTTGGGAATGAAAAGTGCTTTTCAATCTATGAAAGGAAATATGAATGAAACTAGAATGACATTAACCTAATGTAATTACTCTATGTTTTTGGGATTTTGAATGTTTTCAAACAACTAATCTAGAAAAGGAAAATTGCAAGTAAACAAATCTAATCTAAGAATGCAAACTATCTCTAAGATGCTAGATCTATCAAGAAAAAAACAATGAATTATTATTCCCAAGAGAAATTGATTTTACAATTACTATCAATTGAATAAAGCAATAGAGGAACCTAAAAGAGTGAAGATTTGTGTGACTCCACTACCCTGAGAAATCCTTGATATTGGTAACCTCGATTCCTCTTGAAGCAGCGGGAAGATCTCTTGATGACAAGATGACACAAAGAAGCAAAAGAAGTTTGTTAAAGCTCGAAAGAGCTCAATGAGAGATTTTGATGAGCACAATGGTGTTTATTGAAGTAGTATAACAATGCTTGATTAAACAATGAACAAAATAAAAGGCACCTTCATCCTATGAGAACATTAGAATGCTGATTTAGAGAGAAAAAACTTAGCAAAGTTGTGTGCACAATGAATTTGTCTCCATGGAAGAGCTTTGAAGCTATACAATAATGAAAGATTTGAAGATTTGAAAAACTAAAGAAAGAAATGAAGAAAGAGGCTCAAGAGCCTATGAAGAAGCTTGAAAAACCTTGTGAAGATGAGAAGGGTATTCACCAACTTGCTCAACTTTGAAAATAATGAAGAGGTGAGGGGTATTTATAGGTTTGAAAAAGGGCTGAGAGTTGGAATTGATTGAGAAGTTAGCTCAATTGATTGATGATTTAACAAGGATTGAATAGGGAGTGAACTAGATTAATTACCCAGTGAACTCAACTAACTAGGGAGTGACAAATCAATAATAGCTTATCACTGAAGAATGATTGGAGATGGACAAATACATGAGAGAGAATGCATTGTTAATTTTAGATTAAATGGAGCTAATTATGCATGTGTGGGTGCAGGAAATAGTTAATTCCATATTAGGCATAAAAAAATAATGCAAACGGGAAGAAAAATAGGAAAAAATGGAGCTTTTTTGAGTTAGAAACTCAAGTTTTTTCGAGGCTGGAAATGTGACAAGGTCAGCCAGGGGGTGACCCTAGGTCACTTGGGGGAGATCACAGGTTTCCCGGAGAGATCATGGGTCACCTGGGGGAGATCTAGAATAAAAAGGGGGTTTGAGAGGAAATGCATGATGGGAGATGTAAAGAAGCTGAAAAGGAGGTGTTCTGCCTCTGGAAACATGTCAATCATGTGCAAGAATCCAAATCTCCACTTGCACCATAGGTTCTCTTCGGGGAGATCTAGAAATAATAGGGGAAGATTTGGATTGGTTGAGTGAAACTGAAAAGTGAAAGTTGGAGATGGATAGGGACAACCTATAGAAGGCTTCTAGGGGATGGAGAGGATGAAAAACATAGGGGAAAGGTGAAAACTCACCTACAAGACACTTACAAGGCTTAGGAATAGGGTTGAAAGCTTAGAAAATGTAAATCGACAAGTGTTGCAAAAGTGTCAAAAAGTGTCAAAAATAGAGAGAGAGAGAGAGAGAGAGAGAGAGAGAGAGAGAGGAAACAACACAAGACAAGAAAGAAGACAAGTCATCAAGAGGTTTACTACTTAGAGGACATTATTTCATGCTTACATGTATGTGACAAGGATTAAAATCATCATAGGGGTCCTTGTGGAGGTTGTGCGTGAATTTTTTTTATAACATATTTGCCCCCTTGGGGACGGTAGTCTACATGAAGCGTAGGTACCATTCCCAAACTAGGCCTTACCTATTGTTGATTTTCCCACAATTGTACCTACAATAACTAGTATTAGTCTAGAATTTGAATATATCAAAATGAATAATGAAAACTAAAATGATGAACTTACCATGGATCGTTCGAGTTTGACTAGTTGTTTGCCTTTGTCGGTGAGACTTGTAGGAATGAAAGCACACAAAACAAACATGTGAGAGATGCATAAAAGAAATAGAACATGTGCTGACCTAGAGAGGAGAACAAATTCTCCTTTTATTATAGATTTTGAAGAGCATATTTGATTTTTTAGGGATTTTTTATGTTTTACAATTTTTTAAAGGTTTTTCCAAATTTTCTAATTCTTATGGTTTTTGTGGAGATTTTGGAAAGGTTTGTTTTGATACTCCTTCAAGTCTTTGAGATACCTACATTAAAGATATTTCTACCCTTTCCCCCTTGCATGGGGAGACTCGCATACTTGATTACATAGGTTTGCTCTTTTGACTTGTTGGAGGAGTGACTTGTGCTCAAACATTGTTTTACACTTATTTTTACCAAACATGATTTGACGAGATCCATACATAGCTTTAGTTGACATCTTGTACTTCACTTTCCCTCTTATGCATATGGTTGGTTAGGGTTTTTATTTTTCTTATGAGAATGCATACCTAAGATGATCACATATGGATGATGCAATTTGTTTTTGTCTTTTTAGGAATATATATCAATGCAGGAGATGATATATAGATGCAATAACACAACCGATGCTAAAATGAAACTTTTACTTCTATGGAATGTCATGAGTTATGACATTGCCTTTATTGCTTTGGAACTCCTTTTTTTATTTTGATATGAATGCATTGCGGAAAAACAACATGACTACTCTTTGGTGTGATTTTCAATCCAGGGGATTGTAAGTTGTCCTGATATAAGAGACCTAATCAAGTCTATGAGATAGGGATATTAGAACTCAAGTGGGGAGTGGGAGTGAAAATGTAGTGCTTTGGATTTTAGGCTTTTCTAAAAGATAAACACTGATCCTTATTTAGATAAGACAATCTGACAAGATTTCAACTTATACTAGTAACAAATTTTATTGATGTTCTCTAGACTTAGTTCATAGATGGCAAGCATGGTAAACCCAGTGTAAAGGATAAGTAGGAAAGAACAAGGGTACCTAGATAGAAGATTATCCTGGAGACTACTAGACTCTTGGTTTTTGTCATCTAGTGTGTGTGTGTGTGTGTGCTTTGTACCTTTCTTTTTTTATTTTCTCTTTTAGAATGTCACCCTTGAGGCTTCGAGCTTAGACTGATCTCCACCCAAGAGTACAAACATTCAACAATCTTCTCTCTTTCACTCTTTTTTTTGTATTTTCTAGAATGCCTCACTTGATTTTCTCATTTTTTTTTGGATTTTAACTTTTTCAAGAAATGAATACTTTTGATATGCAACAATTTGATCTCTCAATACTCTTATTTTGATCACTCATTTTTTTATTCACTTGGATTTTAGATTGCTTCCTTTAGTATTTTGATCCTCCTGACATTTTTGGCTAGGGAAGATAAGGGACTCAGCACCACCTAAAGTTTTGTAATCTGTTTGGACTTCTCTTCTACTAGGGAAGAATTGGGAAGGTCTACTTGCAAGCTTCCTTTAAACACTGTAAGTTTGAATACTAACTTTGTTTAGACCTAACATCTTGACTTTTTAAGACTAGGATCAGTGTAAAGCTAAGAGCTAGGCTTTGATTAGAATCACTAGGAATGAAAAGGGGATAATGACAATTGTGAAAATGAGGAATCTCTAGGTCCTGAAAGGATGATGTATAAGGCAACCTTAGACTCCTTACTAAAATAAAATTAGTACAAGAGAAATTCATTCACTATTATGCAAGATGAACATAATGTAGCTGAAATGCAAGAAACCAATTCTTTTTGACATTTTACTTCTTTTTTATAGTTTTTTTTGTGTTTTTATGTTTTATGATATTTTGAGATGATAAAATCTTCTCCCTCCATAATGCACAAGAGGTAGCATTATTTTTCATATGTTCCTTAAGTATTTGTGGACTTCTCCAATTTGGTCCAAACTTTACTTGAAAGTCTTTGCAATGAGACTCAAAGACTTGGTGTAAAAATGTCTTTGTATTTAGCGAGGAGTTTCATGTACTCACATGTTTCATTATTTGATGATTTACCCCCTGCTTTATCATTTTCTATTTTTGTATAGTCTCATTTCTTATTGTGAACTTTTGAGGGGCAAATGAGGTTGGTGTTGACTCTCCTGGTTTCTATGTGGATCTTGGCTCTTCTTCTTTAGTCCTGATTTCAACCATAGGGATGTTTATGTCTGGTTCAATTGGAATGGTCACTAAGTTTAATGGAGCATAAAGCTTTTTTGAGTTGGTATCGAAGGGAAATTCTCATGTTGCCCCCTTCCCTATACATTTTGAGGTCTTGGCTATGTTTGCAATTTGTTTTGATGTTTGTCCTTTTTCAAAAGTGTTAATTTTTGGGTCACTAGTGGTTTCCATGGACTTTCCCTTCTTTTGACTTGTCCAACTCTATAAAGGCTAAAAGGATTAGGATCTCCTTTGATGATGTGGGGTTGTCCCATGTGCGAGAAATGTATTTCTTGAAATAGCATGGAAGGAATAGCCCTCATCCTATGGATGCAAGGCCTTCTTAGGATCATGTTGTAAGTGGTTTCTTCATTGATGACATAAAATTTAGTTGGGAGGGTTTTGGGACCCAATGTGATTTGAATATTGACCTTACCCATGGTTTGAGTGTTTGGGTTATCATGAATTCTAAGGATGGAAGTTTGTTTTGTGATTTGAGTTTCATTGTAACCCATTTTTTGAAGAAGTGAAAGAGAGACTATGTTGATTATAGACCCATCATCGATCATTACACGTCTAATAGAATGGTCTTGAAATTGGACTATTAGATGGAGGGGGAGACCTTGTTTAGCTATATCATTATCTAAGGGTAACTTTTCAAAGTCAAATGTCGAAGAAGAAGACTTTTCACTTGGAGTGTTATGAACTAAATGGCCTAGATCCAAGGCTTTGAGGAGAACATTCTTATGCATAGGAGAAACCTTGATAATCTCTAGTATAGGAGAAACATTTGAATTGTTGGAGGTGTCATATGGTCATTTTGGTCCTTGTATGACACAAATTTCTTGATCTTTATCTAATTCCACGAGGCCTAAGGTTTTTTGATCAAAGGTGTTGGGATTAAGTTCTTCATCCTATGAGAATGTGTCCATGAATGCTTTTTGTTGATGTTTTGGGAGGTTTGATATGAAGTGATGGTACCTCCAACATGACTTGATCTCATGCCTCCTTCTCTTGTGAAATGAGCAATATTTATCATGATTGTGATTTTGAGGTTTATGACAATTGTTATACGAATGTTGGTTGATTTTCGGTGGATAGTTGACATTTTGGTTCCCCAAATTTGTATGACTATCATAGTCACAATTATTGTTTTTTCTAGATGGTGGAGTATTTGTCGATCCATCTATGTCTTGATTGTTTGTCTAGGATTTGTTATGTGTATCATGGTTTATCAATGTTCCATTAGAATCATACTCCCTTCTTTCACTATCAATAGCAGCTTGGTCAATTCTAAGTGCACTTTCATGCTCTTCTTCATATGATTTGTAAGGGAGTTTTTGGACTTGTTCTCATATGTAATTGTTGAGAGCATCTAAGAAGAGATCACAAAGTTATCTATGATCCATGTTTGATGCGCTAGTTGAAGAATAGAGAACTTTCCTCCATCATGTGATAAAGTGTACTACTGACTCATTTTCTTGTTTGATTGTTAAAATTATCGTATTCCTATATTGACCTATTTGTTTATGTCAAAGGCAGCCACAAATTGATCAATGAGTTGCCTAAAAGAGTGGATTGATGCTTTTGGAAGTTGATAGTACCAATCTAGAGCGATACCCTCCAAATTTTTTGGAAAAATATTTGCTACCACCTCCATCCCAAGGAAGGAGTTCTCATACTACCATGATGTAAGTGTGGCAAGAGACACTACTACACATAACAGGTGTTGGCATTGATGGCAACTAAGAGTATTCCACAGATCTGCATAACATAACTTGCTCATACCGGAAGTCATAACAAAAATTTATCTAAGCCCGGCTTGCCAGAGATAGGGCATGTGACAAGGTCTGATATCTTGGTCCAGATCTCTCCGATTGTAAATTATAGTGTGTTGTGGATCTAAGAGAGTCTTAAGGATTGTCAAGATAATCTAAATCCAAAATTTTAGCCTCCAATGATAAAGGATTCAAAAGTTATTAGCATCTGAGTATCAGGGCTTAATATGATAGGACAGTTCAGTGAAGAACAAGCCAACTTGTGTTAGATCCTCGTACGGATCTAGTAGAAGTGTTTTGGTGAGTTGTGTATGGGATATAATGTTAGTCGCTAACATGAATGGTGACTTGTAAGTGTTATTTTTGGTACTCATCAATACTGATGTATGATTCAACCGACATAACAGAGTACTTGTATTATTTGTTATGTTCTTGATAAAGCTGATAGGTAGGTGATTGAGTTTGTTGGTGTAGATATATATAACTGATGGATTCGAGTGATGTGGATAGTTATTATGATGCAAAAATGAAGTGTGAAAAAGCCAAATAGAAGTGCAAAAGAAAAGAGATCTAAGGTCTGGATTATGGCAGAGCAATAAATAGGACAGAATAAAGATGAAGTGTGTAAAATCAATATTCTATGCTTAATCAAAACTAAATTCTTGCATTGACAGATGCTACTTATCAGTTCAACAAATCTATAATCCTTTGTAAACATTCTTGTAGGCAGCGAGCCTCTCTTAAGAAATGAGCTCTGGGCAGTGAGCCCGAATGCATGTGCATTCCCATCTTTGTAATACTTTTAATAGAGTATAATCTTTGTGGGTTAACCCCCATTGTGTTTTTCCCTTAACTGAGTTTCCACATCAAAATCTTGGTATCAAGTGTGTTATTTATGTTTCTGCTCATGTTTTATTAATTCTTGCTTTTCATGATTATGTCATTAATCTGTTAAGAAGTGGTAAAGAAGAATTAGCTGCAGCAAACTTTAAAAGTTTTAAGACAAATGATTCACCCCCCCTCTCAGTTGTCAGCCCTAATTCCAACAATTTGTATTAGAGCAAGGTTCCTTTGAAAAGTTTAACACCTTGAGGAAGATCTGGGAAGGGAGTAAAATGGATTAATACAACCTCCAAGGACAACTTAAACTCACATTAGAAGATATTGAGCAGTCTAGAACAGAAGCCAAAGAGTTACAAGAGGACCTTAAAAATGCTGAAGACTTCATTAAGACTTTAAAACCAAAATCAAGCAAATCCAATGAAAAGAGGAAGAAGCAACCTCATCAACTGGGAAATCATTATGAAGACAATGACAAGGACAAGGCCCTGAAAGAGAAAACAAAGGAATGTGAGAAGTTAGCTAAAGAAGTTGTCCTAAAACATGAGATGGAATCTGGGGTGATGAGGCTAACCAAGGAAATTGAAGATAGGGAGAAAACTGAAGAAGACATAAATCAAAATCTAAAAGAAAGAATTGAAGAATGTTGTAGATTGGATGGAAGAGCTGGCTTCCTAGAGTCTAATATATGAGAAAGCAGAGACAATGAGAAAGAACTTGAGAGACAAATTTTCATTCTCATACATGACCTAGAAATTGCAAATGAATACAAGGAGAAGTTCAAGATAAGCTCAGCTAAACTTGAAGCACTGCTTGAAAGTTAGAAAAGGGGTGATGACAAGCATGGTCTTGGATATGAGAAAGGTGAAAGCTCTAGATCTGGAAAAAGAAACTTTCAACCAAGGAATGGGAGAAATAGACCTATAAGACCTCTGGTAAGACAGACTAATGCTCAAATATATCCATCCTTCAATAGAAATTGCTTCAAATGCAATAAATTTGGTCATAAAGCTACTTAGTGCAGAAGTAGAGTAAATCAAAATGGTACATCCTTCTCTGGTCAATGCTTCAAATGTAAGAGGTATAGTCATAAATCAAATTAATGTAGAATTATGATAATGAATAACTCTAGAGGAAATGGCAACTCTTTCAATGGTTTCTGCTTTACTTTCAATGGATTTGGACACATGGCTAATCAGTACAAATTAAGAGGAAATCAAGTATATAAGAAAATAAATTTTGTGTGCTTTAGTTGTAATAGATCTGGTCACATTGCAAGATTTTGTAGAAGTAGAAATAATGATAGAAGAGGTCCAGTAAACAAAAAACTGGATGAGCAGAGACAAGACAAACGTAAAGGCAAAATTGATGTGAATGAGATCTAGAATGAAATGAGCAAGACATGGGTCAAGAAAAGTGTTGTGAATAATAGTAATGGGTTTGTACTAGAATTCGGTGCTAATAATTCCTCCAGGAATTGAATTAGGAGCTCTGGCTCATGGGGAGCTACAATAAAATCCAAATTCCCCCAACCAATAAGTGGGTGCCTGAATTTGGCACAATAAGAGAAAATAATTTGGATTATTGTACATCATTTGAAAGGATTTTTGGAAGATAAAAGTTGGATATGATGATTTGCAAAGCAATTGAAGATCGACTATTTGTAGAAACAGTGTAACCAGATGTGTTAGGATAGAGCATTTATTACAAAGGCAAATTAGGTTTTACTGAGAATAAAAAAAGGTCATTTATTCCTCATTTGAATCACTTTTACACTTGAATAAAGAAAGAAGAATAGTGTCTGAGATGAGATTACAAAGAATTAAAGTGCGAGCAGTGAATTTATCCATCAACTCTAATTTTGTGAAAAAGGTATTTATCTGTGAAACTTTGAACTTGTAATCTTTTTGCAATGGCTACACCTTTGGTTGTTGATATTACTAAAAGGCCTCAACCAAAATTTAAAAAGCATCCACACAAGTCAATAGAAGTCAGCCTATTAGGTGCATTCTCAAGTGTTCCATATGGTGTGCTGCATACTAAAGATATTAGGGTTTATATTCATGCGAACATAGATGAATTTGGGGACTCAAGGTATGTATATTTGTTTTAGAGTCATCTCATGGATAAAAATTACTACCTTAAACCTGTGTATAAGGCACTACATGATAAACATTTTATTCAAATTATGGGGTTTCCAACATTCAATGAAGATGAGTGGGTTCGATATGTTTTGAGTTAGATGCATGATGAATTCATATGGATGTTAAAACCATTCAAGATTACCAAGGATGTTATCAGAATTGTGATTGGGTTAAATTCAACCGGTGGATTACCCATGTTGAAATCTATGAAAAACCAAACTGTTACCAATGTAACCGGTGCAAAGTTTGACAAGAGAGCAATGACCATCAATGACATTATAGAACCGGATGTTAAGTTTGCTTCCATGGTAATTGGCTACAAGATATATCACTCTAGTAAGGAGAATTCTATCTCTGGAACTTCCATATATACAACATATCAAATGTTGCAGGAGAATGTAGATTATGTGTAATGCCCCGCCATGCATCCCTAGAGATAAGTCAACTAAAGCAACATAAAAGGTAAATTTTTTTTTTTAAAAAAAAATAGAAGTAATGGTAAAAAAATAACATAGTCTATTACAATAAGTTAACTAACATCTCTAGAGATAACATGACTGCATTATTGAGAATTAAGCAATATTCAACCATACACAAAACTCATTTTAATTATATTTAATTACATGACTACATTACAGATTACTAACATGATCTAACTAATAGCCATGGTTGTTCTAAATCCAAACGCACCAAATGAAGACACACACATGCATAATTTGTAATGTCTACCCAAGAAAATAACAATAATGAACTCAACAAGATGATAAGATATCAATTTACATAATTTATCTTAGTAAATCAACATTCACCAAAATCAAATGTAAGATACAACATTTCAATAAGTTTATACACATTTTTACATCTTTACCAATACTGTCCGATAGTCATATTATTCACCAAGTGGAAAGGTACCTCCTTAGCTCTAGAGTCCTACATGGCTTATAGATCTTAAACTGCACATCTAAGGAAACATCAGTCCTACATAATTATTAATAATAACAATTGCTTAAAATGACAAACCTAAGGCCCTAAGGGGCCGACCTAATGTCTCGAGGGCTCATGATGGCCTTGCTTACGTACGTGCAACATAGAGACTTCGTAGTTTAGATAACTAAACTTGTAATCACAAGGTGGTCTCATAATGGATTTAGCTCATCACATAATATTTTATGCTCTTTTCAAAGGAATGTTTGAACATACAACCGTTTCTCTTCAAGATACAACAATTTCTAATCATACATGACCCAATTATTACATTTTCATGAAGTTAAAGATTAATAATTCACTTATCACCATTACTATTTCTAACAATGAACTTATCATCCTAATTATAGATAATTAGAAATAACAAATATTTAGTAAGCCTCATCTCTTGAAAAGTAATAGAAAGGTTCCAATATGCAAATCCAAGTAATACTAAAGCTAATCATGATCAGTTATACATTTTCTAACCAAGTGAGTTTATCCTAAGATCCTTAAATCATTGAACAACTATATCTAAAACTACATCTTTTATCCTATATTCAACATTACACACATATCCTATCATTAAACAATATACTATTTTACCCAAAGACTTAAATATTTCCAAGCTTAACAACATAACACAATCTCAATATAACATTAATACTTTCAGTAAAACATTCTAATCTAGTCTCAACATAATTGCTAAACCAACTCTTATATAGACTTGGGTTTAACATTGAAGAGCATGATAATAATCCTAAAATACTTATTACTATTTTAAACTAGAATAGTTCTATATTCCTTAATTCATATATATATACAAATACAAAAGAAATATAAGATTAGCTATAAAGATAATAGAATCCCTATTTAAATGATCTTTCTAATTCAAGAAGACAAGTTATTTCCATGAAGAAAGAATCTAATTTTAGATTATAAACTTCTATATTGAAACTTCAGCAATTATAACAGTAAACTCTAAATCTACAACTAGAAAAATACAGTGAGAGATATAAGATATCATTGCCACACCAAACAATTATATGAAGATAACTAAGGTTTTGATAACATAAGGAATGCTTAACACTATAGAATTGTTACTTTCACTTAAAATGATGATAACATGCTAACAACAATTCCAATTCTCCTAATTCTCCATATCCTTTGGACTATAAGTAAATACAATATTATACAATTTAATATATATACTTTCTGGAATTTGGATATAATTTATCAATTAATAAAAAACTATTTCATCCTAAGAAAAAGAGAGTTATTATATCCCAACTTAATTATTATTATTTTTTTATTTTTAAATCTTCTAGTGAGCATATGCTTGATTTCAAAAACAATTATAAAAAAAAATTCATTTAATGTTTTAATAAGCTAAAATAAAGAGAGTTTAAATTCCTCAGTTTTCTAATTTCATTCCATTAAGTCTACTTGAAAATAAAGCAACATGGAATTAAATAATTATTCCTTTTTAAATAAAAAGGCATTTCATTTCTATGAAAGGCTTATTAGTGAAGTGAAAATTAGACTTTGAATCATACTTATCAACAACATAAACTAGTATCGAAACTCCTTAAAAACTTTCTAAGAAAGGTTTCGAGATGTAAAAAGGAACTCTCAAGCTATGACAACTACAGGATATGCACAAAATGGATTATTAAAAAGGTTTTAGAAACTGAAGCAAATGCAAATAAACCATGTAAGCATAGACCCTACAAATATTTCATAAGGATAGATGATTGAACAATTACGGGGCTGATACTATGATACTCCGTAACAGATTTAAAATGCATACCTTAAGAAAGTGGTTTTTTGATAGGCGTAGGTGCCATGCTTGTCATGTATGTAAAAATTAAAGCATAGCCAAGGCTTGTGAACTGTTTGACAATAATAAAGATGTGAACTATTTCCAACATTAAAAATAGAGGTGGTATCGTAGTGAAAATTATTGGTGATGATCAATATAGCAATCTACAAAATAGGCTCGAACTACCACCAAGCTAAGCATAGTAATTAATTCAAAAATTGATGAAGGGACAACCATCTAGGCATAATGAAGGCATAATTTTAGATGTAGTAACTACATCTATGGCATTTGACATGCATGTAGACGGACACAAAAAGTGGTCTTGCAACAATTGTAGGATAGGACTGAATTCCTTCAAATAGTTTTTTTTTAAGCAGAAGAAATTGAAGGGTGCAAAGCCCTATTGATAACCTCAACACCTTAAAGACTTCCCACTAAGAAATACAGATCATTAAGCAAGATATGAGACATGAAGCTAGTATTGATATAATAGACATACCTAAATGTGAATGCAAAAAGGATGAAGCAAAACATTTCGACGAATATAAATTTAGAAGGTATTAAGCTGCTAGGTAAGCAATGGATAGTGTAGACACCCAAATTTGTCCCAACTTTGTCCATGTCTAGCAACACCTTGTTAAAACATTATCTTAGACATCATGTAGCATCATATCCTAATCCCACTATCTAATTAATTAAATAAATTTTATTTATTTAATTAATTTCCAACTCATATCCCAACTAATTCAAATATTTTATTTGAATTAAGTTCCCATCATAAACTGACTTTCCAATTAATTAAATAAATTTTATTTATTTAATTAATTTATCTTATCATTTAGCCGACATGTGTGCCTCTTTCATTTAAAAAAGATAAGTGGTACTACAGCCTTTTATTTAATATCTTTTATATGTAGTACTTTTTATGTACACAAGCACACATGAGCCCTATTCTCCTTGACACTTGTCAAATGACTACAACTCCCTTGAAGAGTGGGATAACCGAATCAATCCTAGCCGTCCACATCAATCAATTAGCTTTTTAATCTCAACCATCCATTGAAACCAAGCCTTTCCTATAAATCAAACCCCTCACAAGCCATTAGCATGCATTGAGCCTCAAGTACCATTATCTTGCCAAATCTTCTAGCATGCATGGAGCTTCAAGTAACATTATTCTATTGAAATATCATTAGAGCATTTGCATCCTTCATCTATCATTCATTCTAGTATCTTCATCTTAATGTTATGCTGCAGAATCGAGCAACCAACACAACAAATTGATCAATCAAGCTCATCTTGCATCTTCGAGGTATTGAATTATTTGGGTTTAGGTTATGCATTTCAATTGTTTGATCATTTCCATTTGTAAATCCAAATTTTTCGATATACATTTGGCACGCCCGGTGGGACTCATGTCCTTGATTAACCTCTCTTGTTTGAGTTGTTTTTATGAAGTTTAGATCTCTTGGAGCGCCAATCTTTCATTTTTGTAAGCTTTTGTAGCAAAAATTTGTATTTTTCTAACCCTAGTTTGCAAAGATTTGGCTAAATATGTATGTAGATGATCTCTTAGCCCAAATCTAACCTCACCATTGTGTCCGGGAGGCCGTTTCCATAAACTTTGAGTACAAATTTGCCTAAATTTGATGAAAAATGGAGCGTTTGGTGAAGAAAACAACAACCGGACTGCAACAATGTGCTTCTGGTAATTCAGGTCGCTTCTGATCAAACAGCAGTCGCCTGGGCTAAATCAGCTCGCCTTTGGGCAAACAGCAGTCGCTTATGGTCAAATTTGGTCCGCTTTTAAACAAATAGTGCTCGCTTTTGAACAAAAACTGATAGCATCTGGTAAACTTGGTCGCTTATGGTTAACACTTGCATTCTGTCTCCTGAAACTTTCCTGATCACTTATGGGCTATTGTTTGTCGCTTTTTGACTTTTTTTAGTCGCATATGAGCTATTATCTATCACCTCCATCCTTTTTTGCATCGCTTTTGAGCAAAAATTTGCCACTTTTTGCATATCTGCATCGCTTTTGCATTGGGATCGGCCACATCTATCATTTTCTGGATCGCTTTTACACCAACATTAATCGCCTTAGGTATGATTTGGATCGCTTTTGTATTAACAGAACCTACCTGTTGTTTTTGTTGTTCACTGTGGGGTTTTCAACTGAATTAATCGCTTATGGCCTAACAGTGATCGCTTCCGCATTAATTCGGATCGCTTTTAAAATAATAGTCGTCGCTTTTGATGTTATGCGTATCGTTTATGGACTGATAGTACCCGTTTTGAGCTGATATGCATCGCTTTTGAATTAACATTGATCACCTGTGTAGACTAGGGTTTTTGTGTTTGCAGACAGGTCGCTTTTAACCCGAAACTGGATGCTTCAGGATATAACCGCGTCGCTTATGAATCTGAAGATGCCGCTTTTAAACGGATATGAATTGCTTGTGATCTGATATTGCTCGCCTATGCAGGATAGGGTTTTGACTGTGTTTCACAGATACAGGTCACTTTTAGCCTGCAACTGCTCACTTTTAGCTTGCAATCGGCCGCTTCTACCTTTATCTGCCTCGCGTATAAACTGACAGAGATCGCATCTGGTATGTTTCTTATCGCATTTAATCTTCAGAATCTCGCCTGTTGAAAACTACAGGTCACTTTTGATCAACAGTGGATCACATATGGTGCTTTTCCTTGTCATTTTTGAATTGCAAGTGATCACCTTGGTAAAACAACTGTAGCTTCTGATAAACAGTTTGTCACATCTGGCAACTGTAATTTGCCTTTGGTTGCTGTCATTGTGCATCTTGGTGTTTCTAGCGTAACTTTCACATACAGAGGTGAAATCGAACAAACAAGGACTCATTGGAAAGCTGGGAGGACAAGCTTCACAACTGTACCACTTTTATCAGGTGACTATACTATTTTTAGACTTTTTTATTAGTCAAAATTTAGGTTCATTGCAAACTTTATTTGAGCATCACTTGAGCAATTTTGATCGTTTTTCAGCGAAACTTTTTTTCAAATTGCTTAGAATCTCCTGAACTTTCTGTTTATGTAATCTATTTTTCTATATCAGATCATTTTCATTAGAATTTTTGGATTTCATATTTTTCATATAATCATCTTCTTTGCAAGTTTACTTGTTTCTTTTTGGAATTGGTGACTTGTAAGGGCATCTAAGGAGCTGGAGCAGCATTGGCATCAACATCTATAGCAAATTGGAAAGCGATTATATCAGGTGCACTCATTCTAATCTTTCATCTCTTAATCTTGTTTGATCACACATTTGGACTTTGGGATTAAAACGAACATTGTTTGCTATCACATCATCGAGAAATTGGGATAAAATTAACAAGTGTCTTTCATCACATTTGGATTTGAATCTAAAATGAACAAGTGCTTGAACTGTTTGATCACACATTGAATTTCTAAGGTAATGAACCCCATGCGAGTGTGACCAAGTAAATGTGTATGCTCTCTCCTCGTGTCCCAACACGAACTTGGAGATCAAAAACATTTACTTGTGTTGCTTTTGTTTAGCCTTAGAGAGGCCTGCCTTGGTATCCACCCCAAGGGAACGACCTCAAGCAGTACTTTCATCCGGTCCGCTATAAAAATCAGAGGATACGGCGAAAGCCAAGTCTAACCGGTATTAGCGCTCACCATACAGTGCTAACTCGAAAGGAGGTGTACCTTTGTGTATATTAAAACTCCTAGTAGGGTTAGTTAAAGTCTTAAGTGGCTTGCTGGATGCTCGTGGGGTGCCGGTCCCCCAGATTTTCACTAGAACCTCCTTGTGATAGTGGCCTTGCCTTGACTAGGACTTGTTGAATTGTCTTCATGTGCTTGCTTAACCAACATCACATTATTCCAAACTAATAACTTGCTTATGTGTCTTGCGTGAGTGATTCACGTGTGTATATGCATAATCATTTGTTTGAATATTGCCACATCAAGCTCTAAACACCCAAACACATAAAGACAAGTCATCCTACACATTCTTCGAATAACATTCAAACCCAATCACTTTCATCCCAAACATAGCCAAGTCATCCAAAAAAGCCACATCATCATCCAAATCCCTAAACAAGCACTTGCTAAAAGGACTTAAGACAAACACTTGGTCACAACATGTCTACACTAGAGGACCCAACAATCAAATTCCAAAGATTCCTCCAAAATCTTTATCAAGGATCACAACCCCTAAACCAAGACGCCATTGAAATATTACAATTCTTCATCCAAAAAGCTCAACCCCACGTAATCCAATCACCTCATCTGCAAAACCTCGTAACCCAAGTTCAACACCTTTTAGCCACTAGTCAAGCTCAACAAGTACAGCAATCCTTAGCCATTCCATACCAACCTAATCCACCTCATAGCCACATGTCATATCCATCCACCTCCTATCAACTTAATCCACCTATCCACCAAGTCAATATCACATCAACATATGAACATCCACCTCAAGCTTATCCAATCCCTCATGCTGACATTTTGATGCACTACCAAGCCCATCCAAAAAGTAATCAAGTGATATCACAAGAACAACATGCAAGTCCCAATGGTCCTTTGTACATAAATCAAGCAAGTCCAAGTACACATTTTCAACAAGACCATCAAGCACCATTGATAGACCTAAGTCCACCTTTCCAACAAGAACAATATCCAAATCCCAATGGTCCCTTGTACATAAATCAAATGAGTCCAAGTTATCCTATGCAAGATCTAATAACCTTTGACCAGGGAGACACCAATCTAGAGTGGCCACCATCATGCAATCCCATGCCAACACATGAGCCAACAAGTCCTATCCCAACACCATCATGTGATCCCATTCCTAGTCCATTAATCCATCAACCTTCCAAACCACCAAGCCCTTCATTACCTTCATCACCATGTCATTCTAATCCTTCACCTAAGGATGCGGCTGAGAGAGTTTTACAAAGGATGCTTGAATCAAAACTCATTGAACTTCATGAAGTCAAACCATGTGAAGAAAGTCCATATGATGAACATGATTATTGTGCATACCATAGGACCAAAGGCCATAATACAAATAAATGCCCAATATTTGTTCCAATTGTTTATAAGGTGTACCTACCTATAATGGGAAAACATGCCACATCATCCCAATCCTATGTATCACCCCCCTTTTATCCTAATCCACCCAATCCAATTAGCGCTCAGCCTAATCCTAGTCCTAAGCCTGCAACATCATCCGCTATTATTGCTCATCCATTATATTTCCCATCCACTCATACCCTTGCGAAGGATGTGATCCATTGGCTACTAGCTAGGAATAAACTATCTCCATGTCAAACACCCATTCATGAGCCTACTAAAGATCTTCCAAAGGTCATGTCCAATCATATAATCCCATCATGTGGTCCACCTATCCTTGAGCCTATCCAAGAGCCTTCCATTAACATACCTAGCCCTTCAAGCCCATCATGTGACCTACAAGACATCAAGCCTATTCAAGAGTCTCTTATTGTGAATCCAAGTCAAGAGTCATCATGTTCTCATGTTGTTGACCAAGAGTCATCTACCTCCATTCAAGCAACCCAAGAGGTATGTCAAAGGTTTAATCCTAAACATGTGGAAACATTAAGCCCTAGTCCAACTCAAGATCAAAACACTTTCATTCAACCTGTCCATAACATGTACCTTCTCTATGATCAAGATGATACCTATGAAGAAGCTATCCATGAGCACCTTGATCCTATCCATAATCCTATATCTATCCATGAGCAAGATATCCAAATTACTCCTAGTCATCTACCATCTAGCCCTATTCATAATGAGCAAACATCCACTTGTCATAATGAGACATGTACCTCTCAAGAACACATAAGCATAGAAGATCAAACAACTAGCTTGGATCTTAGCGAACATAATCAAGATCGTAATGATCATCCTTCCACATCCACCATCGATTCCACTTCAAATCCACCATCATGTCCACTTGGTCTTACCAGCTTCCTCCATGAATGTTCTTCCTTAGGACAACAAAGACCTTTATCTACTTCATCTTCTCCATCCAATAAAGAGTTCAAGTCTAATGTTCAAAGCACACCAAGTCCTATAGTCAATCGCATACTCCAAAACATGAACTACCAAGGCAAAGGTCTAGGCCTTCCCAAACAAGTTATTTTGGAGCCAAACCATGTCAAAGTTCCTCCATGCTCATATGACTTTGGATACACACGCCAAGGTAAACAAGGCCAAGATGTTGGTAATCCCTTCATGCATCCTAAATCTACCACTTTCCATCACACCCCCCATCATCTACCCAAAACATATGTTGCCATTCCATCTCCATCATCCTATAAATGCCAAAAGCATGTGACCGTACACCTTCCACCATCCACTTTGCCTCCACTTTTACCAACTCCAAATATCCCTCCATCCACCTTGCCACCATTGCTTCCAACACCTAACATACATATCATTCATAAGTATCCTTACATCCCTAATCATGGCCAACAAAAGCACACATCGTTTAAGCATAAAGCTTCCAATCATTCCATCCACTCCACCCACCCCATGGGATTCCAAAATAAACATTTGGATGCCTTTACTTATAAAGCCAAAAATCCAACTAAAACTCCTAAGGACCCTCATGCCTTAGGGAATCAATGTGAAAAGCCTCTAAATCATCCATATTCTAAGCAAAGTACATTCACAAAGCTATCCAAGCCCATACATCCAAAAGCAAAGCCTAAAAGCAAAATGGTTTGGGTTCCTAAAAAAATAGCTAGAAAGTCAAATGAGGCATCCTCATCCACATCTCAAGAATCCCAACCACCTATCTCCATCCAAGAGCCTATTTCCATCCAAAACTTCCATTCCCTTCAAAAATCCCACAAGCAAAACAAAAGCACTAAACATACTAAATCTATGTGGGTTCCTAAATCACTTCATCAACCATTTCTTAAGCAAACATCTCCATTGCTTCCTACACCACCATCCCATCAAAAGCTTTAATGTTTATCACAGTGTGTGCAGCCGTTGGTCATGATTCCCTTCCATTCCAAAACATTCACACATGCCTACATCTCCCCATCTTCTATCCATTATCCTACATATCTCCCCCATGCTAACCCTATGGTCCATGCTTTGGCATAAACTTTTCATCCATATTCATTCCATAAGCCTATATAAATCCACACCATAAGCTACTAGCCTACCCTACCATAATTCTACATCATAATCCATTATCTACCTAATCCATCTCCCATCCATGCAATCCATTATCAACATCTATGAGCATAATGACATGGTCCATGCGATGACATCCATCTCTAATGGGACACTATCACCTCACATAGCACTAGCCACTTGAGTCCCTCCTATCCATTACCATGGTGAAAACCTGGCAAATAGGTGCCATGTGTAATTGTCATGCTATCCCATCAAAGCAAAAAGAAGAAAAATAAAAAATAAAAAAAGTAAAGATAAATCACTTCGTCCAACAGTGAAAACCTAGTAAACAGGCACCCTGGATAAGTACCATGATGAAAACCTGGCAAATAGGCATCATGTGTAGGTTGATCTTCTATGTCACTTACACTTGGGGGCACATTGTCTCATCCAACCTATCCATTTCCAAACTACCTATCCCATTATATCATTCCTATCATGCAACATCCTACCATCCTTAGCCATTACATCCATATACCTATCTTATTGAGCCCATTTATCCTCCCTTTCCTCCTTTTGATCTTGATGAAGACATAGGGGCAAAATGTTGAAACATGTTTGGATATTTCTTGACATACCTTCTTTCCAAACCAAGTCCTATCCATTGACAATTTATCCATCCTATCCAAATCCAATCCATCGTGTCATTCCTTGGTCATGAACTTTTTCATGTAAAAATCCTAAGCATCACCACCTAGAATGGGGCAAGTTATTCTTCCTATGCAACATAGCCTTTGAAGATCACATTGTAGATCCCTTCTGATCCATCCACTATGGCGTATCCTTATCACGAGCTTTCCATCTTATAGCTTATCCCCATCCATTTATCATGAGCTTTCCACTATAGCCTACCTATCCATTTATCATGAGGCATGCATACATACCTTATACAGCCTATCCTCTTATCTATCCATCTATCATGAGCCTTTCATCCCATTTACTATGAGCCCATCCTTTTATCCATCCATCCTACATCCATCCTTGCACCTAGACTTGGTTTTCTCCCTTGTCATTGGTATCAAGCACAAAGGCTACCCAAATTGTAAATCCATTGATGTTCCAAAACATTCAAAAAAATAAAAAAAATTAAAACATCCCAAAAATTAAAAAAAAATCAAAATATCCCCAAAAATCCAAAAAAAATCAAAATATGTCAAAAATTCTAAAAAAATCAAATATCCACCAAAAAAATCCAAGCAATAAAACCAATCACATCATCCAAAATAATCAACTCCATCAACATTCAATCAAAATCATCATCATCAATTCTTCCTATCAATAACATAACATTCATCCATTTCAATCAATCACTTCTTCCAATCATATCAATCAAATCAATCTAAGCAATGATCTTAAATCTAAGTCACACTAATCCATATCAAGCAAGCTAATCAATCAAGGAACATTATCCACTTAAATCAACAAATTTTTGATCCTAATCTTGTCATGAACCAAATCAATCATCATCGATCATCATCAATGGGATATAGCGTTCCCACATCCTTGTGTTGATCTAGGGATATAGCTTTCCCCACAATGATAACACTATCTATCATTATCAATGAAACAATCAATCATTGGTTTATGACTTGACAAGGGCAATACCTTGTTTGTTTTACATCCTTTGAGCATACTAAGAACACTTGCTTATGCTTAGACTGAGTGGACACTCTAATCATCACACCACCACTATCATCATTCAAAACAAATCCAATCACTTCAACAAATCAAAGGCAGCTCAATCCACCACATATCATCCCATCATCAACATTTCATCAAATCAATCTATCCTTCATCAATCTTCATCCTTTAATCATCCAATCAAATTATTCCAAGCAATGATCCAAATGCAAGCCCATCCTTAATCCATACCAATCAAGTTAATCAATCAAGCCAAGTTATCTAAACACAATCCATGGTCTTGATCCTAGCCTTGTTGTAAGCCAAATCACTCAGCCAATTAGCCAACCAACTCAGCAAACAACCTTGTGTTGATCTAGGGATATAGCTTTCCCCACAATGACAACACTCTCAACTATCATCATCAAACAATTAATCATTAGTTTACAGCTTGACAGGGGCAATACCTTGTTTGTTTTTGTATCATTTGTGCATGCTTGCTTGCTTGCTTGTGTGTGCTATCATTTTATCTTGCATTTGCATCATATCAGTATCATTTCCAGCTAATATTCATATCTTGTGTATGTTGGAATAGCTTTTTGCACTATCCTTTGCATATAAGGTCATATCATACCTTTTGTGCATTAGGACTTCAATGCTCTAAGTTTTCTTCCTCATACGTTAGACAAGGTTGTATTACGCTAGGGCAAAAGACACCTCGTCACCTTGGTCCTTCTACCTTGGTGCATAACGTCTAATGCTATATCAAACATTATGGTTGCTCACTTTCATTGCAGCATAACACATCATTCATTTCTTCTATCCATTCCCTTAGCTATCTTTCTTAGCCAAACTAATTCTTTTCGAGAGCCTACCCGTGTTTATCCAACCCGCATATCCTCTCGAGGGGGCATCATCATCCTATCTTTCCATCATCATTATATCCTTACATCATCATCATCATTTTCCTTTATCCATACCTTAACTTCTTTGAAATGATGTTACTCGATTCAAAGCTCATCATCTCGAACATCATCTCAAAGAGGGGCAAAATGTAGACACCCAAATTTGTCCCAACTTTGTCTATGTCTAGCAACACCTTGTTAAAACATTATCTTAGACATCATGTAGCATCATATCCTAATCCCACTATCCAATTAATTAAATAAATTTTATTTATTTAATTAATTTCCAACTCATATCCCAACTAATTCAAATATTTTATTTGAATTAAGTTCCCATCATAAGCCGACTTTCCAATTAATTAAATAAATTTTATTTATTTAATTAATTTATCTTATCATTTAGCCGACATGTGTGCCTCTTTCATTTAAAAAAGATAAGTGGTACTACAGCCTTTTATTTAATATCTTTTATATGTAGTACTTTTTATGTACACAAGCACACATGAGCCCTATTCTCCTTGACACTTGTCAAATGACTACAACTCCCTTGAAGAGTGGGATAACCGAATCAATCCTAGCCGTCCACATCAATCAATTAGCTTTTTAATCTCAACCATCCATTGAAACCAAGCCTTTCCTATAAATCAAACCCCTCACAAGCCATTAGCATGCATTGAGCCTCAAGTACTCTTATCCTGCCAAATCTTCTAGCATGCATGGAGCTTCAAGTAACATTATTCTATTGAAATATCATTAGAGCATTTGCATCCTTCATCTATCATTCATTCTAGCATCTTCATCTTAATGTTATGCTACAGAATCGAGCAACCAACACAACAAATTGATCAATCAAGCTCATCTTGCATCTTCGAGGTATTGAATTATTTGGGTTTAGGTTATGCATTTCAATTGTTTGATCATTTCCATTTGTAAATCCAAATTTTTCGATATACAGATAGATTTGCTAAAATACTTATGATACTTGTCTGCAAATGTAATGCACTGAAGTCATGCTAAAGAGATTGCAAAACATTCAAAGTGATAGACAAATTCCATCTTAGGTTGTGATCTCCCTCCTCTAGTTGCATTGTAAGTCCAACATTAGAACCATTGCTATCCATTTGGACCTCCCCGTGTGAAGACTGAAAAAGCTTCTGGTAATGGGTGATGGAAGAGAGAAAGAGAGAGTGGTCGAGAGATGTCCCCCCCAAGATTAGAATCCACTCATTCATCTAATTATCTTATAAGCCAACCAACAACTAATTTAAACAACCTAATGTACACAAGAAAACACAACAACAAATTCTATGAAGTGTATTTTATATGAGAGGCATTAAAGCTACTTGCACTAAAAATATAATGATTAATCAAGCCAGCCCTTGTGACTGATCCGAATCTAAGTGTTATCCATAAAATTGGCATGAATACCAACATGCTTCTTTAAGCAGAAGGCATACATGATGGGATAAATTTGCACAATACATGCACCCAATAGTAGTAAAACCCCTCACATTTAACTAGACAACACAGTTAATTGTCATGTCCCCATATTAAGGCATTGTTTAAATTAAAGATTTAAAATGTCATGTTAAATATCCTGGCCATAGGCCATTAATAAATATATATAATATTATATGATAGTATCTATAAATATTTTAAATATTAACCGATATATTATATTTATAAATAACCAATACAAATATAAATATTAATATTAAAATAGCATATTATTATATAATAATAATTATTATATATAATAATAAATATAAATGTTAAAATTAATATTAATATTAATATTACTATTAATTATTATTATGATTATAATATAATAAACATATTTATATAAATGAATGTAAATCATACATTATATAATATATTAGATTGCCTTTAAGACAATCCAGCAGAAGCAACTAATATATTTATAAAAAGACATGACCTTTGTGAAAAGGTAGTCATTGACCATTTAAGAAAATATAAAGGTAGAGAGTGGAGGAAGCAATGAAAGACAACAAAATACAATGAAGCAAGCAGATATAAAATTAATAATTTATGAGTTTGAATTACAGACATGATTAATTGCTGGGGAAAATAAGATAAGTATGCTACACCTATATTCCCAAATAAATAAATTAATTAATATCTATAAGTTATTTCATTATTTTTTTATACGGAATGATATTAATTAAAGGGATTATAATATGAATGATATTAAAATATAGATTTAAGTAATAAATTGAGTAATATAAGAAAACAATATTATAAATAATATATTATTAACAAATATCAATATTAGTGATTAAATATTATTATAATTATAAATATAAATATGTATAGATGATATGATAGCATGTTATAGTCAAGGTGGAGAGAATAACTAACATGATATAGATAGCTTAAACATCTATGAATAACATGATTATAAATGCTTAGAGAATCCATCATCATTAAGATTAAGCTCCAATAAAGAGTAATCATACTTGATTTATATAATGAAGGCAAGGTCCTTAGAAACAAACCCATGATATAAGATCATAGAACACATTGACAGATTGGAGGTAGACTTGTTAGGAAGAAGTAGCATTAATACATCGAAAGGTAGATAAGACTGGCGGTGGAATGGACCATGTTACATCATACTTAGGCAATGGATAAGACCTGCGGTGGAATGGACTATGCTACATCATACAAGGGTAATAAGTAAGACCTGCGGTGGAATGGGCATATGTTACATCATACAAAGGCACTTAGTAAGACCTAAGGTGGAATGGGCATGTGTTACATCATACAAAGGCACTTGTAATGCCCCTCGCCTTTTTGTTTGCGATAGATGTTGTTCTCATGATTCCTATGACAATCCTAGTATCGATGATAGTCCTTTAGTGCATGTTTTCAGTTTTGAGACACTTTGATTTCTATGCTATGGTTGATGTTTTCTTTGATATTGCTAGACACTTGATTATCATACGAACTAGATACGGATTATGTTAGATGATGCTTGATCTCTTGTACCTTGTGCATTCCTAGTTGATGGACATATTATGGTTTGATGTTAATTTCAGTTTAATATGATCATGATTTCATATTAATGTTACTTTATGTTTAAGGTATTGTTGATCATGATTATGATGTATGTCTAGGATTGGATGCAGTTATTTATTTGATGAGTTACTAAACGGAACAGTGTGGCATTACTTGTGTCCAAGTACCCTACCACGCTTTGACTTCCGTTCATTATGTTTATGATAACATGTATATATGTACAACCCTGTTGTTTTGATGCAGTATGCAGGTACCGGGCATTGACTCCACCTGGACTAGCAGGTCTGAGCGTGCCCTAGCCGATGGCTTCGTGGAATGGAGTTAACATGGGGTTCCTGGTCATTTGTGTCGGTTGTCGGTTTGCCTCCGTCATTGTGGTCTTGTCTTGTCTTCCAATCTTGCTTGTCAGTCAAGTTCAGTGCCACCACGAGGTTTAACAAGGTCAGAGTTGCCTGTGTTACGTCAGTGTTTTGATG
The DNA here is from genome assembly GCA_027924645.1 of Cunninghamia lanceolata. Classification (NCBI taxonomy): domain Eukaryota; kingdom Viridiplantae; phylum Streptophyta; class Pinopsida; order Cupressales; family Cupressaceae; genus Cunninghamia; species Cunninghamia lanceolata. The sequence continues at coordinate 10,668,183 of BSBN01000419.1, read as the reverse complement.
CATTCGAATATAATTACTTGACTAGGAATATAATTATGTTAAATAAATATTAATGGTTTTAATAAGAATTAAATAATGTAGAAAATATAATTATTTAATACTATGTGAATTAATAAATAAATTATATTGCCTAATTTGTGAGTGTTGTAAATGTTTAAACGGTATATGGTAATTTCATTAATACATAGATTGATATAATGTAAATTGTGTTTATTGAAATGCCTGTTAATATTAGATTTATAAGTTAATAATTTTGCCATGGTTTATTGGTCTATTCTAGGGTTTTAAAATATATATATATATATATGTATTTTGGGAGAGGTTCGAGGACATAAAAAAATAAGTTGAGGGTGCTATTTTGCGGGGGGGGACGGCCTTTGTTTCTCTTTTCAAGCTAGGGTTCTTTCTTGCCACTGTGTCTGTTGGAGAGGAGGCTAGGGTTTTAAAATGCCCTGCAGAAACAACATTGTCAATCTTGGCCTTGAGAAAAATGGGGGGGGTTGGACATACCCAGAATGGCGACGGGGTATCTGAGAATGCATTCGAACCAGGGGCCAGCGATCGGAGTTTCGATAGTCTGCAGCCATTGAATTTCTTGAAGTTTTGTTGCAGGCAAAAGGCTTTCGCCAGATTTAGGGGAGGAAAAAGAAAAGAGCTCCCTTTTGCATTCTCTGAAAGGGATTGTGATTGATTTCTCACTTCACAGAGGACTGTACCGTGTTGAATTCAATGGCCTTTTTAATCCTGTCTTTTGATTCAGAGGATCCTTATTCCTTGCTTAAAGAAGATGGCGTTCATGTTTGCACCAGTTTATGGATTAACAGCTTTCGGGACAATCAGAAAGTTGTTAATAGTCTGTCTGGTTATCTAAAGAGGTTTGAAATTTGGATAATGGCCTATCAGAAAGTTTACGCGGATGAAGCGGGGTTTTTAGGGCTAAATTTAGCCACGACTCCGCTATTTTGGCGGCTGCCCAGAAAATAAACCCCGCATGGAGCAGATTTTTGTGAGGATAAAGGTTTTAGGGTTTGATTGAACAAATTTTGTCACGAGGAGGTCTCGCGATCGAGTCCTCGCTTTGCTGTTTTCGCTTTTTGCCTATGTTAATTATTTTTATGCGGACGGCTGTGGCAGCTGGAGTTGAATTTGAAGGTTTCTGCAACAATTAAATTAGGTGCCGTATTCTATCTGTTTGGTACTATTTTAGGGTTTAAGTTGTTTAGAATCTGTTGTACTGGTAATTTTCTAGATGAAATTTGTCGTTAGCTTGCATGGCCTCCAATCCTCTTTAGATAATTATAGTTCAATCTTGGGAGATTTGGCTACAAATTTTATGGCTGCCGATTCTCTCCAAATATCTTTTTTGTTAAATTTTCAGAGGAAATTTCGCTAGGGTTTTAACGGCTTCTGATTTCCCGCAAGTATAATTCTTTCTGAAACTTTCATTGCCATCGATCTTGCCTGAAAACATATTTTCTTTCAACCTCTTTGAAATGCTTGGAGGAATTTTGCCTGATACGTTCATGGCTACTGATTCCCTGGTATTTACAGCCGTTGGACCATGCATGGTCTGGGAATGCATCGTTGTTTTTACATCGGTTTCTTTTTTTTGCTTATTTTCTAAGCACGATCAGCTTAAGATCTTTCTTTTAGTTTCTCCCGTAGAAGAAACTGTGCGAATCTGTTGAAATGAAATCGTATTTCAGTATGGTATGGCTTGAGGATTATTACAATGGTGTAGTTTTGCGGTTGAATGATGTATTTTCATTGCTTTGTGAAGTTCAATAAATGCCCCTTAAAAAAGTAGGGTTTATAAAGGTTTACGCCACAATTAATTCAGCTTTTGTATTTCGTTTCTTCTGCCTATAAAGACTATAAGATTCAGAGCACGTTTTTAGAAGAAAGTTAAGCTGGTTCCAGTTGTGACGACCCCTGATTACCTGGAAGTGGTTTTGACCGTAGAAATGTTCAATTCCAGGAATTAATGTTAGTAAAGTTCTCATGGTTGCCTGGAAACATTTTTCATTCTTGCAATTCTAATCTCTTAGGAGAATTTTATGTAAAGTTCCCATTTCTGGAAAAAAATTCTTTTGATGCCTGCACTGTTAAATATTTAAGATGCGCTTGCATGAAACTTTCACCAACTCTGTGGAAGTATTCTTTGTACTTTCACTGAACAAATTTTGCTTAGATTTTTATGGCTTCTGACTACCGCGAAATACTGTTTTCTAAAGGTTCCTTAGTCTTACAAAGGCATTCTTTTGTTTCCTTATCGGTCACTTTTCTACCTATTTTCTAAGAACTGTCAACTTAGGGGTTTCTACTTATTCTGGTTAATATGATTTGGTTACAATGGAGTTTTGTATGGTATGCCCTGGATTTGTATCTAATTTGTGACATGAAATATTTCATGAATTAAATAATGAATTTTGTTTTGTTCTTTGAGGTTAGAAGTTTTTTTTTAACAGGCTATTTAACATCATATTTTAGTCTAACAGATGATTTCTACTTTACTTCTGAGCTAAATATTGAAACCACTTTATCACTAGCTAAAAACCCTGATAGAATGTTGTGAACCCAACTGTAGCTGACTGGATTTTTGCTGCAAACCTTAGGTAGAAATCCTAGGTCTGAAAATAGACCAAGATAGTTGTTTTGCGAGTTCTAGACTTTCTCTTCTATAAAGCCTATGCCTGAAAATTGAAACTTGAAAAAAAAATATAAACGTGAAATCAAGATAAAATATCTCTGAATCTGCTATAGCAGCTAAACGGAGAAATACTGTAATATGAAAAAGATTGTAAAGGGTAGTTTAGCTGTTTCTATTAGTAAGAAGTCATGATTATAAACTTCTACCACCCAGTTGAGAACTGACCACGGATGATTAGATCCACTGCCATGGCAAGTCCAAACAGTAAGTAAGAGTTGACTCTGCACTAGACAAAAACTTGGGAAAGTTAACTAAATGTCTAACCAAACCACCTAACTCAGACTAATTATGAGATTTTATTATTAGTAATAAATGAACTTGTGTTTAGTCTGAAGCTAGGCAATAAGTTGGCAAAGAGTGATTATTCTTGTTTAACCAAGGGAGTAGAAGCCTAGAGGGCAACTTACCATTAGATATGTCAATTCAAATGGACCTACATCAATGTTTCATGATCGTAACGTTTTAGTGATTTAAACCCTTTTTAATACGATGTTATCATTAGTTTAAATCCTTTAAAGTTAAGTGGGATTATTGCATTCTAGTGGTTTATTATGGTTTCTTTATATAGAAAACTCCGCGAGAACGAATTTAGAATCCTATCGCATTTATTGAGTTACACCATCTTCATCCCGAACAGTAACGAGTTGCCTTAGGATTATGACATTCGTGTCTCTCAAATCAACTAGATTATTGTGTAATTATAGTTTCGTGTTGCTTTTTAATGTTATTGTAAATCCCTTCGCAACAAGTTTACAATCATGCTTTAATTTTAATTGGTCTTCCTTGCTATTAGGGTAGAGTAACGTTTTTATAAAGTTTTAGATGGGAAGTGAATGGCAAGTAGTTATTTAATCAGTTTACGTGATTGAGATTATAGTTTTTTGCAAATTGATAAGCAATTATAATTCTATCCTCGTTTCCTAATTAATCTACAGCAATATTAAGGAATCGTAATGTAATTTTGGGATTGGTTCTTTCTTGTTTACAAGGATATAATCAAGAATGCACTATGTTAAATAAATATATTATTATTATGACTAAAGTCTTCCTTGTGAATAAATATAGAATTTGGTTATCAGTATTATTATTTTATTATTATTGTTAGAATTATTTATCTCTCTTATAGAAAAACTTGCATATCGATATGTGTCTTTTAATTACCTTGATGCAGTTATTTAAACCTTGTATGAGGTTATTAAATAGATATTTATTATGTAGTGAAGATTTCCATTTCAAGTCAGTTTTGGTCGAATGTTAATCCGTCAGTGAATTTGTTATGTTCTCCTTGTAAAATTTATTAATTAAGTTGATATTAAAAAGTTGCTAAGATAATGGGTGTATGTGAACTCAGTTGCATCAAGAAAATAAGTTTGATCATATGTTTGATTGATTGGTCTTAATGAGACTCCTTGTGCAAGTTAATAGAGTGTTTTGGTTCCAAAGGCCTAGGTTGTAATTTTGTGTTCATGCGCATGGTATCTTGTGAATGCATATTGGGGTAGTGATTAAGTCCTTTATGAATGTTGCAATCCTTACCGGTCTAAGTTTGTAGAACTATTGTGAGGGTCAAGACAATGGAGACATGTCGTCATCGGTATGGAAGAGATCTCCCAAGTATTACTCCATGTGGAAACCTTGAATTATGTATTGGGACTTTGCCTTATGTTTATGCCATAATTGCAAGAAGGTTAATGCCTTGCAAGGTGTATACCTAGACCTGTTGTTTGGTCTTGAACCTATGCTGTCGAGCTCTTCTTGTAAGTCGTGGTTCCCTATTGTGTTGAGCTTGTTTAAATTCCTTGTTATGGTTGAGATATTGGAGCAAGAGGACCTATGCCTTGCTCGAGTGATTCATTGTATTGTGATTGGTTGCATAATGGTTGATGCCTTGCACCGTTATGCATATTTTCTGTTATGAAGATAGTTGTCATGTGTTGCCTCTAGAAGTAATGTTGTGTTGTTGTGAGATTGGCTAGTGATGTTGGAGTCTTGTGATGTTCTTAATCCACTGTCTGCCTGACCGTTGTTCTTGAGGGGCCCTTATGTTAACTCCTAGCTCAGGGGGTGGACCTCAGGGTTCCACATGGTTGGGTGGAAAGAGCTAGATCCATTGGTTTTCTCCCTTGCTGTTGTTCGTGAGCGAGGAGGATTCACCTTGTGTGCCAGACATCAGACCTTGTACCTATTTGGTGAAGACAGTTTCTTGTGCTCCTACATTAGCCTTGTGTATTTATTGTATCTCATTGTTTATATTCAGTTGTAATCAGGATGTCGATTATGTAAATCTCATGTTGATGTACTCAATTGTATAAATTTGGTAAAAGTGCATGTATTCTTATCCAAATTGATTACCTAGGTTATGGCATGGAATGTAGACGTATTTTACTAATCATTATTGTTATAGAGTTGTATGATTTACCGATGTTAGTTAGCAATGCATGTAATGATGTTGTTTATTGTTAAGTAGTGCATCCTTGACGCCTTGGGAGACAAGTTGTTAACTATTGATGTGTTTTATCTGCTAAGCCTCACTTGTTGTCCTATTTATAAGAGAAAATGTTTCCGCTTTGCTTGCTGATAAGTGTTGTCTATCAAGGTATTCATGGACAGGGTACTGCTAATCTATTCTGCTTCATTGGAAGTTATTTGTATCTATTTTAGCAGTATAATGGTTATGGCTTCAGTAGTTTTATTCCCTGTTATTAATGCAGTTATGTTGCCCTAGAGTGGTTAGAAGAGTAAGTTCATGCAATGTGTTATGTCTGGTTTCTACTTTACACTATCTTGCTTTTAAAAAAAAAAATTGTCCTGTAACTTTTGCACTTTTTAATCTAGCACTCTGGGGTTACATGACGGGGCATTACACTTGGTATCAGAGCCAAGTTGCAGCACTGGGATCTCTGGTTAATGTTGTTGCTCATGTCTAGTTAAAGTAACTTCTCTTATGCCTGTGCAGGTTTAGATTAATTAACTAAGTTGGAATGTAAATTTCTTTTGTTTGACTAAAGGTGCATTAAGATAAGATGTGATTGGGTGTAGCTAGGTATTAATTCTATGTATTTGGAAGTAAATGTATGTGATTAAGTTTTGTATTACATAACGTGATATGTTTTAATGGAAAGGGCTATTTTTGCGGAATAAATAAGATGCTAGTGCATGGAAAATTACGATGACTACATTTGGTGTTTGAAAATCTTGTTTACTAGGTGTAGCTGAAAACTCATGAGGGAATGTCCTTCTCTTTTCTTACTATTGTATAAATAGAAAAGATTTATGCATTGGATGTCTTGCATGTTGAAAATATGTGAAACCTTGGTTCTGTGAGAATTCAAATAGCTTGTGATGGAGTAAGAGTTGTTGTGTTTAGGAAAGACCTGCATGAAGTGGTAAGAGTTAAGTAGAGGATCATCATTGTTATTTTGTGAATATGGAACTTGTGTATAATTTGTTAAGTGGAATTGTTAAGTAATCGTGATGATCATGATAGTGACTTTTAACATTAGGTGGTATATGAAAGGGTTATGGATAATATGAAATGATATGATCTTATAAAGGGAATCACAGTGATTATGGAAACAAATGTACTTATGGTAGTAATGAGATGGTGTATGTGAGTGTAAATCTTCCCCTGTAAATGTGAGAAACCAGTAACTGTGCATTGGTCGAGTGTTGTAAATACCCCGTACTTGCTTTGTGTGCCTATAGGATGGTGATACTGGGTACCCATCCATGGGAATTGTGTGTATTTTGGTGTGGAATGTGCCATACCATTGTGTGTGTTTGCATGTTTGTTACCCGATGGAGGGCCAACCCTTGTGTGGTTGAAAATATATATGTAAAAGAGTAGCCAAAAGTTAGATTCATAGATTCTCTTCTTTTGGTTCTCTAGTCCCTCCGTCTGTGAAGGGGTAGTAGCAGCCACAAAGTTCCTTGGGCGGAGTGAATAGCGTACGCTTATGACGGCGCAGAGCGGTCCCTCGCTCGACCGACCCTAAGGAAACGTACTCACTACTTCCCCTTATGATGGATCAGGGTACTTGATTCATATGTGTTAGCCTAATCCCCACAGTTTCTGAGCATCTGGATGGTATTTCTTGGAGGATCATTTACCTTGTCTTCACGAAAGGTATGATATACCACATGAGTTATCAGTTGGGGGCTGGGGTCTAGGACCTGCATGGACAACGCAACTGGAACTATGTGATGACATGAGTCGTCACTTGGGGGCCGGGGTCTAGGACCTGCGTGGGTAACCCAAGTGAGACCATGTGCCCCATGTATATTTTGAGGTCTAGCATGTGGAGGGAGATTTGTTACCCATGCTGAGATAGATTCCGTATCCGCACATGTTCTGACATGATAGGTACGATGCCACACCCCACTGATGTTCTGACACAGTGCTGGTGATGATGCCGTGTTGCTATTGGTAGCGAGCTAGGCTCGAGGACACGATGCCACGTGCATAGACACGTGAAGGTGCACTATGAGATTGTGTTATAGCCTACTTGTGTGTTGAGCGTAATGGGGCCTCGCACACTTGTGGAGGGATACTCATGTTTGCTTTCGACAGTGTTGGGTCGGTTAGCATATGAGTAGGTCCTAGCCATGTATACCTCTGGCTACGGTGAGTACCTGCGTGTGCCTTTTCCATGAGGTGTCGCTATGCGGGGTGTGTCCTGCGCGTGTTTACTTCCGCGGAGCCACAGACACACTACCATGCAGCATACGGCCAGTACGTGCCTTCTCCGGCTGGCGTATGACCATGCCACGCTGAGATGCGATGCGGGATGTGGCCGAGGTGCACATTCCATGCGGGCAGCCAAGGAGTGTGTGAGCCACTTGGCTAGTCCATGCTGTGTGACGACGCGATGCAGGGTGTAGCCGAGGAGTACACTCTGAGCCATGTGGATGGCGTGCTCATTTCGCACCACATGAGGGCTACTGTTATAGCCTGACGTTGTTCCCTCCTTCCTCGTTTGGTGGCTACTATCTAGTCACATAGTGTCGTACAATACAATTTCAAATTGTGGACTTTCTCTATGGTTATTGATGATTTTTGACTGATTGCGTAGGCTGACACTTTTCTTGTATTTGATTATGATGGTTTAGCCACACCTTGTGATCTTATTGCTTGTAGCCCTCGTGGTTACATTTGATTTAGTGTTGAAAATTGCGCGCATTTCTTATTTTATTGTTGAAATTAAATTTTTATCTTTCTTCATGACTTTGGTGGCTAAACTAGTTATATTTATTGTTTTCGATGTTAGCCATGTGTTGTATTGTGACTCCTCTCCAAGGACGTATGAGACGGACTTGGTGAGTGTATGCGAGGAAGCAGACGTAGGGAACCTTGAGGATGGGGGATGTGAGGCTGTTATACAGCTAAGACCCACTACCCACCTATGTGTGATGACTATCTCTTGGAGGCTAACCACCTTATACAACAAGAGAGGGGTCATTATGGCTTATTGGATGGTCTCACCTTGTGAGTGTGACCTAGCACCAACAAGTCATTATATGTGAGGTATGGATTATGTGAGATGGATTTGGCTTTTGGCTCATGGATTAGTATGCGGTTTTCAGTATCCAGATGGACCTCTATGTGGCCTTGTGATGTGAATCCCAGTGATGTATATTGGTGTGTGTGTGAAGAATGTATGGCAAATCATGAAAACTGTACCTATGTATTGATAAATGGTGTTTCCATGCTTCAAATAGATGAAAAATTTTGATTTTTTTTGTTGAATCTGTGATAAGACTTAGGGTGGATAGTTAATGGAAAATGTTAAAAGTGCAGCATTTTAACCTTTTGATTGTTTAATAGCATAGTGTTCACCCTAGAAATGTTTGTTAGCTTAGTGTATTTGACTAAGTTATATTTTTGCAATAGAATATGGCAATATTATTACACTATGTTTCTACCCTAATCTGTGACTTCCAGGAGTAAGTCAAAATCTAGGGGGGGAGGATGTAATGCCCCTCGCCTTTTCATTTGCGATAGATGTTGTTCTCATGATTCCTATGACAATCCTAGTACCGATGATAGTCCTTTAGTGCATGTTTTCAGTTTTGAGACACTTTGATTTCTATGCTATGGTTGATGTTTTCTTTGATATTGCTAGACACTTGATTATCATACGAACTAGATATGGATTATGTTAGATGATGCTTGATCTCTTGTACCTTGTGCATTCCTAGCTGATGGACATATTATGGTTTGATGTTAATTTCAGTTTAATATGATCATGATTTCATATTAATGTTACTTTATGTTTAAGGTATTGTTGATCATGATTATGATGTATGTCTAGGATTGGATGCAGTTATTTATTTGATGAGTTACTGAACGGAACAGTGTGGCATTACTTGTGTCCAAGTACCCTACCACGCTGCGACTTCCGTTCATTATGTTTATGATAACATGTATATATGTACAACCCTGTTGTTTCGATGCAGTATGCAGGTACCGGGCATCGACTCCACCTGGACTAGCAGGTCTGAGCGTGCCCTAGCCAATGGATTCGTGGAACGGAGTTAACATGGGGTTCCTGGTCGTTTGTGTCGGTTGTCGGTTTGCCTCCGTCATTGTGGTCTTGTCTTGTCTTCCAATCTTGCTTGTCAGTCAAGTTCAGTGCCACCACAAGGTTTAACAAGGTCAGAGTTGCCTGTGTTACGTCAGTGTTTTGATGCATTCGAATATAATTACTTGACTAGGAATATAATTATGTTAAATAAATATTAATGGTTTTAATAAGAATTAAATAATGTAGAAAATATAATTATTTAATACTATGTGAATTAATAAATAAATTATATTGCCTAATTTGTGAGTGTTGTAAATGTTTAAACGGTATATGGCAATTTCATTAATACATAGATTGATATAATGTAAATTGTGTTTATTGAAATGCCTGTTAATATTAGATTTATAAGTTAATAATTTTGCCGTGGTTTATTGGTCTATTCTAGGGTTTTAAATATATATCTATATATATATATATATATATATATATATATATATGTATATATATATATATATATATATATATATATATATATATATATATGTATGTATGTATTTTGGGAGAGGTTCGAGGACATAAAAAAATAAGTTGAGGGTGCTATTTTGCGGGGGGGATGGCCTTTGTTTCTCTTTTCAAGCTAGGGTTCTTTCTTGCCACTGTGTCTGTTGGAGAGGAGGCTAGGGTTTTAAAATGCCCTGCAGAAACAACATTGTCAATCTTGGCCTTGAGAAAAATGGGGGGGGTTGGACGTACCCAGAATGGCGACGGGGTATCTGAGAATGCATTCGAACCAGGGGCCAGGGATCGGAGTTTCGATAGTCTGCAGCCATTGAATTTCTTGAAGTTTTGTTGCAGGCAAAAGGCTTTCGCCAGATTTAGGGGAGGAAAAAGAAAAGAGCTCCCGTTTGCATTCTCTGAAAGGGATTGTGATTGATTTCTCACTTCACAGAGGACTGCACCGTGTTGAATTCAATGGCCTTTTTAATCCTGTCTTTTGATTCAGAGGATCCTTATTCCTTGCTTAAAGAAGATGGCGTTCATGTCTGCACCAGTTTGTGGATTAACAGCTTTCGGGACAATTAGAAAGTTGTTAATAGTCTGTCTGGTTATCTGAAGAGGTTTGAAATTTGGATAATGGCCTATCAGAAAGTTTACGCGGATGAAGCGGGGTTTTTAGGGCTAAATTTAGCGGCGACTCCGCTATTTTGGCGACTGCCCGAAAAATAAACCCCGCATGGAGCAGATTTTTGTGAGGATAAAGGTTTTAGGGTTTGATTGAACAAATTTTGTCACGAGGAGGTCTCGCGATCGAGTCCTCGCTTTGCTGTTTTCCCTTTTTGCCTATGTTAATTATTTTTATGCGGACGGCTGTGGCAGCTGGAGTTGAATTTGAAGGTTTCTGCGACAATTAAATCAGGTGCCGTATTCTATCTGTTTGGTACTATTTTAGGGTTTAAGTTGTTTAGAATCTGTTGTACTGGTAATTTTCTAGATGAAATTTGCCGTTAGCTTGCATGGCCTCCAATCCTCTTTAGATAATTATAGTTCAATCTTGGGAGATTTGGCTACAAATTTTATGGCTGCCGATTCTCTCCAAATATCTTTTTTGTTAAATTTTCAGAGGAAATTTCGCTAGGGCTTTAACGGCTTCTGATTTCCCACAAGTATAATTCTTTCTGAAACTTTCATTGCCATCGATCTTGCCTGAAAACATATTTTCTTTCAACCTCTTTGAAATACTTGGAGGAATTTTGCCTGATACGTTCATGGCTACTGATTCCCTAGTATTTACAGCCGTTGGACCATGCATGGTCTGGGAATGCATCGTTGTTTTTACATCGGTTTCTTTTTTTTGCTTATTTTCTAAGCACGATCAGCTTAGGATCTTTCTTTTAGTTTCTCCCGTAGAAGAAACTGTGCGAATCTGTTGAAATGAAATCGTATTTCAGTATGGTATGGCTTGAGGATTATTACAATGGTGTAGTTTTGTGGTTGAATGATGTATTTTCATCGCTTTGTGAAGTTCATTAAATGCCCCTTAAAAAAGTAGGGTTTATAAAGGTTTACGCCACAATTAATTCATCTTTTGTATTTCGTTTCTTCTGCCTATAAAGACTATAAGATTCAGAGCACGTTTTTAGAAGAAAGTTAAGCTGGTTCCAGTTGTGACGACCCCTGATTACCTGGAAGTGGTTTTGACCGTAGAAATGTTTAATTCCAGGAAGAAATGTTAGTAAAGTTCTCATGGTTGCCTGGAAACATTTTTCATTCTTGCAATTCTAATGTCTTAGGAGAATTTTATGTAAAGTTCCCATTTCTGGAAAAAAATTCTTTTGATGCCTGCACTGTTAAATATTTAAGATGCGCTTGCATGAAACTTTCACCAACTCTGTGGAAGTATTCTTTGTACTTTCACTGAACAAATTTTGCTTAGATTTTTATGGCTTCTGACTACCGCGAAATACTGTTTTCTAAAGGTTCCTCAGTCTTACAAAGGCATTCTTTTGTTTCCTTATCGGTCACTTTTCTACCTATTTTCTAAGAACTGTCAACTTAGGGTTTTCTGCTTATTCTGGTTAATATGATTCGGTTACAATGGAGTTTTGTATGGTATGCCCTGGATTTGTATCTGATTTGTGACATGAAATATTTCGTGAATTAAATAATGAATTTTGTTTTGTTCTTTGAGGTTAGAAGTTTTTTTTAACAGGCTATTTAACATCATATTTTAGTCTAACAGATGATTTCTACTTTACTTCTGAGCTAAATATTGAAACCACGTTATCACTAGCTAAAAAGCCTGATAGAATGTTGTGAACCCAACTGTAGCTGACTAGATTTTTGCTGCAAACCTTAGGTAGAAATCCTAGGTCTGAAAATAGACCAAGATAGTTGTTCTGCGAGTTCTAGACTTTCTCTTCTGTAAAGCCTATGCCTGAAAATTGAAACTTGAAAAAAAAAATATAAACGTGAAATCAAGATAAAATATCTCTGAATCTGCTATAGCAGCTAAACGGAGAAATACTGTAATATGAAAAAGATTGTAAAGGGTAGTTTAGCTGTTTCTATTAGTAAGAAGTCATGATTATAAACTTCTACCACCCAGTTGAGAACTGACCACGGATGATTAGATCCACTGCCATGGCAAGTCCAAACAGTAAGTAAGAGTTGACTCTGCACTAGACAAAAACTTGGGAAAGTTAACTAAATGTCTAACCAAACCACCTAACTCAGACTAATTATGAGATTTTATTATTAGTAATAAATGAACTTGTGTTTAGTCTGAAGCTAGGCAATAAGTTGGCAAAGAGTGATTATTCTTGTTTAACCAAGGGAGTAGAAGCCTAGAGGGCAACTTACCATTAGATATGTCAATTCAAATGGACCTACATCAATGTTTCATGATCGTAACGTTTTAGTGATTTAAACCCTTTTTAATACGATGTTATCATTAGTTGAAATACTTTAAAGTTAAGTGGGATAATTGCATTCTAGTGGTTTATTATGGTTTCTTTATATAGAAAACTCCGCGAGAACGAATTTAGAATCCTATCGCATTTATTGAGTTACACCATCTTCATCCCGAACAGTAACGAGTTGCCTTAGAATTATGACATTCGTGTCTCTCAAATCAACTGGATTATTGTGTAATTATAGTTTCGTGTTGCTTTTTAATGTTATTGTAAATCCCTTCGCAAAAAGTTTACAATCATGCTTTAATTTTAATTGGTCTTCCTTGCTATTAGGGTAGAGTAATGTTTTTATAAAGTTTTAGATGGGAAGTGAATGGCAAGTAGTTATTTAATCAGTTTACGTGATTGAGATTATAGTTTTTTGCAAATTGATAAGCAATTATAATTCTATCCTCGTTTCCTAATTAATCTACAGCAATATTAAGGAATCGTAATGTAATTTTGGGATTGGTTCTTTCTTGTTTACAAGGATATAATCGAGAATGCACTATGTTAAATAAATATATTATTATTATGACTAAAGTCTTCCTTGTGAATAAATATAGAATTTGGTTATCAGTATTATTATTTTATTATTATTGTTAGAATTATTTATCTCTCTTACAGAAAAACTTGCATATCGATATGTGTCTTTTAATTACCTTGATACAGTTATTTAAACCTTGTATGAGGTTATTAAATAGATATTTATTATGTAGTGAAGATTTCCATTTCAAGTCAGTTTTGGTCGAATGTTAATCCGTCAGTGAATTTGTTATGTTCTCCTTGTAAAATTTATTAATTAAGTTGATATTAAAAAGTTGCTAAGATAATGGGTGTATGTGAACTCAGTTGCATCAAGAAAACAAGTTTGATCATATGTTTGATTGATTGGTCTTAATGAGACTCCTTGTGCAAGTTAATAGAGTGTTTTGGTTCCAAAGGCCTAGGTTGTAATTTTGTGTTCATGTGCATGGTATCTTGTGAATGCATATTGGGATAGTGATTAAGTCCTTTATGAATGTTGCAATCCTTACCGGTCTAAGTTTGTTGAACTATTGTGAGGGTCAAGATAATGGAGACATGTCGTCATCGGTATGGAAGAGATCTCCCAAGTATTACTCCGTGTGGAAACCTTGAATTATGTATTGGGACTTTGCCTTATGTTTATGCCATAATTGCAAGAAGGTTAATGCCTTGCAAGGTGTATACCTAGACCTGTTGTTTGGTCTTGAACCTATGCTATCGAGCTCTTCTTGTAAGTCGTGGTTCCCTATTGTGTTGAGCTTGTTTAAATTCCTTGTTATGGTTGAGATATTGGAGCAAGAGGACCTATGCCTTGCTCGAGTGATTCATTGTATTGTGATTGGTTGCATAATGGTTGATGCCTTGCACCATTATGCATATTTTCTGTTATGAAGATAGTTGTCATGTGTTGCCTCTAGAAGTAATGTTGTGTTGTTGTGAGATTGGCTAGTGATGTTGGAGTCTTGTGATGTTCTTAATCCACTGTCTGCCTGACCGTTGTTCTTGAGGGGCCCTTATGTTAACTCCTAGCTCGGGGGGTGGACCTCAGGGTTCCACATGGTTGGGTGGAAAGAGCTAGATCCATTGGTTTTCTCCCTTGCTGTTGTTCGTGAGCGAGGAGGATTCACCTTGTGTGCCAGACATCAGACCTTGTACCTATTTGGTGAAGACAGTTTCTTGTGCTCCTGCATTAGCCTTGTGTATTTATTGTATCTCATTGTTTATATTCAGTTGTAATCAGGATGTCGATTATGTAAATCTCATGTTGATGTACTCAATTGTATAAATTTGGTAAAAGTGCATGTATTCTTATCCAAATTGATTACCTAGGTTATGGCATGGAATGTAGACGTATTTTACTAATCATTATTGTTATAGAGTTGTATGATTTACCGATGTTAGTTAGCAATGCATGTAATGATGTTGTTTATTGTTAAGTAGTGCATCCTTGACGCCTTGGGAGACAAGTTGTTAACTATTGATGTGTTTTATCTGCTAAGCCTCACTTGTTGTCCTATTTATAAGAGAAAATGTTTCCGCTTTGCTTGTTGATAAGTGTTGTCTATCAAGGTATTCATGGACAGGGTACTGCTAATCTATTCTGCTTCATTGGAAGTTATTTGTATCTATTTTAGCAGTATAATGGTTATGGCTTCAGTAGTTTTATTCTCTGTTATTAATGCAGTTATGTTGCCCTAGAGTGGTTAGAAGAGTAAGTTCATGCAATGTGTTATGTCTGGTTTCTACTTTACACTATCTTGCTTTTAAAAAAAAATTGTCTTGTAACTTTTGCACTTTTTAATCTAGCACTCTGGGGTTACATGACGGGGCATTACAGCACTACCTATAGAGGATGATTCATGCAACCTAACAAGAGATAGTACCCCATCTCCACTAGGGTTTGAAAATAAGTAAAATTAACATGTAATAAACAACCCTAAGGATGATTTATTGATCTTATCTATTACTAATGTTTCCTTTAAGAAGTAATTCTCATGTGCAAGGTGGAAAATAAGGATCTTCTTAAAGGGGACATTACAGTGGTATCAGAGCAGTGATCCTGCCATCCTAAATATATAATATAAAATAAAACAACTCTGAATAACAATAAAATTATACTATATGAAATAGTAAAATAAAATAATTAAAATATAATTTATAAATAAATATATATTAAACATCTCTATTTAGTTCTTATAAGTAATATATTTCACAAAGTTATTTTCATCTATGGGTAACCTACGGCAGGGTGAAATGAGTGAAAAAATAAATTAAAATATGCGTAAACAATTAAGGTGTACATAAACCTTAATAAAATACAGTTCTCAACTATTTAGTATACATAAAAAAAAGCAATACACAGTATTACCAGAAGCTCTACAACTAATCTCAACTATTTAGTTCTTATAAGTAATATATTTCACAAAGTTATTTCATCTATGGGTAACCTACGGCGAGGTGAAATGAGTGAAAAAACAAATTAAAATATACATAAACAATTAACCCAAAGTATTTATGGTGTACATAAACCTTAATAAAATATAGTTATCAAATCAATTATTTATAAAATTTAGTGCTGAAAATTTAAAAGGGTAAACCCAAATTTATAAATTATTATTTTATGGCACTATAGTTTATTAATTATATTAATTTGTTACATTTTATAGTGGTTATTTTATTATTGGTGAGTGTAATGTTATTTTATTTAAGGGAAACCTAATAAATTATAATGTTATTAAATATTATTTTATTATTGGTGAGTGTAACCTTATTTTATATAAGGGAAACCTATGTTATTAAATATTACTTTAGGATACTTAATTATAGTTGCTTGAGGACAAGCAATCTTAAGTGGGGAGGGTTGTCATGTCCCTATAATGATTTATAATTGAATCGTTTATTTAAATAATAAGTTAGCCTTATACAAACTAAATATATAATAGATTTATTTAAAATATATTATTAATATGTATTATTTAATAAATAATATTATTAATTTAATATAATATAAATATTATAAAATATATGAAATACATATATTTAATTAACTAGATATATTATAAATATAAATATTTTAATATAATATTTATGTGAATAATTAATAAGATATATTATTATATATAAAAATAAATATTACAATTAAGTTGGTTGACACCAACATCACATAAATAAATAATATATTATAAATATATCTAATAATATAAATACAAATATTATTATTATTATTATCTTATATTGTAATATAAATATAAATAATACAATATAAACCATATATCATTTATTATGATATAAATGATATAATATAAATAATATATCATTTATTATAATGATATAATATAAATAAATAATAATATAAATAAACATCTTTTAATCTATCCTCTTATGATAAGGGAGTTACGTATGATTAGAACTAGTTTTACCACAAAAGGGAATTAATATAAAGTAATAAAAATTATAAGAGGGTAATAAGAGATGTGCCTCTTCGAACATATCCCTTGAAAGGGAAATAAATAAAGGTTGTGAGATAGAAGGAAAGGATCATCGCAAGAAAATATAAAAAAAGAGTATCGGATAAATACATATATTTAGATCTACATTAATTATATATATTTCTGAGTCATAAGTAGGAAAGATGTCATAAATTAATATATAGAGATATGTACATCAGCAGTAAAAGGGAGTGAAATATATATTATAAAATATATAAACAGCAACAACAAAACAATAAAAATTATATTACGGCAGCATAGTAGAATTCCAGGTAAAGCTACAGCAGGCAAGTAAGTATTTATATTTAATTTGTTCAATCTATATTTGGTAAAAATAAATAGTAAGATTATTATATATTAAAGAATAAATATATATGTATGTAATCCCTATATCAAAATAGCAAGATTATTATATATTAAAGAATAAATATATATATGTATGCGATCCCTCTATCAAAATAGAACTATACTGTGTGAACAAATAGTTGATTGAAAGTACATTCTTAAATAAAGAAACATGATTGAGACATGTATGAACATATATATACATTATGAAAAGAAAAACATAACCATCACATCACTTCCATTTCCTATAACTATAGAAGAGGTGGTCTTGTTAGGAAAAGGCGGGTCATTCCATCACGATGGATTGGAGAGGGTTTAATGCGCCCTAGACAAGGATGCTAGGGAGAGGCGGAGTAATTCCATTCCCAATCGCATTGGAGAGGGTTCAACGCGCCCTAGACATATAATTTCCCCATCCATGGTTAAGGAATAGAAGGAAGATGATATGGGAAGATGAACTTAGATTATTACTTCTATATTTCTCTATTACTTCATCCTTAAAGGAATGTTAGGTATTGTGGGGAGAGGCGGAGTAATTCCATCTATATTAAGGCCCATAGGCTGGGACATAGTTTCCCGTAGGCTGGGTCAAGAGATGGTTTCAGCGCGCCCTATACATGTAAAGCCTAGTTCTATGAGGAAGAGTAATAAGGAAAATATGCATGATTGAATTATGGAACGTATTATAGAATAGTTATCAATACCAAGTAACAATTAGGAAATAAATAATCCTTGGAATGATGTGAATACATTATCATTGATCTTATTTGATCTTATTATCGAAAATTATAAATCTATAATATTTCTAATGTCTCCTTGAGAATCACTTTGAATGCAGATTCAAGGTCTAGTGCTTCCTCTAGAAAGGGGACATTACAGTGGTATCAGAGCAGTCATCCTGCCATCCTATGAATAATAGTTCAATAAAAAAATAATAAAAATAAAAATAAAAATAAAGTATTATATACTTTAATATTAAATTTATTATTACCATTTTATGTATACTTCAATATTAAATTTATTATTATCATTCCCTGTACTTTTGTCTAATTTTTAAAGGATTCTTTCATTACAAATTTCATTTTGGATCTTGAAAGCATCCTAATTATGATTGCTTGAGGACAAGCAATCTTGAGTGGGGAGGGTTGTCATGTCCCCATATTAAGGCATTGTTTAAATTAAAGATTTAAAATGTCATGTTAAATATACTGGCCATAGGCCATTAATAAATATATATAATATTATATGATAGTATCTATAAATATTTTAAATATTAACCAATATATTATATTTATAAATAACCAATACAAATATAAATATTAATATTAAAATAGCATATTATATAATAATAATAATAATAATATATAATAATAAATATAAATGTTAATATTAATATTAATATTAATATTACTATTAATTATTATTATTATTATAATATAATAAACATATTTATATAAATGAATGTAAATCATACATTATATAATATATTAGATTGCCTTTAAGACAATCCGGCAGCAGCAACTAATATATTTGTAAAAAGACATGACCTTTGTGAAAAGGTAGTCATTGACCATTTAAGAAAATATAAAGGTAGAGAGTGGAGGAAGCAATGAAAGACAACAAAATACAATGAAGCAAGTAGATATAAAATTAATAATTTATGAGTTTGAATTACAGACATGATTAATTGCTGGGGAAAATAAGATAAGTATGCTACACCTATATTCCCAAATAAATAAATTAATTAATATCTATAAGTTATTTCATTATTTTTTTATACAGAATTATATTAATTAAAGGGATTATAATATGAATGATATTAAAATATAGATTTAAGTAATAAATTGAGTAATATAAGAAAACAATATTATAAATAATATATTATTAACAAATATCAATATTAGTGATTAAATATTATTATAATTATAAATATAAATATGTATAGATGATATGATAGCATGTTATAGTCAAGGTGGAGCGAATAACTAACATGATATAGATAGCTTAAACATCTATGAATAACATGATTATAAATGCTTAGAGAATCCATCATCATTAGGATTAAGCTCCAATAAAGAGTAATCATACTTGATTTATATAATGAAGGCAAGGTCCTTAGAAACAAACCCATGATATAAGATCATAGAACACATTGAGAGATTGGAGGTAGACTTGTTAGGAAGAAGTAGCATTAATACATCGAAAGGTAGATAAGACCGGTGGTGGAATGGACCATGTTACATCATACTTAGGCAACGGATAAGACCTGCGGTGGAATGGACTATGCTACATCATACAAGGGTAATAAGTAAGACCTGCGGTGGAATGGGCATATGTTACATCATACAAAGGCACTTAGTAAGACCTAAGGTGGAATGGGCATGTGTTACATCATACAAAGGCACTACCTATAGAGGATGATTCATGCAACCTAACAAGAGATAGTACCCCATCTCCACTAGGGTTTGAAAATAAATAAAATTAACATGTAATAAACAACCCTAAGGATGATTTATTGATCTTATCTATTACTAATGTTTCCTTTAAGAAGTAATTCTCATGTGCAAGGTGGAAAATAAGGATCTTCTTAAAGGGGACATTACAAAAAGCAAGATTCTTGCTGTAATTTTCAAATCCAATGGTCACTATGGTTAACATAAATATATGCAATAAACCCTAATCCTTGTAACAATTTGACATCTCTAAGAGTATAATAAAAGAAATCTTTATTCATAGCGATGATTACTCATGCCTTGAAAGGCATGCAAAGTACTAATTCACAAAAGTTTAAAACAATGCGATAATCATGGGGTGTATTGATAATAGGATAAGCACAATATTCAGATTGATGAAAAGAAACTTTTAGAGAACAGCTGTAAATAGGTAAAAATAAAAAAATGGTAGCTTGGTGCCCAGGTAGACATACATGCGAAAAATGGAAGCATAAGCGAAGGATGAAAGTTGGTTTGACAAGTATTCTCAAAGAGGTGACTTCTCAGGGAATACGATGATTACAAGATCTGCACAATAATGGTTATGTTAAACAGATGGACATGCACTCAGATAGCAAATGATGATTATGATGAACTGACTATGAGTATTATCAAAGACACTACTTTTGTTTTGCAATCCACTACGACTTAAAAATCTTCTCTTATGCAGTAATGACCAAGTGTAGTGAGGTTTATTTATACTTTGACCCCCAAGATTTTTCCTTCCAAATCAACTTTCAAAACAAGATGCATAGTGAAAATGCAAATTCAATAGTCTATGAACATAGCGACTTGTCAAGGTTGAAATATAATAGAAAGGCATACCACCACAATGATAACTCAATAAATGATTATGAACAATCACCATTATCAAATAAAATCAAACTATTTTATAGGGTATAAGTTTTCCTTATATGAAACATATGTGCATAAGCTTCCAGCTACCTTGATGTGTTCAAGCATGCAATTGTTGCAACGATGATGATGCCAATCTCTCCCCTCATCCCCCCATACCAGCACTTCAATTTTTTTTTTAAAATACTGTTGGGTGTGTACTCCCGTTAGATATCTAAAATGCTAGGAATATATTTACTGATCTATTATGAGCATGTGGTAGAAGTTAATGTTAGCTGTCTCAAAATAGACTGATTGGTTATGGAAAAGAGCTGGGTCGATAGGAACAACCAATGAGTTTAGAAAATTTCCCAAAACCTAGATCATGAGAATATTGGAGAGATATTTTCATTAATAGTTGACAGAAAAAAAAGATACCGAAATAAAGTGTAACATTTAAAATAAAATGACATAAAATATAGCTAACGTAGTGTTCTCATTTCTCTATCAAAATGATAACAATACCTATTCTTGTAAACTCTCAATACCTGCCGATGATCTTCTTTTTTATAAAGACAATATAAGATAATGTATGATTTTAAAATAAATGACACCCTAGAGTGGAATCATGAACAGAATCATGCACTTCTAAATATGAGAAAAACATTATTACTTCTAAGATTAGTTCAAGGTGAATACTTACCAACAACAATCAAGAAATCCAAACTAAATTACCCAAATGACAAACATACCTGTCACATCCAAAGTGAAAATGGAGGAGCATTACATCCTCCCCCATTAAAACTTGACTTACTCCTGGAAGTCAGAAACTAGGGTAGAAACATAACATGTGAGTATCAACATCAAAGTTGATTCAGCTCATAAAAAAATAATATACACTAGTTTGCTGATGGAAAGAGATTTATCTTATATACTCTATTTCAAACATACTTTACCCTTCTACTTCCAATGTCACAATAGTAACACAGCAATACTCATATTTCAAAAATGATTCTTTAGTACATAAACCACTCAAAATCATTACTTGATCGCATTAACACCCATCAGTTTCTTCAGGTCAAGAAAGCATCACACTCTTTTTAATCCTAACAGGTAAAAAAAATTCTCATATCATAAACATGTAAAGTATTCAATTTTGAATACAATACCATTGTAATTCCTCTACCAATTTTTTGTTAAGCAATCAATAAGTTAAAATGCTACATTTTCTCAAAATATCAACATATTAACAAAACATTCCACTATAATCATTGTTCCACACTAAATTCAAACATGACTTATATTTTCATAAGTACTATATTCATGATTTAACATAAATTCTTCGCATACACACAAGTTCACATCAGTGGGAATCACATCACAAGGCTACATAACGGTCCATCTGGATACCAAAAAGCAACATACCAATCCATAATACATAATCCATGAGCAAAGAGCCAAATCCATCTCACATAATCCATATCTCACACTCAGTGACTTGTTGGTGTTAGGCCACACTCATACGGTGAGACCATCCAAACAAGCCATAATGACCTCTCTCTAGTTGTATAAGGTGATTAGCCTCCAAGAGATAGTCATCACACATAGGTGGGTAGTGGGTCCTAGCCATATAACAACCTCACATACCCCCACCCTCAAGGTTCCCTATGTCTGCTTCCTTGTATACACTAACCAAATCTTACTCATACGTCCTTGGAGAGGAATCACAATACGACACATGGTCGACATAAAAAATAATAAGGATACACTAGTTTAGCCACCAAAGTCGTAAATAAAGATTTAATAAAAATTCAATTTCAACAATAAGGCAAGAAATGCACACAATTTCAACACTAAATCAAATGTAACCAAGAGGGTTACTTACAAATAAGATCACAAAGTGTGGCTAAACAATCATAATCAAATATAAACCAAGTGTTAGCCTTCACAATCAATAGAAAATCATTAATAACCATGAATAAAATCCACAATCTTCAAAATTGCACTATACAACACTGTGTGACTAGATACTAGCCACCAAACGAGGAAGGAGGGAACAACGTCAGGCTATAACAGTAGCCATCATGTGGTGTAGAGTGAGTACACCATCCACATGGCTCAGAGTGTACTCCTTGGCTACACCCTACATTGCGTTGTCACGTGGCATGGACTAGCCAAGTAGCCCACACACTCCTTGGCTGCCCACATGAAATGTGCACCTTGATCACACTCCGCATCGCGTCTCAGTGCGTCATGGTCATACATTAGCTGGAGAAAGCACACACTGGTCATATATCACATGGCAGTGTGTATGTGGCTCCGCAGAAGTAAGCATGCACAGAACACACCCTGCATAGTGACACCTTGTGGACAAGGCACACGTAGGTACTCATCGTAGCCATAGGTATACATGGCTAGGACATATCCATATGCTAACTGACTCAAACACTATCAAAAGAAAACATGAGTATCCCTCTACAAATGTGTGAGGCCCCATTATGTTCATCACACAAGTAGGTTATTATAACATAATTTCATAGTGCACCTTCACATGTCTATGCACATGGCATCATGTCCTCGATCCCAACTTGCTACCATTAGCAACACGACATTATCACCAACACTATTTCAAAACATTAGTGGGGTGTGGCATCGTACCTATTGCATCATGTCGGAACATGTGCAGATACATAATTTGTCTCAACATGGGTAACATACCTCTATCCACATGCTAGACGTCATAATGTACATGGGGATCATGATCTCCCTTGGGTTATCCTTACAGGTCCTAGACCCTAACCCCCAAGTGGTGACCCATGTCATCACATAGTTCCAATTGGGTTGTCCATGTAGGTCCTAGACCCTGGCCCCCTACTAACCACTCATGTGGCATATCATACCTTTCATGAAGACAATGTAGATGATCATCCAAGAAGTACCATCCAAATGCTCAAGTACTTTGGGGATTAGGCTAGCACATATGAATCAAGTACCTTGATCCATCATAAGGGGAAGTAGTGAGTATGTTTCCTTAGGTTCAGTTGACCGAGGGAGCACTCTGTGCTGTCATAAGTGTATGCTGCACATTCTGCCCAAGAACTTTGTGGCTGCTACTACCGCTTAACAAAATGAGGGACTAGAGAACCAAAAGAAGAGAATCTATGAATCTAACTTTTGGCTACTCTTTTATATATATTTTTTCAACCACACAAGGGTTGGCCCTCAATCGGGTAACAGACATGCAAACACACATAATGATATGGTTGATCCCATACCTAAAATACACATTTTCCCCATGGATGGGTACCCAGTATCACCATCTCAAGGGCACACAAAGAAAGTATGGGGTATTCACAACACTCAACCAATGCACAGTTATTGGTTTCTCACTTTTATAGGGGAAGATTACTTTTACATACACAATTCCATTACTACCAATATGATTCATGTTTGCAAAATCATAACCTTACCTATTATCCACTTCCCTATTCCAATTTCCTTTCACTCTACTTTTTCTACATTTCACATGATGCTGAAAGTCAATATCATGATCATCTATCCAATACATCATGCTAGGTGTTTAGATCCAAGCATGTTATCCTATGCAAGAGTTCCTACCACATGCATAAGAAGTATTACTATAACTAAACATGGGCAACAACATTAACTAGAGATCACAGTGCTGCAAACCTAGCTCTGATACCAAATGTAATGCCCCGCATTGCAACCCTAGAGATAAGTCAACTAAAGAAATATTAAAGGCAAAAAATAACTATTGAAAACATGACAGCAATATTGAAAATTAAGCAATATTCAACCATATACAAAACTCATTTAAATTATATTTAATTACATGACTACATTACAGATTACTAACATGATCTAACTATCATCCATGGTTGTTCTAAATCCAAATGCACCAAATGAAGACACACACATGCACAATTTATAATGTCTACCCAAGAAAATAACAATAATGAACTCAACAAGATGATAAGATATCAATTTACATAATTTATCTTAGTAAATCAACATTCATCAAAATTAAATGTAAGATACAATGTTTCAATAAGTTTATATACATTTTTACACCTTTACCAATACTGTCAGATAGTCATCTTATTTGCCAAGTGGAAAGGCACCTCCTTAGCTCCAGAGTCCTGCATGGATTATAGATCTCAAACTGCAAATCTAAGGAAACATCAGTTCTACATAATTATTAATAATAACAATTGTGTAGAATGACAAACCTTAGGCCCTAAGGGGCCAACCTAATGTCTCGGGGGCTCATGATGGCCTTGCCTACATACGTGTAGCACAGAGACTTCATAGTTTGGATAACTAAACTTGCAACCACAAGGTGGTCTCATAATGGATTTAGCTCATTACATAATATTTTATCCTCTTTTCAAAGGAATATTCGAACATGCAGCCATTTCTCTTCAAGATACAACAAGTTCTAATCATACATGACCCAGTTATTACATTTTCATGAAGTTAAGATTAATAATTCACTTACCACCACTACTATTTCTAACAATGAACTTATCATCCTAATTATAGATAATTAGAAATAACAAATATTTATTAAGCCTCATCTCTTGAAAAGTAATAGAAAGGTTCCAATATGCAAATCTAAGTAATACTAAAGCTAATCATGATCAGTTATACATTTGCTAACCAAGTGAGTTTATCCTAAGATCCTTAAATCATTGAACAACTATATCTAAAACTATGGCTTTTATCCTATATTCAACATTACACACATATCCTATCATTAAACAATATACTATTTTACCCAAAGACTTAAATATTTCCAAGCTTAACAACATAACACAATCTTAATATAACATTAATAGTTTCATTATAACATTCTAATCTGGTCTAAACTTAATTGCTAAACCAACTCTTACATAAACTTGGGTTTAACATTAAAGAGCATGATAATAATCCTAAAATACTTATTACTATTTTAAACTAGAATAGTTCTATATTCCTTAATTCATATATATATATATATATATATATATATATATATATATATATATATATATATATATATATATATATATATACAAAACAAATATAAGATTAGCTATAAAGATAATAGAATCCCTATTTAAATGATCTTTCTAATTCAAGAAGAAAAGTTATTGCCATGAAGAAAGAATCTAATTTTAGATTATAGACTTCTATATTGAAACTTTAACAATTATAACAGTAAACTTTACTAGAAAAATATAGGGAGAGATATAAGATATCATTGCCACACCAAACAATTATATGAAGATAACTAAGGTTTTGATAACACAAGGAATTCTTAACACTATAGAATGGTTACTTTCACTTAAAATGATGATAACATGCTAATGACAATTCCAATTCTCCTAATTCTCCATATCCTTTGGACTATAAGTAAATACAATATTATACAATTTAATATATATACTTTCTAGAATTTTGATATAATTTATCAATTAATAAAAACCTATTTCATTCCTAAGAAAAAGAGAGTTATAATATCCCAACTTAATTATTTTTTTTAAAAATTTTTAAATCTACTAGTGAGCATATGCTTGATTTCAAAAACAATTATAAAAAACAAATTCATTAAATGTTTTAATAAGCTAAAATAAAGAGAGTTTAAATTCCTAAGTTTTCTAATTTTATTCCATTAAGTCTACTTGAAAATAAAGTAATATGGAATTAAATAATGGTTCCTTTTTAAATCAAAATGCATTTCATTTCTATGAAAGGCTTACTAGTGAAGTGAACATTAGACTTTCAATCATACTTACCAATAGCATAAACTAGTATGGAAACTTCTTAAAAACTTTCTAAGAAAGGTTTCGAGATGTAAAAAGGAACTCTTAAGCTCTGACAAATATAGGATATGCACAAAATGGATTATTAAAAAGGCTTTAGAAACTTAAGCAAATGCAAATAAACCATGTAAGCATAGACCCTACAAATATTTCATAAGGATAGCTGATTGAACAATTATGGGGCTGATACTATGATACTCCATAACAGATTTAAAATGCATACCTTAAGAAAGTGGTTTTTGATAGGCGTAGGTGTCATGCTTGTCATGTATGCAAAAATTGAAGTACAACCAAGGCTTGTGAACTATTTGATAATAAGAAAGATGTGAACTCTTTCCAACATTAAAAATAGAGGCAGTATCCTAGTGAATATTATTGGTGATGCTCAATATAGCAATCTACAAAATAGGCTTGCACTACCACCAAGCTATGCATAGTAATTAATTCCAAAATTGATTAAGGGACAACCATCTAGGCGTAATGAAGGAATAATTTTAGATGTAGTAACTACATCTGTCACGTTTGACATGCATTCAAATAGACACAAAGAGTGGTCTTGCAACAAGTGTAGGGTAAGCACTAAATTCCTTCAAATAGTTTTTTTTTTAAGAAAAAGAAATTGAAGGGTGCAAAGTCCTATTGATCAACTCAATGCCTTGAAGAATTCCCATTAAGAAATATAGATCATTAAGTAAGATACGAGACATGAAGCTGGTATTGATCTGATAGACATACCAGAATGTGAATGCAAAAAGGATGAAGTAAAACATTCCGATGAATATAAATTTAGATGGCATTAAGCTGCTGGGTAAGTAATGGATAGATTTACTAAAATGCTTATGATACTTACCTGCAAATGTAATGCACTAAAGTCATGCTAAAGAGATGGTGCAAACCATTCAAAGTGATAGACAAATTCCATCTTAGGTTGTGATCTCCCTCCTCCAGTTGTGTTGTAAGTGCAACATTAGAACCATTGCTATCCATTTGGGCCTCCCCGTGTGAAGACTGAAAAAGCTTCTGGTAATGGGTGATGGAGGAGAGAAAGAGAGAGTGGTTGAGAGATGTCACCCCTAGATTCGAATCCACTCATTCATCTAATTATCTTATAAGCCAACCAACAACTAATTTAAACAACCTAATGTACACAAGAGAACACAAAAAAAGAATTCCATGAAGTGTATTTTATACGAGAGGCATTAAGCTACCTGCACTAAAAATATAATGATTAATCAAGCCAACCCTTGTGAATGACCCGAATCTAAGTGTTAGCCATAAAATCAGCATGAATGCCAACATGCTTCTTTAAGAAGAAGGCAGACACGATGGGATAAATTTGCACAATACATGCACCCAAAAGTAGTAAAACCCCTCACATTTAACTAGAGAACATAGTTAAGAAGCAAGATTCTAGCTGTAATTTTCAAATCCAATGGTCACTATGGTTGACATAAATATATGCAATAAACCCTAATCCTTGTAATGATCAGACATCTCTAAGAGTATAAAGGAAGATATCTTTAGTCATATCGATGATTACTCATGCCTTGAAAGGCATGCAAAGTACAAATTCACAAAAGTTTAAAACAATGCAATAATCATGGGGTGTATTGATAATAGGATAAGCACAATATTTAGATTGATGAAAATAAACTTTTAGAGAACAACTGTAAATAGGTGAAAATTAAAAAATAGCAACTTGGTGCCCAGGTAGACATACATGTGAAAAATGGAAGCATAAGTGATGCATGAAAGTTGGTTTGACAAGTATTCTCAAAGAGGTGACTTCTAAGGGAATATGATGATAGCATGATCTACACAATAATGGTTATGTTAAATAGATGAACATACACTCAGATAGCAAAAAATGATTATGATGAACTAACTATGAGTATTATCAAAGACACTGCTTTTGTTTTGCAATCTACTATGACTTAAAAATCTTCTCTTATGTAGAAATGGACAAGTGCAGTGAGGTTTATTTATACTTTGAGCCCCAAGATTTTTCCTTCCAAATTGACTTTCAAAACAAGATGCACAGTGAAAATGCAAATTCAATAGTCTATGAACATAGTGACTTGTCAAGGTTGAAATATAATAGCAAGGCATACCACCACAATGATAACATAGTAAATGATTATGAACAATTACCATTATCAAATAAAATCAAACTATTTTACAGGGAATAAGTTCTCCTCATACCAAACATCTGTGCATAACCTTCCAGCTACCTTGATGTGTTCAAGCATGCAACTGTTGCAACGATGATGATACACAACTGTTGTAATGATGATGATGCCAATCTCTCCCCTCATCCCCCCATACCAGCACTTCAAAAAAAAATTTAAATACTGTTGGGCATGTACTCCCATTAGATATCTGAAATGCTAGGAATATATTTACTGATCTATTATGAGAATGTGGTAGAAGTTAATGTCGGCTGTCTCAAAATAGATTGATTGGCTGTGGAAAATAGCTAGGTCGATAGGAACAACCAACGAGTTTAGAAAATTTCCCAAAACCTAGATCATGGGAATCTTGAAGAGATATTTTCATTAACTTTTGACAGAAAAAAAAAAAAAAGATACCAAAATAAAGTGTAACGTTTAAAAGAAAATGACATAAAATATAGCTAATGTAGTGTTCTCAATTCTGTATCAAAATCATAATAATACCTATTCTTGTAAACTCCCATTACAAGTCAATTCTCTTCTTTTTGATAAAGGCAACATAAGATAATGTATGATTTTAAAATAAACGACATCCTAGAGTGGAATCATGAACAAAATCATGCACTTCTAAATATGAGAAAAACATTATTACTTCCCAGGTGAATACTTACCAACAATAATCAAGCAATCCAAACTAAATAACCCAAATGAAAAACATGCCTGTCACATCCAAAGTGAAAATAGAGGAGCATTGCATTATGATGTATGTGAGCTGTTACAGAACCAGCTAATTAAGAACTTGAATAAAATGAAGAAAGATAAGAAAAATAGTTTTAAATATGGTACATTGGTTCTATGCTTGTTATTCTACTTCATGAATGAAGTACCTGGAGTATGTTAGCACAGTAAAAATTTGAAATTTTTACTATCTCCTTACTCCATCATATTTGAATAAATCCTGAAGAATATCCCAAAAAGACCATAATAAAAAAAATTTGTATCTCACGAGATGTCTATGGATGAGCAGTGCCAAATTTCATCAAAATCAATCCATCGGCAAGAGGTTGTGTTGCTTACACCGATACACAAGGAATCGTTTGAAAACAACCATCGGCGTGAAAATAGAGATCGGAAGAAGAATTGTGGAAGTCACCGATGGAGTAAGTAATACCAATGACTTTACATCGGCAAGAAAGGTAAGTGGTCATACCAATCGGTATGACAGATATCTATCGGATGACTTTTTAAAAGATGCCCCGACGGTATATATCATACCGATAAAGCATTTCGGCAAGAGTTTCACCGAACAACATGCGGGGGTAATGAAACAAATAGCCATCGGCGAGAGGTAAGCTATCAGGATAGAAAACAAGTAAGCCTCCGATGATTAAGAGTCTTGGCGATAAGAAAGCCATCGGCGAGACTCACAGCGATACACCTCTATCGGGATAACTTGACATATCGGAACAAAAGAGCCAGGTCTTGCCGATTCACAAGTCACGGCGATCAAAAGGTGTCGGTGACACTTTACTAAACTTTGCCCGATGAAGGATATGAAAAGGGTCATCGGGGAGATGATTTGGATCGGGATATCTTGAGAAAGCTATCCCGATAGTGAATGTCATTCCGACAAAGATAAAAGTCCATAAATGAAGATGACTATCAGCGAGACAATAAAGATCGGGAGAACAATATTTTATTATCCCGATAGTCTCAATCTTCCCGATAAGCAAATCATATCGGTGGGACCCGCTATATCGCAGAGAGATTAAAAACCTTGGCGATGAAGGAAGTCATGCCGATGGTCTTGCCCACTTAAAATATGACATTACATAGCGTCAGGAAAACAATTGGAGGAAATGGTCACCCTTGATATAATCACCAGGAGCGCAGTTGATCTTACTGATTCTCACCGTGAGCAGGAGTATTTAGATCATCTGGCAAAAGTCTATTTATGGCTAAATAGAGCCTAATTAAGCTTATGTAATTATTGTTTATGTTGGTTAAATTCCCAAGAGACTTATTGAAGAGTTGTATCTCTTCATGAAAATATCTATATAAGTTTAAACAATCGATGCTAAAAAATCATCAGCAGTAGAAGATTTCATATATACATAATATACAATGTCTCAAATTGATTATGTTGCATATTTTATTTGAAGAAGAAATTTGAAGTTCTCTGATTCAGTATTTCTATTTTGGTATCAGTTGCTTGTTGAAAATATTCAATTGTGTGGCTGTCTCCATTTCTGCATTTCCTGGTTATTCAGATTAAGATATCAAGTATATAGTTAAT
The DNA here is from genome assembly GCA_027924645.1 of Cunninghamia lanceolata. Taxonomy (NCBI): domain Eukaryota; kingdom Viridiplantae; phylum Streptophyta; class Pinopsida; order Cupressales; family Cupressaceae; genus Cunninghamia; species Cunninghamia lanceolata. Next base: position 10,637,518 of record BSBN01000419.1, on the reverse strand, counting down.
CTGTCATTACACACTTGTTGTATCTGTGTGATTAATTTGGTTGGTGTCCATCTGAGGAATTAAACCCTTCTAATTTAGTCACAGTAGCCTGGAAGTAGTAAGTTGGGATTACTAAGTAGAGCCATACAATTAGGATTACTATTCTGTCTCCAGTAAAATATTATCTGTTAATCTTGCCCATTCATTTCATTTGGTTCCTTCAAGTAAGGATTAAAATACCTTCTCGTGAATTATAAGATAATTGATTATATTGGTTGGATTACTAAGAAGAGTTTGTCAATCACTTCCTTGCACGTTTATACAAGCTATAAACCAAAACTGTGCCAAGCAATTAGAATTATTACCATTAAGAAACTACTGGTCTAGGTCCTTCAAATTAACTCTGTTACCCAATAAGGCACTAGTCTCATTCAACTCATTATTTAAAACCTTGATATTGCTTATACAATTTCTGCCAATCATTTATTAAACATTATACATAGAATTAAGTAGTCAGCTTCTTTTTCATCTATCTTACATCCTATGCCATTATAGATAGATCTAGTTAGTCCACTCATCCACTGCTTTAATATTTCAAGGTTCACCCACCTAGGTGTAGCAGGACCTAAAGTGTAGGAAATCATCAAACCTTGAAGGTTGATTTCGTCAAGTTAGTTCAAAAACGTTGCAAATCCAAACATAGAGCCTGGCATCCTCTTAGGATTAGCAACTTGCATTTTTGAGACCTAACAAAATTGGTGACTCTGCTGGGGAACAAGTAAAAGACCTTAGAAAGTAATTCTTTCCTTCATAGAGTCAATTCCAAAAATTTAAGTTGGTAACTCTGCTGGTGACAAGAACCCTACAGATAAACTATAAACTTTTCCTATTTAATAGGTGGCGACTCTAGTTACAATTATAGCAAAAAATTTCAATATCAAATGGATGGTAGGAGATCCAAGATGGAAGGCAGAAATTTGCAGTCATCTCCACCACTTAGAAACATTTCCAAAAGAAATGTGAATCCAAAGTATTCCCACCGAGATAATAGTCTAGACATCCAAGAGAATGATTCAGAACAAAATATTGCAATTCACAACAAATTCACACCTCTGCATGATTCAAACGAGAACCTCAGTGGAGCAACTGATGATATTTTGGCAAGGCACAGACCCACTCCTCAAGAACAGCGAGATCATGATGCAAAGGTCATGAGGGATATTGATAGGAACCAAGCTGAACATGATTTCAAGATCTCATTTGACCAGGGAGAAGAGATAGAATATGAATTTTCAAATCAGGGAATGAATGACAATCCAGAACATCAGGAAATAAATAATCAAGACATGAGTAATGAGCAACAGGAAATACTCATGCTCAGGAAAGAACTTGAAAGATACAAGATACAAGAGGAGAAGGAGTTGTTGCAGCAAGAAATTCAACAGAGAAAAAATAAAGCCAAAATAGCTCCCCCAAAATATGTACCTCCGCATAGAGGGAATATTTCAAGAAATACACAGCAAAATACAGGTGGTTTTCAAAATTCACATGCTTCTGGAAGTCATCAGAACATTATTCCCCAAAACCCTAGACCACCTCCCATATGTAATACATCTCAACATATGGCAAATAATTACCCACCCCCTGGTCAACAATATTATAGGCCACAAAATCAACACATAAATCCCCATATGAACCAACATCAACAATATGCATATCATCAGCCACCAGGTGGATATAATTATTATCCCAATCCACCACCTCTCAATTTCCCTCCCCAAAACCTTGCTAATATATGCAGTCAATTTGATTTAACTGGATATCAGTTATATCCATATCCTATGGATAGTACTTGGAGAAACATGGTTCCCAAGTTTACTGGAAATAATGCAGTATCTGCAGAAGATCATATCAGAAGTTTTAATGCTTTTGTACAGGATATAGGTATGGATTGGGAAGACATTAGAATGAGGTTATTTATGATGTCCCTCACTGAAGATGCCAGAGATTGGTTTAATAGCTTGCCCGATGCATCAATCAATTCAATAACTGATTTTCATGACCAATTTAAGGATCAGTATGGTAACCAATACGCTCCTGAGTTTGCACTACATGAACTAATAAGTATACAGAAGTATCAAAATGAATCAGTATTTGATTTCAACCTGAAGTTTTCCAAGTTACATAATAAGGTACCACATGGAGCCAAGTTATCTGACCAGGCAGCACTGAGTATCTATATGAAAGCATTTGACCCCAAAACAGGATATGAACTCAGAAACTGGTGTCCTGCAACATTGGCCGAAGCACAGAAAGTAGCCATAACTATCAAAAATAATAGGAAGGCTGCAGGAATGGTCAGTAAAAGGGACAATCATAGAAATCTTCAGAATCCAAATACTCAACAGATTAAACCACAGGGTCAGCATAGGCATGATAGACCTAGGTTACATGATATGCCTTACAATACAAATTGGAAGGATGGAAGACCTATTGACAACAACAGAAAGCAGCCATATGGAAAGGATACTCCTGATCCCTTGAAGAGAAACATGGCACATATGGCAGAAAATAAACCTTGGTGTTTCGTATGTAACCTACCACATTCACCTGAATACTGTGAGGTAGCTAAATCAATACAGCAAGAGGAAATGCTATACAGCTATAATAGGGATAATCACACCATCAATATGATGCAGGATACACCATGTGTAGTAATAGAAGATTATTCTTCTTCTTCAGAAGAAGGATATGAGTATGATGTAGGGAACCAAAAGTATCATATTAACATGGGAGAACAACAGGTATTCTCAGACCAGGAAGATAGTTGTAACAACAAGTCATGTGGTCAATGGAGAAAACCTACTGAGGATGAAAGAGAAGCTCTCATAGTGGCTACAGTGGCTCAAGCTTGAAACACTTATAACTTAAGGAATAGAACAACAAATGTTGGGCAAGGAACTCCTGGAAGTGTATTTATAAAAGACCAGAATAACAAAGAAAATAATACAAAATCATCACCTAAAGAACCAAAAAAGGGGGATAAAAATAAAATGAAAGGAAATCAAGAAAAAGAAAACACAAAAATAGAAAAGAATGACCAGATCATAACCCCTTCTTTTGACATTGCACAGGCAGTGTCTCAGGTGAAGATATCAGTCCCACTCCTAGAGATGATGAAGATAGATAAATATAGGAGTACAGTTGTCAAGATGATTTCTGATACACCAAATTCGAAACATAAAGGGTTTGAAAAAACAACAAATAATGTGCATCAAGAAAATTTTAAGATGCCTGAGGTATACCTTGGTGACACACTTACAAAAAATCCCTCACAGGTAGATCCATTCTATACTACACTAGTAATCAAGAACAGAATAGTCAGGAATTGTATGATTGATTCAGGTGCTGCTATGAATATCATGCCTATAGCAGCGATGAAAGAATTGGGGATGTGGGTTGATACTATGTATGGCCAGTGTTATGCAATGGATAACAGATCTATTCCAGTAGTTGGTATTATGAAAGATGTAGAGATAAAACTTGCTTCACATCCTAAAGCAACATATAACATTGACATCACTGTGGTTGATATCCCACCGTATTATGGAATGCTGTTATCAAGGCAGTGGGCTACAATGGCAGGAGGCAATGTTCAATTAGATCTATCATATGCCACCATACCAGTAGGTGACAAGGAAATTAAGTTGTGCAGAGAACCAAGGTATGACAATATTATAGAAAGAATGGACCGGCATCAGGTGAATTTCTTTTGTGACACAGATTTAGGAGTTTTCAAAGTTGGAGAAACTACCCCAGAATTGCATAACACTGACCCAATACACACTGAATCTATGAAAAGAGAAAATGATTTGTGGAAAATGTATTTCGATGGTGCATGCAGCAAGATAGGAAATGGGGCCGGAGTAGTTTTTATCTTACCAGGAGGTAAAACGTTCAAATACTCTTTCTTATTGACATTTGAATGCACCAATAACGTAGCTGAGTATGAAGCCCTACTCATTGGCCTAAACATAGCCACCAAATACAAAATAACAAAGTTGGCTGCCTATGGTGATTCTGAATTGGTCATCTCCCAAGTAAGAGAAAAATATTTATCTAAGAATAAAAGATTAAGACAGTACAGAAATGCAGTTTGGGATAGTGTTGAATTATTTGATGCTTTTTCAATCAGCTGGGTTGATAGGTCTAAAAACATCATGGCAGACTTTTTAGCAAACATTGCATTAAAGAGAGATGATGTAACATTAGGAGGGATCACAGAAGTAGAATTTAAAACTAGACCTACCATCCCTGATAATATACAGAACTGGCAAGTGTTTGATAGCGATGCTGATATAATCAATTTCTTACATTGTGCTGATTATTATGAAAATCAAGAAATTGATTTCAGTGCATTTGTGGAGGAACACGATGGGAAAGAAACCCTTTTTGGCCAAGAAGTGGTTCAACTGAAGACAAATAAGATACCCAAAGGGCTTATTGCATTAGAAAAAGCATTTGATGGGCATGATAGATACAAAAAGAAAGAAACACCAGTGATACCTGAGAACATTGAGGAAGTGAATTTGGGGACTCAGACAACCCCAAAAAATGTATATATTGGAAGGAATCTTGACCAGAAAATCAGAAGTAGAATCATCAATCTACTTAGGAAGTACAGGCATGTGTTTGCTTGGTCATATGATGACTTAAAGGCATATAGAGAGGATTTATTTCAACATGAGATACCACTCAAGCCAGATGCAAAACCATTCAGACAGAAACAAAGGCCGATTAATCCTACATTGGCTCCAAAAATGCTGGAGGAACTTACAAAGTTAAGGGATGGAGCTATAATCAAACCTATTAGACATTCTTCCTGGGTCTCAAACTTAGTACCTGTCAGGAAAAAGAATGGTGACATTAGACTATGTGTGGATTTCAGAAACCTGAATAAATCTTCCCTCAAAGATAATTATCCTCTTCCCAATATGGAGGCGATATTGCAGAAAGTTACTGAATGTGAATTGCTATCCATGATGGATGGTTTCTCCGGCTACAATCAGGTAAAGGTTAAGGAGTCTGAACAATTTAAGACGGCATTCACCACTCCGTGGGGAACATATGTATACTTGAGAATGCCATTTGGATTAACTAATGCTGGGGCAACATTTCAAAGAGCGATGGATGTAGCTTTTGCTGAATTGATCAATAAGATTATGATAGTATATCAAGATGACTTAACAACATATTCAAAAAGGGCCAAAGATCATTACACACATCTAGAACAGATATTTGTCAAAGCCCTAGAATATGGAATATCATTGAATCCTAAAAAATGCCATTTTGCAGTAACTGAAGGAAAATTGCTTGGGCATATAGTCTCGAAGGAAGGAGTTAAAATAGATCCTGAAAGGGTGAAAGCAATTGATCAGGTCCCTATTCCAAAAAATGTAAAAGCTATACAATCATTTTTTGGTCAGATAAATTTTGTCAGAAGATTTATACCAAATTTCGCAGAGATTGTTTGTCCTATATCAAGAATGCTGAAGAAGAACTCAGATATGAAATGGACAATAGAAACAATGGAAGCATTTGGTAACATTAAGGAGGCCATTAAGCAAGCTCCAGTCTTAATATCCCCTGACTTCGGTAAACCGTTCCAACTTTTTTCATTTGCTTCCTATCATACAGTAGCAGCAGTGTTGTAGAAAAACAATGATGGATATGAACAACCTATCTCTTTCTTTAGCAAGTCCCTTCAGAATGCAGAGTTGAAGTATGACATTATTGAAAAGTAGGCATATGCATTGGTAAAAGTAGTAAAAAAATTTAGACCATATTTGGTGGGGGCTAAAATCATAGCATATGTCCCTAATGCTGCAGTGAAGGATGTACTGATCCAAACTGAGGTCACCGGTAGGAGATGTAGGTGGATTAATAGGATTCAGGAATTCAACATTGAAATCCAAATCACTAAATTAGTAAGAGGACAGGGTCTTGCCAAATTGATGGCTGAAAGTAATCTAGAAGCTTCCCAGATATGTAATGTTGATGCAAGTACCAGTATTGAACACACTCCATGGTATACTGATATAGTATATTATCTAAAATATATGAAGTGTCCTGAAGGATATGATGATAACAAAAGAAGGACACTCAAACTACAAGCTTCAAAATATGTACTCATTGGTGGGGATCTCTATTGGAAAAATAGAGATGGGGTTCTACTATTATGCTTGGATGAATATCAATCAAAACATATTATGAAGGAGTTGCATGAAGGCATGTGCGGAGGACATTTCTCAGCAAAAACCACAGCCCACAAGATCCTGAGGGCAGGGTACTATTGGCCTAAAGTCTTTAACGATTCATACCAGTACACTAGAAAGTGTGAAGCATGCCAAAAGTTCTCAGGGAAGTTAAAGTATCAGGGAGCACTACCCTTAAAACCTATGCAAGTTGAGGCTCCATTTTATCAGTGGGGTGTTGATTTTATAGGTGAAATTTCAGAGAAATCGAGTGGGGGGCACCGATGGATTTTAGTGGCTACTGATTACTTTACAAAATGGGTGGAAGCAATCCCAACCAGACAGGCTACAAGCAAAGTTGTGATAAATTTTCTAATGGATAACATTATATGTAGATTTGGTACTCCTGTAAGATTCATTACCGATAATGGGATGTGTTTTAGATCTGATGAATTCAAAGGTTTTTGCAGCACACATGGTATCACTGTTTCTTATGCTACTCCTTACCATCCACAGGCCAATGGACAAGCTAAATCAAGTAATAAGAGCCTGTTGAAAATCATAAAAAGAATGTTGGATAGAAATAAGAAGACTTGGGATTCAAAATTAAGAATGGCAGTATGGGCTGATAGGATTACTATAAAAAGGGCAATTGGAAGATCCCCTTATGAATTGGTATATGGAACCCAAGCAAGATTACCATTGGAAAATCTTATACCAGTATACAAATTCATTCTCCAGGAAGACTTGAATATCCCTGAACCAATGGAGGAAAGGTTGGAACAATTGGCAGAGCTTGATGAAACAAGAAGAACAGCTCAGAGACAGAATATTAAATTACAATCACAGGTAAAATATCTCTTTGACAAGAAGGCCAAAGAAAGAAAGTTTGAAATAAATGATCTGGTACTAATGTGGAATGCAAGATGTCAGGACAAAGGAAAACATGGAAAATTTGAAGCCCTGTGGTTGGGTCCTTTTGTTATCACTGGCAAGGGAGGTGATGATTCTTACTATGTACAGAATATGTCAGGAGAGGAGCAGGAATTGCCTGTACATGGGAAATACTTAAAGTAGTTCTTTTCATAAACATATACAAAGAGAATTGAGTGTTGCCAGTGCATGGACAACATTCAAATAATTCTCAAAAATATCTTATTCCATGCACAGTAGTCTAGGAATCATTCCCACTCCCCATCATTTGTTCCTTTCCTTTTCCCAGTTTCATAAAACCTCACCCCAAAATAATAAAATATGTGGTCTACTTCCCCAGGATATCTGGATCCTTGTTATACTCACAGGGAGTATACATCCCAGACAGAGCCACTGTTAGCACAGTAAAAATTTGAAATTTTTACTATCTCCTTACTCCATCATATTTGAATAAATCCTGAAGAATATCCCAAAAAGACCATAATAAAAGAAATTTGTATCTCACGAGATGTCTATGGATGAGCAGTGCCAAATTTCATCAAAATCAGTCCATCGGCAAGAGGTTGTGTTGCTTACACCGATACACAAGGAATCATTTGAAAACAACCATCGGCGTGAAAATAGAGATCGGAAGAAGAATTGTGGAAGTCACCGATGGAGTAAGTAATACCGATGACTTTACATCAGCAAGAAAGGTAAGTGGTCATACCGATCGGTATGACAGATATCTATCGGATGACTTTTTAAAAGATGCCCCGACGGTATATATCATACCGATAAAGCATTTCGGCAAGAGTTTCACCGAACAGCATGCGGGGGTAACGAAACAAATAGCCATCGGCGAGAGGTAAGCTATCGGGATAGAAAACAAGTAAGCCTCCGATGATTAAGAGTCTTGGCGATAAGAAAGCCATCGGCGAGACTCACAGCGATACACCTCTATCGGGATAACTTGACATATCGGAACAAAAGAGCCAGGTCTTGCCGATTCACAAGTCACGGCGATCAAAAGGTGTCGGTGACACTTTACTAAACTTTGCCCGATGAAGGATATGAAAAGGGTCATCGGGGAGATGATTTGGATCGGGATATCTTGAGAAAGCTATCCCGATAGTGAATGTCATTTCGACAAAGATAAAAGTCCATACATGAAGATGACTATCGGCGAGACAATAAAGATCGGGAGAACAATATTTTATTATCCCGATAGTCTCAATCTTCCCGATAAGCAAATCATATCAGTGGGACCCGCTATATCGTAGAGAGATCTAAAAACCTTGGCGATGAAGGAAGTCATGCCGATGGTCTTGCCCACTTAAAATATGACATTACATAGCGTCGGGAAAACAATTGGAGGAAATGGTCACCCTTGATATAATCACCAGGAGCGCAGTTGATCTTACTGATTCTCACCGTGAGCAGGAGTATTTAGATCATTTGGCAAAAGTCTATTTATGGCTAAATAGAGCCTAATTAAGCTCATGTGATAATGGTTTATGTTGGTTAAATTCCCAAGAGATTTATTGAAGAGTTGTATCTCTTCATGAAAATATCTATATAAGTTTAAACAATCGATGCTGAAAAATCATCAGCAGTAGAAGATTTCATATATACATAATATACAATGTCTCAAATTGATTATGTTGCATATTTTATTTGAAGAAGAAATTTGAAGTTCTCTGATTCAATATTTCTATTTTGGTATCAGTTGCTTGTTGAAAATATTCAATTGTGTGGCTGTCTCCATTTCTTCATTTCCTGGTTATTCAGATTAAGATATCAAGTATATAGTTAATCTGTCATTACACACTTGCTGTATCTATGTGATTAATTTGGTTGGTGTCCATCTGAGGAATTAAACCCTTCTAATTTAGTCACAGTAGCCTAGAAGTAGTAAGTTGGGATTACTAAGTAGAGCCATACAATTAGGATTACTATTCTGTCTCCAGTAAAATATTATCTGTTAATCTTGCCCATTCATTTCATTTGGTTCCTTCAAGTAAGGATTAAAATACCTTCTCGTGAATTATAAGATAATTGATTATATTGGTTGGATTACTAAGAAGAGTTTGTCAATCACTTCCTTGCACGTTTATACAAGCTATAAACCAAAACTGTGCCAAGCAATTAGAATTATTACCATTAAGAAACTACTGGTCTAGGTCCTTCAAATTAACTCTGTTACCCAATAAGGCACTAGTCTCATTCAACTCATTATTTTTGAGACCTAACAGAGTAAAGGGTGTTCACTGGACTAATGATGAGCCAGTTGCCATTCATATCAAAGATCATCTATGCACCATTGGTAATTATAAAGCTTAGAAAACTGTAATCTAAGGATACTTCAAGAATTTTCAGAGTATGATGCATTAAAGGGAAATAATCCCTAAATAAATTGTTTATAAGTACAAGAATGAAATATGTTTGATGGTTGACACTGATCAGTGCTTAATGGAAGTAGTGAAAGCTAGATCTATTTGGATCATGCCCATGGGGTATGAAGTAGATGGAAAAATCTTGAATATGTATGCTCAACATCTTCTGATCAAGCCAAAAGACATAATAGTTGAAAGCTTTGGGACATATGAGGAGCTAAGTTTAAAACTACATGTTGAGATCAGAGAACCTAAAACCAATAGAAAAGTACGAAAATAAGTTGAGTAGTTGGCCAAGAATCTAGGTCTTACAAAGGAAGATGTGAGACAATTCAAGGAAAGAACTGAAAAGGTAGAGAAGGAGAAGCAGAATAAGAAACATGGAAGTGCTTCGGTAGGATCCTCCTCCACATCAAGGACTATTAGAAGCTTTGTTGCTGCCCATGTTCCACCAAAACCTACCAATCCTAAGAAATTGGAAGGAAAATCATCAAGAAAAGAAGGGAAAAGAGTAAAAACAAAGGCCACAAGAACCTATAAGAGCACAAAAGTTGATGTAGAAGAAACAGATTCAGATGCTGAGGTAAAGGAGTTGAAAGCCTCTGGAAGAAAAGCTGCCAAGGTGACCAAGGAGAAGCCCTCTGGAAGCAAAAGGTAGAAGACAGATACATATGTTGAGATGCCCACACTTTCTGTGGAAGATGTAATAAAATCAGTCACTGTAGATGGAAATTTGAAACCCATGACTGAATTCTATGATGAATACAATGATATAAATAAGAGGGTGTTAGAGGAAGCAACTATTAGATATCTGAATATCTATAATAAAGCACTAATTGAAATAACTTTTGAGATTCCTCAAAGTCTTGCAGACATTTTGGAGTTGAGGAAAGTAAATGCAAAAAGCAAGGATATAGAGCTTAGAGAACATATATTGATAAAACTATGCCCTCAGATCACTCAAGTTCAAATGAATATTATATTCAAAGAAGTGAAGGATGAATTCAAAAGAAAGAAGAGAATGAACAAACTAATGCTTGGAGAATTAGACAAAACAATCAAAGAAACACAAGAAATACTTCTAAGTACATTGAAGAGACACAATCTTCCATTTGTTGAAGAAGAGACCATGATGAGATTGATTCATCAATTTCAAATATTGAAGAAATAAAAACTAATGAGCAATAGACCAAGGTCGATGACTCCTCAGTTCTAGAAGTGGAGCAAATAAACAAGGAAGATACAGAGAATGTGGATAAAACTAATGATGCAAAAGATACTCTAACTCTTCCTGATCAATCTGATAGTGAAGACAATTTTGAAAATATTGCTGCTACACAAAATCCTTAGGAATAGATTGCAGATTATGAGGACAAAGGAAAGAATCCTCCTGCAGATAAAATAGAGAAAGGTGAAGCAGAGAAAGAAGAAGTCAAAGATAAGAAAAATAAAGTAGAAGATGGTGCAAATATTGATGCACCCAAACAAAATAGTCCTGATATTGAGAAAACTCAAGAAAAGGAAAGTAGTCCAGAAATTGTAACAAGAGACACTGTAGATACAGTGAAGAGTTTCCTGAGTAAAGAGATGCTAGAGTTTGATGAACTAGAACTAATTCAAGGACCAATCAACCTGGATACTCTCTCTCCAGTCTAAATGATGAAGATAGCATCTTTCAAACAAGCTAAGGCAAGTGAAAAGATATTGAAATCCCACATAGAGGACACTGAGCTATTAGGCCTTACATCTAGTCTATTGGAGAAGTTAATGCCAACCTTCTAGAAGAATCCATTTGATTCTCCCTCTGGTAATCTGAAGAACCTTGTAAATTTTGTAAGTACACACTTTGAGTCCTTTGAGAAGTCTGGAGAGATTAAAATTTGGAATAAATTTTTGGATAAGAAATTTAGTGAGCTAAAAGGCATAATAAGGAATGATAAAAGGATACTTGATATTAGTATAAAGAGTATTGAAAATGTTCTCAATGACGGAGGTGATGTATACAAATTTTGTCTATCTTGGCCCAAAGTTATTGAGGATATTGAGAAGAAGATAAAGGAGTAGGAACAAAGATTGCTAAATCTATCTCAAAATTTTGACCCTCTAACAGTTTCTCCAGTAAATCAGGAGTGTCAAGTAATCAGCCTAACTAATGAAATAAAGAAGCTTGTTAAAGAAAAGAACAATATTGTGGAAAGAATGTGTGAGCTTAGGGGATTGATTACCCCATAGTTAGAAACAATGTTTTGTTCTTTATCAGAAGCTCAAGTTGCAGTCTAGACAGGTGATCCTTCAGATCTAAAGAAAGCAGAAACACAAACATTCCTACTAAGAGAACACAACTCAATTCTGGATGGCATGAAAATTAGTTGAGCCTCTGAACTTGTGCAGTTGAAAAATAGTTTTGCAGATATCCTCAATTTTTTTTAATACTGCATGAATTGGGTAGCCCCCTATAAATTGCAGTGCGCCTGGTAAACTTTTTTCATGTGACCAGTGACATTGGCACTATGCACCCTCCGGTACCACAAAGATGGGGGAGATTGGACCTCATGACCTTCTTTATTGCAATGGAATTTCTTAGCTAGTCAAGCCAGGGCCCACGCCCTCAGATATCCTCAAATTCATGTAAATATAATGCATAGATTATTTGTACATATGCGACCTTATATACAGATTTGTTGTGGAAATTTTGATTTGCACACCCCACCCCTTGCCATTGATGTCAAAGGGGGAGTGAGAGATAGTGACAAATAAAAGGAAATGAAGAATCTACCAAAGGGGGAGTAGTGGAGAGCACAAGTGTACAAAGTAAGGGGGAGTAGTGGAGAGCACAAGTGTACAGAGTAAGGGGGAGTAGCTCCAATACGTAGTCATTTTTCACTAAGTGTTGCCATCAATGCCAAAGGGGGAGATTGTTGGCAAGAGGCACTGCTAAACATAACATGTGTTATCATTTATGGCAACTAAGACTATTCCACACATTCGTATAACATAACTTGCTCATACTAGAATTCAGAACAAGAGTTTATCTAAGTCTGGTTTGCCAGAAACAGGGCATGTGATAGGGTCCGGTATCTTGATCTAGATCTCTCCAGTGGTAAATCATAGTGTGTTTCAGATCTAAGGGAGTCTTAAGGATTGTTAGGACAATCTAAATCTAAAATTTTAGCCTCCAGTGATGAAGGATTCAAAAGTTATTAGCATCTGAGTATCGGGTCCTAATATGACATGACAGTTTAGTGAAGAACAAGCCAACTTGTGTTAGATCCTTGTGTAGATCTAGTAGGAGTGTTTTGGTGAGTCATGTATGGGATATAATGTTAGTGGCTGACACGAATGGTGACCTACAAGTGTTATTTCTAGTACGCATCAATATTGATGTATGATTCAGCTGATAGAACAGAGTACTTGTATTATTTGTTATGTTCTTCATAAGGCCGACAGATAGGTGATTGAGTTTGTTGGTGCCGATATACATAACTAATGAATTTGAGTGATGTGGAGAGTGAATGTGATGTGAATATGGAGTAAGTGTGAAAAATGCAGATAGAAGTGTGAAAGAAAAGAGATTTGGGGTCTGGATTATGGCAAAGCAGTAAACAGGGCAGAATAAAGATGAAGTGTGTAAAATCAATATTCTATGCTTAACCGAAACTAAATTCTTGCATTGGAAGATGCTACTTATCAGTTCAAGAATCTATACTACTTTGTAAACATTCTTGAAGGCAGTGAACCTCTCTTGAGTAGTGAACTCTAGGTAGTGAGCCCGAATGCATGTGCATTCCCCTCTTTGTAATACTTTTAACATAGTATAATATTTATGGGTTAACCCCCACCGTGGTTTTTCCCTTAACCAGGTTTCCACGTCAAAATCTTGGTGTCAAGTGTCTTATTTATGTTTCTACTCATGTTTTATTAATTCTTACTTTTCATGATTATGTCATTAATCTGTTAAGAAGTGGTAAAGAAGAATTGGCTGCAACAAGATTTAATAGTTTTAAGACAATTGATTCACCCCCTCTCAGTTGTCAGCCCTAATTCCAGTAGTAAGCTTTGATATGAGAGTTGGGATCACCCTATCCTTTAAATTTTGGAAGCTCGGGGAGAGGTTGTGGTAGTATTACCTGACACATGTTGTAGTCAAGAGGCTCCTTTAAATACTCAAGGTATGTTCCTAGGAGGGAGTTATGTGTAGAGAATTTTATTCCTCCAAACATTAGCCCTTCAAGTGGAGCTTGTTGTGTTTATTGAAAGGTGTGCTAGATTGTTGATATCCTAAAAAAGTCGGATGAATAGATGGCATCATGTTTGTGTTTTGAAGATTGGGTGGGATCATTTGTGGTTGATCTTGTGTCATAGGAATCCCACCTATTTGATTGAGACTTGTCATGTTGGATTGTGAGGGAAAGGGAGGCCTAAATGCTTTGTTATGTGTGTCATATGAATGGAGGTTTAGATGAGGGGTATTTTTTTTTGCCCCCTGGTTTGATTTGATTTCATCAATGAAATAATTCCCCTGTGCCATATGTTTTTCCTCAATTTTGTTTTGGCAATTTTGTCTGATATTTCTAGCCTTGAGGGTATCGATTTGTTGGACCAAACTTTCTATAAGGTCTGTGAGGCTTCCTCTATTTTTTGAGTTTTACCACCTTGCGATGTATTTCTTTGCATTGGGGTTTGAGTGACCCTATTTTTTTGGATGACACTTCATATATTGTGGACTTTTTATCTTGATGTACTATGTGGAGTGATTTGTGTACCTCCTTAGCTTCTTGTAAGTTCTCTTGAAAAAACACTTCATTGTCCATTTTGGTGTCCATTTTGCTATGGCTTGTTATGGGTTGATTATCTTGATGGATCTTAGATTGAATGCTCATTGGTTGTGTTTTAATTTGGTCAAGTTGAATGACCATGTTTTCATTTGTGTGAATCTTTTGTTGGATGTCCTTTAAGTTTGAGTCTTTAAAATATAGTTGATCTAAGATTGGATCCATTGGATCTAAATGTCTATTGATTTTACTTGTGGGGATATTCCCCTAGACGCTTTGTGATTTTGTCCTAGATTTTTTTCACATGAAGTATCGTGAGATGCACAAAAATTTGAATGAACCCATCCCAAAAGGATTTTCTCTTCACATCAGGTTCACCAAAATATGTATAATGAAAATTGTGACTCCAGTTACCTGGGGCTGTCAGGTCAGATTTTGGAACACACATAGACCCTTCCCTCCTTGCCATGAGGTGATCTGCCATGTCACTCTCACTCTCATTGAAGTAGCCAGTCGAGAGGAGGTGAGACACAATGGGGGTCTAGTTCGTTGGAGAGATGGACTTCGTAGAGAGGGGTCGGCAAAATCTATGGCCTTTATTGTTGTGTGCTAAGTTGAATATTTTGTTTGATGATAGTTGTTGTGAAGATAACCCTATGACATGAAGGGTCACTATTTTCTCTTCTCCTATTGGGGTTTCTTTTATTCCACCTTTGTGTGGGAAAGCAGTTACTTTCATTTATGTCCTCTTGTCTTTTGGTGCAGGAGCACCTAGATGTCTAAATTTTGGTTAAAGTTCAAGTTGTTTTGTTTTGTTTAATGAGGTCTTAGAGACCATCTTCATAAAACTTGAAAGCCATATTTGTAATAGGACCTTGTCCAAATGTCGAAAAGAAGCTATTATCTTATTGCAAGTCCTAGTTAGGATAGTCATATTACATAGGTAGTCTTAGAGAGTTATTAAGTTTTAGTGTTTGTATAGGTTAGTCATTAAAGTTTTAAATGTTTGTAGCCTTTTAAGGCATGTAAAGGGTTAAGAGGAAGGTTTGAACCTTATCCAAAGGTTACCAAAGTGAGAGTGCATCATTTAAACATAGAAAAAATAGTCTTTGCTGTCCAAAAAAAGAGGACAGTTTTTAAAAAAAAGACAGTTTCTATTTTTTGCAGTTTCAAACCAAGAGAGAAGCCCGATGGTTTTGGGCAGCTTTTGATCGACCCAACCATGGAATGAAAATGTTAAGGCTTGTATTAAGCCAAGGAAGATTGTATTGTGCAAAAACATTGTATAAGATTGGAGAAAATAACAAGAAGAACTATTTTTTCTGTTGTTCTGTGCTTTTTTCTATTTTTTCACTCTTTTTGCAGGTCATACCCGCGCCTGTATGGAATTTCCATAGTACATGGGCATGTTGGATGGAAAGGGGATGGAAGTAGCTTTGATTAAGTTTGATTTGAAGCCTTGACAACAAACTAGGTTAAAGATATCAGTAGTTTTCCATAAACTATCTTTTAGAAATTGTTGTCTCCATTAGAAAATCATTATTTTCTACATAAATCCATACTTGTACGACTGAGTGGTGGATGGTATTAGTGATGGCTGTTTAGAGAATTGAGCTACCTATTGTTTGCAATTGGTTTGGGTTCTTAACACCCTTGTTTATCTTTGTAATCACCTTTGAACTGAGAATAGGTTGGAACCCTGAATTAGGGTAATACTGAACAACCCGATGGATTTTTGTCCATTCCATTGACCATTTTCTGCCTTTGCTCAATGGAATGGATTGTATGATAGTTAGGCATGGCCTTGTGAGGAATGTGGAGGTAGGGGAATGGTGTAGATGAGTTTGGGCATGAGAAATGACTCTACAGAAGTCTTATGTTGGAAGCTTGAAGGAGGACAGCAGCAACTAGGTATGTTTGACATGTTATTACTTTGCAAAGGAAGACATTAGGGTGAATGCATGTTGTAGGATTTGTAAGTGGCAATGAGAATGTGGT
This sequence comes from Cunninghamia lanceolata, assembly GCA_027924645.1. NCBI lineage: Eukaryota > Viridiplantae > Streptophyta > Pinopsida > Cupressales > Cupressaceae > Cunninghamia > Cunninghamia lanceolata. The sequence continues at coordinate 10,621,207 of BSBN01000419.1, read as the reverse complement.
TGTGTTGAGGGAGACCATCCCAAGGTGGTTGTCTGACTGTTATTCCAATAGAGCAGCAATGCCATGATAGTCTGTGAGATTGATGTCCTGCAGTCTTGTATAGAGGAGTTGAAGGGATATTAGATGGAGTTGGCATCTTGGAAGGTGTCTTGGGGTCCTCCTTCATTGTGTGTGTGTCAAGAGCAAGTTGGAGATGGTGTTGAAGGCTGTCTTGAGAGATCTTTGCATGTGAAGTTATGATCATGTTTCGATTGTCCTAGATGCTCTGCATCATTTTGGTATCAGAGCTAGCTAGTAGATCCTTGAAGGTGTTGTGGATCTTGTGAAGAAGATAAGGTTTGTGAAAGTTGTAAAGATGCATCTAAACAACTAGATGGAAAGAGAGAATGCTGAGTTCGGAGAAGCCTTAGAGGCAAGAGAGAAAGAGCTGAGGGACAGAAGAGAACAAGATGCTGCCAGAGACAGAGAGCTGAGGCAAGTGAGAAGAGAAAATGCAACAATCTTAGCTAGATTGGAAGCATTAGAGAAGAATCGAAGAAAGGATGAACAAAGTGAGTCAGAAGGAGATGAGGATACTGATGAGAATCCTCCTGAGGATGAGTTAGATGCTGAAGAAAAGAAGTTTGTAAGATTGCTGAAGGCAGTCCAAGGAAGTGGAACTAAGGCAAACATTGAATTACCTATCTATCAGGGGAAGATGGATAGTGAAGAAGTGTTAGGGTGGATAGATGCCCTGGAAAAAAATTTTGAGTATGAGAAGATGAGTGATGATAAAAAGATCAAATTTGCAAAGACAAAACTGAGAGGAATAACACTTACCTGGTGGAGTAGTGTGCAGACAGAGAGAATGGCTAGAAGTGAATCAAATATCACTTCTTGGAGCAGGATGAAGGACATGATGAATGATTAGTTTCTTCCATCTGATTACTCCATTCAGACAAAGAGGATGAGCCATAATCTAAAATAGAAGGACATGGATGTTATGTCCTATACTGAGAAATTTCATAGGCTTAGTATCAGAGGGGGATTGAAAGATGAAGAAGAGAAAGTAGCAAGGTACCTTAATGGGCTTAGGTATAACTTGCAGGATGAGATTGGGTTAGCAATACCAAAAACACTTGGAGAGTGTTTTCAGTTAGCCATTAGGGCTGAAGAGAGAGTGAAGAGGAAGCAAGAAAGGCAAGGAGGTTATGGAAGAGGAAACAGAGGTAGGGGCAGATCTACTACTGAAGTTCAGAACAGCAATGAGAAGGGTAAGGAGATGCCTACAGAATAGAGAGGTGGATATAGAGGTGGAGGTAGATTTGGATCAGGAAGAGGAGTGTTCATAGGTAGATGTTATCACTGCAATGAGGTGGGATACACATCTTTCAACTGTCCTAAGAAGGATGGTATTCATAAGAGAAAGGATACAAGAGTTCACTTGGCACAAGAGGAGGAGAAGCCAGAAGAACCAGAGATGTCGTCAGCCTGTCCAATGATGGATGGAGAGATGCTCATGGTGGAAAGAGGTAAGATGCAGCAACCACCACAAGTATCTATTTTCAAAACTAATTGTTTGATCCATGGCAAGATATGCAAGTTGATTATAGATTCATGTTCTCATGATAACTTAGTTTCTTGGGAAATGGTGAATAAGTTGGGATTGAAGACTTTTGATCATCCCAGTCCTTACCATGTCACTTGGGTGAGTCAAGAATAGCAGGTAATGGTCACTAAGAAGGCTTATGTTGACTTCACAATTGGTCCATATCAGGACTATGTTTTGTGTGATGTTATTCCTATGACATGTGGGCATGTAATCTTGGGCAGACCATGGCAATATTCGAGAAGGACAATTCATGATGGGTATACTAATACCTATGTAGTGCACAAAGATGGTAAGAAGTTCAAATTGATTCCTTTACCCTATGAGGAGAAGAAGGAATAGGTTACAATTTGCTTTGGAGATAAATTGAAGTTGAATGTGCAGGTTAAGGATGATTGCACACAGCAACAACAGTTGCAACAGAGTAAGGTGGATGACAGTCCTAGAGAGCAGCAAGCTTGGCACTTGAGTTATGTTAAGGTAGGGGACATTGAGTGTCCTATAAGGAACCAGAAGAAGGAAAACAAACAATAGAGAGTCCAAGGAGGAATGAATCAGAACCTCCAGTTGAGAAGAGCTGAAGCATTGTAGCAGCAAGGTCCTAGACAAGGACACCAAAACAAGTTTTATGGTTCTCACCGTATTTACAGGAGCCATGCAGGTTGGAGAAGGAGAAAGATAACTTTGGAAGAGTTCATGTTTCCTAGTCAGAGATGGAAGAATGTTTGGAGTAGGTCCCACAACTCTTGGGACAAGAGTTTTCATCATGCCGGGGAGTATGGTGCAGGAGCACCTAGATGTCTAAATTTTGGTTAAAGTTCAAGTTGTTTTGTTTTATTTAATGAGGTCTTGGAGACCATCTTCATAAGGCTTGAAATCCATATTTGTAATAGGACCTTGTCCAAATGTCAAAAAGAAGCTATTATCTTGTTGCAAGTCCTAGTTAGGATAGTCATATTACATAGGCAGTCTTAGAGAGTCATTAAGTTTTAGTGTTTGTATAGGTTAGTCATTAATGTTTTAAATGTTTGTAGCCTTTCAAGGCATGTCGAGGGTTAAGAGGAAGGTTTGAACCTTATCCAAAGGTTACCAAAGTGAGATTGCATCATTTAAACATAGAAAAAATAGTCTTTGTTGTCCAAAAAAAGAGGACAGCTTCTAAAAAAAAGACAGTTTCTATTTTCTGCAGTTTCAAACCAAGAGAGAAGCCCGATGGTTTTAGGTAGTTTTTGATTGACCCAACCATGGAATGCAAACATTAAGGGTTGTATTAAGCCAAGGAAGATTGTATTGTGCAAAATCATTGAATAAGATTGGAGAAAATAACAAGAAGAACTATTTTTTCTACTGTTCTATGCTTTTTTCTATTTTTTCACTATTTTTGCAGGCCGTACCCATGCCTGCATGGAATTTCCATAGTACATGGGCATGTTGGATGGAAAGGGGATGGAAGTAGCTTTGATTTAAGTTTGATTTGAAGCCTTGATAGCAAACTAGGTGAAAGATATCAGTAGTTTTCCATAAACTATCTTTTAGAAATTGCTCTCTCCATTAGAAAATCATTGTTTTCTGCATAAATCCATACTTGTATGGCTAAGTGGTGGATGGTATTAGTGATGGATATTTAGAGCATTGAGTTACCTATTGTTTTAAATTGGTTTGGGTTCTTAACACCCTTCTTTAGCTCTGTAATCACCTTTGAACTGAGAACAGGTTGGAACCCTGAATTAGGGTAATACTGAACAACCTGATGGATTTTTGTCCATTCCATTGACCATTTTCTACCTTTGCTCAATGGAATGGATTGTATGATAGTTAGGGCATGGCCTTGTGAGGAATGTGGAGGTAGGGAATGGTGTAGATGAGTTTGGGCATGAGAAATGACTCTGCAGAAGTCTTATGTTGGAAGCTTGAAGGAGGACAGTAGCAACTAGGTATGTTTGACATGTTATTACTTTGGAAAGGAAGACATTAGGTTGAATGCATGTTGTAGGATTGGTAAGTGTCAATGAGAATTTGGTTGTGTTGAGGGAGACCATCCTAAGGTGGTTGTGTGACTATTATTCCAATGGAGCAACAATGCCATGATAGTCTATGAGATTGCTATCTTGCAGTCCTGTATAAAGGAGTTGAAGGGATGTTAGATGGAGTTGGCATCTTGGAAGGTGTCTTGGGGTCCTCCTTCATTGTGTGTCAAGAGAAAGTTGGAGATGGTTGTAGACACCTAAAATTGGACTACTCTGCAAACCAATTTTCTGTACCTCTACACTCATCCAGTCTCCCCATCTGCATATCCCTAGTGATCAATTAATTCACCTAATTAATCCATTTAACCTTGCAACCCTATCCTCATCAATTGAATGAATATTCCTAATATTTATTTAGTTGATTTATCCATTTCCCTAATCCCTGTTAATTAGATAAATCATGCTTATCTAATTAACCTAGGCTTAAGTTAATTAAGAAAACACTTAATTAACCTTGTCTCCCACTCATCCACTAAACTGAATTTAAAATTTAGTTGTACCCCACACTCTTCCCAATCACTGAATTTAAAATTCAGTTGTCTCCCACTCACCTCCACTCACTGAATTTAAAATTTAGTTGTCTCCCATTATCCTCCACTCTTCCCAAAATGGGAATATTTAATTCATCCTGTAGGAATAAAAGATTCACTTTTATTCCTAGCCCTTGATCTCATCAAATGAATCCTCACCCTCCATCCTCATCTCCAAAATCCTATAAATTGAGCACCTCCCAAGCCATTTTGAGAAGACCACTTCATGCATCAGACCTCTGCCCAAATCTCTCCACAATCTCCTCATCTCACCAAACCTCTGCCTAAATCTTGTCAAAATCACTCTGATCATCCCCTATCTCCACCCAAATCTCCATCTGAATCACTTGTCTCTCATCTTGTATTGTGTTGAGCACTTGAGCAATCCACATTAGTCACTCTAATAATGGGAAACATCTGAGTAGCTACGTAGGTGCACTCCTTCCCACATGGATTTGTGAGGTCATCATGGAGTTATAATCATATATTTATGCATTAGATTAGTTTAAATCTTCATTTTGATTTTACTTATTACATTGGCACACCCAGTCTCAAATCTAATCATCATTTTGAAGGTTTTATTGTCAGAATCTTCGTTTTCTAACCCTCTTTGTGGCAAGTTTTGCAAGTTTTAGGACTAACCTAATGCAGGTTGCATCTTGGTGAAAACTGACCTCATTATCGCGCTTAGGATGTCAATTCCATGAATTTTGACTATAAAGTTTGATATATTTTTCGAAAATTTTTTGAAATTTTTTTAGGGCCACAAGCTGTACTGTACGGATCCATACTATACGGAACACGCGGCCCCTATGCATTGATCATGGATTTTCTGTGTTGCAGCGGATAATTTTCTTTCGTAGGGTTAATATCCATTTTTTGCAGGTTTACATTTTTTTTCTATGCTACCTGGTTGAAAACTCCCTGCCACCACCTCTGAATCCCCCAGTCGTCGCCGCCTGTGAGGAACCCTACCTGGTCGCTGCCCATCCACCACTTCCACCTCCTGGTCGTCACCGCTCCACAAACCCTATCGCCACCTACTAAACTCCTTTGAAGGTCTCCGCCACTACTCTCATCGACACATTTCTTGCCACGGTCAACACCCCTCTGCTTTCCCCCCGCGCCGCTCCTCCCTTCTCACTCCAAACTCCTGCCCCCGGGCCATCGCCGCTACACCCTCCTAGACCTCCCTTCACGCAGCCCCTATGCTGCCCCCTTCACCCTCTCTACCTCCCAATGCCTGTCCACCATCCTCCCGACCCCTGATCTCTCCCCTTTGACCTCTAGCAACCACCAACCACCACTCCCGGCCGACCACGCCAAGCTCCCCCTGGTCGCTGCTCATCCACATCCTGCTCGACCATGCTGAGCTCCACCTCATCCCACATAATGCCACAAACCCTAAATGGAGGGTTTAAACCTAAACCTAAACACAGACCATGCAAGGAGGGTTTAAACCCTAACCCCGGGTGCAAGGAGTTTCATATGTCTTTTTTATTTTTTTCTAAGTTCTAGCCCCTGGTCATATCAACAACCAGGGGCCTATTTGAGCCTTTAACTGCTAGGAAAACCTTAACCACCAGCACATAACAAGTGCATGTGAACAGACAATCTAACCGCTAGTAGTTGAAATTTGACAGTCAGTTAACCTCCTAGTGCCTTCTATACACCGAAGGAGGCTATTTTTTTCAAACTGGCACAACTTTTGTAAATGGAGATGAAATTTTGCAAACAAATAGTCATCGGAAAGAGGATTCCAAGCACTTCATAGTTGTGAGGTTTTCATTAGGTGACGGTACATTCTTCCCACCTTTTTTTATCAGTCAAAGGCAAACTTGCATTTAAACTTCAAATCATCATATCTTTTGCAATTTTGATCAGTTTTCAGTGAATTTTTTTTCAAATCGCATAGAATCTCCTGAAGAATCTATTTATACAATTTGATTTCCTGTATTAGTTCTTTTTTCATCAAATTTTCTCAGATTATCAATTTTCACATTGCAATCCTCTTGGAAGTATACTTGCTTTGTTTTCAATTTCGTGACTTGCAGGTGATCATTTGGGACTGGAGCAACATCCGGGGTAGCATCTACATCAATTTGGATAGCAAGTTAATCAGGTGCCTTCATTTCATCCTTTACATCATACTCTTATTTTCATCACACATTTCAATTTGGGCCTTTAAAACAAACATTGTTTGATCATCACACATTGAAATTGGGATTAAAATCAACTAGTGTCTTCAATCACACCTTGAAATTGGGCTAAAAAGAACCATTGCTTGATTTGTCTTTATCACATTTCATTTTTCTTAAGGGATAATTAATCAACTGTGAGTGTGAATCAAGTGGGTGTGTGTATGCTCTCTCCTCGCACCGCAAGGTGATCTTGGAGATCAAAAACACCTCACTTGATTCATTTTTGTTCACCCTGTCCTAGGAGGCATGCTAGGGGATTTCATCACCCCTAGGGATGACCTCATCTGAGGCTGAATCGAAAGACACCCTCTTTGAAATCAGAATCCTGTCACTCTTGGCTAAGCCCCAAAGAACTTTCTACCTTTGGGAAGTGAAGGTGAAGGGTGGGTTACCCCCTTCTCCTATCTGTGTGACAGGATTTCACTTTCAAATCATTAGTCAACCTCGTCTAAACATTGACCAAACCTAACTGGCCATACCCCATCAAACTAGACATTAGGGCCTGTTGATTTGTCTTACACATGTGCTTGTTAATCATTATCATATTCCTCAGCATTCAAAATTCAAATTTGCTTGTGTCTTGTGTGAGTGATTCTTGTTTGTACATGTGATCATTTTCTAAACATTGCCAAATCAAACTAAAATATCAAACACATAAGACAAGTCATTCATCACATTCAAATCCAACCACACTCATCATAATCACCCATTCTTAACCACCCTAGTCCTAATCACATCCAAGTCATCCATAATCAATCCTACTCACATCCTTGTCACCCTACATCATCAAATCATCACCACTCTATCTAAATCATTATCCAAACAACATCATTCTAATCATTACACAACATCATTCTCTCCATCCTTCTTAAATCAACCTCCATCCCAATCATCCCTAAGCACATCCTAGTCACCTTCATCCTAATCAACTTCATCCAAACAATCAACATCATCATTGAATCATAACCAAGCACTTGCCCAAAATGGACTTAAGCTTTAACCACATGTGTGACATCATGTCAACCTTAGAGGACTTCTAAAAGCTCCTTCATATGCTTCACCACATGCATGCAAGCCAATCCCCTCTAGAGCATTGAACCTTTCAAAGCATTCAAGAATTGATTCAAATAGGTTGAACAAGCCAATTCTCAAACATACAATACCTCTCGGAAGAAATTCAACAACTCTTGGCCACTTGCAAAGTCCAACAACCATCCTATCTCACACCTATCCCATCATAGCCATCTACACATCAAACCAATTCCACATCAACTTATCCCACTTCATATCAACCTCCATCATCCTCATATCAACCTTCAACCTCATACCAACTTCCATCATATCAACCTTCATCATATCCATCTTTACCCTCATATCATTCCCCATCCCCTTACACACCCATGTCATCATACTTATCCAATCAACCAATCTCTCCAACTTATCCATCCCCCATCCTTTGTCATGCTAACTTTGATAAAGGGAACACCAATCTAGAACACCTTATATATGAAACCCAAACCTCATATCAACAACCAAATCCCCCATCTCCTAATCCCCATCCTCCCATCCCCCCATCACAAGATCCCTCCAACCTTATCAACCTTAATCCATCACCTTATGTATCTCCCACTCCACCAACCCCTATCACCCATCCACCATCTAATCCACCATCAAATCTTCCAAGTCCCAACACTATCACCACCCCTCCAACACCCCCATCTAGCCCAACACCTATCCTTGAACCTACCCATGAACCATCACTACCTAATCCTATCACCCACCTATCCAATCCCAATCCTACTTCTACACCATCTGCCATTATTATCCATCCATTATATTGTTCTTCCACCCATACACTCATGAAGGATGTCATCCATTGGCTATTAGCAAGGAATCAATCACCCTCATACAATCCACCATCCATCAAATCCCTTGAACAAACCCCTATCGTAACTCAAGAACCATCATGTAGCCATGTTCAAGCACACATAAGTCAAACACCTATCACACCCATCCAAGCACCTATCACATCCATCCAAGCACCCACCACATCTATCCAAGTCACTTCCACTTCCATGCAAGCACACGAGCTATGTCATGAAACAAATCCAAAGCATGTTGAAATATCAACCTCTTCTCCTAATCAAGATCTAACCATCCCATCTAATCCCATCCCCGATCCCCTCGCATCTATTGGTCAACTTATTGATCCCACACCTTCTTCTACCACTCCTTCACCATCCCCCATGAATCCTTTACCTCCATCTACCAATCCCATCCCAAGTCCATCCCCTTATCCACTTGGCACAAGCACCTTCATCCACAGTAAACCCCTTGTGGGATGTGAACAACTTCCATCCACCCCCTATCTATCTCCAACAAATAATGGACTCGCGTCTTGTTTCCACAGCAACCAACATCGCATTGCATGTCTCATGCTCCAACTTATAAACTATCAAGGTGAAGGATTAGGCCTTCAAGAACAAGGCATCTTGGAGCCCATCCACACCACATTCCATCCATCCTCACATGGCCTTGGCTATGCATCCCAAGGCAAACCATCTACACAAGTTGATACCATCCACCCACCTTCCAAAATCCATTCATCCAATCCCAAACATGGTGCATCTCATCGCACTTCCAAAACATATGTCACCATCCCTCCTCCATCATCCTACCATTTACAAAAGCATGTGACCATCCATCTCCCTCCATCCAATTTACCTCCACTACTTCCAACTCCAAAGATCCCTATCAAATCCACTCTACCTCCTATCCTACCAACTCCCAACATCCCTATCCACAAATCCACTTTACCTCCTATCCTACCAACTCCCAACATCCCTATCCACAAATCCACTTTACCTCCTATCCTACCAACTCCCAATATCCCAATCATCAAATCACTTCACCCATCTCTCCAAAACTCTACTTTTTACCCCTCCATCCATAAGTCCACTAAAATCCTAAATCAAGACCAACAAAAGCACACATCTTTCACATATGAGGCTTCCACTAAATCCCTGGGATTCAAAAATTTGAAAGCCTCAACTCATAAAGCACAAAAGCCTGAAGATACTATCCCTTCCAATCAAAATGAAAAATCAAAAAGGCTATCAAATCCCACACCATCACAAGGAAAAGCACAAACAAAAATGGTGTGGGTCCCTAAACGAAAAGCACAAAACCCTAATGAGGCATCCACATCCCAATATACAGCAAAATCCCAAACATCCCACTCCCTATCTAAAAATCCCATAATTCCTAAGTCTATTTGGGTCCCTAAATCCCCAAATCGACCATCCAAAAATCCCCCATTACTCCCAACTCCACATAAAAAATACAAGCTTCCAAATACATCATGATGTGTGCAACCATTGGTCTTGGTTCCCCTCCATCACTTGCAATTCCCACATACCCCCGTTTCCCCATCTTTCATCCACTATCCTACATATCTTTGTTGTTGCATTCGTATGGTCCATGCTTTTGCATAGTCCACATCATAATCCACATCCTAATCCACATAGTCCACATCATTATCCACATTTTACACACCATAATCCATTATCCATAATCCGTTCCATCTTCTCCTATCTACCAACATCCATGCAATCATCATCCATAATGCTATCCAACATGGGACCATCTTCTCCTTGCTATGGAAACATACGCTAGAGTCCCCCTTCCATCAAAATAGCAAAAAAGCAAAAAAAAAAAAATCAAGAAAATAGTAAAGAGAAAAAAATCGTCCAATGGTGAAAACCACTCCTTGTGGTGCCTTGGGCAAGTACCTTGATGAAAACCCCTTGTGGGCTTCATGTATAATCCCTTCTCCGTCCATTTTGTATCCCTACACTTGGGGGTAAAACCGTATCCGTCATCCACATCCATCATATCCTTTATACATCTTATCCTCTATCTTATCCTAATCTTATCATATTCCTATCTACCATCCCCTATTCATCCTATCATTCCCCATCCATTCTATCCACTATATCTCCCACCTTAGATCTTGATAAAGACAAGGGGTAAAATATCAACAACATGCTTTGGAGACCTCTTGGCATACTTCCTTTCCAGGTATATCCTCCATCCATCTAATGCAAAGTCCACCCACTCAAACATGAGCCCATCATGTAAAATTCTTTAGACATTGGGGCATATGATTCCTTGCAACCTAGCCCTTGGAGAAAATCCTCATCCCTATCTTTCATCTATCTAACATACATCCCAATCACTTGTCCATTCATCTATTATGAATCAGTTATCCATTATCCTTTCATCGCCAATCCCCCAACCCAACCCAACCCCATCACTTTCACCTCTAGACTTGGTGTTCCCTTGTCATTGTTATCTAGTGCAAAGGTTATCCACAGGAAATCCAATGCAACCATCTCATAATAAACCATTCCTTTTCCAAAATCAAAAAATCCAAAAACATCACAAAATCAAAAAACCAAAAACATCAGAAAATCAAAAATCCAAAAACATCACAAAATTAAAAATCCAAAAACATAACAAAATCAAAAATCCAAAAACATCACAAACATAAAAAATACAAAAACAATAGAAAACACACAAAATTCCAAAAAAAAATCTATCCATCACAAAAATAAAACTTGCTCCATCACATTTATCATCATCCCACATCATCATCACATCTATCCTCAATAAGCTTACACTAGATCCAAGCATCGTATCACCTATCAAAGCATTGTCCTTAATCAAAATCATCAACTATCAAATCAGCATCAATCACAACTTGTCACCATCACATCTTGAGCCAATTTTACAACATCATCAAATCATATATCAATCCCTGTCTTAGGATATATCTTTCCTATGATAGGTAGAATCTATCAAATCATCATCCATTTTGGCAAAAGATACAATGGTTACTTGTTTGGTTTGTTGGTCTTTTGGTTTTTGATTTTTATCTTTTGTCCTATTCGACGATCACATCAAAGCTACCTTGATCTTATTATATCATGGTATGTGGCGAAAACATCTAGAATGGGGCATGGTCTTTCTTTTGTATGCTGTGCTTGTGGGTTGGTTTCATTACTCTAAGCTAGTATTCATATCTTGATTGATCATAGGGTCGGTTCTAGCATATTGATCTCCTTATGCATCTAAGGTTCATCATACCTTTTTTGTACTAAGGGCTTATGCTATGAGTCCCCTTCCCTCGTCTTGACAAGGTTGCACTATCTTGGGCATGCATGAGATCATCCCTTTATTTGTGTGTCTAGTCCATGCAAATGTTGGATAAACATCATCACCCTGGTCTTCTATACCTTGGTGAACATATCCACTTTGCTATATCAAACCTAGGATTGTTCAAATTTAGTTTTAGCACAATGATCATACACCAATCATCTCCAAACATCATCATTCTTTTATCCCACCACTTATCCTCTAATCACTTCTACCAATAAGTCCATCCATTTCGAGAGCACAACAGTGTTCTTGCAACCCACCTATCCTCTTGAGGGGGCATCACCCTTACCAATTATCCCCAAACCTTACCCTATTCTCCTAAACCAAAATCTTTTTTCTATCCAATCCATCTCTATGTTTTAACTTATTTGAAATGATGTTGCTTAGCCGCAACACCATCTCAAAGAGGGGCAAATGTAGACACCTAAAATTGGACTACTCTGCAAACCAAATTTTTGTACCTCTGCACTCATCCACTCTCCCCATCTACATATCCCTAGTGATCAATTAATTCATCTAATTAATCCATTTAACCTTACAACCCTATCCTTATCAATTGAATGAATATTCCTAATATTTATTTAGTTGATTTATCCATTTCCCTAATCCCTGTTAATTAGATAAATCACGCTTATCTAATTAACCTAGGCTTAAGTTAATTAAGAAAACACTTAATTAACCTTGTCTCCCACTCATCCACTAAACTAAATTTAAAATTCAGTTGTCCCCCACACTCTTCCCAATCACTGAATTTAAAATTCAGTTGTCTCCCATTCACCTCCACTCACTGAATTTAAAATTTAGTTGTCCCTCATTATCCTCCACTCTTTCCAAAATGGGAATATTTAATTCATCCTCTAGGAATAAAAGATTCACTTTTATTCCTAGCCCTTGATCTCATCAAATGAATCCTCACCCTCCATCCTCATCTCCAAAATCCTATAAATTGAGCCTCTCCCAAGCCATTTTGAGAAGACCATTTCATGCATCAAACCTCCACCCAAATCTCTCCACAATCTCCTCATCTCACCAAACCTCTACCAAAATCTTGTCAAAATCACTCTGATCATCCCCTATCTCCACCCAAATCTCCATATGAATCACTTATCTCTCATCTTGTATTGTTTTGAGCACTTGAGCAATCCACATTAGTCACTCTAATCACGGGAAACCTCTGAGGAGCTACGTAGGCGCACTCCTTCCCGCATGGACTTGTGAGGTCATCATGGAGGTATAATTGTGTATTTATGCATTAGAATAGTTTAAATCTTCATTTTGATTTCACTTATTATAGGTGTTGAAGGCTATCTTGAGAGATCTTTGCATGTGAAGTTATGATCATGTTTCTGTTGTCCTAGATGCACTGCATCATCTTTCAATTTGTTGAATGAGTTCTCATTGTATTTGAAGTTGTCTATGTTCTTCTATGAATAGGAGGAGAAATGAATCTTGTCGTGGTAAAGTAAGCATCTCCTATTGTTGTCATGGATTTTTTCCTCAATATCATTGAGGATAGTCCTCACCCACTCACCTCTTACTCCTATGCACACTCATTAGCCAAGATAGAGATAAATGTGTAATGACCAACCTTAACTAGATTTAGGGTTTTGACCTAGGGTTTTGTTGACCTAAGGTTTAGTTGTGCTGTGACTTGTGTTTACCTTGTGATGTGATCAAGCATTTGATTGAATCATTTTAACCTTTTTTACTTTGTGATGGTATCAAGGGTTTGCAAGTTATCTATCTTTTCTAGGGTTTCTATATGCATGCACAACTAAATGAAATGTGAACTTGTTTTTGTGTTTTTTTAGTATTATGGAATGCAAAGTGCTTTTTAATCTATGAAAAGAAATATGAATGCAACTAGAATGACAATAACCTAATGTAATTACTCTATGTTTTTAGGATTTTGAATGTTTTGAAACAACTAATCTAGAAAAGGAAAATTGCAAGTAAACAAATCTAATTTAAGAATGCAAACTATCTCTAAGATGCTAGATCTATCAAGGATAAAGAAATGAATTACTATTCCCAAGAGAAATTTTAATTTTCTAATTACTATCAATTGAATAAAACAATAGAGGAACCTAAAAGAATGAAGATTTGTGTGACTCCACTACCTTTAGAAATCCTTGATATTGGCAACCTCGAATCCTCTTGAAGCAATGGGAAGACCTCTTGATGACAAGATGACACAAAGAAGCAAAAGAAGCTTGTTGAATCTTGAAAGAGCTCAATGAGAGATTTTGATGAGAACAATGGTGTTGATTGAAGCAGAGTAACGATGCTTGATTGAACAATGAACAAAATAAAAGGCACCTTCGTCCTATGAGAACATTAGAATGTTGTTTTGGAGAGCAAAAACATAGCAAGAGCTATGTGCACAATGAATTTTCCTCTGCAGAAGAGGTTTGAAGCTATGCAACAATGAAAGATTTAAAGCTTTGAAAAACTAAAGAAAGAAATGAAGAAAGAGGCTCAAAGGCTTGTAAAGAAGCTTGAAAAAGCTTTGGAAGATGAGAAGGGTATTCTCCAACTTGCTCAACTTGGAAAATAATAAAGAGGTGAGGGATATTTATAGGTTTTAAGAAGGGATGAGAGTTGTAATTGATTGAGAAGTTAAATCAATTGATTGATGAGTTAACAAGGATTTATTAGGGAGTGAACTAGATTGATTACCCATGCAACTCAGCTAACTAGGGAGTGATAAATCAATAATAGCTTATCACTAAAGAAGGATTGGAGCTAGAAGAATGCATGAGAGAGAATGGGTTGTTAATTTTTGATCAAATGGAGCTAATTATACAAGTGTGGGTGCATGAAATAGTCAACTCCATATTAGGCATCAAAAATCATGTGAATTGGAAGAAAAATGGGCAAAAATAGAGCTTTTTTGAGTTAGAAACTTGACTTTTTCCTCAGATGGAAACACAACAAGGTCACTCAAGGGAGATCATTGATCACCCAGGGGAGATCATGGGTCACCCAGAGCAAATCCAAAGAAAAATGGGTTTGAGAGGAAATGCATGATGGGAGATGGTAGAAAAGATGAAAAGGAGGTGTTCTACCTTTGGAAATAGGTCAATCATGTGCAAGAATCCAAATCTCCACTTGCACCATAGGATCTCCCAAGGGAGACCTGGAAATAATAGAGGGAGATTTGGATTGGTTGAATGAAACTGAAAACTGAAAGTTGGAGATCGATAGGGGGGACCTCTAGAAGGCTTCTAGGGGGTGGAGAGGATGAAAAACATAGGGGAAAGGTGAAAAATCACCTACAAGATGCTTACAAGGCTTAGGAACAAGGTTGAAAGCATAGAAAATGCAAATTGACAAGTGTCACAAAAGTGTCGAAAAGCATCAAAAACAGAGAGAGAGAGACAGACAGAGAGAGAGAGAGGAAACAACACAAGACAAGAAAGAAGACATGTCATCAAGAGGTTTAGTACTTAGAGGACATTATTTCATGCTTACATGTATGTGGTAATCTGATTAAAATGAACATAGGGGTCCTCGTGGAGGCTATGCATGATTTTTGTGCTTATAATGACAGGCTCTAGGAAATCTTTCCATGCCTTTGAAAAATATGGATCTTCTGGATGCAAATGCTTAAGTTTTTTCAAACTCAACAACTTCAATTCCCATCTCCACCAAAAAATTGTGTCTCCTACTCAAGTCATCTATAACTCAGTTATACTTTTGACTTCCATGATTCAATACAAATTAATAGTTTTACAAAAATTCAACCCATTTCAAATGTCTTTGATTTAACTTCACTTGGATATTCAAATACGATAAGGCTTGATGAGTAGTGTAAAAATAAAATTCCTTAGGCAAAAGATACTGTGTCCATTTCTTTAATGCTTGAACAATAGAATAAAATTATTGATCATAAACATAATAGTTCTTCCTAGCATCATTGAGTTTTTCACTAAAATATGTAATGGGTCTTCCTTCTTGACTTAATACAACTTGTATGGCACTACCACTAGCATCACTATCTACTTAAAATACCTTGTTAAAAGTTGGAAGTGCTAAAATAGGTTGATCTATAACTTTTTGCTTCAAAAAATCACAATTCTTGGTGACCTCTACAGTATATTTAAATTATTTTCTATCTCCTCTCATTGTTTCAGTTAAAGATGCACATATGCTACTAAAATTTCTAATGAACTTTCTATAAAAACTAGTGAATACATGAAATGATCTTACCTCAGTAATACTCCTTGGTGTAGGGCATTCTATGATAGCCCTTACTCTTTCTGGATCCATTTTATGACATGATGATTGTTTTTACACATTCATAACAAAAGTTAAAATTCACAAAATGAACCTAACTGTCTTGAAAGATATGAAGAAATCAATTAAGATTACTTAATCCAGAGTTTCTATATGGTCAGGGCTTTACCTTGCGGATAATTCAGTAGGTTAATGTGAAGCTATAATATGCAAGGGGCTTTACTTGATTTAAGGTGATTTATGACTCACTGGACTCGAATTATGCAAATTATCACAAATATCAACATATTATCCATCTCTTTGCATAAATTTACTACTGTATCATGAAGCTTTAGATGATCTATAATAAAACAAGCTTTTCTCTCAAATATTATGAAAATTGTCAAATATTAACTCAATTGTTCATGTTTCTTTCAACTATCAGATAATCTCCTTTAAAATTCTGCATTTACGCTAAGTATTTCAAATGTTTGGGAAAAGTTAGAGAAATTTAAATTGAACTTCATTCTGCTACAGGATCTAAATGCTCTGTTATTCACATTATAATTAGTACAACATACTTGATTAAATCAACAAACTAAACCTTTAAATGTAAGCCCTGAGTATTTTCATGAGCATACATTCAAGATTCCAAGCTTTCAAAGAGATAATATTTCAAATACAAACAAGAGCCAGAAAACACTCTAAAGTAGACGTAGAATTCTAGATGTATTTGTATTCAAAATATACATTCACATATGATTTACAATGTATGAATGACTCTTTTCTTCATTAATCAACTTATAGAAAACTTAAAAAATGTTTTACAGATGCAGTAAGGAAGCTAGATGCTCCACGCATTCCTTAATGTAGACACAGGCGACCTCCTCTAAACTAAAATGTTCTTCTAATCAAAATATTCAAACAACTACAATTACCAGCTATTCTCATCAAAATCCCTATGTAATTAATGTACAATTAGCAAAGTTCCTTATATAGATTTTGAAACTTCTCATTGCTATGGCTACAAACTTCATCTATAGTTGAGATCCTTCCATTATTGATCAATGGTACACATTCATCCCCAACCGTCTGTAAAAATATCTAAACAACATCTTTTCCTTCTCAAAGGATGCTATTGGAATCTTTTCCAAAATAAGATTCCCTTTGTCTTTGACTTCTGCTTGCTGATATTCTTTACTTGACTTTTCTCAAAACTGCTACCTCCTTTGTCTTTTCATTCCTTTAAGTATGTTTTGAAATTATTGATCACACCTTCTACAAAAGTGTGGTCCCCTCCTGGACCCTTTGTTCATATATATTCCTATAGTGCAACTCCTTTTAATTTCTTTTCTCTATTCTCTGATCCTTCACTCATTTTCTTGTACTTCCTCATTTTAGCACTGTCTTCCATTAATGAATCCATCATCTATTTGCTCATATATGCTTCAGGATTTTCTATGCATGGTGTAAAAATGGCATGAAACTCTGTTAAGGCCCTTTCCAATTCGTATGCCGGTATATCCATGCATTCATGCTTTAAGAATCTTTCTATTGTCTTCTTGTGCATTCTAATCATTTCATTTGCTTTCTCTTCTAAATCCTAGGAAACTGTTATACACTTTCTAAGATTATCTTCCTCAAATATAAGTTCTAACCTTTCTTGTGGCACTTGACTTTCCAGTGAAGGGGTAATAACTCCTTTATTGATTAACTCCTCTACTTTTTCTTCTATTTCTATCAACTATGCTAGTTCAGACATGCATTCTTCTCTTCTAAATTGACAATTATGCACAAGTATATTACATTTGTTCTTTTCTCTCACAACCATCTCCCAACTTTTCACCACTTGTTTTATTGTCTGCTCACCTTCTTGTATAAAATCCTTGAAACATTCATAAAAAATATTAGCCTTGAGCCTTTTATTTTCCATGTCCCTTATTTCTTCTTTGGGTACAACTGCTATGTCATTAGGCAGTTCTGGGACTATTGTGTTGGGATCAAATATCCCTTTAATAAATTGCTATAATTGGACAATATGTCCCTTCAAATACTCCTACTTGTCTTTGTCTTTTTTTAGTATCTTTGTTGTCACTTGGTGCATATCCTCCCACTCAGTGATGTGTTGTTCCCGTGTAGTACGCCCAAGGTCAAAATTTAGTATCTTATACTCCTCTAAGGTTATTTCACCTTTTGCTTTTTCTTTCTATGGTATGGCTAGGTTCAGTATCCTAGATCCATCTGGACCTCTCTATATACGTAACATTGTTCTAGCCTTTCTTCTTTCTTTCCTTGGTGTCGTATCACCTAACAAGCTCTTAATGTCAATTGGTACCAACTGTACCTCTTTCTTTTCCTTCCTTATCTCCTCTCCCAACCATGCAGGAATCTCCTTGGTGCCTTCTATAGTTTTAACTGTTGCAAGTATGAGGTGAGCCATTGTTGTCATTGATGTCAACATACTCATACTGCATTGACAAGAAGGATTTGATGAGCTTTGTGCTGAGGATATTGAGAAAATTAGCCTCAGTCAGGAACAGTAAAGAACAGTGATGAGAAGAAGGTAAATATACTGTATAGGATGAGAACTGGAGGATGCGGATTAAAGGGTTAGTAGATATGAGTCTTGAGATGCTACAGTTAAGATTTCAGAGGTCCGCATGAAGATCTGAAGGAGTTATGGCTGCCGGTATAGAACCGGGTCCGGCAAGTATCCGGAGGTGACAGAGGATCACAAAAAGGTCCGGTGAGGTCCGGAATTGTATTATCATAATCTGCGGATTGGAAGGAGTGTTTTAGATGTCCTTGTGATGTGTCATCCTGATTTGTGTGTGATTTGGAGGTCCGGAAGTACCTCTTGCATTATGACAGTGACGACAGACTGTGTTCTTGAAGTTCCGGATGAGGAAGACAAGAGATCCCAGTAAGCAGAGGAAGTGCGGATGTATCCGAACATTCAGACAGGCTTGTGAAGGCTCCTGGATCATGTTTAGGTTGTGTTGTTGGTCCGCATTGATGGTAGAGCCCGGAATTGAAGTTATTCTTCCGGATGAAGTTATTGCTCTGTTTAGCCGACCGGATGTGTTATTCATCTTGCGGATACTCCTATGGTTGTTTGCCGACTTAGATGCTTGTTCCTAAGTCGATGTCTTGTATAAATAATGATTTGTGAATTTATTTCAGTGCGTAGGATGTGGATGAGCATGGTGTAGCGAAGAAAGGTGCGAAAGGCAGAGCAGAGATTGTTGGGCTTAATTGGAACTGATCCGGACATGGTAGAGATGTCATTCTCCAGTTCAAGACTGTGATTTTTATCACTCTGTAGACAGTGTGTCTCCTTGTAGGCAGTGGGCCTCTTTGTGAGCAGTGTGCTCGGGCAGTGAGCCCTTATTGGCATGTGCCATTCTTTTTCCTTATTCTTCTAACAGAGAATAATTCTTGGGTTAATCACCCCGTGGTTTTTCCCTTAACCGGGTTTTCCACGTCAAAATCTTGGTGTTCAATGTGTTGATGCTTATCTACTCTTGTGTTTATGTATTGTGCTTCCATGAATGATTATTTGATATGCTGCTAACTAACAACAGAGAATAAAGTGTTTGAAATAGAACAAGTTCTATACAACTGATTCACCCCCCCCTCTCAGTTGTATGCCCTAGATCCAACAATTGGTATCAGAGCTGAGTTCCTCTGATAGGAGCTTAACTGCTTGAGGTGATCCAGGATGTCGTCATACAAGAAGGATAGTCCGAAGTTCGATGGAACCAACTTCACTCTCTGGAAAGGTCGCATGAAGTGTCATTTGGAATGTATGGGAAAAGCATACTTGGCTATGATTTCAAAACCATATATACCCCCACAAGGTGGTCCGACAACTCCTGATGAAACCACAGAAGCTGAAAACAATCTGCGGACCAAGGAAGCTCTTCTAAGCGCATTGAATGACTCAGATCTCTCGAATGTCATTGACCTACCAACTGCATATGAGATCCTAACTAAACTGGAACTTCTGTATGAAGGAGATGAGTTTGTCAAAAGTGCAAGGTTGCAAAGTCTGAAAGGGAAATTTGAAAGATTGAAAATGAGAGATGATGAAAACATTACTACCTTTATGCCAAGAGTAAATGAGCTGGTATGTGGAATCAGAAATGCTGGTGGAACTCTAGATGAAAATGAGATTGTCTGCAAAATCCTAAGATCCCTTCCTGCTGCCTAAAAAATCAAAGTTGCTGCCATTGATGAATTCAGAGCCCACACAACTGTCACAAGAGAACAATTGGCTGGCAAACTAGATGCATTTGAAATGACCGAGTTTGGAGATGATCCACCCAAGACTGAGTCTGCTTTTAAAGCCAGTGCCTATGTGAAAGGCAAACAGAGATTTGATCCGGGTGAAAACTCATCAAGGAAAATGTCATGGTATGATCAAGCAAGAAGAGACATGGAAGAAGAAGAAGCAGAAACAGCTCAACTTGAAGCCCTCATTGCAAAGAGACTGCCAAGAGGATCCGGTAAGTATGAAGGAAAACTACCCTTTAAGTGTTTTAACTGCAATAAGATTGGTCATTTTGCCTCAAGATGTCCGGAGAGATCTGCAAGATCTAATACTCACAGACAAAGGTTTCAAAAGAATTGCTATTATGTTCATGAAGAAGATGACAATGAAGGAGTAACAGATGATGAATCAGATCCAGGAAGCAAATCCGGAAATGAGTGGGTGTTTATAGCCATCAAGGAAGAAGATTCCTTGCTCTCTGAATCTGTCAATCACAAAGTTGTTGAAAAAGCCTTGGCTGCTCAAGTGGAAGAAAAGGATGATTGGGTTATTGACAGTGGATGCTCTCACCATATGACTGGTGACAAGAATAAGTTCTTAGACTTGGAAAGATATGAAGGAGGAATGGTAAAGTTTGGTGACAATTCTGCTGGCAGAATCAGAGGTAGGGGAACTATTTCCTTTGATGGTAAGAGCAAAACAGGTAATGTACTATATGTTGAAGGATTGAAGCACAATCTTCTCAGTGTTGGTCAGTTAGTGGACAAAGGCTATGATCTCCGGTTCAAGAATGGAAAATGCAGAATCTTTACAAGCTCCGGAACTGAAATTGCATCCGGTACTCAGACAAGAGGTAACATCTTTCATCTGGTTGGTTCAAATAAAAGTTGTTTGTTTGTTCAAATTGATCAGAGTTGGTTATGGCATAGAAGAATGTGTCATGTAAATTTTGATAACATCATCAAAATAAGCAATACTCAGGCTGTGAGAGATCTTCCAAAGTTGATAAAACCTACAAACAGTGTATGTAAAGAATGTCAGTTAGGCAAACAAAGCAGAGTCTCTTTTAAAAGCAAAGATCAGTCTTCTACCGGATTGTTGGAATTAGTACATACTGATCTATGTGGTCCGACAAGAATCAAGAGTCTGCAAGGTGATAGATATTTCATGTTGTTAATTGATGATCATTCCCGGATGATGTGGGTTACCTTTCTAAAAGAAAAATCAGAAGCTTTTGAGAAGTTCAAAATCTTCAAAGCTATGGTGGAGAATCAAACCGGATTGAAACTAAAGTGTCTAAGGTCTGATAGAGGTGGTGAATTTACATCTAGTGAATTCATTGACTTTTGTGAGAAACAGGGTATAAGGAGACAGTTGTCTGCTCCTAAGACTCCACAGCAGAATGGAGTAGTTGAGAGAAAGAATCGGACCATCCAGGAAGCTGCTAGGACAATGATGTTGGAAGCAAATGTTCCTCAAATGTTTTGGAAAGAAGCTATCAGCACTGCAGTCTACACTCTCAATCGAGTTCAAATCAGAAACAACACCGGTAAGACCCCCTATGAACTTTGGTTTGGCATCACTCCTACTGTGAAATATTTCAGGGTATTTGGTAGCAAGTGTTATATTAAAAGAGATGAAGATCTAGGAAAGTTTGATGCTAGAAGTGATGAAGGAATTTTCTTGGGCTACTCCACTCAAAGCAAAGCATACCGGTGTTACAATAAGAGATTGAGGAAAATGATAGAAAGTACCAATGTAAAGGTTGATGAAGGAATTGAGAAGCCTTCAAGATTTTATGAATTTGATGAAGATGACCAAGATAGTGTTCAAGGAACTCAATCCTCTCCGGTGAAACAGAGTCAGCCTGATCCGGTAAATCAGGAAGAAGAGTTAGGTTTGAATGAGCCTAATCAAGAAACAGCAGTACTGGATACTCCCAAAATTCCAAGGTATGTAAAACTGAATCACTCTGAAGATCAGATCATAGGTGACAGAAGCAAAGGTGTACAAACTAGAAGGAATATTGCTCAAGATCAGAATGAATGTTGTCTGATTTCAAAGATTGAACCTAAAACAATGAATGAAGCCTGCAATGATGAAAATTGGACCAAAGCGATGGAAGATGAACTGATGCAAATTGAGAAAAATCATACTTGGGATCTTGTTCCCAGACCTAGAGACAGGAATGTAATTGGAACCAAGTGGGTCTTCCGGAACAAACTAAATGAAGCTGGTGAAGTAATCAGAAACAAAGCTAGATTGGTCTGCAAAGGCTACTCTCAAATAGAAGGAATTGACTTTGAAGAGACTTTTGCTCCGGTAGCAAGAATTGAAGTAGTCAGATTACTTCTTGCATTTGCTGCCTTCAAAGATTTCAAGGTATATCAGATGGATGTCAAGTCTGCCTTCCTAAATGGTGATCTGGAAGAAGAAGTCTACATTGAACAACCGGATGGATTTCAATTGTCTGATAATAATGATATGGTCTGCAAGTTGAAGAAAGCTTTGTATGGATTGAAGCAAGCCCCAAGAGCATGGTATGAAAGGTTGGATAAGCATCTTGTGCAGATTGGATTCAACAAAGGTACTGCTGACAGCAACTTATATTTCAAAATTGATCATGAAAACATTCTGATTGTTGAAGTGTTTGTGGATGATATCATTTTTGGAGGAAGAGATAGTATGTGTAAAACTTTTGCAAATCAGATGAAAAGTGAGTTTGAAATGTCTATGCTTGGTGAAATGAATTTCTTCTTGGGTCTGCAAATTACTCAGACAAAAGAAGGGATCTTCATTTCTCAGACCAAATATGTGAAAGAATTGTTAAAGAAATTTGGTATGGAAGACTCAAAGCCTATGAACACTCCTATGGCAACCGGATGTAAGTTAAGCAAAGATGATGATTCTCCAAAGGCAGATCAGACAAAGTATAGATCAATGATTGGTGGATTGTTGTATCTCACTCAAACTAGACCAGATATAATGCAAGCTGTTGGTCTTGTGGCAAGATTCCAGGCTGATCCTAGAGAATCTCATGTTATGGCAATCAAAAGAATTTTTAGATACTTGAAAGGGACAGTTGAGTATGGTCTATGGTATCCTAGAGATCCGGATTTTTCTCTTCATGCTTACACAGATGCAGATTGGGCAGGAGATGTGGATGACCGGAAGAGCACTAGTGGTGGAGCATTCTTTTTGGGGAAGAGATTGGTTTCTTGGCTAAGCAAGAAACAAGATGCAATATCTCTGTCTACAACAGAAGCAGAATACATTGCAGCAGCAGGTAGTTGTACTCAAATCTTATGGATGAAGCAGATGCTAAGAGACATCAAAGTTGAATATGAGGAGCCTATCACAATTTTCTGTGATAATTCAAGTGCAATTAATATTTCCAAGAATCCGGTATTGCATTCCAAGACTAAGCACATATCTATCAAATTTCACTTTTTAAGAGAACAAGTAAACAAGGAAGAAGTCAGATTGGAGTATGTTCCCTCCAAGGATCAGATTGCAGATATCTTTACAAAACCTCTTCCCAAGGACTCTTTTGAATATCTCCGCGAGAAGTTAGGGGTCATGGCCCCTCCGGTGATGAGCTAAGATGCACTGATGTGCATCAGTCCGGTGGCTATCACAGTCATATCTTGTGATCCGGACTAATGGGGAGCTGCAACTAAGGGGGAGCAGCTGGTATTATTCTGATGCATGAGAGTTGCAAGTATGAGCCCTTTGCCATTGATGTCAAAGGGGGAGAGAAGACATGTGAAAAACAAGTGGTTGATGATCAAAGGGGGAGCAGCAAAGGAAGACATGTGAAGAGTTGTTGTTGATAGGGGGAGCTGTGACAGAAAAGAGAAGTTCTTGTCCTGATGGTTTTTCACATCATATGTTGCCATCAATGACAAAGGGGGAGATTGTTGCAAGTATGAGGTGAGCCATTGTTGTCATTGATGTCAACATACTCATACTGCATTGACAAGAAGGATTTGATGAGCTTTGTGCTGAGGATATTGAGAAAATTAGCCTCAGTCAGGAACAGTAAAGAACAGTGATGAGAAGAAGGTAAATATACTGTATAGGATGAGAACCGGAGGATGCGGATTAAAGGGTTAGTAGATATGAGTCTTGAGATGCTACAGTTAAGATTTCAGAGGTCCGCATGAAGATCTGAAGGAGTTATGGCTGCCGGTATAGAACCAGGTCCGGCAAGTATCCGGAGGTGACAGAGGATCACAAAAAGGTCCGGTGAGGTCCGGAATTGTATTATCATAATCTGCGGATTGGAAGGAGTGTTTTAGATGTCCTTGTGATGTGTCATCCTGATTTGTGTGTGATTTGGAGGTCCGGAAGTACCTCTTGCATTATGACAGTGACGACAGACTGTGTTCTTGAAGTTCCGGATGAGGAAGACAAGAGATCCCAGTAAGCAGAGGAAGTGCGGATGTATCCGAACATTCAGACAGGCTTGTGAAGGCTCCTGGATCATGTTTAGGTTGTGTTGTTGGTCCGCATTGATGGTAGAGCCCGGAATTGAAGTTATTCTTCCGGATGAAGTTATTGCTCTGTTTAGCCGACCGGATGTGTTATTCATCTTGCGGATACTCCTATGGTTGTTTGCCGACTTAGATGCTTGTTCCTAAGTCGATGTCTTGTATAAATAATGATTTGTGAATTCATTTCAGTGCGTAGGATGTGGATGAGCATGGTGTAGCGAAGAAAGGTGCGAAAGGCAGAGCAGAGATTGTTGGGCTTAATTGGAACTGATCCGGACATGGTAGAGATGTCATTCTCCAGTTCAAGACTGTGATTTTTATCACTCTGTAGACAGTGTGTCTCCTTGTAGGCAGTGGGCCTCTTTGTGAGCAGTGTGCTCGGGCAGTGAGCCCTTATTGGCATGTGCCATTCTTTTTCCTTATTCTTCTAACAGAGAATAATTCTTGGGTTAATCACCCCGTGGTTTTTCCCTTAACCGGGTTTTCCACGTCAAAATCTTGGTGTTCAATGTGTTGATGCTTATCTACTCTTGTGTTTATGTATTGTGCTTCCATGAATGATTATTTGATATGCTGCTAACTAACAACAGAGAATAAAGTGTTTCAAATAGAACAAGTTCTATACAACTGATTCACCCCCCCCCTCTCAGTTGTATGCCCTAGATCCAACATTAACTTCATCAATTACCTCTTCATGAGGTCTCTTTGTTTCTACTTCTCCCTGTTGCTGTTGTTCCTATTGTTGTTGTTGTTTTTGTTGTTGTCGTGAAATTTGTTGTTGAGGTGGAGGTTCTTGTTCCATGGGGTTATTTTTCTATTTGGACTTGCCTTCATTTTCTTCTTCTTCAATTTTTGTGTCCCCTCCAGCCTCATCTTCTTCTTTAGGACCTTCTCCTTTCAATTATTCTTCTACCTTGTCCTCTTCCTTATGTGTTTGTTCTTCATTTATGCTGTTTGTATCCTCTGTTTTTTCTTCACCTTTACTTTCTTCGAAATCTTCTGTAGTTTCATCCTCTTTCTATACCTATTTTGTATGTACAGGTGAACTTACCCTTATATCATCCTTTTTTTACTTCTTTTTCTTGTTCTTGCCTACTTTCTGTGTTCTTCTCTTCTTCGCTTTGTTAACCATACATATTTAAAATATTCAATATGTCTACTCTTGAAGTGTCAACTTTTGTTTCATCTTGTGCTTGAACATGCTTCTCTGTGATTGTTTCCTCAGGTGCACCTTCTTTTTCAGCTTCTTCAATTTTGTCTACCTCCTCTTGCACATTAGGGACTAGGGTACCAAATGGATCTACTACTCCTGCTTCTTCCCGTACCCTTTCCTCTTCATGCTCTGGGCCCTGTTCAATTTCCATTTCAGTCTAAATTCTTATCTCTTCTTCCTCACTTAGGAATTCACTAGATTCTTCTTCTATTTCAATTTCCTTTCTAGCATACATTCCCTTTTCTTCACTTTCACTAGTATCACTCCCAATGTGGACAGTTTCAATATTTTGTTTGGCCTTATGTGCTTGTGACTCTTGCAACATTTCCCCAGCCAACTCTATCTTCACTTGAACATATATTTGTCTTTTTTCTGATGAAGTGGAGGCACTAGGTATATTACTCAACTTTTCACCTACTTGTTGTTCTCCTATTCCCTCACTTGTTTCAGAAGGCTCCCCTTTTGATAAACTTATTGAGATTGCCCTTCTAATTTGCTGTCTTGCTACCCCTTTGGAAGTTTGTGCTTCCTCTAAACTAACCTCATGAATTATTGACTTTCCATCTTTAAAAGTTTCTGATGCCACTACTACTGTTATTCCCAATGCATAGGGATCAATTAAAGTAGCATTCTTATCTTTTTCAACAATCTTAGCCTTTACAACCTTTGTTTTCTTCTGATAAAAGCATTGAAGATCCTCACTAGGTTCTCTTACTCCTTTTCTCCCTTTCTTCGGATAGGTGATTTCTTTTCCTTCATCATTGAGTTCCTCAATTCTGTCTTTTAACCATGTCTTTGAAAACAATATAATTCGTTTGGACAATATGTCCAAAGATGTGTTCCAAGGCTGTGACCAATCAAGTTCTGTAATAGGAGCTAGCCTGGCCTCTGCATAACTATGATGCAACAGTTTATCATTCTCTTGAACTTCTGGGGTAACATATATGTCACCCATGGACCTCATTTTCTCAATTGTTAATATTTTATGGGTTCTTTTCCTCACCTCCTTATCATTTTTGCAATTGGCCCAAAAATTTTCAATATGTATCTGATGCTTATACTTTTTGTCAACTCTATTCTGGATCCTATGGAAAGGATCAGATTTCCTGGCTAAATCAAATTCCTGAAAGCCATAATATCGTAATTCTTGCTCTAAATATCCTGTAACTTCTTCACTAAAACAAAAGTATATGCCAATAGCCCAAGGCAACTTTAGATTTCCTCTACTGAACTTCCTCTTATACGTTTTAAATGCATTTAAATTCTGCATTGAAAATTCCAAAACAATCAATTTATCAGAAGGATACCAAGGCAACATAAAGGGTTTTCCTTCAAATCCTTTAGTCCTGATATAAGTAAAATATTCAAATTGAATGAACCAAGAACTATGCAATCCAATTGTATCATTTGCATTTTTAGACAATCTTTTATTAGGTTCCTCTCTCAAAATTCTCACCATGTAAGTATAAAACACATCATTGACTAAAGCAAACTTCTTCAATGCATTTTCCTCTTGTAGGTCAGGGTAGTGCTTATATACTCATTTCTAACCAGGACCATTCCCTAGGGTACCAACCCTTTCTGTTCTATGTATGTATGTTCTAATCTCTACTGCACATGAATATAACAACTATGAAGATAGATAAAAGGGCATCATCTTTTGTTTTCTCAGCATGGCCTGTTTCCATATAGCTGTACTTACTGCTTTGGCCTAGTGAATCTGTCCTTGCTCTATTCCTCCTTCTCTCATGAATTCAATAATAGTAAACATCCATGGCTCACATTTTGTGCCATCCCTTAGTCCTACCAATCTACTCAGCATTGTGATCATCAAATAGATTTCTTCCTTGAAGTATATTCCATCAAGTTCTTGTGCACTCTGGCTATAGCCTTGGGTTTATTTTCTGGGTTATACCAATTGTAGAATATGTTTTCTTTGTAATTTCTCTCATTTCTATGAAAATCCTTATTATATTGATCTATATCAATATATCTCATTTTCTAATTGATTTCCAATCCAAATGTCCTCGCAATCCCCTCCATGGTTAAATCAATAATAAGTCTGTCACACAACATAATCTTCCTGGTAGCTGGATCATAAAGATATATGCAATCTAGACACAAATCTTTGGCTTCCATAGCCAATGGAAAACCTAAAGCCTTGTGCAGTCCACTCTCCCATATACATTTATATCCGGTGAAGCATCTGTAGTAATGATTATCCGCAAAACATCATATGCATCATAATTTCCTATATTTGTATCCGTTCCCACTCCACTTGTATTAATTAGGGACAGACAACCTCTGTGCAAGGGTAATTCCTCTTTTTCTGTCTCCTTTCATGGTTTCCTTTCCTTTTTCACCTCACCCTCTATATCTACCTTTTTCTACTTTGGGGCCATCCTGTAGAAAACACATCTTTTAACTTTCCATTTTACCTTTTACCTAGGGTTTTACTATGAATTTCCTTTTTTTTACCATTTTAACCTAATCTAGTTTATCTTTTCTATTTTGACTTTTAAATTTGTTAATCCCTACCCAATTAATTAATAGTTAAAACAAGGATTTAACAAATGCCTACGTTTTATACTGAAATTACTAAAATTAACATGTATTTTACCAACTGAATCTTAATGGCATTTTGAGGATATATACCTATATATCTTGACCACTCAACTTGTTGTCGACTTAGTTTACTATTTTGCTTCCATCCAACTACTATAATCTCATCACCTTGGTGAATTCTACTCAGTTTCTGTAGCAATTCTCCTTCTCTACAATTTTAATTCTTAACAATGTATATCTAAAAGGAAAATAATGTTAAATTTACCCTACTCTCGTTAAATTTTACTCTTTTTGAGTGTTAGAGCTACATTATTTATAGCAATTAATGTGCCAAAACTTCAGCCTTCTATTTTAGTGTTTGTATTTTTTAAACTTTTTTACCGTTAGTTTAATTTTGGCATACATCATGTTCTCCTTGTATGTTTCCTTTGTATGTTTCGTTTGTATCTTTCCTTTGTATCTTTTTAACAAACAAACATTTATGCAAGAAATCAAAACTAAATTTCCTTCCCTTTTCCCCTTTTTTGTACATGTATCTTTGCTTTGTATATCACCTTTTGTATGTCATCTTCTATAAGCGCATATACAAACATCCTATACAAACCTCATTTTTACCTTTTATCTCTCACGATGCTTTTTATTCCTTTGTATCTTGAATATGTATATCATAAACATACAAGCACTCCAAGCATACAAAGACTTTTCTATATTGAACTTCCCTTTCACATCTGACTTGTATCTCTTATTTGCATCACTTCTTCTACATTGGCTTGTATATAGAATATATACATTGTTATTATACAAGCCCGATATGCAAGCAACAAGACCCACTTTTCTTCTCACTTGTATCTCCGCGATACAACAATACTTTTATCAAACCCTTAGATACAAATCTAGATACATACAAACATTTTAGTATCTCCTTTTCGGACTTCTCATTTTTATAAACCATAATTTACTTACTTTTAGCTCTGTGATGTATATAAATTGAAATGCATCTTTTGTTATACGTTAAGGTATGATGCATCATTTACACAAAACTTTAACATTCTTTGAGTTTTGCGTTGTATGTATACTGCAATGTATGTCTCCAAAACATACATACAAAGCATGAAACATACCCCAATAAAACCTCATTTCATATTCTTTTCAGTTTCGCGATATGCATATATTGTTGTATATCACCTTTTATGTTTCCCTTTTGCCAAACATACAAACTTAAAATACACCCAACAGACTAAACTGATTACTCATTTTAACTCTGAACTCTGTCAGGCCCGACTTGTATGTAAGGATAAAGTGTTAGTGAAATGCATACAAGTATAATGATGTAATAATCCTGATAACTCCCTTATGCAACTCATACAACAACACAACATACAAATGACTTTGTATATGCCACATACAAACCCTGCTATAGTGCATTTTACCTAAAAACACCCATATCTTGCAAAATATTGAAAATTTTAAAATGGTTCAAAAAGCAACCCTCACTCATTTTTGACAAGGAATTCACCCTTATTCTTCTCTGGTACTTAATGCTATTTTTCTTTATTTTCAACAAGGTTTGTAACATTCACTTCCTTTTCCCTTTTGCCACCAAGCAGACCCACACACATAAGCAAAAGCATAGCCACAACAGGGGTCCTCATTTTGCTAAGAAGTAAAATGGGGTGTGTTGTGAGCATCACAACAACTAGCAACTAAATAAAACAATTAAATTAAAACTATTAAAGAGGACTAAATGAAATAAATTCATAATTTCCAACTATCTTTTCTGTAAATCATTATTTAACCTGGGACCTAATGTATTCAATAAGGTGCATGAATTTCCCATTCAGTTTAAGTGGGTGCATGTGATTTTTAATCCTCATCTTGAAAATTAGTTGAACAAACCAGTGACTGATATTAACCTACATAGTTGATGTCATTCCCTCATAGCCAACTAGATAGAGCCTTGCTTCTAGTAGGCGTTTATATCCCTGACAAGGTTATCGTTACACTTCTCCTAAGTAGAGCCCCACTACCAGCAAGCGTCTATAGCCTCGGTAGAGTTACTTAGATGGCTTAATCTAGATTTTCATTAAAATCCATATTATTATTTTATTATTTTTTATATTTTAGGTGAGATAGAGAATTCATAAGATATTACAGTTGTAACTTCATGATGCAAGGAATGATCACTTGCTAAAATTAAGCTGAGAATTGCAATGGTAGCAAGGGTGACCTCTAATTTTTCACCTAATATTTACACTGGTAGGTTCAACAAACCCAAGGATTTTAGGTGTGTCATTGTGAGAAACTTTCCTTGAGTACTCAATCCACAGTTATTGAAGACAAAATTTCACAAGTCAACTAACTTTCTACATTCATGATAGTCACAACAAGTTATGCATAAATTTCAAATAATTAATCTGAATGTTTTGAATTTTCTATTATTTTTAGTGGTTGTTAGTTTGCTCCTGCATACTTTAAAATAAAACAAACATCCCTACCAAGGAAACACAACACACCAACCAACCCAAAAAAACAAAACAAAATAAACAAACAAAACTATACACTATTTATATTATGATACAGAACATCTCAAATACCTTCACCTCAAACCTGAAAGTAATGTTTCAAATGTTGGATATTAAATGGTAATGGTACATCCTCCCCAGTCAAGGTCTTGAGCCTAAATGTATTGTCTCCTATTATCTTTGAGACTTGTAATGGACCTAACCATAATTTGTCAAATTTTTCATGATTTCCTTTCTTTTCATGTGTTTTATCCCAGCACAACACTAAGTTTGATATTCTAAATGTTTTGACTCTTTCTCTTTTGTCAAACCATCTTTCAACTACTACTTGATGTTTGGCAAATTTCTTAATGGCTTGATCCCTTTTCTCATCCGATTGTAACATTTGTATTATTCTGGCTTCTCTGTGATCATCAAAGCCTAAATACTCACTAGCAAACTTCCAGACAGGTATTCTTAAATTCACTTGAAGTATGGGATTAGTCCCATAAACTGGGTGATAAGGTGCATTACCTAAGGCTAACTTAACCTTAGTCCTATCTACCCACAACGCATACTTTAGCAATGTGTTCCATTCTCTAGGATTCTTTTCAATTATCTTCTTGATGATATCCAACAAAATCTTGTTTGTGGACTCAGCTAACCCATTCCCCTGAGGATAATAATTTGAAGAAAATTTTAAAA
Source organism: Cunninghamia lanceolata (assembly GCA_027924645.1). Classification (NCBI taxonomy): domain Eukaryota; kingdom Viridiplantae; phylum Streptophyta; class Pinopsida; order Cupressales; family Cupressaceae; genus Cunninghamia; species Cunninghamia lanceolata. The sequence continues at coordinate 10,589,670 of BSBN01000419.1, read as the reverse complement.
CTATCCTAAATGCCCATGTAGAAAATTTCAGAGAAGAAAATGTAGGGCCATTATCACATACCAACGAATATGGAGCTCCAAACCTTTTTATGATGTTTTCTTCAAGGAATTTGATAACCACCTTAGTAGTAGAGAACTTGCAACATGTGGCTTTAGTCCACCTTGTACAATAGTCAATTACTGTCAGTATAAACTTATGTCCTGCAGATGATGGAGGATTTATAACTCCAATGAAATCCAAGCCCCACTGTGCAAATGACCTAGACTCAATGACTAGCTGTAATGGATTAGCCTAGTTCCTTCCCTTGTCTACTGTAGTTTGACAAATGTGACAACTTTAAATATGACTCTCTTTATCTTTAAACATTGTAGGCCAATAGTATCCCACTCTTAATATCTTATGTGTAGTAGCTAAATGAGAACCATGAGCAGTTCCATACTTATCATGCAACTCAGACAATACCTTATCTTCTTCAGTTCTATTTAAACATCTTAAATATATGCCTCCATGGTTCTTCTTGAATAGAAGACCTCCTTTTACCATATACCTCTATGCTTTAATCTTTAAAGATCTCCTCTGAGAAGATTTCATCTTACTTGGATATTTCCCCGATATCAAAAATGTATTCAAATCATCATACCACCCTAATGCATCATTAGTATTCAACACATACTGCTGCTTCACCAAATTTGGATATGTGTTTGCTATGGTCTATATTAATGCTTGTCCTATGACCAACTTCATTGGAATAATTTCCATATCAAACTCTTGCAACATTGTAATCCATTTGGGTCTTTTTTCTCCAAGCTCATTTTGCATCAGCATCATTTTCATGGCTGCATCTAGTACCATGGCCTTAACTTGACTTCATAAGATGTAATGTCTAAATTTTTTCATTGCTCTTACTAGTGTAAATGCATGTCTTTCTGTGTCAAGATACTTCAATTGTGCATCTTTCAGAGGTGCACTCATAAAAGCTATGGGTTTTTCTTCATTATCTTCTTCCTTTTGCACGTCAAAGCAGCTGCAACTAAATGTGAAGATGCAAAAGAATATATGTAAAATGGCTTTGTATAATTTGGACTCATCAACACAAGAGCATCAGAAATGGCTTACTTAATATCCTCAAATATATCTTTGGCCACTGGTGTCCATTCTATCTTTGTATCTTTCTTAAGCATGAGATTCAATGGTTGCACAATTTCTGCAAATCCTATAATGAACTTCCTAACAAAGTTAATCTTACCAAAAAAGGACTTTAGTTCCTTCTTACTATTTGGTAATTGTAATTTCTTTATTCCTTCTATTCTATTAGGGTCAATGGATATCCCATTTTTAGAAATGATGTGTCCTAATAATTTTCCTTCAGTTACACCAAACGAACATTTCTTTGGGTTAAGGGAAATCCCATACCTTTCACACCTTTTAATTACTCTTCTCAAATCTTCAGCATGAGTGGATACATCTTTGGAATAAACAATTAAATCATTCATATAAATAACAATGTATTTACCTGATAATCCACGAAATGCAATGTCCATGGCTCACTGAAAAGTGGCACCTGCATTGATTAGACCAAAAGGAATTATTCTATATGCATAATTACCCCATTTGCAAGTAAAAGTGGTCTTCAACCTATCTTCTTTATCAACTAAGACTTGGTTATACCCTGAAAATCCATCTAGAAAAGACACCATCTTAGCCCCATTTACTGCTTGCAGCACTTCATCTATGGGAGGTAGGGATAATTATCTTTTTCAGAGGCTTTGTTCAAATTTCTAAAGTCTACATATAACCTAATGTCTCCACTTTTCTTTCTCACAGGTACTGAATTAGCTACACAGGTTGAATGTCTGACGGGGAAGTGTATCTTAGCAGGCAGCAAATTTTTTACTTCTTCAAAGATTAAAGGTTCTAAAATAGAATTCACAGGCCTTTGTTTCTGCCTAAATGGTTTAACATCTAGTTTCAAGGGTATTACATGAGTTATGATGGATGTATCATATGTCCATGCTATGACATGTTTGTACTCTTTCAGAACATCCACAATTTCTTTTCTTAACTCTTCAGAGCAAGCCTTTCCAATCAGTACATTCTATGGACTCTACTCTGTTCCAAGGTTATATGGATCACACTTACCTCCCTCAGTTTTGGGCAAATCTTTATGTCTTACTACCCCATCAAAGTAAAAAATCTGTTCTAACTCAATTACCCCCTTATGTAAGAAATTATTTTACAAGTTGATTATGTCTTCTTTGTCCCAAGACACATCAGGCCTTTTCTGTTCATCAATAATTTGATCTTCAAACACCTCATTACATGTTAGAAAATCCACAATTTGCTGATCTCCTTCAAATACCTGAAAATGACTAACATTATCTAGTATGCTAGGAACATTTACTAATTCAACAACAAATCATTTTAAACTTGACAATGTTAAGGGTTCCAAAGTGCTAGCACCAACTGCTAGTGCATCTGGTCTATGATTCAACTCTCTAGGGATATGTTCTATGTTAAAAGCATCAAATGAATCCATCAAATCCCACACCCTATGTCTATAACAAACCATCTTTTTATAATTGCATTCATATAACTTTCTTACTTGTTTGACCACTAACTCAGAATCTGAAAAAACTTTGATCATTTTCACCTTTTTCTTGATAGCCATAACAAGTCCATAAATCAAAGCTTCATATTCTGCTACATTGTTAGTACAAGAAAATTGTAGCCTATATGCTACTAAATATGATTTACCTTTAGGATCTATAAGTTCTACACCTACACCTATACCTTGTTTAGATTTGGATCCATCACATTTCAGTGTCCACATGCCTTCTTTATTCTTTTGACCTTTTACTTAGCCATGTTTTGCTTCTCCTATCATATGTGTGGTACTATCTTGTTTCTTCATAGGCAACTCATGTTCACCTACTTCCATATTTATACTTTCAATTTGTAAATCAGAATGACAGACACTCTTGTCCTTTGTTTCTTCTTCTAAATCTGGAATCAACACATCCATGTTGTTTTGAAAGTATCTCTCTGGTTGATTAGGATTAACCTTTCCTTCTTGTAGTTCCATTCCCTTTGTGCATTTTATGTATTGATATTCAATAATATCTCTACACATTCCACAATTCTCTTCAGAATGAGGTTTATCATGGACTCTGCACATGTTTTTTGTATAATTTGCAATGAACTGGAATATTATGTTCCATGCACTTTTCCATTTCCTGTCTAATGATCTGACCAAAATTATTTATTGCATTGTCTTCCTCATCAGAAGAATTTTCATCAAAGTCAATGAATAATACTGTTTCTTTATTGACAGGTTTTTCTTTAAAATTCAACATTAGGATTTCTTCAATTTGTACCCCTTTTTTAGTGACTCTATAAACACCAAGTTCAACAGAAGCATACAATATCTCATTATTCATGTTGTATTCTGTAATCATGTGTTTCATCCTGGGTTCAACTTCTATCCTGATTTGATTTGGAACACCTCTCCAAGGTAACCACATATGTGAAAAATCAGTGGCCATATATCCATTCAATGTTTTGGACCAGTCTCTACTCAACAACATCCCATAATTATTAGGTATATCTACTATTTAAATGTCAATAAAATGACTCACCCTAGGATCTGAGGCTAACTGCATTTGAATATGCATCACTTCTCTTATCACATTAACCTCAATTTTATCCAATTCTGTAACAACTTTGGCAGATTTAGTAGGAGTCAGCCCTAAAGTTTTGCATTTTCCTAAAGGCATTACATTAGTTGATGCACCAGAATCTACCATGTAATTATGTATGTTCTTTCCACACATCCTAATGGTTAACAAGAAAGGAGGGGCTTCTCTCTTATTTGCATACATTACCACATTAGTGTTGGAAGGCTGTTCAATTTTCTTACTCTTTTCTTTAGGCTCTGAATCCTTACTAGGAACATTCATATCAGCAGAAACCTCACCTATCACAGATGTATCCAAGGATTTTATGAAAGTATTTCTAACCCCTGGACTTTTTAATAATTCCCAAAAAGGTATACTAACCTTGATTTTCTTTATCTCTTCTAACAAGTAACTCATCAACCTCATTGTTTCTACTATCTTTGTTTTACCTATTTGGACCTTTTGTGCTACTGCTCCATTATTCATATGATGATTAGCCTTTAGTGTAGCAGGATTATTACTAGCATTCTGATTTGGGGGAGTATTGAAATTGTTAGGAGGAGTGGAAGTACTGAAAGGACCTCCTAGCCTAATGTTATTTCTGAAATTGTAGGTATGATTTTTTTTTACTGTTGAAAATCATGTACCTCTTCTATTTCATATAACACTTCATTTTCAGTTTCAAAGGGAAACTAAAATGCATTTAGTACTAAGGTTGATTCTAGATATAGGTTCTCACAAAAATAAGGTTCATCTTCTAACAATTGGTCTTCTTCCTCCCTAGTTGCAAATGTAAAAGAATCAAAGACTAAAGCAGTCTCATATCCTGAGGGCACTATTTCATTACCTTTGGGAATGAGAAACTTTGAAGTGGGAGCCTGTACATCTACATTGAAAATACTGGCTGTTACATGAAACTGAGGATAATCTAGTTTAGCATGGGCACTGGTATTATGAATTTTGCACCAATTCTTCAATGCTACGTTAGCCATTTGAACTCTAGCTATTTGCTTTGTCTCCTAATTATCCAAATTCTCAAATGGAGAAGCTAAAGTGCCATTATTTGGCCCTATGTTCCATGTCTTAGGTGGCCTTGGCTGATTCTGATTTCTATTGTTAGTACCCCAAGTTTTGTCATGTACAACAGGTCCTCTATTTTGCGTTGTTTGTCCTTGATTATGATTTTGACTTTTACTGTAATTTTGACCCTGATTAGAACCCTGACCTTGGTTATAATTCTGGTTGTGGTTCTGACTGTATCTTTGATTATTTCTACCATAAAATTTTTTATTTCTCAGTTGTGTCATTTCAGTAGTCAATCTTCTCAAGTGTGTAGTAATTTCTTTGATTTCTTCCCTATCCTCTTGTGCCTTTGCTACAAATGTATCCTAAGGGGGTTAAAAGAAAGACTTCCCATTACTCTGATTATTATTAGCAGTATTACCAATATAAGGGACTATAGCCTAGATTGGGGTAGGATTATACATAGGCGTGTATGTAGGAACTGGATTCAATAATGGAGTATTATGTGTAGGGACTCCATTCCAAGGTTGTGTTTGACTTTGCATCACAGTGTTTCCTCCATTAAGAAATGGATTATAAGTTGTTTGTCTCATCTCTTGGTTTACTGAGGCTGCCTCCTTATAAGCTTTGGATATTGTATCTATATCAACCTTTCTTTTGACAAACATAGTAGTTAGTGGATCTAAGGAAACGTAATACATGGCTAATAATGCATCTACAGTTACTATGTAAGGAACTACTAACCTGGAATAAGCCTTTTGAAACCTATTATTAAAATTGTCAATCAGCGCTCCTTCACCTCTCTTAATTGCAGCCAATTTGTGATATAAAGTAGAAGGATCTATTGGTCCTCTAAACCTAGACAAAAATGTTTGCTCCATAAGTGCCCAAGAGGAAATATAACCATTGGGAAAGTTCACATACCAATTAGAAGCCTGCTCATTGAAGGTATAAGGAAACAATCTACACGCCACATCCTCATATTCTAACCTGACTCTAAAGCATGCCTCTTTGAATATCCTAATGTGATCTTCTGGATCCTGATGCAACTGATATTTAGGACATATCTTTTCAGGATTCTTTGGCATCTCATGATAATCAGGGAATTTTATAGGAGAATTGACATTAAAGTAAGCCATTGCAGGTACTTGTGCTTGACCTGGACCTTGGGGAATAACTAGATTTCTAGGTGGACTAGGATTTCTAGGAGGACTAGGACCTCTAGGAGGACCTGAACCAAGATTTAAAGATCTAAATGAAGAACTATTAGGACTCACAATGTTATGGATATAAAAAGGTGATCTAGGAGGCATTCAAGATGAACCTCCTGCTTGTGTTATTCTAGGATTCCAAATCAAAGGACCTTTACTTTGTCTTTTATCAGGTAATTACATAAATGTATCTTCTAAACTGGATCTAGACCTTGTCACCCTGCTACTATTATGAGCCAGCTTTACTTAGAACAAACCTTAAATCTAATCAGCCCTCCTTCTAGTGCCAAAAACTGTTGATGATTATTTTTATACATTCATAACAAAAGTTAAAATTCACAAAATGAACCTAATTGTCTTGAAAGATATGAAGAAATCAATTAAGATTACTTAATCCCAAGTTTCTATATGGTCAGGTCTTAACCTTGTGGATAATTCAGTAGGTTGATGTGAAGCTGTAATATGCAAGGGGCCTTACTTGATTTAAGGTGACTTATGACTCACTAGACTTGAATTATGCAAATTATCACAAATATCAACATATTTTCCATCTCTTTGAATAAATTTGCTACTGTATCACGAAGATTTATATGATCTATAATAAAACAAGCTTTTCTCTCAAATATTATGAAAATTGTCAAATATTAACTCAATTGTTCATGTTTCTTTCAAATATCAGACAATCTGCTTTAAAAATCTACATTTAAGCTAAGTATTTCAAATGTTTAGGAAAAGTTAGAGAAATTTAAATTGAACTTCATTCTGTTACAGGATCTAAATGCTCTATTATTCATGGTATAAATAGTACAACAAACATGATTAAATCAATAGACTAACCTTTAAATGTAAGCCATGAGTATTTTGATGAACATACATTCAAGATTGGAAGCTTTCAAATAGATAATATTTCAAATACAAAAAAGAGCCAGAAAACACTCTAAAGTAGATGCAGAATTCCAGATGTATTTGTATTCAAAATATACAATCACATATGATTTACAATGTATGAATGACTCTTTGCTTCATTAATCAACTTATAGAAAACTTACAAAATGTTTTACAAATAAAATAAGGAAGCTAGATGCTCCACACATTCCTTAATGCAAACATAGGCAACCTCCTCTAAACTAAAATGTTCTTCTAATCAAAATATTCAAACAACTACAATTTCTAGCTAATCTCTTCAAAATCCCTGTGTAATTAATGTACAAGTAGCAAAGTTCCTTATATAGATTTTGAAACTTCTCATTGCTATGGCTACAAACCTCATCTATGGTTGAGATCCTTCCATTATTGATTAATGGTGCACATTCATCCCAACCATTTGTCAAAATATCTAAATGGCATCTTTTCCTTCTCAAAGGATGCTATTGAAATCTTTTCCAAAAAAAATTACCTTTCTCTTTGACTTCTGCTTGCTGATATTCTTTACTTGACTTTTCTCAAAACCGCTACCTCCTTTGTCTTTTCATTCCTTTAAGTATGTTTTGAAATTATTGATCACACCTTCTACAAAAGTGTGGTCCCCTCCTTGACTCTTTGTCCATATATATTCTTGCAGTGCAACTCCTTCTTTTAATTTCTTTTCTCTATTCTCTGATCCTTCACTCCTTTTCTTGTACTTCCTCATTTTAGCACTGTCTTCCATTAATGAATCCATCATCTATTTGCTCATATATGCTTCAAGATTTTCTATGCATGGTGTAAAAATGGCATTAAACTCTGTTAAGGCCCTTTCCAATTCATATGTTGGTATATCTACGCATTCATGCTTTAAGAATCTTTCTATTATCTTCTTGTGCATTCTAAACATTTCATCTACTTTTTCTTCTAAATCCTGGGCAACTGTTATACACTTTCTAAGATTATCTTTCTCAAATTTATGTTCTAACCTTTCTTGTGGCACTTGACTTGCTAGTGAAGGGGTAATAACTCCTTCATTGATTAACTCCTCTGCTCTTTCTTCTATTTCTATCAACTGTGCCAGTTCAGACCTGCATTCTTCTCTTCTAAATTGATAATTATGCACAAGTATATCACATTTGTTATTTTCTCTCGCAACCATCTCCCAACTTTTCCTCACTTGTTTTATTGTCTACTCACCTTCTTGTATAAAATCCTTGCACCATTCATCAAAAATATTAGCCTTGAGCCTTTTATTTTCCATGTCCCTTATTTCTTCTTTGGATACAACTGCTATGTCACTAGGTAGTTCTGGGACTATTGTATTGGGATCAGATATCCCTTTAATAAATTGCTGTAAATGGACAATATGTCCCTTCAAATACTCTTACTTGTCTTTGTCTTTTCTCAGTGTCTCTACTGTCACTTGGTGCATATTCTCCCACTCAGTGATGTGTTGTTCCCATGTAGTATGCCCAAGGTCAAAATTTAGTATCTTATATTCCTCTAAGGTTATTTCACCTTTTGCTTTTTCTTTATGTGGTATGGCTAGGTTTAGCATTTTAGATCCATCTAGACCTCTCTGTATAGCTGACATTGTTCTAGCCTTTCTTCTTTCTTTCCTTGGTGTCATATCACCTAACAAGCTCTTAATGTCAATTGGTACCAATTGTACCTCTTTCTTTTCCTTCCTTATCTCCTCTCCCAACCATGCAGGAATCCCCTTGGTGCCTTCTACAGTTTTAACTTCATCAATTACCTCTTCATGAGGTCTCTCTATTTGTACTTCTACCTGTTGTTGTTGTTCCTGTTGCTATTCTTGTTGTTGTTTTCATGGAATTTGTTGTTGAGGTGGAGGTTGTTATTCCATGGGGTTATTTTTCTGTTTGGACTTGCCTTCATTTTCTTCTTCTTCAATTTCTGTGTTCCCTCCAGCCTCATCTTCTTCTTCAGGACCTTCTCCTTTCAATGATTCCTCTTCCTTGTCCTCTTCCTTGTGTGTTTGTTCTTCATTTATCCTGTTTGTGTCCTCTATTTTTTCTTCACCTTTACTTTCTTCAACATTTTCTGTAGGTGCCTCCTCTTCAGGTCTCTTGGTCACATCTTCTATAGTTTCATCCTCTTTCTATATGTGTTTTGTACGTACAGGTGAACTTACCCTTATATCATCCTTTTTTACTTCTTTTTCCTATTCTTGCCTGCTTTATGTGTTCACCATACATATTCAAAATATTCAATACGCCTGCTCTTGAAGTGTCAACTTCTGTTTCATCTTGTACTTGAATAGGCTTCTTTGTGCTTGTTTCCTTAGGTGCACCTTCTTTTCCAGCTTCTTCAATTTTGTGTGGCTCCTGTTGCACATCTTTAATGATTTTAAGAGGGACTAGGCTACCAAATAGATCTACTGCTCCTGCTTCTTCCTATACCCTTTCCTCTTCATGCTCTAGGCCCTGTTCAATTTCCATTTTGGTCTGAATGCTTATCTCTTCTTCCTCACTTAGGAATTCACTAGATTCTTCTTCTATTTCAATTTCCTTTCTAGCATAGATTCCCTTTTCTTCACTTTCACTAGTATCACTCCCAATGTGGACAGTTTCAATGTTTTGTTTGGCCTTATGTGCTTGTGACTCTTGCAGCATTTCCCCAGCCAACTCTAACTTCACTTGAATATATGTTTTTCTTTTTTCTGATGAAGTGGGGGCACTAGGTATATTAATCAACTTTTCACCTACTTATTGGGCTCCTATTCTCTCACTTGTTTTAGAAGCCTCCCCTTTTGATAAACTTAGTGGGATTGCCCTTCTAATTTGTTGTCCTGCTACCCCTTTGGAAGTTTGTGCTTCCTCTGCACTAACCTCATGACTTAGTAACTTTGCATCTACAAAAGTATCTGATGCCACTGCTACTATTATTCCTAATGCATAGGGATCCATGAAAGTAGCATTCTTATCTTTTTCAACAATCTTAGCCTCTACAACCTTTCTTTTCTTCTCATAAAAGTATTGAAGATCCTCACTAGGTTCTCTTACTTTTTTTCTCCCTTTCTTTAGATAGGTGATTTCTTTTCCTTCAACTTTGAGTTCCTTAATTCTATCTTTTAACCATGTCTTTGAAAACAATATAATTGGTTTGGACAATATGTCCAAAGATGTGTTCCAAGGCTGTGACCAATTAGGCTCTGTAATAGGAGCCAGCCTGGCCTCTGCATACTATGATGCAACAGTTTATCATTCTCTTCAACTTCTGGGGGAACATATATGTCACCCATGGACCTCATTTGCTCAATTGTTAATATTTTATGGGTTCTCTTCCTCACTTCCTTATCATTTTTGCAATTGGCCCAAAAATCTTCAATATGTTTCTAATGCTTATACTTTTTGTTAGCTATGTTCTGGATCCTATGGAAAGGATCAAATTTTCTGGCTAAATCAAATTCTTGAAAGCCATAATATCTTAATTCTTGCTCTGAATATCCTGCAACTTCTTCACTAAAACAAAAGTATCTGGCAATAGCCCAAGGCAACTTCAGATTTCCTCTACTAAACTTCCTCTTATACATTTTAAAGGCATTCAAATTCTGTGTTGAAAATTCCAAAACAATCAATTTATGAGAAGGATACCGAGGCAGTATAAAGGGTTTTCCTACAAATCCTTTAGCCTTGATATAAGTAAAATGTTCAAATTGAATGAACCAAGAACTATGCATTTCAATTACATCCTTTGCATTTTTAGACAATCTTTTATTAGGTTCCTCTCTCAAAATTCTCACCATGTAAGTATAAAACACATCATTGACTAAAGCAAACTTCTTCAATGCATTTTCCTCTTGTAGGCCAGGGTAGTGCTCATATACTAATTTCTGACCAGGACCATTCCCTAGGGTACCAACCCTTTCTATTCTATGTATTTATGTTCTAATCTCTGCTGCAGATGAATATAACAAGTACGAAGATAGATAAAAGGGCATCATATTTTGTTTTCTCAGCATGGCCTATTTCCGTATAGTTGTACTTATTGCTTTGGCCCAGTGAATCTATTCTTGCTCTTTTCCTCCTTCTCTCATGAATTGAATAATAGTAAACATCCATGGCCCACATTTGGTGCCATCTCTCAGTCCTACTGTGATAGGTGAAAGTCAGGTTTAGAAGATCAGACATAGTCATGAAACCCTAACCCTACCATCATCAAGGAATCTAATCTAGATGAAATCAAAGCATAATGCAATTCAAGCATAACATCACCTAGACCGTGCGATTCCTTGTTTGAGAGATGTGGACTGCTTCTTCAACAATGAACAATTGCAAAGCTGAAAGCTGCCATGATGGATGATAAAAGCTCAAATGAATGCTTAGATGCTCAAGATCCTCAAGATGATAATGTTGGTGCTATATGATTGCTGGATCCCCCCCTCTCATATGGAATGAGAGGGTGTTTATATAGGACTCAACCAAGATGAATCAACGGTGGAGATTCAGAGGCTATGTGAATGGCTAGGATTGAAAAATACTAAATTTAGGTTCCATTAGTTGTGCATGTGAAGGATATGAGTGAAAGTTGTCTTACAACACATGATTGACTGGACAAGTGTTGGAATGTGATGAAAGGTGAGTAGTTAATTCAAATAAAATATTTGAATTAGTTGGGATATGAGTTGGATATTAATTAAATAAATAAAATTTATTTAATTAATAGGATAAATGAATAAAATGGGATAAGATATGATGTGGAAATTAATTAAATAAATAAAATTTATTTAATTAATTGGCTAAGTAGGATGAGGATGGGATTAAATGGGATTTAATTACATAAATAAAATTTATTTAATTAATTGGCTTAATGGATTAGGAAAATTAGGACAAAATGCTACAAGATGTCTAGGATAATATTTTAAAAAGGTGTTGCTAGACATGGACAAATTTGGGTGTCTACATTTTGCCCCTCTTTGATACAATGTTCGATAGAGCATTGTGTCAAAGAAGATATGATATGCGTTCGATAAACAAGTTATGCCCCAGTGTAACTAGTAGGTGATGCCCCCTCGAGAGGTAAGCCAGGCTAACCAAGAAGGGCTGGGTTGGCTCTCGATAGAAAAAAAAGGCTAAAAAGAAGGCTGACACAAAGAAAATGGGAGTTGGATGGAAGAAAATGGGAGTTGGATGGAAGAAAATAGGCTATGGCATAGAAGAATTAGGGTTGTGAGAAGGGCTATATGTAGGTTCTAGATAGGATGATGGGCAGCTTTCAAGTAATTGCTCAGAATGAAAAGAAATGCAGTCCTTATGTTTGATATAGCATATGGATGTTATGCACCAGGGTATAAGAGACCAAGGTGTTGAGATATCCAATGCATAACTAGCGTGTTACAATCGTGTCTGAACGCATGAGGTCAAGATGTTGAGCCAACATGCACAAGATATGAATAACAGCTAGTGTTGGACTTTGACGCTACAAGCAATGGTTTGAGCTTATCTCCACTACACATAATGATAGCTTGCTGGTTATATGTATGGTGTTAGTCTTAACATAGAATAGTCTCAAATGCATAAGAGACTGTTTAGCTTCTCAGATGTTAGAGATATTGATATGTAAGATGCTAATCCCAACACGTACAAGATACCAATATGCATAGGAAGAGGATAGATCATCCCGCAAATGCAAGATAAAATGAGAACACACACAAGCAAGCAAGCAAGCATGCACAAATGATTCAAAAACAAACAAGGTATTGCCCCAATCAAGCTGTAAACCAATGATTAATTGCTGATTGTTTTGTTGATGATAGTTGAGAGTGTTGTCATTGCGGGGAAAGCTATATCCCTAGATCAACACAAAGTTGTTTGCTGAGTTGATTCGCTGATTGGCTTATTGATTTGGCTTACAACAAGGCTAGGATCAAGACCATTGATTGCATTTGGATAATTTGGCTTGATTGATTAACTTGATTGGTATGGATTAAAGATTGACTTGCATTTGGATCATTGCTTGGAATGGTTGGAAGATGATGAAATGATGAATGAAGATTGATTTGATTGAGATTGATTTGATGGTTGGACTGATGTGCTTTGGTTGATTTACTTTGGTGTTGATGCTGATGATTGATAGGATTTGTTTTGATGGTTGGCTTGATGTGCTTTGGTTGTAATGTTTGCTATTGCTGGGTTGATTGTTTTGAATGATGATAATGATGGTGTGATGATTAGAATGTCGATTCAATCTAAGCATAAGCAAGTGTTCTCAATGTGCTCAAAGGATGTAAAACAAACAAGGTATTGCCCTTGTCAAGTCATAAACCATGGATTGATTGTTTGATTGATGATGATAGTGTTGTCATTGCGGGGAAAGCTATATCCCTAGATCAACACAAGGATGTTGTGGGAATGCTATATCCCATTGATGATTGATTGGGCTTATGACAAGATTAGGATCAAAACTTGTTGATTTGCTTGGATAATGTTCCTTGATTGATTAGCTTGCTTGATATGGACTAGTGTGACTTGAATTTAAGATCATTGCTTAGATTGATTTGATTGATATGATTGGAAGAAGTGATTGAAATAGATGAATGAATGTGTTTGATAAGAAGAATTGATGATGATGATTTTGATTTTGATTGATGTTGATGGAGTGGATTGTTTTGGATGATGATTGAATTGATCTTATTGCTTGGATTTTTTGTTGGATATTTGATTTTTTTGGATTTTTTGACATATTTGAATTTTTTGTAGTTTTTGAAATGTTTTGGGATGTCAATGGATTTACAATTTAGGTAGCTGTTGTGCTAGATACCAACGACAAGGGAAAACCAAGTCTAGGCATAAGGGATGGATAAAAGGATGGGCTCATAGTAAAGGGTATGAAAGGCTCATGATGGATGGATAGATAAGAGGATAACAAATATAAGGGATGGATGCATGCTTCATGATAAACAGATAGGTAGGCTATAGTGGAAAGCTTCATGATAAATGGATGGGGATAAGCTATAAGATGGAAAGCTCGTGATAAGAATACACCATAGTGGATGGATCATAAGGGAGCTAGGATGTGATCTCCAAAGGCTATGTCGTATAGGAGGAATAACTTGCCCCATTCTAGGTGGTAATGCTTAGGATTTTTACATGACAATGTTCATGACCAAGGGATGACATGATGGATTGGATTTGGATGGGATGGATAAATTGTTAATGGATAGGACTTGGTTTGGAAAGAAGGTATATCAAGAAATATCCAAACATGTTTCAACATTTCACCCCTATGTCTTCATCAAAATCAAAAGGCGGAAGGATGGGTAAATGGGTTCAATAAGATAGGTATATGGATGTAATGGCTAATGATGGTAGGATAGGATATGATAAGATGGAAAATGATAGGTTGGATGAGACAATGTGCCCCCAAGTGTAAGTGACATAGAAGATCAACCTGCACATGACACCTGTTTGCCAGGTTTTCATCATGGTACTTATCCAAGGCACCTGTTTACCAGGTTTTCACCATTAGACGAAAGGATTTCTCTTTACTTTTTTTTTTTTTTTTTTGTATTTTTCTTTTTTACTTTTTAGATGGGTTAACAATCACACATGGCACCTGTTTGCTAGGTTTTCACCATGGTAATGGATAGGAGGGACTCAAGTGTCTGGTGCAATGGAAGGTGATAATGTCCCATTGGAGAGGGATGTCGTCGCATGTACCATGTCATTATGCTCATAGATGTTGGTAAAGGGATTGTGTGGATGGAAGATGGATTAGGTAGATAGTGGATTATGATGAAAGCTTTGTGTAAGGATGGGGGATAGTGGATTATGATGTGGAATTATGGTAGGGTAGGCTAGGCTAGTGGCTTATGGTGTGGATTTATATAGGCTTATGGAATTAAGATGGATGAAAGGCTTATGCAAAAGCATGGACCATAGGATAATGAATGGAAGATGGAGAGATGTAGTTGTGTGGAGGTGCTGCAGAGTGGAAGAGAACCATGACCAATGGTTGCACACACCATGATAAACATTGAAGCTTTTGGTTGGATGGTGGTGTAGGAAGCAATGGACATGTTTGCTTAGGGGATGGTTGATGAAGTGATTTAGGAACCCACATAGATTTAGTATTTTTAGTGCTTTTGCTTTGCTTGTGGGACTTTTTAAGGGAATGGAAGTTTTGGATGGATATAGACTCTTGGATGGAGATAGGTGATTGGGATTCTTGAGATGTGGATGAGGATGCCTCATTCGCTTTGGTAGCTTTTTGCTTAGGAACCCAAACCATTTTGCTTTTGGGCTTTACTTTTGGAGGTATGGGCTTGGATAGCTTTTTGAAGGTACTTTGCTTCGAAGATGGATGATTTAGAGACTTTTCACATTGATACCCTAAGGCATGAGGGTCCTTACGAGTTTTAGTTAGATTTTTGGATTTATAGATAAAGGCATCCAAATGTTTATTTTGGAATCCCATGGGTTTGGTGGAAGTGGGGTTGGTGGAATGATTGGAAACTTTATGCTTAAATGATGTGTGCTTTTGTTGGCCATGATTAGGGATGTAAGGATACTTATGTATAAGTGGATAATTAGGTGTTGGAAGCAATGGTAGCAAGGTGGATGGAGGGATATTTGGAGTTGGTAAAAGTGGAGGTAAAGTGGATGGCGGAAGGTGTATGGTCACATGCTTTTGACATTTATAGGATGATGGAGTTGGAATGGCTACATATGTTTTGGGTAGATGGGGGGTGCGATGGAAAGTGGTAGGTTTAGGATGCATGAAAGGATTACCAACATCTTTGGCTTGTTTACCTTGGGGTGTGGATCAAAGGCCATATGAGCATGGAGGGATTTTGACATGGTTTGGCTCCAAAATACGTTGTTCATAAAGGCCTAGACCTTTACCTTGGTAGTTCATGTTTTGGAGGATGCGATTGACTATGGGACGAGATGTGTTTTGGGAACTAGACTTGAGCTCTTTATTGGATGAAGAAGGTAAAGTGGATAGAGGTTGTTTTTGTCCTAAGGAAAACCATTCATGGATAAAGGTGGTAAGACCACTAGGACATGATGGTGGATTTGAAGTGGAATCGATGGTGGATGTGGAAGGAGGATCATTAGCATTGTGTTCACTAAGATCCAAGTTATTTGTTTGATCTTCTATGCTTATGTGTTCTTGAGAGGCACATGTCTCATTATGACAAGTGGATGTTTGCTCATTATGGATAGGGCTAGATGGAGGATGGATAAGAGCAATTTGGATATCTTTCTCATGGATGGATATAAGATTATGGATACGATCAAGGTGCTTTTGAATAGGTTCTTCATCATAGATATCATCTTGATCATGAGATAGATAAAGTTTGGCCAAATGGATCATCATGGTTTTCATGATCTTAGATAGAACCTTGATCATAACTATGAGCAAAAATAGGATTAAGTGGGCTATAAAAGGGATAAATTTGCTCATGATTGAGGTCATGGTGATGGCTAATAGCTTGAGGGCAACCCATAAGTAGGTCATGGATAGGTGGAACTTAGAGCTGCTTTGATCTTGATTAAGATTAAGGTTCAATATTTCCACATGTTTAAGATTATGATCTTGACATACCTCTTGACTTTGGATGGAAGTGGAAGGTTCTTGAGTGGACTTGATAGGCTCTTGATAGTTATCAACATGAAGGCATGATGGCTCTTGACTTAGGCTTGTGGTTGGAGACTCTTGAATAGACTTGTTGGCTTGTAGGTCACATGATGGGCTTAAAGGGCTAGGTATGTTAATGGAAGGCTCTTGAAGAGGCTCAAGGATATGTGAACCACATGATGAGATTATAGGATAGGACATGACCTTTGGAAGTTCATTGGTAGGATCATGAATTGGTGTTTGACATGGGGGTAGTTTATTCCTATTTAGTAGCCAATGGATCACATCCTTTGCAAGTGTATGGGTGGATGGGAAATATAATGGATGGATGATAATGGTAGATGGTGTTGGATTAGGATTAGGACAAGGATTAGGTTGAGAGCTAATTGGATTGGATGGATTAGGATTTGGACTAGATGGGGGTGACACATAGGATGGGGATGATGTGGCACGATTTCCCATTATAGGTGGGTACACCTTGTAAACAATTGAGACAAATATTGGGCATTGATTTGTATTATGGCCTTTGGTCCTATGGTATGCACAATAATCATGTTCATCATATGGACTTTCTTCACATGGTTTGACTTCAGGAAGTTCAATGAGTTTTGCTTCAAGCATCCTTTGTAAAACTCTCTCAGCCGCATCCTTTGGTGAATGATTAGAATGACATGGTGACGAAGGTAATGAAGGGCTTGGTGGTTTGGAAGGTTGATGGACCAATGGACTAGGAGTAGGATCACATGTTGGTGTTGGGATAGGACTCGTTGGTTCATGTGATGGCATGTGATTGGATGGTGAAGGCCACTCTAGATTGGTATCTCTCTTGTCAAAGGTTATTAGATCTTGCATAGGATAACTTGGGCTTGTTTGATTTATGTACAAGGGGCCATTGGGATTTGGATATGATTCTTGTTGGAAAGGTGGATTTAGATCTATCAATGTTGCTTGGTGGTTTTGTTGAAAAGGTGTATTTGGACACAGTTGATTTATGTACAAAGAGCCATTGGGACTTGGATGTTGTTCTTGTAATATCACTTGATGGCTTTGTGGATGGGCTTGGTAGTGCATTGGAATGGTGGTATGAGGGATTGGATAAGCTTGAGGTGGATGTTCATAGGTTGATGTGGTATTGACTTGGTGGATAGGTGGATTAAGTTGATATGAAGTGGATGGATATGACATGTCGCTATGAGGTGGATTAGGTTGGTATGGAGTGGTTAAGGATTGTTGCACTTGTCGAGCTTGACTAGTGGCTAAAAGGTGTTGGACTTGGGCTATGGAGTGTTGTAGTTGAGGTGATTGGCTTGCATGGGGTTGAGCTTTTTGGATGAAGAATTGTAATATTTCAATGGCGTCTTGGTCTAGGGGTTGTAATCTGTGATAAGGATTTTGGAGGAATCTTTGGAATTTGATTTCTAGGTCCTCTAGTGTAGACATGTTGTCACCAAGTGTTTGTCTTAAGTCCTTTTAGCAAGTGCTTGCTTAGGGATTTGGATGATGATGTGGAATGTTTAGATGATGTGTGTTGACTAGGATGAATGTTTAGATTGATTTGTTTATGTGTTTGGTGTTTATAGCTTGATTTGGCAATGTTCAAACAAATGATTATGCATATACACACATGAATCACTCACGCAAGACACATAAGCAAGTTGTTAGTTTGAAATAATGTGATGATGGTTAAGCAAGCACGTGAAGACAATTCAACAAGTCCTAGTTAAGGTAAGGCCACTATCACAAGGAGGTTCTAGTGAAAATCCAGGGGACCGGCACCCCACGAGCATCCAGCAAGCCACTTAAGACTTTAACTAACCCTACTAGGAGTTTTAATATACTCAAAGGTACACCTCCTTTCGAGTTAGCACTGTATGGTGAGCGCTAATACTGGTTAGACTTGGCTTTTACCTTATCCTCTGATTTTTATAGCAGACCGGATGAAAGTACCGCTTGAGGTCATTCCCTTGGGGTGGATACCAAGGTAGGCCTCTCTAAGGCTAAACAAAAGCAACACAAGTAAATGTTTTTGATCTCCAAGTTCGTGTTAGGAGGCGAGGAGAGAGCATACACATTTACTTGGTCACACTTGCATGGCGTTCATTAACCTTAGAAATTCAATGTGTGGAAGACAATGCAAGCACTTATTCTTTTTAAACCCAAATCCAAATGTGTTGGAAGACAATGGTTCATTTTATGCCCACTTTCGATATGTGATAGAAAACAATGTTCGTTTCAATCCCAAAGTCTAAATGTGTGATCAAACAAGATTAAGAGATGAAAGATTAGAATGAGTGCACCTGATATAATCGCTTTCCAATTTGCTATAGATGTTGATGCCAATGCTGCTCCAACTCCTTAGATGCCCTTACAAGTCACCAATTCCAAAAAGAAACAAGTAAACTTGCAAAGAAGATGATTACATTAAAAAGATGAAATCTAAAAATTCTGATGAAAATGATATGGTACAGAAAAATAGATTGCATAAATAGAAAGTTCAGGAGATTCTAAGCAATTTGAAAAAAACTTTCGCTGAAAAATGATCAAAATCGCTCAAGTTATGCTCAAATGAAGTTTGCAAGGAAGCTGAACTTTGACTGATAAAAAAGCCTGAAAAACTATATAGTTACCTAATAAAACCTACTCAGCTGCAAAGTTCTTCCTCCTAGCTTTCCAACGAGTCTTTGTTTGTGCAATTTGGCCTCCGTATGTGAAAGTTATGAAAATTTAAAAAAATAGCCTCCTTTGGCATGTAGAAAGCAAAACAAGGCTAGCTGACTATTTGCATTTGACCACTGATAGTTTAAAAACTTTGGTTACATAGAGCAGTTAAGCCCACCAGTCACCTCCTGGCAGTTTGAAAAAGTGTTTTAGCTGTGACTATTGTGGAAATGGTTGAAATGACTGCCAACGTTGATTGTCATGTCGACCGATAGAAAAGCATCGTGAATAATTGTCCACCGAGGCAATTTTGTGGTCGCTGATCTATGACAACTACTGCCTAATGGAAAAAGATTGCCCAAAGCTTGAAACTACTGAATGGGATGCAAGTCCTTAGGTTTTGGTAAATCAGACCACCACTACGACTGCTGAGAAGATCGTTGAATGAAAGACTCTTTGACTGTATTTAGTCGCTGTAGACTGTCGCTTTTGTCACAAACTGCCAAATGCTTGAAAGATGCCAGAAAACTTTTAGATCTATTGCAAACTTTTGATGAATTTCAAACACTGCGGATATGTTCACAAGATTGCCAGAAGTTTTGTTGAACACGGACAAGGTGTTGTGGCTCAATCGATGTACGATTTGATGATGTATGCTGAAGATTTATGCTGATAGGAATAATTGATGAAAGCTTTCAAACTACGACAAGGCCGATTGGAACAACCATTAGCAAACAAAATAATTATTTCTTGATGGACTTTATTTGATTGCCAAGGATATTTAGAAGAGCTGATGGTTTATGAGATAGCTGCTGCCCAATGTGACTGTTGAAAACCCATCTGGAAATTAGAGATAAGACAGCTCAGGCCGCTTGCTAGACCACGAGCCAAGTTTTGTTTTCTGCGTAGTAAAGGTTGCTATTGCTAACAGTTGAAAAGCCACCAAGAGGATGGATTTGAAATTACTCATCGAAGATCTGATGAAGACCAAAACATTTAAATCCAATAAAGGTCCGACGATTTGAAATAGAAAATGTTTGTTTTTTAGATGGGTGAGACCAATGTGGTCGCTTGTGCAGATCGCACGACTGTTGAATCTTCGAAACTACCTTTTGACTGCAACTATTGATTAAATACCTACTGCATATTTCAATGTACTGCTGGGACTAGAGATACTGACAAAAGTTGATGAGAACCGTTTGTTTTGAAATAGCCGCTTGCTGATGCAAAGGCTGATGAAGATCTAATGCCGGTGTACAAGGAATATGTCGCAGATGATTTGCGAGATCCGGAAAATGCAAAGCACCTGCAACTTATTGTATTTATATAGACTGCCAGGAAAGCAGGTAAGCAGCCTATGAAAAACTAAGACCTTCCATTGAAAGTGACCAAAGATTTGATGCATTTCCTTGCAAAGGCAGTGATAAGATTTCGATGAAATGCAATGGCTGACTGAGGATCGAGATCTATCAGAGATGTCTTCGAATGAAGGCGATTGTGTCTCTGAGGGCAACCGGTGGAATCAGCGATGAAAGGATGTTGACTGCAGCAAAAGAGAGGTGACTAGAGAATAAAGACTGAGCACAGTGGTGATGGATTTAAGGAATGGCGACTTAAGTTTGTCCGATGGCGACGACAAAGGAGTAGCAATCTGTAGAATTTGGCCATTGTCGACTGAGCTTTCGAACGGAGATCAAATGGAGGAAATCAAAGGCACAGATGAAGGAAGGTAACGATAGATCTATTAAGGGTGGTAACGACTGTAGGGTTTTAAACATTGCTGACAGAGATCTTAAGGGCTTGTGACCGCAGAAGAAGAACAACAAACCATCGATGATGAATCTTTAACCACTTGCTGTCACAGAAAAACCACTGTATCTTCATGTGAAACTGCCTATTTACAGGCTAAAACCACCTGTCAAGGGCACAATGGTGGTTTGGCATTATGACCGCTGTTGTCAAGTGCCGGTGAGTGGTGCAGGGCTGGCAGATCACAGGTATTATGATGAAACCGGTCGTCGTGGATTTTGGTAGTTGCCTGGTGTGAATTAAGGCCGCTGGTGATGATGAGATCTGCCAACAACTTGTATCTAGAACCAATGCTGATAGAAGAATCTGACAGAGATCTTAGATGATAAGAGCTTCAATAGGTCAAAACCAATGGACGGTTTATGACTACAGCCAGGTCTATGGAGGGTTATTTTGATTGGGCAGCAATGACTCATAACCGGTGGTGACAACCATTTGTCAGTAGTTTGAGGGTGGTGATCACGCCACCAAATGGTGATGAAACAATAAGTGGAAGGTAAGGGTTGATGTTTAAAGGAGATGACTACTAAATGGTGGTGGTGACCATGTTTTAATGAAACAGCGGTATGTATGGATCTCTAATAATGATTAAAGCACAGACGACATTAGCTATGGTTTTGTGACAAGCAGCGATACAAAATTTAAAATGGTGACAGGGTGTAAATGGTGGTGGCAATGGCATAGATGCAAGAAGGTGGACGAGAGGATTGAAGGCAGCAGATCCAAACTGTTGAGGAGCAATAAAATAGTCATTGCAAATGAAACTGTCGTCGGGGGTTGTAAAATCATTGCCAATGAAACCAGTTTTTGGGAGAACATGCAATGACTACCGGAAATGTATTAAACCACCGCAAAAACTTCAAGACCATTGATATAACAATTGTAGATCCCTCACTAAAAAATTGCTGGAGATCTAAAAATCCTGTCGCTGAACATGTTCGTACTAAATGCCAACTGTGAATGTAATGATTCCAGGATACGCCACAAAGAAAAACCGACGAGTTTAGAAATTTTCTGGCATGAATTTATTTACAGTGTGAAACAATTCGCATATAGCCATCATGGAATTCGATTTGACCACTCTGCAGACTTTTACTGTTGCCAAGATTTGCTATAGATCAAGATGCCATGACTATGAAGATTCGAATGGCCACTAGTGAGTATATTCTAGAGATTCAAGGGCCTTTCGTCTGGCGGTTGATGAATGAATAAATGATGACAGTTGCTAAACAATGGCGATCGGCTCTTAGGGTAGTAGGAATGAAACCAAGGTAGTGGTGATTTGGATGAGTGGCAGGCAAAAACTCTCAACCAGTGGAGGATGTTTAGCATGGTGCCACTGAGGCTTCTAAATGGTGAATCTGGGGCTCTGTGACGATAGTGACTAAAATTTCAACATTAGGAGGGAGCTTTCAAGGTAGCACAGGATTTTAAGGGGCGGCGAAGGAATGCAAATAGGTAGCGGTGGTTTCTTTGCAGAAGGTGTCGAAAGATCAAGTGGTGGTGAGAGATTCAGGTGGAGCAAACGATAGGGATGCAGATGTTGGCTAAGTGGAGGAGACTGGTAAATAGTAAAGTATAGATTGCGACCAGTTCTAAATGAGCGACGAAGATTACAAAGTATGCAGAGTTTTATAAAAGACTCATTGGATAAGCTTATGGTTATGGGTGGCTGAGATTCAAGGATTTCAACGGTGACATAGGCTATGAATTGCAGTGGTGACTTCAAAGATAACGGAGGTGACTAGTTCGAGATCTAGGGTTTCGCCATTTTTAAACCTGCAACATGAATTTTTTTGCAAACAAAATCAAACATTGCCTACAATACAAAACTCACACCAAATTTGGTCAGCTCTAGTCTTTAAAGAAGGTTTGTATGGTACGATCCGTACTGTACAGATCTGTGAAACTAAAAAAAATTTCAAATTTTTTCAAAAATTCCAGTCACGAAATATAGGGAAATTTATAGTCAGAATTCATGGAAATGAGTACCTGATTGCAACGGTGCAGTCTGTTTTCACCCAGAAGATCACCTGCAAGAATTTACCCCCAAAATTTGCAAATCTAGACAAAACTAGGGTTAGAAAAATATAATTTTTTGCTACAAAGGCTTGCAAAAATGAAAGATTGGCGGTCTAAGAGATCTGATCTTCACAAAAATAGCTCACATGAGAGAGTTAATCAGGGACGTGAGTCCCACCGGGCGTGCCAAAATGTGATAGGTGAAAGTCAGGTTTAGAAGATCAGACATAGTCATGAAACCCTAACCCTACCATCATCAAGGAATCTAATCTAGATGAAATCAAAGCATAATGCAATTCAAGCATAACATCACCTAGACCGTGCGATTCCTTGTTTGAGAGATGTGGACTGCTTCTTCAACAATGAACAATTACAAAGCTGAAAGCTGCCATGATGGATGATAAAAGCTCAAATGAATGCTCAGATGCTCAAGATCCTCAAGATGATAATGTAGGTGCTATATGATTGCTGGATCCCCCCCTCTCATATGGAATGAGAGGGTGTTTATATAGGACTCAACCAAGATCAATCAACGGTGGAGATTCAGAGGCTATGTGAATGGCTAGGATTGAAAAATACTAAATTTAGGTTCCATTAGTTGTGCATGTGAAGGATATGAGTGAAAGTTGTCTTACAACACATGATTGACTGGACAAGTGTTGGAATGTGATGAAAGGTGAGTAGTTAATTCAAATAAAATATTTGAATTAGTTGGGATATGAGTTGGATATTAATTAAATAAATAAAATTTATTTAATTAATAGGATAAATGAATAAAATGGGATAAGATATGATGTGGAAATTAATTAAATAAATAAAATTTATTTAATTAATTGGGATGAGGATAGGATATGATTGGGATATGATGTGGAATTAATTAAATAAATAAAATTTATTTAATTAATTGGCTAAGTAGGATGAGGATGGGATTAAATGGGATTTAATTAAATAAATAAAATTTATTTAATTAATTGGCTTAATGGATTAGGGAAATTAGGACAAAATGCTACAAGATGTCTAGGATAATATTTTAGGAAGGTGTTGCTAGACATGGACAAATTTGGGTGTCTACACCTACCAATCTACTCAGCATTGTGATCATCAAATAGATTTCTTCCTTGAAGTATATTCCATCAAGTTCTTGTGCACTCTGGCTACAGCCTTGGGTTTATTTTCTGGGTTATACCAATTGTAGAATATGTTTTCTCTCTAATTTCTCTCATTTCTATGAAAATCCTCATTATATTGATCTATATTAATATATCTCATTTTCTCATTGATTTCCAATCCAAATGTCCTTGCAATCCCCTCCGTGGTTAAATCAATAATAACTCTATCATACAACATAATCTTCCTGGTAGCTGGATCATAAAGATATATGCAATCCAGACACAAATCTCTGGCTTCCATAGCCAATGGAAAACTTGCAGCCTTGTATAGTCCACTCTCCCATATACATTTCATATCCAGTGAAGCATCTGCAGCAGTGATTTTCTGGAAAACATCCTTTACATTATAATTTCTTATATTTGTATCCGTTCCCACTCCACTTGTACTGATTAGAGATGGATAACCTCTGTGCAAGGGTAATTCCTCTTTTTCTATCTCCTTTCGTGGTTTCCTTTCCCTTTTCTCCTCGCCCCCTATATCTACCTTTTTCTGCTTCGGGGCCATCCTATAGAAAACACATCTTTTAACTTTCCATTTTACCTTTCACCAAGGGTTTTACTATGAATTTCCTTTTTTTACCATTTTAACCTAACCCAATTTGTCTTTTCTATTTTGACTTTTAAATTTGTTAATCCCTACCCAATTAATTAATAGTTAAAACAAGGATTTAACAAATGCCTACGTTTTATACTAAAATTACTAAAATTAACATGTATTTTACCAACTGAACCATAACAACATTTTGAGGATAAATACCTATATATCTTGACCACTAAACTCGTCGTTGACTTACTTTACTATTTTGCTTCCGTCCACTTGCTGTAATCCCATCGCCTTGGTGAATTCATCTCAATTTCTATAGCAATTCACCTTCTCTACAATTTTAATTCTTAACAATGTATATCTGAAAGCAAAATAATGTTAAATTTACCCTACTCTCGTTAAATTTTACTCTTTTTGAGTGGTAGATCGACATTGATTATAGCAATTAATGCACCAAAACTTCATCCTTCTATTTCAGTGTTTGTGTTTTTAAACTTTTTTACCGTTAGTTTAATTTTAGCATACATCGTGTTCTCCTTGTATGTTTCCTTTGTATGTTTTCTTTGTATCTTTTCCTTTGTATATTTTTAACATACAAACATTTTTGCAAGAAATCAAAACTAAAGTTCCTTCCCTTTTCCCCTTTTTTGTACATGTATCTTTGCTTTGTATATCACCTTCTATATGTTATCTTCTATAAGCACATATACAAACATCCTATACAAACCTCCTTTTTACCTTTTATCTCTCATGATGCTTTTTATTCCTTTGTATCTCGAATATGTATATCATAAACATACAAGCACTCCAAGCATACAAAGACTTTTCTATATTGAACTTCCCTTTCACATCTGACTTGTATCTCTTATTTGCATCGCTTCTTGTACATTGGCTTGTATATTGAATATATACATTGTTATTATACAAGCCCGATATGCAAGTAGTGGGGCCCACTTTACTTCTCACTTGTATCTCCGCGATACAACAATACTTGTATCAAACCCTTAGATACAAGTCTAGATACATACAAACATTTTAGTATCTCTTTTTCAGACTTCTCATTTTTATAAACCACAATTTACTTACTTTTCAACTCCGCAATGTATATAAAGTGAAATGCATCTTTTGATATACGTTAAGGTATGATGCATCATTTACACCAAACTTTAACTTCCTTTGAGTTCCACGTTGTATGTATACTGCAATGTATGTCTCCAAAACATACATACAAAGCACGAAACATACCCCAATAAAACCTCATTTCATATTATTTTCAATTTAGCGATATGCATATATAGTTGTATATCACCTTGTATGTTTCCCTTTTGCCAAACATGCAAACTTAAAATACAACTGACGGACTTAACTGATTATTCATTTTAACTCTAAACTCTGTTAGGCCCGACTTGTATGTAAGGATAAAGCGTTAGTGAAATGCATACAAGTATAATGATGTAATAAACCTGATAACTCCCTTATGCAACTCATACAACAACACAACATACAAATGACTTTGTATATGCCACATACAAACCCTCCTATAGTGCATTTTACCTAAAAACACCCATATCTTGTAGAATATTGAGAATTTTAAAATGGTTCAAAAAGCAACCCTCACTCATTTTTGACAAGGAATTCACCCTTATTATGCTCTGGTACTTAATGCTATTTTTCTTTATTTTCAACAAGGTTTGTAACATTCACTTCCTTTTCCCTTTTACCACCAAGTAGACCCACACACATAAGCAAAAGTATAGCCATAGCAGGGGTCCTCATTTTGCTAAGAAGAAAAATGGGGCATGTTGTGAGCATCACAACATGACCCTCAACTGAGATCACAAATCCTAATTACACTAACTCCTTCACAAAGCCAGACTTCAAATTTATCTACAATTTATCTTCTCTCATCCTCTCGAAAAGTCTATGAACATACATCAAATGTTCTCGCAAATTTTTTCTAAAAATTAGAATATCATTTAAAGAAATAATAACAAACTTACCAAAAAATTCATTGAGTACCTCATTCATGAGCCTCATGAAAGTGCTTAGTGCATTGGTTAGCCCAAATAACATCACTAACCACTCGTACAATCCTTCTTTTATTTTGAATGGTGTCTTCCATTTATCTCCTTCCCATATTCTGATCTATTGATACCCCCTCTTCAAATCTATCTTCGTGAAGTACTTCGCTCCACTCAAGTAGTCCATGATATCATCCATCCTTGGCAAAGGAAATCTTTATTTGATTGTGATTTTATTGACAGCCTTGGAATTAGTACACATCATTCATTCTTGATCTTTCTTAGGTGATAGTATTGTAGGTACCACACATGGGTCCTCAAACTCTCTTTGATTAGTCCAGTTTTCAACAAATCCTGAACTTGTCTATTCAACTCTTCATTTTGTATAGAAGTCATTCTATGGGATGCCTTGTTAGGTAAACTAGCTCCTGGTATCAAATCCATCTAATGACTTATGCTTCCTATAGGTGGCAAACCATCAGGTACATTATCTAAAATAATATCTTTGAATTTATCCAACATAGGTTCAATTTTTGTAGCTACATCTTCTCCTTCCTCTTTATTGATTTAATGAATCAAGGAAAAGTACATATGTTCATGCTTCATTCCATACAAAAAATTTCTACCATTTCTGCATACTTTTTCTTTTGCTTCTCTCACAAGTTTAAGTGTATGTTGCACTCCATATTTTGTCTATAAGTAGGTGTTAGCATGACTATCATGGATAGCAAAGCTATCATACTGTAACATTATAAAATGTGTACACTAATATTTTACACTTAGTTTATCACCCGAGTAGACCTAAAATGTTTACACTTGGTAATTATGACCTATTTTAACACCTTTTTACATTAAACATGTGATTCTTGATCTTGATGCACAAAACCCATAAAATTAATTATAAGGTGGGGCTAAATAGACTGAAATTTCCTTATCTTGAGAGTTTGGGGCTAAATTATCAAGGCACCCAAGATCCCTTGTCCTCTCTTTAGCCATAACCTAAATTGTGGCTTGTCGGCTTTGGAGATCTTAAATGATTCCTAATGTCAACCTCATATGGTTTAATTCTTTGAAAATCAATTGGAATGCATATAAAAACAAGTTAAGTCACTCATTGAACATCTCTAAGCTATCTTTAACTTCTTGATGGATTGTTCTTTTCTCTCATGCACTCTACTCTTCTTTAAAGCTCTCTATTGTGGATTATTGTTGTCGCACTAACATATTGTAGGTCTTGTGAAGATCTTTCTACTTCTTTGGGCTACACCAACTTCTTGAGTGAAGTTTTGATGCCACATCAAGCATGGTAGGGTTTCCATACTCATAGTAACTTCTTTCCTTCATGCTTTGTTCTAGCATTCCATTCTAATTCAGATGTACCTATGCCCTCCTAGAGCACACACTCTTTATCTATCATCTTTGCTATTGTGGAGGTGGAAAGACCATTCACGAAGCATGACTGAGGCAAGATCCTAAATAATAGCCAAATATTTACCTTCTTGTGTGTGTGTATGTCAGCTCTGGAGGAATTTGTAAAAGACAAGTTGCAGAGAGGAGGAACATAGGAAGGCGAAGACACTAGAATCATCATAGTCTACAAACCCTAATCAGGGTCTAGGCTACCCAGGCATCCTTTTCCTAGGTATTTATGCTCACAGATCTAGGTTATGATCTGATTCCTAATCTCTATTGTTGATTTGGTTTTTGGATTGCCACTTTTGATAGTCTGTTATGCTCTATTTTTTGTTAACTAGGGTCTCTTGTCTTGCCCTAACTTGATTGATTGGATTTGGTTAATTTCTTCTCTATAAACAAAAGGGTAGAACCTCTATAGTTTGGCTTTCCTTCTTGGGTAGAATAAAAGCTCAGTTTGTGTCCTAATGTTGGGTAGAAGATGGTTTGACCTAGTTTGATCTAATTAGCTAGTCTTTCTTTTCTACCTTGCATTTTGGTGAACATGTCATTTCTTGCACTTTGACATCCTTCTTGCATTAGATATGAGCTATTTTCTTATTTATCTCTAATTATATTACATTCATTCATCATTTTGCATAGTTGTATAGCCTAATTTTGCATTATTTCATTGTTAGGGTTAGGAAAAACCTTGCATTTTTAGAAAGTATCGCTAATCTTCAACCTAGGGTTTGTAGATTAATGTGTTGTTTTAGATCTTGTTTTATTATTTGATTTATTAAAGGGATTTAATTTTTTGTACCTTATCATCCTTTCTGTTCTAGGACATTCTTGCATTTGTTTGCATTGAAAAAGTGAGAAGTCAAGCATTTTAGGCTTAGAAAAAGGTATATTTGTGCATTGTTTTCATTGCATATGTTGTAGATCATAATAGAAAGATTTAAATTTCTGATTTTGCATTAGATCTAATTGAAATTACAGTATATAATCATTTAATGTTCTTTCATCTTGCATAAATAAGACTCATTTTCTAGGGTTTTGTAAAAATAATTATGTTTTTGAAAACCTAGTCAAAATTCAAAACTTCTAGAGTTTTTAATTAAGATCTTGTTTCAGATTTTTATTCTATCATTTAAATCCCAAATCTGATATTTCATTTCTGTAGCATGTCATAAATATTATTTATGTTCAAAATCAATTCTTGCATCAAAAAGTTGTGGTTTAGGGAGTAAGTATTTAAAATATAGCGTTTTTATAAGTAAAGCCTAACTAGTCTTGCATTTAGTGCATCTTTATCAAAGAAAAGTTTTGTAGATCATTGTTGCCTTCAAGCAGATACATGATTTAAGCACTTGTTTTGCACATACTACACATCTTACATTTTCAATACTTAGTTGTTGAGGTTACCAAAAACAAACATTTTTGGAATGCCCCCCTTATCGTGCACTTATAGACTATTGATTTAAATCTTATTCTACATACTCAAATCATGTCTAAATTCAATTGTAAATTTTTGTTCCATATCACACTTACATTTATTCTTGGCTTCTTAGCATTACTTCTATCCATATTAGACAACTTTACTAAATTCATCTTCATTAATAATCATGAGAAAGGTGATGGTGATAATTGTTCTTCTACTTCTACTACAAATCATGATAATGCCGTATCTATTCCAATGGATATACCCTATAATATACATGTGATGGTGACCTAGATTTGTCTATTTCACCCTATGATTTGGATCCCTCTTCCAAAATTGTTCCCACTTGTGAGGATATTTTAGCACAAGAGGATGAAATCATTTACACATTCATTAACATCACTCTACCCTCTCTTCATTCTAGTTCTCTCCCTTCAAAAGATGAAGCATTAGTGGATGAAGAGCCTTCTCTCATAAATGATCCTCCATGGGTAGATAGTGGGTATTCATCTCATCTTACATCTTCTATTTCTACCATAATACATGAGGTTCTATGACTTATCCTATGGATCTTCCACCTTTGGTTGAATGTTCAAGTACCATGGATATCACTAACAACATAAAGATCCTTGATATTCCTCCTTTCATTGAATGGTCAAGTACCTTAGATAACACTAAGGATGTAAAGACCCTTGATATTTCTCCTTTGGTTGCATGTTCCATCCCCTTGGACATCACTAAAGATACCATCATCAACAATTTTCTTAACAACACTTTACTGTCCCTGCATTCCAATGCTCTCCCTTTAAAGGATGAAGCATTAATGGATGAAGACCGGTCTCACATTAAATCCCTTGGGGATGGATGTTGAGCTTACTCAAAAGGAAAACAATGTCAATTCAACCATCATTAATAGACTTATTCCACCCACTAAATGGATGGTGAGTAAGTATAGTTTGCCTCTTTTCTCTAAACTAGTGATTATAGTTCAAGATGATCCAACACCACCTAAACCTCCAAGTTACTATCTCGATATTGAAAAAGAAATTACTAAAAAGAATCAAGGTGTTCAAAATGTGTTGTAGCATCACACAATCACTCACACATATAAAACCCACAATAAAAGTATGTACCAAGTGTGCCCATATCTCTTCCACCTCAACCTATCCTACCTCAAGCACCTTGTCTTCCTCCACATATTGGTAAGGAATATGTTCTTGTCGAGTAGCTCCGCAGTACTCCAACTTAAGATATCTTTATGGGATTTAAAACAAACATCACCTAGATACCACAAAATGATCCATGAGGCTCTACAAAAGGTATTTATTCTACCTTCAACTAGAATAAATGATGTAGCATCTCTATTTTTTTGTATGCATGTGACAACATCAGATATGTCATATCAACAACATGAATTACCTCCCATAGAAATTCAAAAGAAATATGAATCTCTTATTATATTCATCATGTATGGTAACAAGAGGATAAGATGCAATTTGATTGATGGTGGATTAGATCTCAATGTTTGTGGAATAGACTTTTTAAATAAACTCAATGTTGATACATCTCTCATCAAATTAGATGAAATGAAAATTCATGGATTTGATAATATAGATAGGCAATAATTAGATGCCATCACCTTATATATTAAGGCTAGACATGTGACATTGCCTACCATAATCCATGTCATGCCTAGTTCTCTTTCATACAATCTTCTTCTTGGTAGACCATGGATTCATGCCATGAGGGTAGTTCCATCTACTGTTCATCGATCAATGGGTAAATGCAAAGAGATTGGGAACCAAAAAGTCACCACCATGTCCAAAAGTAAAACAAAATATGAGTGCATTTTAACGTGAGTGCATTATAATGCACTCGCATTTTGCTTTGCATAAAAGAAAAAAAAAATCTCATTTTTCCTCAGTCACAGCCACGACCATTGCAAGCTTAGCAGCAAAAAACTCAAGTGAAAGCATGATTGTGTTGAAGAAAAGGCTATCCAATCAAGTGTAAGAGAGAAAATGACAAATTCATGATGCCACCTCATCATCAAAGATGTCCTCATCCAAATTTGGAGGCTCTATGGTGTAGGTGCACCCTAGCATGAATATGCCTCCATGAGGCAGATTTAGGATTTTAATTTTGTATAGGTATTCTCATTTTTGTAATAAGGTCTAGAAGGCCTCAATAAGCATGTAACAGGTCCTAGTTAGTTCATTTGAGTAAATTTTGAAGATTCAATGTTGTAGTAAGGTCATTTGAGTCATACTACATATGTTGAAATCATTAGGAAGGTTAAATTTTAAGTTTTGAGTCATATTGTAAAGTTGCAAAGGTATAAAATTGCAAAACTGATGTAAAAGGCAATTTTGCATTTGTGTGTAAAAGGGAAACTAATGTGTATTTGTTACCCATAATCCAAAAATCAGTTGTAACCATTGGGGCAGGCTTAGGAAGGCATAAAAGGCCCGACTCCATTGTTGTTAAGTGTGGGTGATTGAAGAAATGAAAGTTGAATAAAGAAAACCATTGTTTCTTGCATATTTCATCAGAAATTTAGTGTTTTTAGTTGTTGTGTGGCCCTGTACAGATAGTAAATGATGTTTAATTGGTTGTATGTGATATTACATTCAATCACCTTCCATTTTATTTTTGTTTCATGCAATTTGGTCTCCATTTGAACAAGATATTTGTAGTTTTCTAAAAACTATGGGAAACCCTTTCTAGGGTAAACAGTGGGCATTCTAAATTGTGTTTTTCAATATTGAACTAATGGAAAATGCTAAAAATGGGTGAAATGATACTCCTAAGTGTGTTTTATCATATACCAAAGGTGCAAAGTTAATTGATGGAGTTTGGTCATATTTATGTGATGCCCTAGGACTGTTCTAACCCTATTTCAGACTGGTAAAGGGTAGAAACTTGTGATTTTGATGATTTTAGTGTGGAATGCACATTCTTTATGGTGGTGTTAGTTGGAAGGTTATAAATTGGAGTATTTTTCATATTCCTCAAGTTAGGATTGACAAAATAATGAATGGTTATACCCACAAGTGGCTCTGTCCTGTTATGACTAGTTATGACAGTCACTGATAGGATTGAGTATAATGACAATTTTGTGTCCTACTAATGTTTGAAAATAATAGAATGGTGTTGGATAGAGTATTTTGGATGTTTTAAATCAATAGTAAACTTTGCAATAGTCTTTTTATTGGGATAATGTCAAGAAGAAACAGAGTTGACAGTTAGGATGCAAAAATTAGGCTTAAGGGGCAGAGTTGCAGGGTACTGTCACTAGAGTTTGGTAGGAATGCTCTTGAAGTTGGTTTTGTGGTGTTTTACTAAGCATGAGAAGACTCTATTTCATATGTTCCAAGTATTGGTTGAATGAGTTAGGTATGGAGATACTAAAAACCAATAAGCCTTGAGTGAATTAAGCCATTTGGAGGAACCTAAGAGGTAATTCTTGGAACAATAGAGAGTAGAAGTCTAAAACCCACATAATCCTTTGTTTTGGCATGCATTATAAGTGTTCAAACCCTGGGTTGAGTTCTGGGCTTGCATTTGAAGGTGCTTTCTTTGTAATTTTGGCCTAATTGGGGCTTTAGGTCACTGACAGGGGTTATTGGTTGAGGTATTCTGTCCAAAACAACCTATGCTAAGTTTGCGATACAAGATAGAGGGCCATAATGGGTATCTACTAATTGTCTAAGATTTGGGTTTGGAGGTCTGAGTCAAATGTTATTTGGAATGTTGTCATTTTGGAGGGCTACAAGCTATTTTGGGGGGTTTGTGAAGGAAGTACCAATCCTAAGTTTTGTCTAACTTGGTCAATGGATGGAATGGGTCCCCTAACATCCCAAACCAACATTTCCATGATGATCCTTGAGTTTCTTTTTGCTGTTCCCACTTCTATGTAAAGATCTTTGTTTTTGGGCTTGTAGGTGAAGTAGAACCTTGTCTAGTTTTTCTATCCTTTCCCATCCAGTTTGCCTCTACATCATAGTGGTATTAGAGATAGCAAGATTTTTATTAGTTAGTTGAGTTGTTATTGATTTGTTGGTTGCAGGTGCTTTATCCATCTTAAAATTGCAGTGAGGAAGAATTGAAGTTGTGTGTTGCTTACAGACAAGGATGAGTCTATGTTCACCATCCTCCAATGGAGATTAATCTAGGTAGAAGGTGCAAGGCAAAGAGAGTAAGGTATCTTCTAGGATCTACTGTTGGGTAAGATGGATGGTTTGTTGAGTTGGTGAGTTGTGTGGTAAGGCAGTGAGAAAGATGGATACCTGACTGAAGAAGCACTTGAGGTTGCAACCTAAAGAGTACTCCACTAATGGGAGTAGATACGAAGATGACAAGACAAAAGACAAAGTTAAAAACAAAGATGAAGGCAAGGCTGAGACAAAGACAAGCAGAAGATTTAAGAGAAAAGAAGAGGAAGCAGTCCAAAATAGATTTGAAGTTGTTTTGCAAGTACAAGCAAAGTTGATACAATATGTCTCCAAGGGACTTGGAAAGTTTTGTTGGTTGGTTGTATGGTGCAGGTGCACCCTAGCATGAATATGCCTCTATGAGGCAGACTTAGGATTTTGATTTTGTATAGGTATTCTCATTTTTGTAATAATGTCTAGAAGGCCTCAATAAGCATGTAACAGGTCCTAGTTAGTTCATTTGAGTAAATTTTGAAGATTCAATGTTGTAGTAAGGTCATTTGAGTCATACTTCATATGTTGAAACCATCAGGAAGGTTAAAGTTTAAGTTTTGAGTCATATTGTAAAGTTGCAAAGGTATAAAATTGCAAAACTAAGGTAAAAGGCAATGTTGCATTTGTGTGTAAAAGGGAAACTAATGGGTATTTGTTAACCCATAATCCAAAAATTAGTTGTAACTATTGGGGCAGGCTTAGTAAGGCATAAAAGGCCTAACTCCATCTTTGTTAAGTGTGGGTGATTAAAGAAATGAAAGTTGAATAAAGAAAACCACTGTTTCTTACATATTTCATAACAAATTTGGTGTTTTTAGTTGTTTTACGGTCCTGTACGTATAGTAAATGATGCCTAATTGGTTGTAAGTGATAGTACATTCAATCACCTTCCATTTTCTTTTTGTTTCATGCAATTTGGTCTCCATTTGAACAAGATATTTGTAGTTTTCTGAAAACTGTGGGAAACCCTTTCTAGGGTAAATAGTGGGCATTCTAAATTATGTTTTTCAATATTGAACTGATAGAAAATTCTAAAAATGGGTGAAATGATACTCCTAAGTGTATTTTATCATATACCAAAGGTACAGAGTTAATTGATGGAGTTTGGTCATATTTATGTGATGCCCTAGGACTGTTCTAACCCCGTTTCAGACTTGTAAAGGGCAAAAACTTGTGATTTTGATGATTTTAGTGTGGAATGCACATTCTTTATGATGGTGTTAGTTGGAAGGGTATAAATTGGAGTCTTTTTCATATTCCTCAAGTTAGGATTGACAAAATAATGAATGGTTATACCCACAAGTGGCTCTGTCTTGTTATGACTGGTTGTGACAGTCACCGATAGGACTGAGTATAATGACAATTTTGTGTCCTACTAATGTTTGAAAATCATAGAATGATGTTGAATAGAGTCTTTTAGATGTTTTCAATCAATAGTAAACTTTTCAAGAGTCTTTTTATTGGGATAATGCCAAGAAGAAACAGAGTTGATAGTTAGGATACAAAAATTAGGCTTGAGGGGCAGAGTTGTAGGGTACTGTCACTAGAGTTTGTTAGGAATGCTCTTGAAGTTGGTTTTGTGGTGTTTTACTAAGCATGAGAAGACTCTATTTCATATGTTCCAAGAATTGGTTGAATGAGTTAGGTATGGACATACTAAAAACCAATAAGCCTTGAGTGAATTAAGCCATTTGGAGGAACCTAAGAGGTAATTCTTTGAATAGCAGAGAGTAGAAGTCTAAAACCCACATAATCCTTTGTTTTGTCATGCATTATAAGTGTTCAAACCCTATTTTGAGTTTTGGGCTTGCATTTGAAGGTACTCTCTTTGTAATTTTGGCCTAATTGGGGCTTTAGGTCACTGACAAGGGTTATTGGTTGAGATATTCTGTCCAAAACAACCTATGCTAAGTTTGGGATATGTGATAGAGGGTCATAATGGGTATCTACTGATTGTCAAAGATCTGGGTTTGGAGGTTTGAGTCAAAAGTATTTGGAATGTTGTCATTTTGGAGGGCTACAAGCTATTTTTGGGGCTTTGTGAAGGAAGTACCAATCCTAAGTCTTGTCTGACTTGGACAATGGATGGAATGGGTTCCCTAACATACCAAACTAACATTTCTATGATGATCATTGAGTTTCTTTCTATTGTTCCCACTTTTGTGTAAAGATCTTTGCTTTGGGCTTGTAGGTGAAGTAGAACCTTGTCTAGTTTTTCTATCCTTTCCTATCCAATTTGCCTCTACATTAGTCTAGCATAGGAAGAAGATAGGGTTTGACTAATTTTTTTAGTTTGAGAATAATTTTTGTGTTTTTCAATGTTTGATTTGTTTTTATATTGCATTTATAGTTACTAGGGAAAGAGAAAACTTAAATCCAGCTGAAGAGGTTGAAAACAACCCCCAAAACCCTCCAAACCCTCCAAACCCACCTTCACCTCCTTTTAATGTAAGGGATAATCAAGAAAACTACCTACAGATAATAGAAGAAAACAAGAAACATCTTCAAACTATTATTCAAACCCTAAACAATCCAAGTGGAACCACTAATCGTAGGAGGGCGCTTGCAAAATCACTAGAGGAGATTGTTTCCCACATGGATTCAGTGACAAAACAAATCACCAAATTCCAAGACTATAGGGAGAGGTCTTGACAATATTATGTTGACAAGTTGTCATATGAACAAGTCAAGAATGAAAAAATTACAAAATCTCAATTATGTGCACACTTTATTAATCCCAGAACCAGCCAAAGATTAGAAGAAAGTTGCAAACAATTCCCTATACATTGATGTCAGAATGAAGAAATATCCCAAAAATTTTGGGATAGATGGTACATGGTCTTTGATGAGCTCCCATGCAACAATGATGAGGTGCCACAATATTTCTTGAGGAAACTCCATTATGAGTTCGTCCTCAATAAGATTTTGAATTATTTTGATATTCCTGAGTTCTAGGGTAGAGGTGGTGGCTCTGTCCAAGATAGACCTAGGGCTCAGCGAGATGAAAACTATGTGCCTATAGCCCTAGAGAGGCTAGAACATATGTCACTCTCTTTGGCTTTAAAGGAGAGTGTTAAGGTGGAGACATTACATTCATTGACTACTCTCACCCAAACTCTATCACAACATGCTGATGATCTTACCCAGGCTGATGAGGGTAAGGTTAGTAGGCATCATGTGTCCCCACATTTGTGCAGTTCATGTGGGAACCTATGTGATTATGGGACACAGGACATATGACAGGACTCTCGATAGGATTCTGCGACATAGGGGTAGGATGATGTGACATAGGGGTAGGACATATTAGATGAACTTGTTCTCAGTGATGATCTCTTACACAATACATTTGGTATTGACTCTCAGGTAATTTGTTACAAGTTTCATCTTGATTTAGTATATTGTTATTTGAAATTTGTAATTAATTTTATATGATTATCTATATTATAAGTCAAAAATAATGTATGTAATTATCTGCTCAATGAAATTCCAGGGTCAGAGTCTTCATCCTGCCTCCGTTACCCATCCATTGGTGGGTTATGAGAGGAGGTCAAGTCAGCAGGTATGTAATTTATCACATAATCTTAATTGTTGTAGATATGTCAAAGGTAATATTATTTTGTGACAATTTGATGATTTCAACAGTCACTAGCACCTCCACAATTTCCTTGGTCCCCTAGATGCCAACACACCACTTTTACGAAGGTAAATTTAACCATTTATAATCATTATGCATTTTTAAAATAGTGTTATGTATTTATTTTGTTTGAATAATATTGAACTTGATTTTCAGATGCTGAGTATAGTGGAGACTCCTCCTCATCTTCGTGAGTCAGCGCAAATAGGCATTGCTGCAGCCATGATGTCTTCAAATCCTTTGACCAAGGTATGAGCCAATAACATGAAAATGTCATAATTTTATATTTCTTGTTTTATCTCATGTCATTTGATGTACATAAATAAAATTTATGTTTAGACAATTTTGCTTCTTGATGCTTCTCGCATGAGGTCACAACTCCAGTCCATCCAAATACAGATGTAGAGAGAGACAAGATGATGGAGAGTGATCATCGGGTGGTAGTAAGTGATCGATTACATATGTGATGTTATATATTTCATACATTTTCTATATTAATGTGCATATATTGTTTGATTGTATTAATAGGTGGAGCTGGATTGACTTCTGTCAAAGAGGTCTACTCAATGACAGAGAGAGGATGAGCTGGTGATTGGCTCTACATCTTTACGGTCAAGCAAGGGCCGCCGATTATTTCATAAAAGTCCATAGGAAGCTAGTTTTTGGGACATTTTCTGTATGCCTAGATGGCTTTGTATACATACTTTTGTATGAACTACCGATGTATATTTTTGAATATATGCCTGTATGGCTTTGTTTGAACATGCCTATATGGCTTTGTATATAAACTAGATGTTATGTTCATGACATTATGTAGATGATAGTGTATATTAAATATTTAATATGATGATCAATTTTCATTACAAGAATTTGGTTTTACACATGCCAATTGCATTTGCTTGAAAGTTTATAAATCATTTTCAAATAATCCATTTTGTGCATATCTTGTAATCATTGTATTCTATGGGACTGTGCATTTCTTTGAGGCATCATTTCAAATAGTTCATGCACCTTGTCTATGCCTCCACACTTTCCATATAGTTCATGTTCCTTCATGAGGTGACATTTCTTTGGGACATCATGCCAAATAGTTCACGTGCCTTGTCTATGCTTCCACACTTTGCATACATGTCTACAAGGGCAGCTGCAATTACAACATGTGAAAAATTTCCTATATCCTTTATGATTTTATGGCTATCCATACACTATTCCAAACATTCTATTTTGGTGTATAGATAGGGAGGATGTTGGAAAATGTTGTGGAATTTGTCTTTAAATGTGCCAATTGCTTTTACTTGTTCAAAAGTTTCTAAAGTATTTTCAACAAATCCATTTCATGAATATCTTGCAATCATTGCATTCCATGAGACAAGATTTCTTTGAGGCATCATGTCAAACAGTTTGAACATTCGTTGTATATGCTTCCACACTTTGCATACATGTCTTGAAGGGTACTTACAACTACGACATTTTACAAAATTCCTATATCCTTTATCCTTTGATGCAAGCTAACTCCATAGTGAAGGGTGGTTGATTTGTTTTGGTGGGGATGAGGGTGTAGGGGTGGGGCAATGTGTTACAAGACATAGCATCACTAGGAAAAGGGTCTTTGTTTACCATAGCATTGGTGACAATAACATACCAATTAAAGTTTTGTCTAAGAAGTGGAAATTATGTCAACCTATATTGTGAAAGAAGAAAGTCATAAAATGGCTCCCATAGGGAATATCATTAGGTCTTTAATTATCCATTTAGTCATGTACACAATGTCAAAAGTCATATTTTAAAGTTCATAATTAGTGGAATTAGTTTTAAGTGATGGGAGTGGGCTATTCTAAGAAATAAGACAATATGGACTAGGTTGATAGTTGGCATGCATGTGACTTGTATGCATTTTAAATAGCACTCAATGAAAGATTTTAACCTTTTTTCATAAAGGCATAGCTTGTATTGTAGACAATCATGCTTAACTTGATTCAAATAGTGCCACATTACAACGTCATAGTGTTGATTGATATTGAAAAAGATGTTACTTATTGCTCGCCCAAACATGTTTTGTCTTTTCCTTTCCTTCTCTCTTAGCATTGTAATCGCACCATTAAATTGAGTCCTTCAACAATTACTTGGGAAGGATCTATGAAACTTTATTATTATATGGCTGGCTTTCTTTCGAGGAATGAATTTTCTTTTTTCACTCAGCCCAATAAAGTTGGAAGTGTGTCTATTCATCTAAATGTGCATTAAGATGTGCTTTCTAGGTCTTTTGAATTTTTGGACCAAGGAGATGGTATTTGTTGAAGAATAGTATGTTTTTCTTTATGTGGTCACATTCAATGCTCATTCACCTGCATGTTGCCAATTGGATTTTAGTGCTTTCTTTGGTGTATGATTTGAATTTTCTTGTAGTCTTATAGCAATTGGGATGAGTAGAAAATAGTTAATTTCAATCTTTGTTGGCACCTAAATTGTTCCTAGGATTTATTGGCACAGTAGGTCTGATATTTGGATGTATCAGACTATGGACATCAGAAATAAGGAAGATTTGATGTGTTAGAGCTTAGTTTTTGTTTGTTTGTTAGAACAAATGATAGGTGGATGGAGAGAGAGGTCCTATAGACCATGAACCATAGGTCTTGAACATCTTTGAAGGGTTGAAACAAGTTAAGGCATGACTGTCCCAAGAAGTCTAATTTCACAGCCTTAGGGTGTAAGTCTTGAAAGCCCATGAATTGTTGCATTATTGAGTCATCACATAGGAGTTGTTATGAGAATTTAAACACCAAGTCAAGCCTGCCCCATGATAAGTACATTGTCGCAAGGTCTATTGGTTCAAGAGTCTAAAAAGAGTTCAATGTTATAGTCCTATAGAGGTACACCTAGGAGCATAAATGAAGATGGTGTGAGAAAACTTTGTCATTTTGTGTTGTTGTCCTAAAGAAGGTCCTTCCTTTGCATCAGGATCCCACTTTGGTATAGGTAGAGAGGATGTAGTGTGGAATTTGGCTTTACACCCACTAATTTCTTTTTCTTGAAAGTTTCTAAAGCCTTATCAACAAAACCATTTTGTGCATATTCTATGATCATGACATTCCATGAGATTCCATTTCTTTAAGGCTTCATGTCAAACTATCCACTTTCCTTCTCTATTCTTCCACATTTTGTATACATGTCTCCTATGACAGTTGCAACTACAACATCTTACAAAATTTCCATATCCTTTATGATTTGATGGATGTCCATGTACTGAAAGGAAGCTAGGTGTGCGAAAATTGCTTCCTACACTAATCTAATGAGGGGAGAAGAGTGCAAATTCAAATTTATCCTAACTATTATAGAAACATTAAACCATTAACATGAGATATTGCAGCAAACACATAATAGAGAAGGTGAGATAGAAGAAGAGGGACACAAGATATACGTGGGTGAAAAACCCTTATTGGGTGAAAAACCCCACACTCTAAAACCTGCACAATGTATTACCAAAACAAAGAATGCTTACAACACACATGCAATGCAAGCTCTCAGGAGTCTTCAACACTCATATCTAGAGACAAACTGGCAGCATAACAATACCTATCAAACTTGTAATACATCTCCTTCTCCAAGCACCTATTTATATAGAATATACACGACAAAATTTGTCCTATCTTGGAATGGGTGTCCAACTTGGTCTCATGGCCCAAAACCCATGCCTAAGGACACTTGGTCAACATTGTAGAATTTACCTGACACTTGTCCATAGATACCATCCCAAAGAGGTCACCTATTTCCCAAATGGGCTATGACAAATGCTCTTACGACACTTACGACCATCATAGAATCTGTCATAGCAGTTACAACTTACAGGTTTAAGAGAATATGTCATACACAGGCTATAAATAGCATATTCTCTTACAACATGTCATAGTCCACCATGGGGCACCCAAATATGCCTTTTTCAAAGATGCTTCATGACACATGTCTTCACCTATCTTACAAGATTCTATTTCTGACTCTTACATGTCATAACTTTGTCATAGGAATCCATCATAACCGTTTTGGTCAAACATTCCCTTACATAACATCCAAGATGCTGACACATGGCAAAATGCTCCTACCAAAAAGTGGGATGCCTATCTCCTCATGTGAGGATAAAATTACAAGTTGTCATATTCCATGTAGGATGACACATCA
Source organism: Cunninghamia lanceolata (assembly GCA_027924645.1). Lineage (NCBI taxonomy): Eukaryota > Viridiplantae > Streptophyta > Pinopsida > Cupressales > Cupressaceae > Cunninghamia > Cunninghamia lanceolata. The sequence goes on along the minus strand of BSBN01000419.1, from coordinate 10,548,175 downwards.
CCGTGCCACATCCCACAAAATGACAATATGGAATTTACAATAAATTTACAACATAGGCAATGAATTAATAAATACAATCATAAATAATGAAAGGAATTACCAAGGTTGAGACACGTTAATTCCCAACATTCTCCCACTTGTTGAACACCTTGTAAGAGCCAATAGAATAACATTATTTAACTGCTATACGATGAAAGGCCGATAGACTCCAAACACCATCTGAACTTCTCTATGCCCACTGGCTTCATCAATGCATCTGCAACATTCTTCAAAGTATATACCTTATCCAAATTTACCTTCCCATCCTCAACCATGTCTTGCATGAAGTGAAACTGAACATCAATGTGCTTTCTTCTAGCATGGAAAGTTAGATTCTTTGCAAGGCAAATTGCACTCTAACTGTCACAACTGATCATAATTTGACCTACATCAACACCAATATCAGAACACAATCTCTTAAGCCAAATGGCTTCCTTACAAGGATGAGTTGTATCCATATACTCAACTTCTATAGTGGACAAAGCAACCACAGGTTGTCGCTTACTCATCCAACTAATCGAACCACCAAATAGTGTAAACAAATAAGCACTCGTGGATCTCCTGCTATCAATGTCCCCTGCTCAATCAGAATCCACAAATCTATGAATACAAACTGAATGCAGAGGTCCTGTAGCCTTGCCATGATAGCGAATGGAATACTCGAAAGTACCCCTCAAGTATCTGAACACTCTCTTAACTGCATCCCAATGTACCTATCTAGGATTAGCCATAAATTGACTAAGGACTCCCACTGCTTGGGCAATGTCTAGTCTTGTGCAGACCATAGCACACATCAAATTGCCAACAACACTAGCATAAGGTACTCTACTCATGTCCTCCACCTTACTAGGAGATTTTGGACCATCATTAACAGACAACTTTGTCCCCAATGAAACAAGAACACTCACTGGTCTACAATCTGCCATGCTGAACCTATCCAACATGGTCTTCACATACTTACTTTGGCTTAACCAAAGTTTTATGTTAGTTCTGTCTCTTCTGATTTCCATTCCAAGAATGTACTTGGCTGGCCCTAAATCTTTCATTTCAAACTATGCTCCCAACTAAGACATAAAATCAGAAATCATATTCTTACCCTTCCCAATGAGTAACATATCATCAACATATAATGCAACAATGAGAATACTATCACCATCAAACTTATAATACACACAATGATCTGATTTTGATCTCAGATAACCAATTGACAACACAAAGGCATCAAACTTCAAGTACCACATCCTAGGAGACTGCTTCAAACCATACAAAGACTTCTTAAGCTTGCAAACCAAATTTTCTTTACCTTTCTCTATGTAATGCTCTGGCTGTGACATGTAGATTTCTTCCTCCAAATCACCATGAAGGAAAGTTGTCTTCACATCCATCTGTTCTATCTCTAAATCATAAGTAGCTGCAAGAGATAATAGAAATGTAATGGATGTCATCTTTGCAATAGGAGAGAAAATTTCACCATAATCAATTCCCTCCACTTGTGAGTACCCCTTCACAAACAATCTAGCCTTGTACTTTTCAACACTACCATCTACACCGAATTTATTCTTGAACACCCATTTATAGCCAATGAGTTTCCATCCATTAGGCAAAGGCACCAAGTCCCATGTTTTGTTCTTTTCCAAAGAAGCCATCTCATCTTCCATGGCCTGCTTCCAGGAACCTACATCTTTCATGCCCATAGCCTCTTTCACAGTTCTAGGCTCATCAATGTTCGAAAGTAAAGCAAAAGCACAACTAGAATCAAGTAATGAATAACCAAAGCTATTAGGTTGCTTTCTTATTCATATAGACCTCCTCAATGGCTAAGGTTGAGGTTCTACTTCTTCTTATTTGCTTCCAAAGCTACTAGAGCTCTCCTCATCATTAGGCTTCACAGGGTCTGTTAGTTCAGTCTTCTTAGGGGTAGAAGGAAACTAAACCACATCTTCTTTCTTTTCTGACTGTTCTAGCTGTAGAACAATGGAAGAGGGCGTTAGCTCTCTAAAGATAACACTTCTTCTATACAACACTTTCTCAGTCATGGGATTCCAAAGCTTGTATCCTTTCACACCAACACCATAGCCAATGAAAATACATTTAACAACCTTGTTCTCTAACTTAGACCATTTCTCCCTAGGCATATGTGCATATGCCTCACAACCAAAATACATGAAGATGCCTTACTGAAGGCTTCTTAGCAGACCACACCTCCATAGGTGTTTTTCCAACAAGAGCTAATGTAGGAGATCTATTTACCAGATAGCAAGAAGTGGCAATAGCTTCAGCCCAAAACTTTTGTTCAAGGCTTGCTCCACTAAGCATACTCCTAGCCTTCTCCATCAGTGTCTTGTTCATCCTCTCTACAACTCCATTTTGTTGCAGGGGGTATGGAGTTCTCTTATGCCTTTTAATCCCTTGCTCTTTGCAGAACTTATCACTCTACTGAACAAAACTCACCACCATTGTCAGTTCTCAAACACTTAATATTTTTACAAGTCTAGTTTTCAGCAAAGGCTTTAAACTCCTTAAACTGACTAAAGACTTCAGTCTTTCTTCTGATAAAATAAACCCATGTCCTTCTACTGTAATCATCTATGAAAGATACAAAATATACAAATTTTGATAATGAAGGAACAATAATAGGACCGAACACATCATAATGAATAAGATCCAATACACTAGAAGACTTGTGAGAACTAGAGTAAAACTGAACATGGTTTTTCTTTCCATAAATGCAATGTTTACGAAAGTCAAACTCGAGATTACAATCATTTAACCCCTCAACAAGTTTTTTATTTTTCAAAGGTATGAGACCCTTCTCACCAATGTGGCCATATCTCAAATGCCATAACATAGTCTTTTCAGTAGGAAGCTTAGCTTCCAAAGCATGTGCACAACCATTGAAACTGGTTACAATAGATTTCTTCACTGCATGTTTAGATGGTGGGGATGAAGTGACAGTAGCTTGTTTCCTTGAGTCAGAAGAACTATTACACTTTGAAGTGCATGTCTCTAGTTGAAATAGAGTACCCCTCCAAGTACCCTTCACAAGCACCATAGATCCTCTTGTCATCTTGCATCCATCCTTCGAAAAGACAACCTGCACACCTACATTATTCAACATACTTATAAAAAGCAGGTTCCATACAAGGCCTAGAATGTGCATAACTCTAGTGATCCCCTTCACTTGTCCATCAGGGAATCGGATTGAGACTCTTCCACAACCAACAATCTTCAGATGAGAGTTGTCACTAAGGTACACCCTTCCACCATTAAACTCTTCATATTTGGTAAATCCAGTCTCAATGCCAAGTCATGTGGAATGATGCACCAGAATCAATCAAACACACATCATTAGATGCATGGGTGGCTAGGGCTATGATGAAGGCATCACCATCATCTTGTGACTTGTCAGAATCTAAATCAAGAGCTTTCTTCTTCTTTTTCTTCTCATCTTTGCATTCCTTTCAGAAATGCCCAGTTTTACTACAGTTCCAATGAAGAGCCTTGGACATTCCAAGAGATTTGGATCTCCCACAGGGATTTGGATCTACCCTTCTCATCTTTCTTGTTTTTCTTCTTCCATTTCTCCTTGGGTCTTCCACAAACCACAAGAGCCTCTTTGGCTGATTCAGATGTCTTCCTCTGCATTTCTTTAGATAACAACAAGGACACCACATCTTCCATCTTGAAGGTGGTAGTGGTGCTTCTAATAGCCATTGCAAGATGATCCCATGAATCTAGCAAAGAACAAAGAAGGGCCATACAATGATCCTCCTCCTCCATTTTCACACCCATAGATGTCAACTGTGCAATGATCATGTTGAAAGCATTCATGTGGTCTGTAACAAATCCTCCATCTTCCACCCTTAGAGAAAACAACTTCTTTTTCAAGAAGAGTTTGTGCACCAAGGACTTGGCCTGATAAACATCACCCAACTTCTTCCAAAGATCCTTCATTGTCTTCTCCTCATGGATGTTCAATAGATCATATTCAGCTAAACAGAGTCTAATAAGACCCTCAGCCTTTTGATCTTTGAGATCCCAATCAGCTTGTTGCATTGCTGTGGGTTTAACACCGGATACCATTTCCCATAGGTCACAATCAACAAGTAGGTCCTCCATCTTCAATTTCCACAACTCAAAATTAGTGCCATTGAATTTCTCAACCTCTAACCTTTTGGATGTGGTTACCATCTCCTTGCTGCAATAAGGTACAAAATACTCTGCACAAGACTCCACTCAACCTAAGATTAGCTCAAAAAACCCCTACCTAGCAGCTGAACCAAAATATGGCCAGTCTCTAATACCAACTAAAAGGAAGCTAGGTGTGCAGAAATTGCTTCCTACACTAATCTAATGAGGGGAGAAGAGTGCAAATTCAAATTTATCCTAACTATTACAGAAACATTAAACCATTAACATGAGATATTTTAGCAAACACATAACAGAGAAGGTGAGACAGAAGAAGAGAGACACAAGATATGCATGGGCAAAACCCTTATCAAATGAAAAACCCCACACTCCAAAACCTGCACAATGTATTATCAAAACAAAGAATTTTTACAACACACTTCCAATGCAAGCTCTTAGGAGTCTTTAACACTCATATCTAGAGAAAAACTAGCAGCATAATAGTACTTGTCAAACTTGTAATACATCTCCTTATCCAAGCACCTGTTTATATAGAATATACAAGGCAAAATTGGTCCTATCTCATAATAGGCATCCAACTTGGCCTCATGGCCCAAAACCCATGCCTAAGGACACTTGGTCAACGTTGTAGAATGTGCATGACACTTGTCCATAGCTCCCATCCCAAAGAGGTCACCTATTTCTAAAATGATCTATGACAGATGCTCTTATGACACTTAGGACCATCATAGAATCTGTCATAGCAGTTACAACTTACAGCTATAAAAGAATCTATCATACACAAGCTATAAATAGCATATTCTCTTACAACATGTCAGTCCACCTTGGGATGCCCAAATATGTCTTTTTCAAATATGCTTTATGACACATGTCTTCACCTATCTTACAAGCTTCTATTTCTAACTCTTACATGTCATAACTTCATCATAGGAATTCGGCATAACCATTTCAGTCAAACATTCCCTTACACAACATCCAAGATATTGATACATGGCAAAATGCTCCTACCACAAAGTGGGACACCTATCTCCTCATGTGAAGACAAAATTATAAGTTGTCATCTTCCATGTAGGATGACACATCACCGTGCCACATCACACAAAATGACAATATAGAATTTACAATAAATTTACAACATAGGAAATGAATTAATAAATACAATCATAAATAATGCAAGGAATTACCAAGGTTGAGACACCTTAATTTTGAACATGTACTGTGTTCCAAAGATCTTAGTTTGGCAATAGTAGAGAGGATGTAGTCAAAGGTTGTGGATTTTAGCTTTACACCCACCAATTGGTTTTGCTTAAAAGTTTCTAAAGCATTATTTGCATATCCTACAACCATACCATTCCATGAGACCACATTTCTTTGAGGCATCATGTCAAATAGTTCACTCACCTTGTCTATGCTTCCATATTTTGCATACATGTCTTCTAGGGCAGTTGCAACTACAACATTTTTTAAAATTCCAATAGACCACATTTTTTTGAGGCATCATTTAGTGCAACTACAACATTTGATAAAATTCCCATATGCATTTTGTAAGAATACATGAGATACTATATATTTCCTTATGATTACCCTAATTAGTAAGAATTAATAAGAAAGAAGCATAATGGCAATAATTAGCATTTAAGGATTTCTAATGAAGACCCAGGGTTTGGGTGCCAATGGAAACTCACCAAACCCTTAGATCAATCTTTATTTGAAAATATTTTATGATTTGGACTAATATAGATGCTTGGGTATCTCATGATCATATTGAGATCTAATCATTGCTTTGTTTCTTGTAGGGTTTGTTTCCATGCTTCTAATCATAATAATCAAGGTTATGGGACAGCAAGGTTATGGAATAGCTCTTGTCATGTCATATGAGGAGATCATGGCCACAATACCATCAAGATGTAAATTTCAACAACAAATTTCCATCTGTCCAAACCCTACCATCGTACACACTCAAGAAAGCTTCAGTTTCATGTAGTAGAAAGATGCTAGGAGTGAAATTTTGCATTCCATAACTCATGGGGCCAAACGGACTATGCCAACACATTGGAGTGGGTGGGTAAATTCTAGGGGAGGTCTCGTTTTGTGTGCCAAGTGCCCAATCGTTTGGGGTAGCAGGCTACCAACAAAGTCCCTTAAGATCCCTAAGATGAAAAAACTACCAAACTTCGGCAGAGCAGTTCTCAAAATTCATGGTAGATGGGAACATTTGATTAGACCTAAAGGTGCATGTGGGGTCTATCTACAATAACCTCTCTCAATTTTGTTCAACTCTTGGTTGTTTGACCATGCTTGAATCAAACACATTCTTGCAAAATGATTCAGTTCCATGTAGTGGAAAGGTTGCTATGTGCCATATTTTTTGTTCTACTCATCGTGGGGCCAAACCAACTACACTAACATGTCTGGGTGGGAAAGTAAATGGTAGGGGAGGTCTCATTTTGTGCACAAAGTGTCTCAGTCATTCCAGGTTGCAAGCTACCAGCAAACACGAAAGGTGCTAGGTGTTGGTAGCCTGCAGGCCAGAATGACTGATATGCTTGACACACAAAACAAGACATTCCCTACCATTTACCCACCAACCCAGACATGTTGGTGTAGTTGTTTCACCACCAAGACTTGTGGAATGCAAAATTTTAGTGTTAGCAACTTTCTACTTTGTCGATAGCTTACAGCCCAGAATGACTAGCACACTTGACACTTGAAGTGAGACCTTCCCTACCATTTACTCTCCCACCCTGACATGTTGGCTAATTCGGTCTAGCCCAACGATGAACAAATGTGAGGCCTACCTTTTTCACTTCTGTTCATGAGACTATTTGCAGTGCTATTGCTATTACTTTTAGGTTGAGAAACTATTGATCTTAGAATCTTGTTTATTAAACCTAATTGATTTTTAAGAAAATAATTGTGCAATGATAATTAGATGTTGCTTTTAAGAAAATGATGAATGGATACTATTAGAAATGGAACTTTAATGTGATTTCAGTATGATTATATGGTAGAATGTTTAGGTATGCATGTATTTAAATTGCTTTGGCTATGATATATTTATGTGTTATTAACTTCGAGATTGAGTGTGCAAGTATTGCTAACGAAACCACAAATACAGGAGATCATTCCACACCCTATGTTGTATCCCTTGTGAAGCCGATCTAGTTCCATGAGGAACTAAGATCAACCTCGTGCATGGTGAAATGTTGTAATGTTGTAATGTTGTAATGTTGCATGAGGTCAAGGGAATTAGGTCTACCTTTTGATTTACTTATATTGTGATATGTGTTGTAAGAAATGTTGTTATGAATCTTGTTTTAACTTTATTTTCTTTTAGACCCTTTTCTTGTGTTTTTACTTGACTCTGGGAGTCCTTACTAGGTAAAAATCAACCCTAGGTTATACCCCATGGATCTAGGGACCCTTTTGACTAGGATAACCTTGGAATAACCTCCATATGGTCACTTTAACTTCACAGTGAAGTTAAGTGACGAATTTGGATGCATGGGGATAATGGGATGAGTGGAATCCACACTCAGGCCCACTTCCAAGTCATGGAATGACTCCATGATCCCCCACTAATGGAGTGCTTTGTCTCTTTGTGCCTCTCTTTTGGTGGGGGTCCCCCATAAAAAGGGTGGTGTGTCATCCACTCCCTTATTATTTTTATTTTACTTATTATATTTTATTCCTCCATGTGTTGTAAAAGGGCTATAGTGGGGGACCTCTTGAGTGGGGTTAATTGTTTTAAGTCCACTAGGATAATGGATGAGGAGTGGGTTTAGTTTTTTAATGCCACTTGGGAATAAGGAAATTGGGGGAATTAGTTTTAAAAGAGAGAGGAAGGAGAGGGTAAGGGGGTTGGATTATTGAGGAAAAGAAGGAGAACTTGGAGGAGGAGACTAAGGGTAGAGATCTTGTTCAAACTACATCCATAATAGGGCTTGTAAAGGTTAGTGAGCAAGTCTACTCACCTTGTATGATCTGTTACTTGTTGATGAATGTTGTTTTGCAAAGATTGTCTATGTGTTATTTCTGTTATTTGGGGTTTGTGATGGGTGTTTGAAAGAGCTTCTTCTAGTTGAAGGACAATGCTCATCATGTGTAGGGAAGGGAAGGTGTGAACCTCCTTGGGTGTATTCTTGTTTTCGGTATATGGAAGCCTTGAGGGCATGTTGGTAATTTTGAGCCAAGAGGGCTATAAGGCTTGAGAGCCTATTTGTGATATCCCTGGGATTTTGGTTATTTGGTTGGCTTGAGGCCATGAGAAAGATTAATTTTGTATTGTGAGTAAAACCATGGGTGTTGTGTGTTGTTTGTTTCTATTGTTGTGTAGTGTTTTTGGTCTATTCTACCCTAGGTGTGTGGATGATCTCCCTAGCTCGGGGGTGACCCTCTTGCGGGTCTGTTGTAGGGAGGAGAGCTAGTTGGTTGGTGTTTTCTTCCTTGTTGTCATGTAGGTTTCTCTTGGAGCTTATTTAGAGAATTGGGAAAGTTTTATTGTTTGGGGAAAATGTATCTCATCCTTACTGGCAAGGAGAGTTTGGTTCTTAAGATTCTTCCTGGATAAGTTCCTTTTAGAGAGGAGAGATATCTCCCTCTGATATTGTAAATATTGTATTGGGGGAAGATAGCAATTCTTTCCTTAGAGTGGTTGTGAGTTGTACAATCTTACTGTTGTTATTCTTGTTATCAAATTGTAAGTTGTGAAAATTAAGTTTTGATCTAGACAAGTTGTTAAGTTTATTTTTGGTTTTCTTTAGTGAGAAAGTTACATTTATAGTATTATGAAAGATGTAAATTTGCCTTGGAAAATAAAATTAAAACTTGATTTAAGTATGGAATGGAAAATAATCTAAATCGATTTACTTGTCTGTTTATTTGGTTATTGAAGTGGAAGATTTATTAGTTCCCTATATTTACTCTTAAACTTTAATTTTTATTTGAAATGGAATGTATACTTGATAGATCAAAATTTAGTTGAAATATACGTATTTAAATGGTTATTTACTTTCTGTTTCACTCAAGTATTTATTATATTGTAAATAAAAATGTTAGAGATAGTGTGAAATGAATTTGTTAAATTGAGAACTAAAAGGTTGTAGGAAATATGAAACTTCGTTATGAATTATATATATATATATATGGTTTAATTTAAATGAAATGGTGAAAATGTGCTATACTTGTATATATATATATATATATATATATATATATATATATATATATATATATATTTAATTAGTATTAATTAGAAATTACAAAATTAGCAAATGAAATAAACTAAGGAAGTTCACTGTTTACACAGTCGAATTTTACATGATAAACGGTGGGGGTTTAAACCCCCACCGAAATCCTTTAAACAAAAGGGTCTGGGGAGGGGCGGAGCCCCACCCACACCCCACAGAGTGGGTTGTGGGTGGGGCTCTGCCCCTCCCCACACCCCCACTATGGATTTTAACTCACACCCCCGCCGTCGCTTCCCCGTGTCCACATCTCCAATGCTACCTGCGCCGACCCTCCTCACCTCCCTGCCGACTGTGTCTCTACCGCCGCCCTCTGCGGTCTCTCCAAACCTCCACTCCCTCTACCGTGCACTACACGCCGCCCTCTGTGGCCACCATACACTCTACCTCTGCCCACCTCCATAGCTTCGGCTCCCCTGCGACCTCCTTCGCCGCTGCCGCCTCCATGACCCTGCAACACAACAATAAAACTAGGGTTAAACACCCTTCAAGTTTATAACATGTAAAACAAGCACTTGGTGCTTGAGTGGGGTTAAATGTTAAATAATATTTAAACAATTATATATATTTATGTATGTAGGTATATATATATAAGTTTATATATATATATTTATTTATTTAAAAAAATCATAGTTGTATTACTTGTGGAATCCACTTACAAAAGAGGAAGTTCAATTAATTTTATATATATATATAATTAATTGTAATAGTTGTATTAGTTGTGGAATCCACTTACAAAAGAAAGATTTAATTATATATATATATATATATATATATATATATATATATATATATATATATATATATATATATATTATAAAAAATTTAGATGTAATAGATGTAATTAGTTGTGGATTCCACTTTCAAAAGAAAAATTAATTTAATTATATATATATATATATATATATATATATATATATATATATATATGTCTATATATATTTATCTCTATAAGGACATATTTAAAATAATTCAGAGTTATTAAATGCCTAATGAAATTATTAGGGTATTGGGCACAAATTATCTTAATAGATTAATTTAAGATAATAAATAAATAAGTAAACAATTGAACGTAAAATTAATCAAAAAAAACTTGAAAAAGGAGGAAATAAATATTGCAAGGCAGTAATGACTAAACTGAGAAAACCAAATAGGGGCCAACCAATTATCCAGTAATTTAAACGCTAAATTTTTAAACCAACGTAAAAATGTATGGATCAACATCAAGCTACTAGTAAGTAGCGTATAGTGAAGACACACATGTGTGAAATATTCCATAAACAACATTATTGTTACACCTTAAAATTACACAACCGAACATGCTTACGCATGCGAGAGGAAAAATAGAGCATTAAGGGAAAAATTTTGATAGTTCGTATCATGGCCACATGTCACGTGTGGACATGACACACGTGTTTGCGTGTTATGACCGCATGGGAAATGTGGGCTTGACATTTGGTATCAAAGCCCAGTTGTTTTAAAACACTAGGCTTGTTTAGGCACATTATCACTTCCGCGACCAAACTGACTGGCGATTACCTCATTTTGTAGGATGCCTCCCAAACAAGTTCAGAAAACACTGTCCCACCACACTCCACCCACCAAGGTGCACACTGACTCTTCAGCTGTGGGACCAAATTAGTCAGTTCCACTGGATCAACTAATTCCACAGGTTCAGCTAGTTCTACAGGCACAACCAGTGCCTTACGTTCCTCAGGCACCACCAGCCCTACCAGATATGGACCACAGATATTACAGGCCTTACAGGCTATCTTAGATAGGCTTCCACTGGCTGTAGTTGAGCCACACGTAGAGCCACGTGTTGAGCCCCGCGATGTTCTGCGAGAGGAGCCACATGTGGAGCCATGAGCTGAGTCTCATGTCAAGCCACATGTGGAGCCACGAGCTAAGTCTCATGTCAAGCCACATGTGAAACATCGTGTAGAGCCGCAGGGGGTACCACGTGTGGAGCCTTATGTTGAGTTTCCTGATATAGAGGAGGTTGGTTCAACTAACAGGGTCCATAGGAGGAGACCCACACATCATGCTAGGCATGACAAGACAGTGTGATTAGAGCAATCTAGTCTTAGGCCTTATGATTATCATGCAGATTAGCCTATCAGGGGGCACAATGATAGAGGAGATCCCATTAGGGACATATTGAGGTTGAACCCTCCTACTTTCATCTGAACCATAGAGGGAGCTGAGGCAGAGGCTTGGCTTATCAGTTTGGATAGGTGCTTCGTGTTGCATCCATACGCAGGCAACACGAAGGCCTGTGTGGTAGTACACTTATTACGAGATGCAGTAGCTACTTGGTGGTGCACTGAGGAGTGCAAGCGTCACCTTTTCTTAGACACCCTCTCATGGGAGACCTTTATTGAGCACTTCAATGCATGATATCTATCAGACCATTACATACAGTGTCATATAGACGAGTTCCATGACCTACAGCAGAGGGGACTCTCAGTGGCACAATATGAGAGTAAGTTTACAGAGTTATCCAGATATGCAAAGTATCTCCATGACGAGGAACTCCTGGTGTATAAGTTTATCAGAGGACTAAACCATAGTATAGCAGGACCTATTTGGATGGTAGATCCCCAGACTTTGAGTGATGCTACCAAGAAGGTATATATCACTGAGGAGATTTAGGGATGGGGGCAGAGTTCTCACCCTCAGTTCTAGGATCGGGGATAGCAGTAGCATTAACAGAGTTTCCATAGACCACCATAGCCACCCCCTAGAGGAGGATTCAGTTCAGCATCATTAGCTCCTAGGTCCCCACAGCAATAGCAGTCAAAGCAGCACCAGAGAGCTAGAACACAGCAGAGGTCACATTGGGGAAATAATAGAGGTTGGTAGCAGTAGGGCCCGCGCAGAGATCTGAGATAGCAGGGACCACCTGCGGGACCCGCAAGGCTACAATAGTCATATAGGGGCTCACAGGGGTCTACTAGTAGATCAAGACAGAAGTAGTTGAGTAGGACTCAGACTGTATAAGTATAGGTTTGGGGCCCTTGCTATGTTTGTGGTGAAGCTAGACACCTAGCTAGAGAGTGTCCACATAGATTTATAACAGGGGGATAGCATCATGCAGGAGGTTCCGAGCAGACTATGGGTGATGTGGGTAAATCCCACCGTATGTTTGCAGTGGTTGACAACCGCCACGCTGATTTCTAGGCTTCAGTCATAGAGGCAGCAGGTATGATTAGAGATGTTCCCATCTCTATCCTTTTTGACTCCAGAGCTACCAACTCTTTTAGGTCTACATCGTTAGTGGGACGTTGCAAGCTAGTGGCTTCTAGGCAGGACATTAGGTGGGAGGTCGAGTTGGCCTCTGGGGCTAGGATGTCAGTTGATACCGTTGTTAGAAATTGTGAGGTTTCCTTGGGTTCTTTCATTACAACTTGGGATCTTAGGGTGATGCCATTAGGGTCCTACGGCGTAGTTCTTGGTATGGACTAGCTTGTAGCACATAGAGCCAAGCTAGATTATCACCAGAGGATGATTAGTTGCATAGATGATCATGGCACACCAGTCGAGATAGTGGGAATACAGAAGCCCACGACTACTCATACGATATCCACTTAGCAACTTAAGTGCTACATGTTGAAGGGTTGTTAGATGTTTGCTATCATAGTCAGTGATAGATCAGAAGATGAACCTGAGATTACCTTAGATGATCACCCTATCCTGAGAGAATTTGTCGATGTTTTTCCGCCAAAGTTACCAGGTATGCCTCCACATAGAGAAGTTGACTTCCACATTGATTTGGTACTAGGGGCAGAACCAGTGTCTCATGCACCTTATAGAATGACTACATATGAGCTTATAGAGCTTAAATTGCAGTTAGAGGAGTTATTAGAGAAGGGACACATCTAACCTAGTGTTTCACCATGGGGCGCACCAGTTATCTTCGTAAAGAAGAAGGATGGATCTCTTCAGCTATGTATAGACTACAGACAGTTGAACAAAGTGACAGTGAGGAACTGATATCCTTTACCTAGGATTGACGACCTCTTTGACCAAATGCAGGGAGCCAGAGTGTTTTCAAAAATTGATCTAAAATCTGGGTATCACCAATTACAAATCACAGAGGTAGATATTCACAAGACTGCTTTCCGAACCAAATATGGCCATTATGAATTTACAGTGGTACCTTTTGGTTTGACGAACGCCCCGACAGTGTTCATGAATCTCATGAACATGGTGTTCCACACTTACCTAGATCGGTTTGTGATTATTTTTCTAGATGACATTTTGATCTATTCACAAACTAAGGAGGAAAATGTGGACCATTTACATTAGGTAATACAATGTTTACATGAGCATCAGCTTCATGGCAACCTAGTGAAGTGTGCCTTTTTCAGGTCGAAGGTGCAGTATTTGGGCCACATATTATCAGGCGATGTCATCTCCATAGATTCATCAAAGATCAGAGTAATTCAGGATTGGCCAACACCCACCAGTGTAATAGAAGTAAGGAGCTTTATGGGACTAGCTAGTTACTATCGTAGGTTTGTCAAAGGTTTCTCTAGGATAGCACATCCTATCACTTCCCTTCAGTGAAAATGGAAAGGATTCACTTAGACTGAGCAATGTGAGAAGGCTTTTGGGATCCTGAAGGAACGTCTTACCATCCGCTCCCATATTAGCTGTTCCTAATCTGGCAGAAGATTTTGTTGTTTGCACGGATGCATCATTGGAGGGATTGGGAGCTGTGCTTATGCAAGGTGGTAGAGCGATTGCTTATGAATCGTGAAAACTCAAAACACATGAGCTAAACTACCCTACTCACAATTTAGAGCTCGCAGCTATTATTCATGCTCTTGTTTGATGGAGACACTTTCTTTTAGGTCGACGTTTCAAGCTCCATTCGGATCATCATAGCTTATAGTATATTTTCACTCAGCCTAATTTGAACACCTGCCAGTGGCATTGGATGGATTTCATCTGTGAGTATGACTTTGATGTCCACTACATCAAAGGAAAGGAGAATGTGGTCACTGACACTTTGAGTCGAAGGTGCCACCAGATCCTGACTATAACTTTGAAGGTGGATTTGAGAGAACGTATTTTATAGCATCTTTCCTGAGGACAAGTGGGTTTTGGAGGTGCAATAGGAAATCTAGAATTAGATGGTCTTAAAGGGCAAATTCGTAGGATATTCCCTTGAGTCGAATGGATTGCTTAGACATAGGCAGCGCATCTATGTACCCCGAGTGGGTGATCTACGTACAGTAATACTCTCTGAGGCTCATAGAGCACCCTATGCAGCTCATCTAGGAGTGAAGAAGATGCATGTAGATTTGCAGCAGTTATATCATTGGGCTGGGATGAGACGCGACATTACTGAGTATGTTGCTCAATGCCTTGAGTGTCAGAGGGTCAAGGTTGAGCATCAGCATCCAGCAGGACTTTTGTATCCTCATGAGATACCTAAGTGGAAATGGGACACCATTTCCATGGACTTTATTGTTGCTCTACCTATGTCATCACGACGCCATGATGCATCATGCTGACAGTTGACAAGTTGACCAAGGTGGCACATTTCTCATCAGTACGCACAACGTACAATGCACCATCAATGGCGAGAGTGTTTCTAGATCAGGTTGTCAGACTACATGGAGTACCTTGCCGCATCATATCTGATAGAGACTCCATTTTCACATCATCATTTTGGAGAGCCTTACATCAAGCATTGGGCACATAGCTCAACTTTAGTTCCACTTACCATCCTATGACCGACGGCTAGACAGAAAGAGTTAATCAGGTGTTAGAGGACATGCTTCACATGTATGTTATGTATCATCAGTCTAGATGGGAGGAGTACCTATATCTGGTTGAGTTTTCCTACAATAATGGGCATCACAGCTCGTTGGGTATGCCTTCTTACCAGGCTTTATATGTCAGACCTTACAGGATGCCTTTGAGTTGGGATCGGTTAGAGGACCGAGTTGCCATTGGTCCTGAAATAATCTAGGATATGGAACAATAGGTCACATTGATCAGACAGAGACTTCAGGAAGCTCAAGATAGATAGAAGAAGTATGCTGATGTGAAGAGAACAGATCAAAGCTTCTCAGTGGGTGACAGGGTATTCTTGAGAGTGCGATCGCATAAGTGTCCAATCCGTTACAGGAAAGGCTCTAACCTCACACCCCAGTTTGTATGACCTTTTGAGATATTGGAGAGGATAGGACCTATAGCCTATCATTTAGCCTTGCCACCTAGCTTGTCTCATATCCACGATGTCTTTCATGTTTCAGTTCTACGTCGTTATATTTCTGACTTATCTCACATAATAGATTGGAGTTCTCTTAAGGTAGAGGCAGACAGACAGTTGGCTTTGGAGCCAATATGCATATTGGCTCGTCAGACGCTGGGTCTTTGAGGTTGAGAGCTAGACCAGGTTAGGGTCCAGTGGGATATGTATGATGCGGTCACTGTGACATGCAAAGATGCAACCAGACTGAAGACACTTTACCCTCACCTCTTTGATGACTTCCAGGAGGAAGTACAATCTTAGGGGGGGAGGATGTGAGGCCTACCTTTTTCACTTCTATTCATGAGACTATTTGTAGTGCTATTACTATTACTTTTATGTTGAGAAACTATTGATCCTGGAATCTTGTTTATTAAACCTAATTGATTTTTAAGAAAATAATTGTGCAATGATAATTAGATGTTGCTTTTAAGAAAATGATGATGGATAATATTAGAAATGGAACTTTAATGTGATTTCAGTATGATTATATGGTAGAATGTTTAGGTATGCATGTATTTAAATTGCTTCAGCTATGATATCTTTATGTGTTATTAACTTCGAGATTGAGTGTGCAGGTATTGCTAATGAAACCACAAATACAGGAGATCATTCCACACCTTATGTTGTATCCCTTGTGAAGCTAATCTAGTTCCATGAGGAACTAAGATCAACCTACTGTATGGTTAAATATTGTAATGTTGTAATGTTGCATGGGGTCAAGGGAATTAGGTCTACCTTCTGATTTACTTATATTGTGATATGTGTTGTAAGAAACATTTTTATGAATCTTGTTTTAACTTTATTTTCTTTTAGACCCTCTTCTTGTATTTTAACTTGACGCAGGGAGTCCTAACTAGGTAAAAATCAACCCTGAGTTATACCCCATGGGTCTAGGGACCCTTTTGACTAGGATAACCTTGGGATAACCTCCATATGGTCACTTTAACTTCACAATGAAGTTAAGTGACGAATTTGGAAACATGGGTATAATGGGATGAGTGGAATCCACACTCAGGCCCAATTCCAAGTCATGGAATGACTCCATGATCCCCCAATAATGGAGTGCTTTGTCTCTTTGTGCATCTCTTTTGGTGGGGGTCCCCCATAAAAAGGGTGGTGTGTCATCCACTCCCTTTTTATTTTTATTTTATTTATTATATTTTATTCCTCCATGTGTTGTAAAAGGGCTATAGTGGGGGACCTTTTGAGTGGGGTTAATTATTTTAAGTCCACTAGGATAATGGATGAGGAGTGGGTTTAGTTTTTTAATGCCACTTGGGAATAAGAAAATTGGGGGAATTAGTTTTAAAAGAGAGAGGAAGGAGAGGGTAAGGGGGTTGGATTATTTAGGAAAAGAAGGAGAACTTGGAGGAGGAGACTAAGAGTGGAGCTCTTCTTCAAACTACATCCATAATAGGGCTTGTAAAGGTTAGTGAGCAAGTCTACTCACCTTGTATGATCTGTTACTTGTTGATGAATGTTGTTTTGCAAAGATTGTCTATGTGTTATTTTTGTTATTTGGGGTTTGTGATGGGTGTTTGAAAGAGCTTCTTCTAGTTGGAGGACAATGCTCATCATGTGTAGGGAAGGGAAGGTGTGAACCTCCTCGAGTGTATTCTTATTTTTGGTATATGGAAGCCTTGAGGGCATGTTGGTAATTTTGAGCCAAGAGGGCTATAAGGCTTGAGAGCCTATTTGTGATATCCCTGGGATTTTGGTTATTTGGTTGGCTTAAGGCCATGGGAAAGATTAATTTTGTTGGCTTGAGGCCATGATAAAAGCTGTGATAAAATTTTGAGAAAAATGACACCTTGGAGTTGAGTGAGTCTACTTCCCTACCCTATTTAAACTCACCTCAGCTGAGTTTTTGTATTGTGAGTAAAACCATGGGTGTTGTGTGTTGTTTGTTTCTATTGTTGTGTAGTGTTTTTGGTCTATCCTACCCTGGGTGTGTGGATGATCTCCCTAGCTTGGGGGTGACCCTCTTGGGGGTCTATGGTAGGGAGGAGAGCTAGTCGGTTAGTATTTTCTTCCTTGTTGTCATGCAGGTTTCTCTTGGAGCTTATTGAGAGAATTGGGAAAGTTTTATTGTTTGGGGAAAATGTATCTCATCCTTATTGGCAAGGAGAGTTTGGTTCTTAAGCTTCTTCCTGGATAAGTTCCTTTTAAAGAGGAGAGATATCTCCCTGTGATATTGTAAATATTGTATTGGGGGAAGATAGCAATTCTTTCCTTAGAGTGGTTGTGAGTTGTGAAATCTTACTGTTGTTATTCTTGTTATCAAATTGTAAGTTGTGAAAATTAAGTTTTGAACTAGACAAGTTGTTAAGTTTATTTATGGTTTTCTTTAGTGAGAAAGTTACATTTACAGTATTATGAAAGATGTAATAAATTTGCCTTGGAAAATAAAATTAAAACTTGATTTAAGTATGCAATGGAAAATAATCTAAATCGATTTACTTGTTTATTTATTTGGTTATTGAAGTGGTAGATTTATTAGTTCCCTGTATTTACTCTTAAACTTTAATTTTTATTTGAAATGGAATGTATACTTGATAGATCAAAATTTAGTTGAAATATACGTATTTAAATGGTTATTTACTTTCTGTTTCACTCAAGTATTTGTTATATTATAAATAAAAATGTTAGAGATAGTGTGAAATGAATTTGATAAGTTGAGAACTTAAAGGTTGTAGGAAATATGAAACTTTGTTATGAATTATATATATATATATATATATAATTAAACGAAGTTGTGAAACTTTGATACACAATAATATATATATAGTATTAATTAGAAATTACAAAATTAGCAAATGAAATAAACTGAGGAAGTTCGCTGTTTACACAGTCAAATTTTACATGATAAACGGTGGGGGTTTAAACCCCCACCGAAATCCTTTAAACAAAAGGGTGTGGGGAGTGGCGGAGCCCCACCCACACCCCACAGAGTGGGTTGTGGGTGGGGCTCTGCCCGTCCCCACACCCCCATTGTGGCTTTTAACTAGCACCCCCGCTGTCATTTCCCCGTGGCCACATCTCCAACGCTGCCCGTGTCAAGCCTCCTCACCTCCCCGCCAACTGTGTCTACACCGCCGCCCTCTGCAATCTATCCAAACCTCCACTCCCCCTACCATCCACTACACGTTGCTCTCTATGGCCACCATACACTTTGCCTCCACCCACCTCCATAGCTTTGGCTCCCCTGCGACCTCCTTCGCTGCCGCCACCTCCATGACCCTGCAACACAACAATAAAACTAGGGTTAAACACCCTTCAAGTTTATAACATGTAAAACAAGCACTTGGTGCTTGAGTGGGGTTAAATGTTAAATAATATTTAAACAATTATATATATTTATGTATGTACGTATATATATTTATATATATATATATAAGTTTATATATATATATATATATATTTATTTAAAAAAATCATAGTTGTATTACTTGTGGAATCCACTTACAAAAGAGGAAGTTCAATTAATTATATATATATATATATATATTATATATATATATTATATATATATATTATATATATAATATATATATATATAATATATATATATATATATTATATTGTAATAGTTGTATTAGTTGTGGAATCCACTTACAAAAGAAAGATTAAATTATTTATATATATATAATTTAGATGTAATAGATGTAATTAGTTGTGGATTCCACTTTCAAAAGAAAAAATAATTTAATTATAAATATATATATAAATATATGTCTATATATATTTATCTCTATAAGGACATATTCAGAAAAATTTAGAGTTATTAAATGCCTAATGAAATTATTAGGGTATTGGGCACAAATTATCTTAATAGATTAATTTAAGATAATAAATAATTAAGTAAACAATTGAACGTAAAATTAATCAAAAGACAACTTGAAAGAGGAGGAAATAAATATTGCAAGGCAGTAATGAATAAACTGAGAAAACCAAAGAGGGGCCAACCAATTATCCAGTAATTTAAACATTGAATTTTTAAACCAACGTAAAAACGTATGGATCAACATCAAGCTATTAGTAAGTCCAGCATAGTGAAGACACACGTGTGTGAAATATTCCATAAACAACGTTATCGTTACACCTTAAAAGTACGCAACTAAACATGCTTACGCGTGCGAGAGGAAAACAGAGTATTAAGGGAAAAATTTTGATAGTTCGTATCATGACCACATGTCGCATGTGGACATGACACATGTGTTTGCATGTTGTGACTACATGGGAAATGTGGGCATGACAACAAGACAAAAAATATGGCACATGGCAACCTTTGCATTGCATGAAATTGAAGCATTTTGCAATAATGTGTTTGATTTGGGCACGGTCAAATAGACAGGACTTGAACAAAACCAAGAGAGGTTATTGTAGATGGATCCCACATGCAGTTGTAGGTCAAAACAAAATGTTCCCAGCTACCATGAATTCTAAAAACTACTCTGTCAAAGTTTGGCATTTCATCTTAGGGATCTTAACTTTGCTGGTAGCCTGCTACCCTAAATGATTGGAGAACTTGGCACATGAAATGAGACCTCCCCTAGCATTTACCCACCCACCCCGACTTGTTGGTGTAGTTTGTTTGGCCCCATGATCTATGGAATGTAAAATGTCACTCCTAGCATCTTTCTACTGCATGAAATTGAAGCATTTTACAAGAATGCATTTGATTTTGGCATAGTTAAATGGACTGGAGTTGACCACAACTAAGAGATATTATTGTGGATAGACCCCACATGCACCTATAGGTCCAAACTAAATATTCCCAGCTGCCACAAATTTTGAGAACTGCTACATCAAAGTTTGGCAGTTTTTACATCTTAGGATCTTAAGGGACTTTGGCGGTAGCGTGTTGCCCCAAATGATTGGGGCACTTGGCACACAAAATGAGACCTCCCCTAACATTTACCCACCCACCCTGACGTGTTGGCATAGTTTGTTCAGCCCCATGAGCTATGGAATGCAAAATGTCACTCCTAGTACCTTTCTACTGCATGAAACTGAAGCATTTTGCAAGAATGGATTTGAATTTAGCATGGTCAAACGAACTAGAGTTGACCAAAATTGAGAGAGGTTATAGTGGATGGACCCCACATGCACCTGTAGGTCTAAACAAAACATTCTTATCTTCCATAAATTCTAAGAAATGTCCATCAAAGTTTGGCATTTTTTCACGTCTTAGGGATCTTAAGGGACTTTGCCGGTAGCCTACTGCCCCGAACGATTGGGGCACTTGGCACATGAAACAAGACCTCCCCTAGCATTTTGGTGCAGTCATGGTAGGGGGGTTCACATAATGAACTATCTAGACTGTGCAATAAGAGGAAACACAATGGAAACAACTCAAAGAAATAAAGCAAATGCAGTTTTAGTCATTCAGTATATCATATAATTCAAATAGAGATCGACCAGAAATATGCAGGCTTATAATTAGTGCTCATAGGCCTGATTACATACATGCACAAGATAAAGCTTTGAAGCTCCTTCACACAAAATTTGAACTATGAACTTATGCATATGCTTACCACTTGATAACTGCTTTCCTAAGGATCTATTACATCAATATATATCATCTCCATACCAATAGATTCCTCCACATCAGCCAAGGAAGTTAACAAATTCTAAAGAAGAGATGTAGTGTGTGTACACAGATAGATTAGACCTAAATACATAGAACACTTCTAGAAAATGAATGGAATGATGTACGGATCTCCTAGGAATGTTAGCCACAAACCAAGGATCATTGAATATTGTGTCATTAGGCTCCAAAGATCAAGAAATGCTTCTACAAGTTTCTCCTTCAGCTGATTATTTATGGCTATCTAGATGCTCTAGTCTGAGAAATAGTCAAACTTCTGATAGTGATATCATTCTGGTATTGAAGTGCGGATCTCTAAATTTTGGATATGGTGTAGATGAATGAATGGAGATGCTAAGTCCAGCTCCACAAGATTTGAAAATGCTACTAGACCAAAATACAAAATCTGCTTCTGACTAAACTGCCTGAACTGAACTAGAAAAGAAACAAACTAAACTGCAAACAAATTAAAATGCAAATGTTTTTTGTTGATGCAAAATTGCTCTTGAACCAGGGATGCTCCTACATTAGACATCCAGGGTTATTAAAAAAGTGAGTCCCTCACTTTTCTGTGGCTAGGGGAGAACCAAGACAGTCCACCTTAGCCTGAGAAATCCATGATGAATCTTCTTTTATTCTTCCTTTCCACTTCACAAGGTATTCTTTGTATTGTCTTCCTCTGGTGCCATGTCCAACTCTACTGGCCAAAATGTCTTCAATCTACTCTTTTACTTGTTGTGGTAACTGCTTCTTAAATTCTTCTTCCATGCTATCACTGTGCTCTACTTCATGATACTAATATAGGTCTGCAATGTTGAAAATAGGTGATATACCCAATCTCTCTAGTAGCTCCACTTCATATGTATTTCCTGAATCAAATATTTTGAGTATCCTACAAGGTCCAAACTTCTTCATCTTCAACTTGTTATATGTCTCAATTAGAAATCTTTCTTTTCTCAAGTACACCATCACTTCCTCTCCAACTTCAAATTCCTTGTGTCTTCTCTTCTCATCAACCTTTTCCTTATACTTATTGTTCATATCGTCCAAATGCTTCTTCACTTGATTATGTACTATCTTCATGTGATCTACAAATTCTTTTGCTTTTGCACTGCTCTTTACTTCCATATTGATGTCTCTTAGTTCTGCTACTCCTCTAGGGTTCACTTTGGTCACAATCTCAGAAGATGTTCTTCCGGTGCTTTTGTTCATTGAATTATTGTATACAAACTTTGCTTGTGAAAGAATTAAATCACAACTTCATGTCTTCTCTCCAACCAAACATCTCAACAAGTTTCCCAAACTCCTATTCACAACCTCTATCTATCCATCAGTTTGTGGATGAAAAGCTCAACTAAACTTCAAATCTATCTTCATCTTCTTCCAAAGTGTCCTCCAAAAGTATCCAACAAAATTTGTGTCTTTGTCTGGAACTATACTCTTAGGTAATCCATGTAATCTTGTAATCTCCTTGAAAAATAGGTCAGCTACATGAATTGCATCGGTTGTCTTCTTGCAAGGTATGAAATGAGCCACCTTTGAGAATCTGTCAACCACTACAAATATTGAATCATGTCATCTCTTTGTCTTAGGCAATCACATCACGAAATCCATGCTTATATCTTCTCAAGGGTTGTTCAATACTATTAGAGGTTTATACAATCCAGTGTTCTGACTACTCCCTTTTGCAACTTGACAAACTCTACAATTCTACACAAATTTCCAAACATCCTTATGTATCTGAGGCCAAAAGTAGTTTTCACTTACCAAGCCACTATATTATCAATGCCAAAATATCCTGCCAATCCACCACTATGTTTCTCCTTGATCAAGTTATCTATCATTGAACTTCTAGGTATGCACAACTAGTTTCCTTTGAACAACATATCTTCTTGAATGAAATAGTCCAGCCACTTACTTGTACCTATCACAATAGGTTCCTTACATGCTTTCCAAGCTTATTGAAAATTAGTGTCGCCCTCATACATATTCTTCAATTCATCAAAACTCAACACTTAAATTCTCATCTCTGTCAACAAGTATTTTCTTCTACTCAGTACGTCAGCAACT
Organism: Cunninghamia lanceolata; assembly: GCA_027924645.1. Classification (NCBI taxonomy): domain Eukaryota; kingdom Viridiplantae; phylum Streptophyta; class Pinopsida; order Cupressales; family Cupressaceae; genus Cunninghamia; species Cunninghamia lanceolata. The sequence goes on along the minus strand of BSBN01000419.1, from coordinate 10,524,810 downwards.
TTGTTTGATTTTCCACTCCTATGCTTCAACACAAAAGTATAAATCTGCATGAACTCGACCCACCTCATATGTCTTTGATTCATACCTTGACTGTTTAAATATTGTAAAGCTTGATGATCTGTATACAACACAAACTCCTTAGGCAACAAATAATGTCTCCACTTCTTCAAGGTTTGAATTATGCCATATAACTCTTGATCATAAACTAAATATCTTCTTCTTACATCATTCAACTTCTCACTAAAATATGCTACAGGTTTACCTTCCTGACTTATCACTACTCCAATCGCACTTCCACTTACATCACAATCTACTTGAAATACCTTATTGAAATTTGGTAATGCCAAAATAGGTTGCTCTATCACTTTTTGCTTCAACAATTCAAAACTTTTATCTACTCCAAATGTCCACTTGACATCCTTTCTATCACTTCTCATTGTCTTTGTCATAGGGTTACAAACTGAACTGAGATTTCTGATGAAATTCTGGTAGTAACTAGCTAATCCATGAAATGATCTAACGTTTCCAATGCTCTCCGGTGTAGGCCATTCAAGAATTGCTCTCACTTTCTTAGGGTCCATCCTCAATCCTTCCACAAAAATCACAAATTCTAGGTATACCAATTCTTCCTTCATGAAACTACACTTTTTGATGTTTATCAACAATTTCTCCTCTCAGTTTCTGCAAAACTTGTCTGATATGCCACAAATGTTCCTCTTTTGTTTTACTAAAAATCAAAATGCCATCTAAGTAAACAATCACAAATTTACCCAAGAATTTCTTCAATACTTCATTCATCAATCTCATGAAAGTACTCGGTGCAATTGTCAATCCAAAGGGCATCACTAACCACTCATACAATCCTTCATTTGTTTTAAAAGTAGTCTTCCATTCATCACCTTCTCTGATTTTGATCTGATGGTATCCACTCTTGAAGTCTATCTTTGTGAAATATCTTTCTCCACTCAAACAATCCATGATATCATCCATCCTAGGTAAAGGAAATCTATACTTAACTATGATCTTGTTTATTGCTCTGGAATTAGTACACATTCTCCATTCTCAATCTTTCTTAGGTGCTAATACTTCAGGCATTGCACAAGGGCTCAAACTTTCTCTGATCAAACCTTTCCTCAACAACTCTTGTATTTGTCTATTCAATTCTTCATTCTCTGTTGGTGTCATCCAGTGGGCTTCTTTGTTAGGCAAAATTGCTCCCGGTATAAGATCCATGTGATGATTAATAATCCTTATAGGTGGCAATCCATCAGGCACATTATCTAATATGATGTCTTCATATTCTGTCAGTAACTCTCTTATCTCCTCCAGTTGTGTCTCTTCAGTCTCTTTCTTCAATGCTTTAGGTTTTTTAGGAATCAAAGCATAACACATATTCTGATGTCTCAAGCCATCCATAAATTTTCTTCCATCTACCAAACATATTCTAGCTTTTCCACATACCACATCTTTAGGATTATCTTTCAAAGGAATCAAAGTAATTCTCTTTCCATTTGCTATTATAGTATATGTATTCTTTCTCCCATCATGTATAGCTTTTCTATCATACTGTCAAGGTCTACCCAACAAGATATGACAAACATCCATAGGCATAATATCACACAAGACTTCATCATGATAAGATCCAATATAAAATTTCACCAAACATTGTTCACTCACCAGTACCTTATGATCGTCCTGAATCCATGCTATTTGATATGGCTTAGGGTGTTTCAATCTTTCCAACTTCAACTTAGTCACCATCTCCTCTGAAACTAGGTTATCTAAACTACCACTATCAATCACAACTTTACAACACTTATCTCCTGATTTGCATCTAGTTCTAAACAAACTCTTCCTCTGCAATGGTTATTCATTTGTTTCTACTTGAAATAGTGCTCTCCTCATCACCAATGATTCTCCTTTCTCTAGTTTGCCAACTGAATAGGGATCACTCAGTTCAACAGGTTTTTCTTCAACATATGCTACTCTTCCACTATTTTCTATCCTCTTATTTGTACTACCCAGATTACATTCAAATGCTTTATGTCCTTCACCTCCACACTTGAAACAAGTACCTCTGAATGTTCTCTTATCAACTCCTCTTCCTTCTCTTTTGTATCCTTCATTCTGGTATGCATTAGGGTTTCCTCTCTTGTAGAAATTTCTGTCATCTCTCTGGTAAGCGTTGTTATCTCTGTCCTCATTCCTAAATGGGCTGCCAAACTTGTTCTACTTTGGGTATGATCTGTCTCATCTAGAATAAGTTCTACCTCTCTAAAATTTACCTCCTCTTCCTCTCTGTCTCTGATCATGTCTTTTATTTAGCTTCTTTTCAACCTTCAGGGCAAATTTAGTTCCTCTAAAGATGTCATCCTTACCAAGCTTAGTTCTTCCTAAATGTTCAATCTCAATCCATTGATGTATCTAGCCACTTTCTTGTTAGGAAATGTGTCTCAACCTCGCAACTTCAAAAGATTACTATTCTTCCCAATTTTGGTCTTTTTGAATATCCTTTATCTTAGAAAATGGTCTGGAACCTTCAAAGTTTCCAAAAGTTTCCAAACGAGCTTAAAATGGCGAGACTTACTATTTTTAGTAAGTCCTTCAATTGACCTCGAGTTGACCTAAAATTTTCCCAAAAGGTACGGAACATCTAAGTAAACATATCGAATGAGTTTCAACTCAACATCATATCTAGATTGTGAGATATTAAAGTTTCTATTTTTTTGAAATTGACAAAAAAGTTTTGAACTTAATTTTTTGGTATCAAACCTTCTCTAAATGTCCCAAAAATTGTTGTAACTGGCGTAGTGGGTTACAGGGTGATGGAGCACTTCACGAGCTTCCTGACGCATAAAATGGTTTTTCAATTGAACACCCCGATCAAAAGTTATGGCCTCCGGAAGTTGGACCTTCAGTTTTGGGAAATGTAAAAAACGTGTTGGACACATAAAAGAGTTGTAAAGGGGAGAGTCAGACATGTTGGTGTTTGGTTTGACACTTCACAAGACATTTTTGATTGAAGATAATTTGGGCGCCACTTTTGGGTGGTTTTAGCTCATGGTTTTGCAATTACCGTTGGCAATGTACTGTATTGTATCTCCTATATATCAGGAACTTGAGATGGAGGTTGTATGTAAGAATCTTATAGATGTCAAGTTATCTCTTGGATCTCTGGGTGGATATATTCCTATAAAATCTTGCTCTTCAAGTATATTGTAATCTTTGTGATTTCTAAATAATATATTAGGCGGCTTTGGAGTCTGGGGTTTTTTACCTGAAAGGGTTTTCCCCACTTATATCTTGTGTTGTGAGTTTTGTGTTTGCATTTTGGAAGTTGTTATTATCTTTCTGTTAATCCGTATCTTAATCTATAACTATAAGAGTAAAAATTTGCATAAGTCTTTCCTCATTAGATCAGTGTAGGAAGCATTTTCCGTATACCTTGCTTCCTTTTAGTTGGTATCAGAGCCTGATCACCTTTGGTTCTAGTTGTTGGGTAGAGGGTTTTTTGAGCTAATCTTCATTTGAGTGGGAGCTTGTGTAGAGGATTTTGAAATCTTTGTTGCAAGTAAGAGATGGCAAGCACATCTAGGAGGTTTGAGATAGAGAAGTTTAACGGAAGTAATTTTGAGTTATGGAAACTCAAATTGGAGGACATGCTTGTAGATTAAGATTTATGGGAAGTCATATCTAGTACAAAACCAATGGCAATGTCTCAAGAAGACTGGGATCTCAAAGATCGAAAAGCCACTAGTAGAAAAATAGAAATAAATGACTAAAAAAATACCAAAAATTGGTAATCTGATCAGTAGTTTGGTCAAGTGACCATTGGTAGTTTATTGTCAGTCATTTATCTCATGACCAAATTTATGACCAAACAAATTTTAGTCATTAATTTGGTAGTATATTTAGTCATTAATTTGGTAGTATATTTAGTCATTAATTTGTTAGTATATTTAGTTATCAATTTGGTAGTATATTTAGTCATCAATTTGGTAGTATATTTGATAATTTGGTAGTATATTTAGTCATCAATTTGGTAGTATATTTAGTCACATGACCATTGGTAGTTTATTATCGGTCATTTATCTTGTGACCAAATTTATTTAGTCATTGTTAACATTAATTACCGTCAATTGGTAGTATATTTAGTCACTAATTTTCGTCCATTGGTAGTATATTTTGTCATTTGTATTAATTAATTTCCATCCATTGGTAGTATATTTGGTCATTTTAATCATTATTATTCCATCAATTAGTCATATATAAACAACTAGTACATGATAAACATCAACTATGCCATTTTTTGTTGATAAACTTTAACAAATTTGCTCAAAGGATTGAAACAACAATGCTGGAAAATAATTCACTGTATATTCAAACTGTATATAAAATATGTTACAAAGAACTCTATATATATAGAGTTTTCAAGATAGGATCTTTCTACAGTATGCAAACTATTGATTTATTATGCTTTTAAAACTGAAAAAACTAAAACTAAAGCTAAAAAGCCATCAGTGTGAATGCACGTCTTTAGTGATGCCATTGTTGCACATGGGGTGTGCTGTAAATGCATCTAGAAGGCACTAGTTTTGCATTTTCTCCTTGCTCTGTAACTGTCCACAATAAAAAAAACTCAAAATTTGTTAATATTTTAAAAATTTGTTAATATTTTTAATAGATTTTCCTACAAGTAGTCTTTGGTAGGCACATGACATAGTTGTCATGTTGGTAACCTTGCCAACAACAATGATTGCATGCTACTTAAAAAGTTAAAAGACTATCTTGAGTTATACAAAAGTTTGAACAAGAAATGAACCTAGAATAAAGTTTATATTTGTTGTCATTTAAGGAGTAATCTTGCCAGGAAAACCTAAGCCTTCATGTTTCAAGATTTTAGTCTTTGGCTATTTCACATAAACCTAGTATATTGTAACCTCAACTGAATATGGACTTGAACATAGAAAAAAGAGATTATAAGAAGCTACAATGCTTATGTGATAGAAATCCTAGTTCCCTAATGCCTAGATCATGATCATCCTACCTAGTCCTTGAAGCCTATGTAGTAGTGTACACACACACTTGAAAAATAACCATTAAACTTGACATTGAACTTTTCTTCACTGCTAAGTTGGATAAATTTTGATAAATTGGAAAATCTCAAGTCATACCTGATTGCACTAGTTGGCACAATACTAACATATTTCTTCACTTCTTTATTTCTAAAATACAACTCATAATTCAGTCCTTGTTCTTTGAGTTCTATAATAACCTGCATTCATTGCAAAAAAATGTTCAGATTGAAGAACAATGTGAAAGCCTGATAAAATATTTCCAATCTTTGAACCCTACTTTGATAGATAGAAATTTTCATTATATGATTGTATGTTCTAGATCCCATTAGAAAAATGAAGCTTGTACAAAGCCAAACTTGAGTGAGCTAGTGTTCAAACTCAATTTGAACATCTTTTGATTGCTGCCTAAAGGTCGTTCTTATAGGAGCATTTGGATGAGCCTTCCAACCATAGAGCCTATCCACCTTAATAAGTCAAGCACACAGTGAAAACCTTCTGTGTCATTGATTTTCAAGGTAGGAAATTTTCCATGAAAATTAATGGCAAATAGATATTGAATACACATTGAAACTACCATTTAGACTTACCTTATTTAGGGCAACTACAAAGGGCGTATGTCGCATTTTCAAAAGATTTAGCGACTCAAGTGTTTGTGGTTCCAAACCATGCATAATATCAACAACCAATATAGCAATATCACATAATTTAGAACCTCAAGCTCTCAAATTTGTGAAAGATTCATGCCCATGAGTGTCAATTACTAGTAAACCATTACTAGTGTCAATCTATAACAAGCAATATCATTCCTCCATTTAAAATCTAGCAAAAATGGAATGAGATAAGAAAGCTCTGTTTAAACTAGTGCTGCAATATTAAGCCACTCATTCTGTTTATTGCAAATGTTTAGAAAAAGGGTGTTGTCAATATGGGACTCTACACCAGTTTAATACTATCATGATAATAAAAGATAAGTCACTTCATATTTAATGTTAAAGAAACACATTATAGTGGACCATGGGAAGACAATTGCATGGAGCAAATATAAGAATAGTCTATAACTAAGAGACTTGTAGTAACTGTTCTGTCTCATGCCTACATAAAAGAAATGGCACATTTCAAAACCTTTTGAAACTATAGCTAACTAAGAAGCGAAGTGACTAAATAAAATCTCAAGAAATTAAACTTCAGTTTCAAATGCTTCATTGAGTTCAAGTACTGTAAACTTTCAGGAGGCCATGAATAGTTAAACTTTTTATACACAACTCTTTGGAGTTTTATTTTGAACATTAACACTAAAACTCTCACCAAACAACTTGAGGCAGGAGAGGAATTTTTCCACTTTAAGAAAACATTATCATGTCACACCAGGCACATATAGCTTCAAGCAAGGCTCTGAACTCTTTCTTTCCTGAAATAGGTGACTGAATTGCTAAAATTTTGTTAATTATATTGTTGTTTTGGAGGCATGCACCTCTAATTTTGTCTCTATTGCGTCATTCCTACCTGTGTCAAAATGGGAGCTTTGGAATAGGGTATGGACATCCATCAAAACATAAAGGATAGAAGAATTTTCTTAGATGTTGTAGTTGCAACTACCTTGTTAGAAATGTATGCAAAAAGTGGAAGCATAGACAAGGCATGTGAACTATCTGATAGAATGCCTCAAAGAAATACATCACCTGCTCTCTTGTAGGCACTTTAAGTCATGCTTGTAGTGATGTGGGGAAGCCCACATCACTACAGGCATGACTTGAAGTGTCTGTAGGAGAGTGCTTGATGCAAATGTGGAAGCATTGACAAAGCATATGAACTGTTTGGCAGAATGCCTCAAAGAGATGTCATCTCATGGAATGAAATGATTGCAAGATATGCACAAAATGGAATTTTTGAAAAGGCTTTAGAAACTTTCAAGCAAATACAATTGGTAGGTCTAAAGCCAAATTCCAAAACCTTTTCCAGTATCCTCCCTGCCTATGCCAAAATGGAAGATGTGTTTGTGAGGCGTAGCAGCACTAGATCATAGAGACAGAGAATTAATGATGATGAATAAGCTCTTTGATGGATAGCCCTTGAGAAGCTACCAACTTATGATAGGCTCAGAATTGCTATCATGTAGAGTGTTACTCAAGAAGACAATTTGATGCTTCACAAGGAAGTGGATGTTCGTAATCTCATCTTCACTGAAAGATAGATGTTTATTGAACGTCTCTTCAGAGTTGTAGAGGAAGACAATGAAAAGTTTCTACAAAAGCTCAGAAATCGTATTAACAGGTGAGACGATTCACATAATAAAATTCATCGTTTAGATTTTTGGGTTGCTCGACAATTTCAAGACTCTCAAGAATTTTCTTGAATTATGATGTTAAAAGAAGATTTAACTATTGTGGGAAGGGTGGTTTTTGAATGTAAAATATTGCCCTATCAAAGACATTACCTCTAGATTTTTCCAAATTAATTTATATTATTTGATTTGTGATTTCCAATTGTGGGTGGTACGGGCATCATGAAAGCATAATGGAAGGGGGATTTTTGTCAGAAATTATGGTCGGAAATGCTCTGATAGACATGTATGTTAAATGTGGAAGTATAGACAAGGCACGTGACCTATTTGACAAAATGCCTCAAACAAATGTGGTCTCATGGAATGCCATGATTGCAGGATATGCACAAAATGGATTTTGCAAGGATTCTCTCAAAATATTCATTTAGGACCTCTATAAAAAGGCAAGTGGATTCATAAGTACATAATTAGAAGTGGATTTGGAATAGATGTCTTTGTTGGAGCAGCCCTTATAGATATGTATGCCAAATGTGGTAGTATAGATATTGTCCACCAAGTTTTTCAGAAAAAGTGCAAAAAAAATGTTGTGGTGTGGAGTACATTGATTGTAGGGTATGGAATACATGGGCAAGGCCACAGTTCCCTTGCTCTTTTTGCTCAAATGAAGCAGCTTGGTCCAAAACCAAACCATGCCACCTTCATTTATGTTTTGTTTGCTTGTAGTCATGCAGGTCTGGTAGAAGAGGGCTGGCACTATTTTCATTCTATGCAGCGATATTATTGCATTACACACATGGTGAAACATTATGTTGTCATTTGGATGAAGCACTAGACTTCCTCAAAAGATGTCATTGGAACCTGATTCTTCAATTTGGGGAGCCTTGCTTGCTGCTTGCAAAATTCACTCAAATATTGTGCTTGGAGAACATATGGCTGGACACCTACTGGACTTGAACCCTAAAGATCCAACATACTATGTACTACTGTCAAACATCTATGCCACTAAGGTGGACAATGTCGTATATGAAGTGTTTTTTAAAACCTTATGTTTTTAAGGTGTACAATGTCAGATCTGAAGTGAAACAAAATAGGGACAAGGTTTAATTTCCAGTTCTTAGAAATTATTTTTCAAAGTGTTTGGAGATCTACTCCATGCTGTTGACTTCATAAAATCAGATGTATAGTAAGCAATGTGCATCACTACATGTATATACTGATGGGTTATTTGTTAATGTCCTATTGTATGATACAACGATGGTGTCATGACATTTAACTATTTTCAAGAAACCTACACATGTCTCACCTTTAAAGCTCAAGGACTTGGAGAATGGGATAATAGAAGGCAGATTTTGTTAGATATTAGAGTTGGAACTGATCTGATAGACATATATGAAAAATGTGGAACCACATAAATGGCACACAAACTGTTTGACAAAATGCCTCAAAGAGATGTCATCTCATGGAATTCAATGATTACAAGATTGAACAAAATGGATTTGCTAAAAAGCCTTAAAAACTTTCAAGAAAATGCAATTGGAAGGTGCAAATAGAAGTTTAAATAGAAACAGATTTATGAGTAGGTTTCAAAGAAAACAAAGGAATTTGTATAGTAACATTTGTCAAAACATATCAAAATTTTACAAGGTCTGAATTATGCATTAAAGAATTTGTAGTCTAAAAGGGCCTAGAATAGTAAGCATTTCGGATAGAGGACAGAAAGTCTATGTATAAGTTCATATTCTTGTAGATTGAAGATAGTTTGAACCTTTGTTGGAGACTCCATTCTTGTCCAAGCATGTCAATAAGGACAGTGAGCAGTTTCACTACATTATACAGTTGAGAAAGGAATTGAATAAGTCTCTTGAATACTCTATGATGCAATATATAGATTGGGAAATAGATTTCAAGTATGCATAGCCTAAACAGTCATGAAGATCATTATACAGTGTGTTAAGTCTAAAAAATGCAGGTTACTAATCCTAAGAGGATGTCAGGCTCTATGCTTAGATTCACAATGTTTTTGAACTAACTTAACAAAATCATCCTTTAGGGTTTGACGATTTCCTACACTTTAGGTCCTGCTACGCCTAGGTGCGTGAACCATAGAATTTAAAGCAGATTGAATGCAACTATTTGGACTAAGAAAATGGATCTACCTACAGTGGCAAATGGTGTAGGATAGATGAAAGCTTTCTAATTAACTAACTAATGAATGGTTGGTATAAGCAATATCAAAGTGAGTTTTATGATTGAGCAAATAAAAGGATTTGAATAATAAATTGAACTAAGACCAGTGCCTTATCGGGTAACAGAGTCAAATGAAGGACTAAGAGTAGTGGCTTATAGTGGGTACTAATTCTAATTGTTTGGCACAATTCTAGTTTATAACTTGTATAAACGTGCAAGGAGATGATTGAAAAACTCTTCTTTAATGATCCAACCAATATGATCCAATTTCTTGTTATGCACCAGAAGGCAATTTAATCCTTTCTTGAAGGAACCAATTGAGTGAAATACACAAGAGATGACAGATAATATTAATGTGGAGATAGAATGACAATCCTAATTATATGGCTCTTCTTAGTAATCCAAACTAACACTTCTAGGTAACTGTCACTGATCAGAAAGATTTTAATCCCTTTTATGGAAACCAATTAATCAAACCACACAACTATAGCAAATGTGTATCAATAGATTAAATATATACTTGATATGTTAATCTGAATAACAAGGAAATACAAAAATGGAGACAACCACAAATTGAATAATCTTAACAAACAATTGATACCAGAATAGAACCACAGAATCAGATAACTTTAATTCACTCCTTCAATAATGTGCTTGCAACATGGTCTTTTGAAAATATTGTAAATTGTAGGTATTATATCCTACTACTAATGAGAATGTTTTTTTTTCTAATCTACTGATCTGATATTTTCTAATGATTATTCTTCTCTGATAAATACCCTTTAGATTCTATGGGTTACAACCCTTCATACTCATCCTGTGCATCCTTTTGTTTGCCAAGAGATATTAGTTTGGTTAAAAAATATTAACCTTTTGTTTATCTTTCACAAAAATTTAATTTTCTCTTTGCACTAATAAAGTATCTTCCAATAATTTCACCTGTCAAATATTCCTCAGACCATTTTGCTTTGACTTATTGGAAAATATTTTGTAGTTATTAAAGTGATACCTTTTATTAGGGTTTGCCCCATTTTGTACCTTTATTGTATTTTGTTCTTTTAATTAATTATTTCCAATACTAATATTATTCAAGTACTCTATAGGAAATAATATTTATCCCATTTCTCTTGTCACCTTTATATTTATTTGGGTGAAAATTTTACCCATTTTACCTCCTCGGTGAAAAATATCTCTCGCAACTCCCTCGGTAACAATATTTTATTATCCAAGTGAAAATTTTCACTTTTGTTTATTAAATCTTTCTTTTGGTAAATTAATTATATCTCTGATTACCTTTATTTTATCATCGGGCTGACATTATGTATCTGGGAGCTTTTCAATTTTCTTCGGTAAAATAAAATATTTTAATTAATTGCCATTGGCAAATTAAATATTTTAATTAGACTTCATGCGGGCATAATTGTTTGCATTGTCATCGGCTTGATTTAAACCATCGATGTGAAAATATCATATTGTCCCAATCTATCAAGTGTTACCGATATAGTTATTGGAGAAAGTCTTGTTGACGAATGTATTTCTATCAGAGTAAAGTATGTGATCGGAGTAACTTATTTCAAGCTACCTAATCGTGGTTATCTTCCCAATAGCCATCCTTGACTCTTCTCGTTGGATTGACTTCCACAACATGTCCTTGACATCATTGTGAGTTTTATTTCGGCCAAACTCGCCATCCTTATTCTGATTTGTTTGATCTCGCCAATGGTTCTTTGTATGCTTTTATGACTTCGTCGATTGGTATAACTTATACCGTCGGGGTGATTTTTGGAATGTCTTCTGACACACTTTCTCTACGCCGATGTTAATTTAATCAATATGACCTCGCCATCTCCTTCTGACAAAAGGCCATCAGTGTGAATTTACTCATCGATGATTCTCAATATTTTCTCACTGACCGTCAGTCTTACGCTGATACTCGTTTTCCTGTGAATATTTCTCAGATAACGGTATAATTCAAACACTGTTTTTGCCGATGTAGCTCTTCATTAATCAATTATTTGGTAGGAATAAAATATCTAATTTTATCCTTCATATTTGTATCTTGATTAATTTTAATGATAATCATTATTGTCTCTCTTTTACTGGCAATCTTCACACTCATACTTACTTGTGTATCCTTTTACCTTTTCTTGGCTAAAATAATCATTATGTGAAAATAATTCGGCCACCATAAAATATTTATCAAGTAAAATGATTATTTATTTGGTTTGCAAGTATTCCCTTGGCATTTTTACCCATGAAGTACTTCCTTTTAGATTTTGATTTTCCTTTAAATCCTTTCTCACTTCCATTTCACCTCTATGTGAAATCTATTAACCAAATGCTTTACCGGTGAATTCACTTTAATTTTTTACCAAATCTGGGAGATATAATTTTATTTACCTCCTCTGGAAATATTTTACCTATGCACTTCCATGTCATTGAAATATTTCTTTAGGTAAACACTTATTCCCTCTCTTAAGATATTTCATAGCTTAGTGAAAATATATTAGAACCTTATAAAATCTTCACTTTGCATAATAAAGTATTTTTCAATACTTTAATATTTATCTCATTTTCTCGGTTATATTCCTTCATCTATATTTTCACATTTTCATCTGGGTGAAAAATGATTACCCCTTCTTAACTTCCTCAAAAAATATTTCACTCATTACTATATGCATTTTCACATAAAACATTATTAAGGTAAAATAATTACCCATTTGACTAATTCTTCCAATAAGTCCGAGTGAAAATATTTTTAATGATTTTCCACCTTATATCCCAATCCACAAAAATATGACATTTAGATTTTTATTTTACTATAATCTTACCTCATTTAATTTTTATTTACAACCTTTTGTAAATAGTTATTCTCCTTTGAATAAACCTTTCATCTCACGGGGCTCCACCGGCAAGACCTTTTAGATCGGTATGACTTGAAATTTTCACTTCGATGGTATATCTCTTGCTGATGAGTTTTCCATCGGTGAGACCTGTATGATGTCTTGCCGATGAGTTTTTTATAGCTTTTGTTCATCAATGAGACTCTTGCCAAAACTATGTCCATCATAGCAAATTGTTAAATCACGAAGAAAAGATAAAAAGCATTCCCAATTCTTTTAATTCCATTTTCTGACACCTTGCATAGTGATCAAAACTAGCCAACTAGCCTTCGGAATTAGCCTGAAAAACTAATCAAGACTTCTCTCAGAGCTATGAAAATGCATAAACTTGTAGATTTTTGACCCGAGAATTCAATGCAACAAATGGTTTGGCATGAAATTATTAGGATTAAAAGCTTCTTGCCATCAAAGTAGCTCACTCTACATGTTTTTATGCATGTTTAAACTCAACTGAAACTTGCCAACTTGCCTCTTCGTAAAAATATCAAAGCTGATTTTGAGGAGCTACCATCCTGGAGATTAGGTCATTTAGCTTAAATGAACATGTGTGCAAAAGGATTTTTCTTCACTCTTCTTCCCTTGGAAAATATCAGGTGCCAAAGTCAACCTCTTTGAAGCTGTCTGGGAATGCAGTCACGAAACTGTGTAAAACCCATTTGGATTTGATTTTGAAAAAATATCAAACAAAGTGCTGGGATCTTGAGAATTACCATGAAGATACATTAATATAGGAAGAATTCAAGACACCAATTGGTTTGTCATGAATATGACCCAATAGCTAGATATTAGGTTCCAAAGTAAGCCACTTGAAAATTGCACCTGTCAAAACCTGATTCAAGCTCACCAACTTGTAATTTTAAAAAGCCATTAAATCTCTTCCTGGGAAGTTGTAACTGGAGAGTTTAGTTCATTTAGGCTTGATGAACACATGTGTAAGAGGATTCTTAACTATCTATCTTCTGTCATGAAATGTTAAGGGCCAAAGTTGACCTCTCCGTAACTTTATGGAATGCAGATATGGAAACTGAACTTTTTACATTTGCTTTTGATTTTGAAAAAATAGCAAATGAGATGTTGGGGTCCCAAAACCTGGCATGAAAGTACATTATCATGAGGTGAATATGGAACACTGATTAGTATGTCAGGATCATCATTTATCTGCTAGATATCAACCTCCAAAGTTGGCTTCTCGGGCTGATTTCACATTGTGCAGGTAACAAACCTTACCAGAACCCTCCAACTTGGTTCTTCAAAAACTAGTCAAAATTGATCGTAGGAAGCTGAAATCAAGTGTGCTCACTTACAAATGGCAGACAAACATGTGTGTGAAATGATTTTGCATGAAGACGAACCGGCTCTAAATTATAATGCTTCAAAGTAGTCCACTTGAGCATATTGTGCAGGTGTATCTATGAGTGTTGAAATTGAATTTTTTATATGGGAACCTAAAATTCTACAAAAAATTGGTATGAAATTTTAGGTCCCAACATAGTGGTATGTAGGTTAGGGTAATAACCCAAACCAATGTGTACCCCTACAGGTTTTGTGATAACACAAAAAGCCTCATCATGCAGTGACTAAATCTATATAACAAGGTAAGGATCTTGAAGACTTTTTAGAGTGTCATAGATTTGTCAGAGATTCAATCTAAAAAAACAAGGAAATCCCACATAATATAATATAAATGAAATAGTGAAACAATTTCAAAAAGATAATAAAACACAACCTTTTGGTCTTCTTCAGTCAGAAGGTCACCTAAAGTAGGATGGCTCAGAAACTGTAAATAAAAGAAGTTAGCAACAAAACAAGTTCCATTAAGGTTGTATCAACTATTCCTTTTGATATATGTAACAATGAATTACACAATTCAGGAACAAACTTAGCTAATGAAAAAAGAAAAAAACATAGTGCAGTTAGCTAAAAATTAGGGATTATCTGAATGACTTTATTGATTTTGGCATAATATGGCTGTCATATCTCATTATATTCATGTTCCACCTCTAGCACTTTATCACTTGCTTTCTCATTAACCTAGACCAATACAATCAAAAAGTCACAAATTAGACAAGATGTGTTCCCTTTCACAAAGGCTAACAATGTTTTCATACACAAAACACATAATAAGTAAAAATGATGCTTAGGAAAAAAATTATTCCAGCAATGTATAAGTGTTAATTATGTATTGTTCCAATTATCCAGCATACAGATCCTTGTAAGATCACCAATCAACACCATATGTTCTTTACAAAGGGAGATAGATCCACATAGTCCAACGCATTTTATATAAAGCAAGGACTCACCCTCTTTTATTAAAATGGATTTGTTGAAAAGGCTTTAGAAATTTTAAAGCAAATGCAATTAGTTGGTGTAAAGCCAAACTCCACAACCTTGGCCAGCATCCTCCCTGCTTGTGTCAAAATGGGAGCTTTGGAATAGGGTATGGACACCCATCAAAACATAAAGGACAGAGGAATTTTGTCAGATGTTGTAGTTGTAACTTCCCTATTAGACATGTTAAGGAATTAAAAACTTTCAAGGAAATGCAATTAAATATACATATACAGAGCGAGCGATGTATGTGGAAGCATAGACAAGGCATGTGAACTATTTGACAAAATCCCTGAAAGAAATGTGGTCTAATAGACTGCAATGATTGCATGATATGCACAAAATGGATTTGTTGAAAAGGCTTTAGAAACTTTCCTGCAAATGAAATTGGCAGGTGTAAAGCCAGATTCCACAACCTTTTCTAGCATCCTCTTTGCTTGTATCAAAATGTTAAGCATTGGAATAGGGTATGGGCATCCAACAAGGTATAATAGAAGGAAGATTTTTGTTAGATATTATAGTTGGAAATGCTCTGATAGACATATATGAAAAATGTGGAAGCACAAACAATGCACACAAACTATTTGATAGAATGCCTCAAAGAGATGTCATCTCATGGAATGCAATGATTGTAGGATTGAACAAAATAGATTTGTTGAATAGGCTTTAGAAACTTTCAAGCAAATGCAAATGACAGCTGTAAATCCAAATTCTGCAACCTTTGCCAGCATCCTCTGTGCCTATGCCCAAATTAGAGGTTTGGAACAGGGTATGGATATCCTCCAAAGCATAATGGTAGGGGGATTCTTGTGAGATATTATAGTTTGAAATGCTCTCATAGACATGTATGCAAAATATGGAATCATAGACAAAAAATGTGAATTGTTTGACAAAATTCCTCAAAGAGGTGTCATCTCATAGAATGCAATGATTGCAGGATATGCACAAAATGGATTTTACAAGGACAGTCTCAAAATCTTTGAATTAATTAAGCACTCTGGAACATATCCTAACATTGTAAGCTTTGGTTGTATTCTACGTGCATGCAACCATGCAGGTTTAGTGGATGAGAGATGTACATACTTCAATCACATTTGTAACCCTTATTTCATTACACCTACAAGTGATGATTATGTGTGCATTGTTGACCTCCTTGTCCGTGCTAGCTATCTTGAAGACACCCTAAACTTTATCATTGAGATACCTGTTAAATCTGTACTAGTTGTATGGATGTGTTTTCTTGGTGCCTATAGATCACATATGAATATAAGCTTAGGAGTATTTACAACAACACTACTTTTTGATTTGGATCCTAAAAATGTTGCACAACTTATGTTCTTCTCTCAAACATCTATCTAGAAGTGGACAGGTGTGGTGAGGTAAGGAGATTGACAAAAGATAGAGGAATTAAAAAAATCCCCAAAAGCAGTTGGATTGAAGGGCATAAAATGGTACATTCTTTTTGTGTAGGAGACAGATCACATCCATGCTTTTTATTTTTGAAAGGGGAAGCATACCCTTTGCCATATCGAAAGAAAGAAAAAGAAAAAAATTGACAGTTTAAAAATGTGATTAAGTTTCCAAAATGGTCAAAAAAATAAAAATGGCAAAACAATAGAGTATCATACCTCATGCTCTTTAGAGCCATCTTCTATAGTCCCAGATCTAAATCTTGAACTCTTTTGACATATACTTCTAACTGATGTTTCAAAGCTAAATCGTCCTCCAACTATTTCCATAGAAAGAGCATAAAAGGAAAATGAATCAAAACCCTAACCCTAGCTCTGAGTAGATTAATTAGTACAAAAATTAGGCAAATAAATACCAGGTCTTCTTCCTTCTTCTCATCTTTAATTTTCTTAGCATCCTTGAATGGAGGAAGAGGTGCTTCCACATTGCCATTGCTAGTGTGGATTGGAGTAGGAGCTATTTTCACTAACCAAAATCAAAATTGTATACACCTAAAAATGACACGACTCTGTCTAAATAAATAAATCAATTTATTTATTTGGTTCATATTCCTCCCATTAATTGAATAAATTACCTTTATTTAATTAATTTCATCGAAGTCAACTTTATTCTTCCAAGCAATTAAATAATTTTAATTATTTAATTAAATCACTTATTCTTCCAAATTTAAATAAATAAATCAAATTTATTTAAATTATCTCAATCTCTAAAAATAAAATATAATCAAATATTTTATTTATTCTTCCAAAGCATGCACAAACAATTAAATAAATTTATTTATTTAATTTGCTTTCTTATCTTCAAATTCCTCAAAAATCTTCCAAATCTTCTAAAAATAAATCTTCTTCTTCATGCACACAAAATTAAATAATTTATTATTTAATTTCTCTCAAATCATGCAAAAAGTAAATCACAAGTTGAGTTAATTGATTCAATCAATCTTGTCTTTATCAACAACTCTTAAATTAGAAAAAAGCTTTCTAATTTATGAAATCAAATCTTATCTTAATAAAAGAAAGCAATTATCTCAAACAAAACAACTTTTTTGTGACACTCGTCTTCTTTCTATTCGCGCACATCGTCTCAAGTCTTCTATACCAATGATCTTCTTATTCTTTCTATACCGTTGATCTTCTTTCTCACAAGTCTATCAATTGAATCCAATTCCTCCATTTCAATCATCCAAGCTTTTAATACCCTTACTCTATAGGAATTATAGTGCGCCTTTGGCACCAAACCATTCCATTGCTTGCAATCAATTTGTTACTATCACCATTACCATTTTTTTTGAAGCTCATCTTCATTACAATAATTATCATATCTGTTCTCTATTGACATCTTGCAGAAAAAGAAAGGAAGTGTGCTTTCTGAGGGCCATATTCATACACAAGATCGATTGAGATAGGTGACCAATGGAAGCTACGAAGTGTTGAGGTTTGCAAGGTTTTGTCTTTGTTTGTTCATTCTTGATTATTTCCTTTTCCATTGAGTTTATTGGATTACTTTGATACTATTGATAATCATTCCAATTTTCTGATAACATTTCTAGCGCCAGAAATGTAATCAAAAAATTGGAATGATTATCAATAATATCAAAGTAATCAAATAAAGTCAATGGAAAAGGAAATAATCAAGATCAAACAAACAAAGGAAAAACATTGCAAACTTCAATAATTCATAGCTTCCATTGGTCACCTATCTCAATCGATCTTGTGTATGTGCTAGAAATGTTATCAAAAAATTGGAATGATTATCAATAGTATCAAAGTAATCCAATAAAGTCAATGGAAAAGGAAATAATCAAGATCAAACAAACAAAGGTAAAACCTTGCAAACTTCAATAATTCATAGCTTCCATTGGTCACCTATCTTAATTGATCTTGTGTATGAATATGGCCCTCAGAAAGTGCACTTCCTTGCTATTTCTTCAAGATGTCAATGGAGAATAGCTATGATAATTTTGTAATGAAGAGGAGCTTCACAACAATGGTAATGGTGATGGTAACAAGTTAATCACAAGCAATGGAATGGTTTGATGCCAAAGCCATGTTGTAATTCCTACAGAGTAAGGGTACTAAAATCTTGGATGATAGAAATCGAGGAATTGGGTTCAATTTATAGACTCATGAGATAGAAGATCAATGGTATAGAAGAAGTAAGAAGATGAACGGTTGAGAAACCTTGAGAGGATATGCATGAATAGAAAGAAGACAAGTGTCACACAAAAAGTTGTTTTGTTTGAGTTAACTACATTTTTTTATTAAGATAAGATTTGATTTCATAAATTAGAAAACTTTTTTCTAATTTAAGAGTTATTGATAAAAACAAGATTGATTAAATCAATTAACTCAACTTGTGATTAGCTTTTTGTATGATTTGAGAGAAATTAACTATTAAATTATTTAATTTTGTGTGCATGAAGAAGAAGATTTATTTTTAGAAGATTTGGAAGATTTTTGAGGAATTTGAAGATAAGAAAGAAAATTAAATAAATAAATTTATTTAATTGTTTGTGTACGCTTTGGAAGAATAAATAAAATATTTGATTATATTTTATTTTTAGATATTGAGATAATTTAAATAAATTTGATTGAATTATTTAAATTTGGAGGAATAAGTGATTTAATTAAATAATGAAAATTATTTAATTGTTTGGAAGAATAATTTTGATTTCGATGAAATTAATTAAATAAAGGTAATTTATTCAATTAATGGGAGGAATATGAACCAAATAAATAAATTGATTTATTTATTTATTGATAGAGGAATTTAGATAAAATAAATATTAAGAATATCTATTTAGATTGAGTCATGTCATTTTTAGGTGTATACATTTTGCCCCTCTTTGATTGAATGTGTTTTATCACATTGTTTCAAAGAATAGATTTTTCTGATAGTGATACATGTCTCAGTTTGCCTGTGGTATAGGTTTAACAATGGTAGGATGCCCCCTTGGGAGATTGGATGGGAAGAAGGTAGAAGGACATGAAACAGACAATCTCATGATGAAGAAGGTGGAAAATACATTAGGATGAAGAAAGAGCCGAAATGATATGCTATACAAGATAAAATGATAACACACGTAAGTATGCACAAATGATACAAGAACAAACAAGGTATTGCTCCTATCTAGCTGTAAACCAATGATTAATTGATAATGATTGATGATAGTGTTGTCATTGTGGGGGAATGATAGATCCCTAGATCAACATAAAGGATAGTGTTGTCATGGCGGGGAATGATATATCCCTAGAGAAAAGAAACTGAGGTAGGAGAATACTCCATTGAGCACAGCCTTTGTCTATCCAAAATGTCTCTATCTCCAAAATCCTTTGTATGACCTTCACCCTAGCCAAAGCCATCTGCAACACCTAAATCTCCTATTGCTCCCTTTGTCAGGTGGGGTACCTTATCAGATGAAAGTAATCAAAGAGATGTTTTACAATGGCTCTACATTCATGAAAATGACACATAGCAAGACCAACAAACTAAGCTCCCAATAGAGATCTATGGGCGTGGACAATCTATTTTACATAGAATGGGTTATGAAGGACAAGGCCCCATCGTCTTAAGAAAAGGAAAGACTCATCAAACCCATTCAACCTTTTTCATCCTCATCCTCTTGAAACACAATAGGGCTACGATACCAAGACAAAGCTAAAGGCAAAGGCAAAGCTAAGGCTATCACTTGTTTTGTGGAAATGATCCATAATCTTCAAGAAGACAGTGACATAGATTCCAATGAATATGAATGAGATGAACTCTCAGAAAATTCCTATGAAGACAAAGGAATTGATGCTATTCAAACCTATAGCCCCTATTGTGAGGGACTAACACCTAAGCATAGATTGATAGAGTGTGATTCACCTATTCCTGAGAGCACAACTTACGAGGAAAGTCAAAGATTGCACGAGATAAACAATCTTGAGGAAAGTACCATACCAGACCTTGTTCCTATAACTTCCCATCCTAACAACATAACCATCCTTACCATAACACGCATTGAATCAGATCAATATTTTGACCCCCTCCCCCTAGTACATCCTAAGCTTATCGATTGGGATCTACGAGGAACCCTCAACTTGACATATTCCAAAATGACAATGCCTATATTGACTTCATGGAACTAAGAGACCACTTACCTATGGGAGATCATAAAGCTGGATGCACCATAGAACTCAATTCTATAGCTCACTTTGGAGAGGGTGCCAAGCCTTCCATTCACAAAAACATAAAACTTAAAAATGGATCTGATGGTGAAAACTGCTCTGCGGTAGTATCATATCCCGAAAAAGTAAAAATAAAGGACGCATCAAATGGTGAAAACCTCTCTGTGGTGCTAGATGATGGAAGGCTTAACACTCTCCCCAACGACATGTATTAGGAGAAGTCACAGATTGTGGTAGAACTGATAGAACTAGTGGACATTGGTACAGAGGGTAATCCTAAGATCATACACTTTGCTAAGTCTTTATCTCTACTAGAAAAGATAGTTTGTACCCTTCCTCACAAGGGAATAGATCAACTTTTCTTGGTGATACACAGATATGCCTGGTCTAGATCCAGACTTGGTCTTACATCATTTGCCACTCGATCCTAGAGTAAAACTTGTAAAGTAGAAATTCAGAAAAATGCATCCTCATGTTGCACTACTAGTCAAAGAAGAACTCAAGAAGCTGCTATATGTTAGGTTTATCAAACTAATAGATTATCCTGAGTGGATTTCAATAATTGTACCTGTCACCAAACTTGATGGAAGAGTTAGAATTTGTAATGATTTCTGAGATCTTAACAAGGCCTGCCGCAAGGATGATTTTCTATTACCTAACATAGACATCATTATGGACTTAACAGCTGGGCATACAATGCTTTCTCTTATGGATGGTTTCTCAGGATACAATCAAATCAAGATAGCACAAGAGGATTAACATAAGACAACATTCACTTGTCCATGGGGTACTCTATGTTAGTGTGTCATGCCGTTTGAGTTAAAGAATGCAGGAGCAACATATCAACACACTATGACTACTATCTTCCATGATATGATGCATGTAACAATGGAAGACTATGTGGAAGATATCCTTGCCAAATCATTAACAAGGGAATCTCATTTGGATGTATTAGAGAAAGTCTTTCAGCAGCTGGAACAGTTCAAAGTTAGATTAAATCTGAAGAAGTGTGTGTTTGGGGTCACCTCCGGCAAGCTCTTAGGCTTCATAGTATCAACAAAAGGGATTGAGGTAGATCATGCAAATGTCAAGGCTATCATGGAGATGCCTCCACCGAAGAATATTGCCCAACTACGGTCATTACAAGACAAATTACAAGCATTCCGTCGATTCATCTCCTAATTGGCAGACAAGTGCCATGCTTTTAGTCATCTCTTACATAAAAAATTCCATTTAGATGGGATGAGAAGTGTGAAGAAGCATTTAGAAAACTCAAGGAGTATCTTATGAATCCACCTATCTTGATACCTCCTATACAAGGCAAGCCTCTATTACTTTACATATCTACTACACAAACAACTCTAGGTACCCTTCTAGCACAACAGGACAATGAAGGTAGGGAAAGGGCCATATGCTACATCAGTCGCACATTGGTGGGGTATGAACTGTAATACTCTCAAATCAAAAGATCTTGTCTTAATGTGGTTTTTACTTCCCAAAAAGTAGGACATTATATGATTGCACATTCCATCAAACTTATTGCAAAGATAGATCCCCTGAAGTACTTATTAAGCAAAGCAACTCTCATAGGTCATCTAGCTAAGTGGGTAATGCTCTTAACTAAATATGACATTGAGTATGTAGAACAGAAAGCTATCAAAGGTCAAGTCATTGCCGACTAGTTGGTCGAGGCACCATTACAGGATACCACTCCAATGAAGGTCGAGTTTCTAGATGAATCAATCTTCACTATCACAACACAGTCATGGACACTCTATTTTGATGGCTTCTATACAAACCATGGATCGGGGGTAGGCATCTTGTTGGTCACTTCTTAGGGTGCCACAATACCTAAGTCTTATCGTCTACTTTTTCCATGCACAAACAACATAGCAGAATATGAGGCTTTGGTCATTAGTCTTAAACTAGCAGCGGAATGGAAAATAAAAGAACTTCATGTCTACAATGACTCACAACTCATCATCAATCAAGTCAATGATGACTATCAGACAAAAGATGACAAGCGCATTCCCTACAAGTGTATGGTGGATGATTTTAAAGAGTACTTTGTGATCATCTCCTTTGAATAGATACCAAGGATTGAAAACAAAGAAGCACATGCCATGGCAACCATTGCCTCACTCCTCAACACACCAGAGAATGAGTCACATTTTGAGTTCTTGGTGGAAACAGTCACGCAGCCAGCTTATGACATCCTTGAAACCCAATCCATTTTCCTTCTCGTTAGATCTGATTCACCCTTGTATGGTAAGATTTACACTTACCTCAAGGACAACACTTTACCACCTGACTTATCCAACAACCAACATTGAATCTTTATTTGACAAACATCCCATTACACTATTATCATTGATACCCTAAACCATCGAGGTCTGGATGGTACTTTAGTCTAATGTCTTAAATTGAGGAATCTCAAACCACCTTGCAAGAGAAAGAATATGTGGATCACACTCTAGTGGTCCTACTTTAGTCAAGAAACTCATGCATTTGGGATACTATTGGCCAAACATGGAGATGGAATCCTATCACTTTGTCAAGAAGTACAAGCAATGTCAGATACATGGAAACCTTGTGCATGCACCAGCTCAAGAATTATGACCTTTAATGACACCTTTGCCCTTTTGTCAGTGGGGACTTGATCTTGTGGGTAAAATCCACCCCCTCATCCAATGGCCACAAGTTCATCATAACCGCCACTAAGTATTTCACCAAGTGGATTGAAGCCATTCCACTCACCAATGTCACAGGCAAACATATTGCCTCATTCATCCTTAATTACGTCATTTATAGATATGGAATTCCCTCATCCATATCATAGATAATGGAAGACCTTCCAAAAACTAAGATGTCCAAGAGCTTTGTGACAAATTCAAAATCCAACACCACTTCTCAACACCTTATTATCCACAAGGTAACGACCAAGCAAAGGCATCTAACAAAACAATCTTGAAAATCCTCAAGAAAATTATCAATGATGTCTGTCGTGATTGGCACATACAAATCAATCCCGCTCTATGGGCCTATCGAACCAATTTATGCACTCCCATAAGTGCTACCCCATACACCCTTGTCTATGGATCAGAAGCCATTTTACCCATCGAGGTCAAGTCACCATCTCTAAGGGTGTCATTAAAAGGTCTTATTACTGATGAAGGCTACAAAGTTTCCAGATTACAAGAGTTAGCAATGTTGGAGGAGAAACGACAGAATGCCTTCAACCATCTCAAGGCATACCAGCAAAGGATCTCACGAAGCTACAACCATAGAGTCCATCCAAGGGTATTCAATGTTGGTGATCTAGTGCTTAAGGAAAATCCCCGCAATCAGCAAGATCAGGAAAAGAAAGGGAAATTTGAACCCAATTGGCTTGGTCCTTATGTAATCATTGCTGCTTATGGATCATAAGCATATTAGTTAGCTACTTTAGAAGGTGAGATATTTGATGATCCAATCAATAGTATCCATCTTCCTCGGTTCTATACCTAGAGAACCCCAATGTAATGAGAGGCATAAAAAACCAAAAAAATCGAAAAAATCAAAAAATCAAAAATCAAAAATCAAAAAATAAAAAAAATGGGAAAATAACAAAAAAATTGTCCTCTAGTGAAAACTTGGTAAACAAGCGCCTTGGATAGATACCATGATGAAAACCTGGCAAATAGGCATCATGTGTATTTTGGCTCTTGTGCAATAAAAGCAAAGTAGTGAAAAGCTAGCAAATAGGCACTCTCTATGATGTGAACCACTTCCTCCATCTTTGGGAAACTAGTCACCTTGTGTCCATTCTTCCCACAGTTATCCATTATCCAATTTTGTTAGTTTCACAATAAACACCTTGCATAACAAAACAATGACCTATCATGGCTTGATACTCTATAACCATTTTCACCTTAATACCTAAGGTTGTCAAAGTACCATATCCATAGTGTCAGCATATCTTAATGTCCATCGTCAGTATTAGGGTTCACCCCGAACTACATTGCCTCCGCATCATCAATGTGCCCCTGAGGCTCCATTTCCCATCCATGCCATCATGTGTCCTCTGTCCTTCTATCTGTCTAAGTCCACACTGTTTCCTATCACCTGGGTCTTAGGTCCATCAGGGTTCACCCCCAACTATGTTGCCTCTGCATCGTCATGTAGGCAAGGCCATTTAGCAATGAGCCTCCGAGGCACTAGGTCAGTTCCTTAGGGTCCATTTCTTTGTATCCATTGTCAGTTCATCCATAATAAACTAGATACCTCTACTTGAGTGGGGGCAAGTCCTTGACCTGGTTAAGGAGTTGGATTTTGTAGTGCCACTTTTTTCACAAAGGACACCAATAAGGATGGTGATACCTTTCACCAGGCATGCAAGCACAACAAAACCCACTTTCAAAACAGAAGTTTCAATGCAAGACATCAACCTATCAAAAGCAAAGAAAACAAGTACCTAAACCACCCTAAATGATTCTATCTAAATTATGGCAAGAAAACACATCTAATGCAAGAATATTCTGTGTTTGTGATGAGATTAGGTTACAACATCTTGATTTTTGTTATCATGTATTTCTACAGTACTCAAGGATGCCAAAAGCTAGAGATGCTAGGATGGGGGCATGATCATTTTCTTTGTCTATTGTTTGTGGGTCAATCTTTAGTAATGTGATGACTTTTGTCTAATGACATGATCAACAAAAGATCATCGAGGAATTCAGAGGTCTAAACATGAAAAAGGGGCAATCCTCATCTATTGATACGAAAGAAATACTCAGGTCATCTGGGTTCAATTATACCTAGATGCTTGTATTAACTTGCTAAATCAAAAACCATGTAAGCAATACTCAGGTCATCATGGTTTAATTATACCTAGATGCTTGTATTGTCTTACAACATTTCAAAAGAGAAATGAAACAAAAAATCCCAATGATGAAATAAGCACTTCAAAATACTTGCAATATCAAGATGGCAAAATCATTCGCATCCATAAAGCATCCATATCCCATGCAATAAAAATTCTATGCTGAGTATCAATATTTGCAATTAAAAGCTTGTGATCCTTTCATTCACCTTTCCTCTGTTAATTAGTCTTCTTTCTATCATTGTGTCACTTCTATGTCGATTGTGTACATTTAGACATAACAAAAAACATAGCATAAGTTGAATATCATATCACATGAGATAGTCATTAAACATTATTAAATCATTTGCATACATAATAGCACATTAGATCATCCATATACATTTGCATCAGCATAACATACTGTCAATAGAAAAAATAAAAAACATAGCTAAGTACATGTAGATCATTGCATAAACTGCATAATCATATAGATAACATTCCCATTTGCATATTAGGCATATACATGAAATCATCTAAGTCTGGATTAGATCATCATCATATCAGAGTCCTAGAATCATATCTCGTAAAGCACCATAGTGTAGAATCATAAACTGCATCATCATATAGACATCAACAACAATGTGTACATCACATATAAAACATCATAAGATAGAATACATCCATTAGACATCACATAATGCATGTAGACCTTAACATAAGATTCATCATCATATAAATATAACATAAATATGTCCAAGTGTACAATATCAAAGTCCATCTGTAAGCCAAGTCATAAAAGGTACATACATCACAAAAATAATGATACATGTCTCAGTAACGGTACAAAGTGATATAAATATACATATCAGGCTATCCATGAGCCATAAAAAATGTGTATGCATAAGAAAAAATTAGTACAAGTGTCATCTAGCCCTACTAGCATGGGATGCTACTCCCAGCACTGCCCTCTCCACCTCTACTAGCCCTAGACTGCTATGGACCCATAGCAAATGCTATAGACCGTGAACCCCTTGCCCTCTGAGATGTGCCTGTCATAGACTGGCTCTTGTAGATGGATGCCCTTTGGTCCACTTGCATAGCCCCATGATATAGACTCTTGTAGCACTGAGTCTGAGCCTGCGCTCTAGCAAGCTCACCCTGAGCTTGGGCCTACAATCTAGCAAGCTCACCCTGAACCTGCGTAAGCTGCACCTAAGCCTGCTGCACCTAACTAACTAAAAATGTGATGGCCCCATTAGTACCCAAAGTAGCTAGGGCTGAATCTCTCTCCAATCTAAGAGCCTGCACTCTCGCCAAGGCTGTGTCTCATTCCTTGGTGAGCCCAGATATAATCCCTACTTCTACCTCCCTTTGGGACTCTGCTACCCTAAGTTGTGCCCTGAGCTATCTGACCTGACCCTGCAACATAGTAATAGCCCAATATTGTAGGCTAGACTAGGCAGGAGCCTGTGGAACATGTGCCTATGCCTGCTACTATGCAACTACCTACTGGGGCACTTACTATGGTGCTGACACCTGTATCTACTATGTAGCCTACTGTTGCACTGCTTGCTGCTGGGAGGATCCATCCCCAACTCTCCTCCTCTATCCATGTCTACCTCTATCTCCACCATTCCCTCCTCTGCTTCTATCTCCTCCCTCATCTCCATCTCCCCATCCTCCTCTCCCCCTCCTCTATCTCCTCCTCCTCCTACCTCCATCATCCTCATCATCTGAATCTGCCTCCTCCAGGCAAGGAGCCAACTCTCCAAGTCCTAAATAGCTCAGGAATGGGTTGGCTGTAAACCACTCCTCATAGTCGGGAATCATCCCCGCATTCCCTACCTCTCTCCTCATCGGCCAAGCCTGGTAAGGAGTCTGCAAAAAGTTTGCTCTAGCCTCCTCATAAGAAGCAACTGGGCCTCATCTCAACTGCTATGTATGTGTCCTGGAAAACCCTACCTACCCCTATGGCCAACCCTGTACTCTCCCAAACTACCTCTATACCTGGATGACAATCTACCTCTCCAATATGTATCGTGTCCTCCCAATGAGCCATCGAGTCTGAAAATAGTAGGAGAGCTCATTGTCCTCATCATCCCATGGCTCACAATCTAGATATGGGCACCAAATAACTACATCTACATTATCCAGCATATGTCTCCAATACTCAAGCTTTTCCAACTTATGCTGGCAAATAACACTTGCGTATCCATAACTGTAGGGCTCACCTCTCTGCCTAGAAAAGATGCATATCAGTCGAGTAATAGCAATGTGCTCCCATAACCAAAATTGTAATAATGAGACGTCAGCAGACATACTAGCTCCTCTATGGTAGACAACCTAATGCATGTCGTGATACAAGTGAGCCAATACATAGACACCCTAGGTAAAGTAGGTGCCATCTATGATCATCCTCTCCATTGTCCTACCCCAACCAATGGGGAACCCATGTGACCTCCTATCGGGGCATACAACACCCCCGATCAACCCGACCACTATCCCTGGGAAGTAGTCATAGTAATCATGTATATCCTGCTAGGAGATCACCTGACCCTCTAGCTCTGGATCATCAAAAACACGCCTACACTCTGCTAGTTTGGCATGACACTGGCCCTCATACTCTACAAGCTCGCCCTGAATTGGTGGATGCAAGATCTTGTAAACATCCTCTAAGGTAATGGCCATCTCACTAGTAGGTAAGTGGAACGTCCTGTCCTCACTATGGAAATGCTCCACTGCAGCAGTCAACAAACCAAGGTTTGCATGAACTTTGGGCATGAATCACACATAGTCCAATCCCATAGCACCAAGTGTTGTGATGTTCACAACACACCCCCATTTTACTCCTTAGAAAAATGAGGACCCCTGCTGTGGTTTTTTCTTTCACTTGCATGTGTTGTTTTTTTTCTTGGTGGTAAAGGGGAAAAGAGGGTAAAATTGCAAACCTTGTTAAAAATAGAGAAAAAATACATTTTTAGTACTAGGGCATAATATGGTTGGATTCCTTGTGAAAAATGAGCTAGGGTTGATTTTTGAACCATCTTAAAATTTGCCATATTTTGCAAGTTATGAGCATTTTGGTAAATGTACATTCGGGTTTGTATGTAACACATACAAGGTCCTTTGTATGTTGGGTCATTGTATATGCAAGTGCCTTTGTATGTTGTTTCTTTGTATGTTGCATATACAAAACTGTTTGTATATCGAGTCATTGTTTGCCTTGTATGCATTTGTTAATGTTTTATTTGTACATATAGGCCCCTGAATGTTTGTTTAAATCTGCTCGTTGTATATTTGGCACTTGAATGTTTTTACATACAAGCGAAACATACAAGTCAAAATATACAAGGCCTGCAATATACAACCGACGGACCCAAAAAGTCTATTAAATAAGATTAAGTCCTTGTATGTGTTCTGGCTTGTATGTTGGCAAGATACAAGTGTTTTATACATCGGGCGGACCTAAAACATTATTAAAGATGGTTAAGTCAATGTATATTTCGTTCTTTGCATATCAAAGATATACAAAGACAATGTACATTGCGTGGACGCCAAAGAAGGTTAAGGAGAGTTAATTCATTGTATATTTCAGTGCTTGTATGTATGTTCTGAAACATACATTGCTTTATATGTACAAGCTGGAACTCAAGGAAATCAAAATACAATTAATACAATGCATTATGCCTGAATTGTATATCAAAAGATGCATTGGGTAATGTACATTGCATGGACTTGATGGTAAGTTGAATACGATTTATAAGATGTTGAAGTCTGAAAATTTGATATGAAGGTTATGTGCATCACGGAGATGCAAAGTCGAATGGTAAGGTAGACCCCACCAGTTGCATATTAGCTTTGTGTGTTTACAATGTATATCTGATATACAAGCTAATATGCAGAGCCTGGATGCGAAAATAAATTAAACATGGAAAATTCTTTGTATGTTTGTATATACTTTGTATGTTGCGATATACAAGTGCGATATGTAATGCAACATATACAAGTCAGATTCGAAATGGAAATTAAAATAAGAATATTCCTTGCATATTTTGGTGCTTGTGTATTAACAGATACAAGCCTAATATACAAGGAAGACATGCATTCACCATATACAAGGATTTCGATAGGCTAAAAGGTGCGAAAATAAAGCAATGGATTTTTGGAGCCAATTTGGTGCCTGATGCATGTTTTTGGTCAACAAGAGTTGACCCGACCATTATTGGATGTTGTATATGCATTTGGGTGCGTAGACGTTTGTAGATGGTGAAATTTCATGGCCCAATATCTGTGTTTGCACATTCTGGGCTGGTTTTAATATAAGTGTTTAAATTTCCTGTTGATTTATTAAATGATGATGCTTATCCCTTGACTATTTAGTGTAGGGTTGAAAGAGCTATTTGGAGTAGCTGAGAATTATAGAGTCACTGACACACAGTGGCGGTGTGCAGGTGAAACTTGATGGAAGAACTGAAAGGTGGATCAAATCACCAAGTAGGTGAAAGAGATAAGGACAACAGGTGAAAGAGATAAGGACGCCGGTGAGAAATGACATGCAGGTGAAACTTAATGGCGATCAAATCACAATGAAGCAGGAAATGTCAAGGCCTTCAATGCAGAGGATGGAATACAAATGGGAAATATCATTAAAAGGGAGCAAGAACTATTTTTGGGCTGTTGGGGTTTCCAAGGCAAGATCGTTGTGCCCAGCATGGGTGTTGTTCAGGGATTTTTGGCAGGATTTATTATCCATCACTTGATGCTGCCCTTAAGGGGAGGGCCGTTCATCTACTAGCGTTTTGGAACCATTTTGGGGCAAATTAGAGCCATATATATTAAGTCCCTGTACTGTACAGGAAAAAGAGAGAGAGGTCAATCAAACCAAAATCTGACCTGAAATAATTTAGCATAGGAGATCAGATTACTAAGATTAATGGGGACTGAACTGTTGAAATGTCAAGGTTCTTTCCTTAGATCATTGTAAATATACTTGTTCTTAAGCATACTAAATGAAGATGAAGCTTCAGATTACATCCTGATTGTAAACTTTACGTAATCTTCAAGTTGATTTCTGGATATGTACTAGTGAATGTTGTGTTCAATAGAAGTGCTTTCATTTAGTTGCATGTTGTTGTCAACTTTTCCTTTGAAGATTTGCACTAAATCATGCAGATTTGTGGACTGTCCTGGTGAAGTATGATTCTAGTTTTCTTCACTTCATTGCATGTATGGGAATATATATGTGGATGATTGATCTCAGTCAAGTAATTATGGGAATCTCTTTCTTTAAACCCTATCTCTGTTATTTTCCCTTTTTTAAATTTTATTGAAATCACTTCCACAACTACAAATCATGATAAATCAGAAGCAAAATAGAGAAATATGCTGATATCTCATAGATAACTGAATATCATTAGCATATTTTGAGCTAAATGCATGTAGTATTAAAAATGTCATCCAAAGGACTTGCAAATAATGGTAGAAGTCATGCAAATATCAACCTGTAGGCATATTATTTGAGTAAATTCATAGTGCAGAGGTATAATTGTTAGAGATTTATGCAGAGTAGATATAAATAATAGAATATTTGAGGAAATATTGAAGAAGTTTGCAAGACCAATCAAAATACGTAAGGCCCCTGAATGATTAACAGCAACACACATCAACCACTGAGTAACGTCAGTAGATTATGAACTAATCAATGGAGACTTGGGATCAAGAACTCTTTGAATTCATCATATCTTTCAAGATAAATAAGGTTGTTGTGTAACTTTTTTTTAGTGTTTGGTTGTGACTAACATCACCATCAACAAAAAATTGGCGCTAGAAGGAGGGCGAGCAAGAAATTTTTGGATTTCTGCAAATGTTGTATAAACATTTTCTAAACTTTCAAGTTTTATTCTGAGATATGATAGATCTCTTTAAAATTTCAAAAGAAAAAATAGAAGGTAGGGTCTCATTTCAATGGATGCATATGAGGAAAATTATCAAGTTAACATTCCTTTATTTTAGGAAACTTTGAATAGGCAGATTTATCCTCAAAGTTTGTATAACATTGGTTTATCCACCTATTGCAGGATACACCAGACTATAGAGCACAGTGAGATTACTTGTCTAACTTTTCTCACAAGGTTGGATTTATATTTGAAAGGACTAATATTTTTTATAGATGTGCTCAGGGCTAAAGTCTGGCAAGAAAATGAAAGAGTTCTGGAGCGATAGGACAATACATCTTCAGAGGCTAGGAGGCATACAGAAAAGGTATTGGTTGAATTAGTTCCAGAAGGTAAGGATAGTGAAGCATCTTTCCTTGCATCATTTTATGGTGATATTGATAGGAGTTCTTCAAAAGAGGAGTGCTGGTATAAACCTGTCAAAATTTGTAGAGAAGAAACCACTTGTTAGGATAGAGTCTTTGATTCTAATCCTAATACTTTTGATAAGGATAATGAAACATCTTTCTTAAGTCATTTTATGGTGAGAATTGGAGATCTCTACTTAATAATAATAATGAGCCAGGGTGTAGGTATGAGTCTTTTGAAAATCCTAGAGAAGAAAGTGCTTCCTATTTCATGTCATCAGACAATCAGCAAGAAAGATTTGATGAAGGGGAAGATAACTATGAAATTGATCTTGATACACTAAACAAATATATTAAATTATTAAACGCTTGTCAATATGATGTTTCTGGATTTGAATTTAGTAGTTTTGATAGAGATGATTTGATAAAGAAGTGTAAATAGGTAGTAGAACAATTTAAACACATTGCTACAGATGAAGTTCCTATTATAGCAACTAATTGAGTCATACAAAAGGAAATAAATGCTTATTTACTAGATGACTCCTTTAAATTGAATGATCACATGCAAGAATGTTGCAGGACAATGGAACCAGATACCTTACTGAATGGCAGAAGTGAAATACTTGATGAACAATTCATGAAAGTTGAAGATGCAAAAAACTTTGGAGTCATTGTGCATGATCAGATGCCAATCCAATGTCATTTTGAAAGTGGAACAGGGAAGTATTTTCATGAATCAAATGTTGTTTCACATTTATAGTCAAATGATTTAGAAATGATAGATTTTTGTATATCATGTTATGAAGATGAAGGTACTCATTTAGATGCTGATGTGCAGGGGATTAAAGAAAACCTTGAGGTGTTTCCTGAAGTCAAGAATCAGATATACATCCAGAATGAAGGGACAAAGCTAGATAAAGATGAAGAAATAATCCATCAAGAGCCATACATCCTTCAATTTCAAGTGAGACCAGACGGTGAGCCAAGCAATGAAAATGCAAAGTCAAATGGAAGACTAGCATGTCAAACTACAGAACTAGAAATACACCAGGTTGTATCTTTCCTTTCCATAGTAAATGTTGTTGATTATTGTTTTGATTATGGAAATTCAAGGGATAGGACATGCATATGGATTAATCATGAACTTGATGAGCTTCCTTAGTTGCTACTTATCAAGAGTTATTCTGTTAAACACAATGAATCTAGAATACAAGAGTATTTTTTAGAATACAAAGATGAATTTGCTAAGTTGAGAACTATAACCAATGCCCTGATGCTCATGTACAATCTAAGGAAGTATGCAAATACAGGTGTCTTTGGGTCTTTTCATGGGTTTTATTTGCATTGTAGTCTTTTGTATATAGTTTGGTAGAGTAGTTGTTTTGTTTGTTTTCTTTGCTTTCTTGTTTTACTTTCTGTTGTTTCCTTTCGTAGGTTAGTTGTTTGTATAGTCTGTTTGTTTTGGTTGCTTTGTTGTTTCCTTAGCAGAGATGTTTATTTTGATTTAGAGTAAGAAGAAGCAGACTAACAAGTATTGAAAACAATAGAAAATTTAGAACATTCAAGTCAATTATTTGAAATTTATGCATAACTTGTTGTGACTGTCATGAATGTAGAAAGTTGTTTAACTTTGTGAAATTTTGTATTCAATAACTGTGGGTTGAGTATTCAAGGAAGTTTCTCATAATGACACACCTAAAATCCTTGGGTTTGTTGAACCTACCAGTGTAGATATTAGGTGAAAAATTAGAGGTCACCCTTGCTACCATTACAATTCTCAACTTAATTTCAGTAAGTGCTCATTCCTTGCATCATAAGTTATAACTGCAATATCTTATGAAACCTCTTTCAAATATCAAAAAATATAAAAATATAAAAATGAATAAAATGGATTATACTAAAAATCTAGATTAAGCGATCTAAGTAACTCTACCGAGGCTATAAAGGCTCACTGGCAGTGGGGCTCTACTTAGAAGAATTGTAACGATAACCTTGTCGGGGCTATGGATGCCTACTGCTAGCAAGGCTCTATCCGGTTGGCTATGAGGGAATGACATCAACTATGTAGTCTAATGTCAGTCACTGGTTTGTTCAATTGATCTTCAAGATGAGGATAATTAATCATGTGCACCCACTTAAACTGAAAAGAAAATTCATGCACCTTATTGAATACATTAGGTCTCAAGTTAGATAATAATTTGCAGAAAAGATAGTTGGAAATTATGAATTTATTTCATTTAGTTTCTTTAAATGGTTTAAATTTAATTGTTTTGTTTGGTTGCTAGTTGTTGTGATGTTCACAACACAACCCATTTTACTCCTTAGCAAAATGAGGACCCCTGTTGTGGCTTTTACTTTCACTTGCGTGTGTTGTTTTTTTGCTTGGTGGTAAAGGGGAAAAGAGGATGAAATTGTAGATCTTGTTAAAAATAGAGAAAAAAATGCATTTTTAGTACAAGGGCATAATATGGTTGGATTCCTTTTGAAAAATGAGCTAGGGTTGCTTTTTGAACCATCTTAAAATTCACCATATTTTGTAAGTTATGAGCATTTTGGTAAATGTACATTCGGGTTTGTATGTAACACATACAAGGTCATTTGTATGTCAAGTCATTGTATATGCAAGTGCCTTTGTATGTTGTTTCTTTGTATGTTGTATATACAAAACGGTTTGTATATCGGGTCATTGTTTGCCTTGTATGCATTTACTAATGTTTTATTTGTACATACATGCCCCTGAATGTTTTTTAAAATCCACTTGTTGTATATTTGGTGCTTGTATGTTTTTACATACTAGTGAAACATACAAGTCAAAAGATACAAGGCCTGCAATATACAAGCGCCGGACCTGAAAAGTCTATTAAAAAAGCTTAAGTCCTTGTATGTGTTCTGGCTTGTATGTTGGCGAGATACAAGTGTTTTATACATCGGGTGGACCCGAAACGTTATTAAAGATGGTAAGTCAATGTATATTTTGTGCTTTGCATATCAAAGATATACAAAGATAATGTACATTGTGCAGACGTGAAAGAAGTTTAAGGAGAGTTAATTCGTTGTATATTACCATACTTGTATGTATGTTCCGAAACATACATTGCTTTATATGTACAAGCCGGAACTCAAGGAAATCGAAATACAATTAATACAGTGCATTACATCTGAATTGTATATCAAAAGATGCATTGGGTAATGTACATGGCACGAACTCGATGGTGAGTTGAATGTGATTTATAAGCTGTTGAAGTTCAAAAATTTGATACGAAGGTTATGTGCATCACGGAGATGCAAAGTTGAAAGGTAAGGCGGACCCCACAAGTTGCATATTAGCTTTGTATGTTTACAATGTATATCTGATATACAAGCTAATATGTAGATCCCGGATGCGAAAAGAAATTAAACATGGAAAATTCTTTGTACATTTGTATATGCTTTGTATGTTCTGATATACAAGTGCGATATGCAATGCAACATATACAAGCTAGATTCGAAATGGAAATTAAAAATAGAAAATTCCTTACATATTTTGGTGCTTGTATATTAACAGATACAAGCCCGATATACAAGGAAGACATGCATTCGCCATATACAAGGATTTGGATAGGCGAAAAGGCAGGAAAACAAAGCGATGGATTTTTGGAGCAAATTTGGCACCCGATGCATGTTTTTGGTCAATGAGAGTTGACCCGGCCCTTTTTGGACACTGTATATGCATTTGGGCCCGCAGATGTTTACAGATGGTGAAATTTCATGGCCTGATAACTGTGTTTGCACATTCTGGGCTGGTTTTAATATAAGTGTTTAAATTTCTTATTGATTTATCAAATGATGATGCTTATCCCTTGACTATTTACTGCAGGCTTGAAAGAGCTATTTGGAGTAGCTAAGAATTACAGAGTCACTGGCACACAGTGGTGGCGTGCAGGTGAAACATAAAGGTGTAACTTAAAGGCGGATTAAATCACCAAGCAGGCGAAAGAGATAAGGACGGTGGTGAGAAATGACATGCAGGAGAAATTTAATGGCAATCAGATCACAATGAAGTAGGAAATGTCAAGACCTTGAATGCAGAGGATGGAATACAGATGGGAAATATTATTAAAAGGGACCAATAGTTATTTTTAGTTTGTTGGGGTTTCCAAGGTAGGCTCCTTGCGCCAAGCATGGGTGCTATTCAGGGATTTTTGGTGGGATTTATTCTCCACCACTTGATGCTGCCCTTGAGGGGTGGGCCATTGATCTATTAGGGTTTTGGAACCATTTTGGGGAAAATTAGAGCCATATATATTAAGCCCCTGTACTGTACAAAAAAAAGAGAGAGGTCAATCATTCCAAAATCTAACTTCAAACAATTTAGCATAGGAGATCAGATTACTGAGATTAATGGGGACTGAACTATTAAAATGTCAAGGTTCTTTCCTCAGATCATTGTAAATATACTTGTTCTTAAGCATACTGAATGAAGATGAAGCTTTAGATTACATCCTAACTGTAAACTTTACATAATCTTCAAGTTGATTTCTGGATATGTACTGGTGAATACTCTGTTCAATAGAAGCACTTTCATTTCATTGCATGTTGTTGTCAACTTTTCCTTTGAAGATTTGCACTGAATCATGCGGATTGTGGACTGTCCTAGTGAAGTATGATTCTAGTTTTCTTCTCTTCATTGCATGTATGGGAATATATATGTGGATCATTGATCTCAGTCAAGTAATTATGGGAATCTCATTCTTTAAACCCTATCTCTGTTATTTTCCCTTTTTTAAACTTCATTGAAATCACTTCCACAACTACAAATCATGATAAATCAGAAGCAGAATAGAGAAATATGCTGACATCTCGTAGATAACTAAATATCATTAGCATATTTTGAGATAAATGCATGTAGTATTGAAAATGTCATGAAAAGGACTTGCAAATAATGGTAGAAGTCATGCAAATATCAACCTGTAGGCACATTATTTAAGTAAATTCATAGTGCAAAGGTATAATTGTTAGAGATTTATGCAGAGCAGATATAAAGAACAAAATATTTGAGGAAATATTAAAGAAGTTTGTACGAACAATCAAAATACGTAAGGCCCCTGAATGATTAATAGCAACACACATCAACCACTGAGTAACATCAGTAGATTATGAACTAATCAATCGAGACTTGGGATCATGAACTCTTTAAATTCATCGTATCTTTCAAGATAAATAAAGGTTGTTGTGTAACTTTTGTTTAGTGTTTGGTTGTGACTAACATCACCATCAACACCAAGCACCTCCCGATCTATCTCTGTAAACATATACTGCTGCAGTAATGGCAAAGGAAACTGCTCTTGCGACATGAGTATATCACAAATGTCCTCCTACAATCAAGGAAATCGTAGTGTCAACCATAACCAAATCTAAGCAAACTTGCTCAAGCTATCAAACTATCCTATAACTTACTTAACATATCAAATTGATCAAAACAACATATCATCTCTTGACTAGATTCTAGCAATCTTGAAGATCGCTTATCAATTGACGCATCGACCATGATGCCAATTGAGTCAATTTCGTTAAGTAAATTGACTATCCTAGAGAAAATGTACTGAAATAGGTCACAAATGTGTCGAATCATAGCAAATGTGCAATTCCACAGTGAATGCACCGGTTCTTATTACATATGCACAGTTCTAGAAAATATGTAGCTTCCCATAGTGTATGCATAGTTTCATAACGTATGCATTGTTACTTGTCGTATATGCATGGTTTTATCATATGTACAACAACATATCTCATATTCGTGGTTTCATAGCAAAAGCACGGTTTCAGAGTGTATATGCGCCAAAACATGATTCGGTACATCTATCCTAGCAATTTTTTCCCTAGCATTTATTAGCCTAATAAATGACCCTAGGCGAGTTTTATCAAACTACATACCGGTGGTCCTACCTCAGCTGGCCACCCGAACCATCGAACTCCCTCAAAGTAGTGCTCCTTGCATTGAATATCCATATCTATACTGACTACTCTAGCTCTTGTGCTCTCCTAAGCTCTGAGAGACCTATCAACAAAAGCCAGGTGTGTAAATGACTAGTATTGTGGACCCAACTCCTATATATAGCAAGCAAACCCTAACTCGCTGTGTGGCGATTGTGACTACTTCCCAAGCCCGTTTCCTTCCATTTCTCCAAACCGTGACCCTTTTTTCTTCAACCTAACCTATTTTTCACCTTCTTCATCATGAGATTGTCTGTCTCATGTCCTTTTGCCTTTCTTCCCATCCAATCTCCCAAGGGGGCATCCTACCATCATTAAACCTATACCAAGGGAAAACTAAGACATGTATCATTATCAAAAAAACCTTATTCTCTGAAACAATGTGATAAAATACATTGCATCAAAGAGGGGAAAAATGTATACGCCTAAAAATGACACGACACTGTCTAAATAAATATTTTTAATATTTATTTTATCTAAATTCCTCTATCAATAAATAAATAAATCAATTTATTTATTTGGTTCATATTCTTCCCATTAATTGAATAAATTACCTTTATTTAAAATTAATTTCATCGAAGTGAACTTTATTCTTCCAAGTAATTAAATAATTTTAATTATTTAATTAAATCACTTATTCCTCCAAATTTAAATAAATCAATCAAATTTATTTAAATTATCTCAATCTCTAAAAATAAAATATAATAAAATATTTTACTTATTCTTCTGAAGCATGCACAAACAATTAAATAAATTTATTTATTTAATTTGCTTTCGTATCTTCAAATTCCTCAAAAATCTTCCAAATCTTCTAAAAATAAATCTTCTTCTTCATGCACGCAAAATTAAATAATTTATTATTTAATTTCTCTCAAATCATGTAAAAAGAAACTCACAATTTGAGTTAATTGATTCAATCAATCTTGTCTTTATCAACAACTCTTAAATTAGAAAAAAGCTTTCTAATTTATGAAATCAAATCTTATCTTTATAAAAAAAACAATTAACTCAAACAAAATAGCTTTTTGTGTGACACTTGTCTTCTTTCTATTCACGCACATCCTCTTAAGTCTTCTATACCGTTGATCTTCTTATTCTTTTTATACCATCGATCTTGTCTCTATCAAGTCTATAAATTAAACCCAATTCCTCCATTTCAATCATCCAACCTTTTAGTACCCTTACTCTATAGGAATTACAGCGTGCCTTTGGCACCAAACCATTCCATTGCTTTCAATCAACTTGTTACCATCACCATTACCATTTGTTTTGAAGCTCGTCTTAGTTACAAGAAATATCATAGCCATTCTCCATTGACATCTTGAAGAAAAAGCAAGGAAGTGCACTTTCTGAGGGCCATATTCATACACAAGATCGATCGAGATAGGTGACCAATGGAAGATATAAAGTATTGAGGTTTGCAAGGTTTTGTCTTTCTTTGTTCAATCTTGATTATTTCCTTTTCCATCGAGTTTATTGGATTACTTTGATACTATTGATAATCATTCCAATTTTTTGATAACAAAAATCATTAAATATTGATCAAAGAAAATCCAATTTCAAAATGCTAGAGGCTAGATCAAAAAGAAAATAAAAAATTATCTTGTGGGATAAAAAACACATTTGAGCACAAACCGTCCAAGTGCTTAATTTAATCTTTTATAGGTTTGTTGCATAGTGCACATAAAGAAAAGAAGATGGGTACCTGTGGAAGCCTTCGAGTGTGGCCTTCTCAAAAGAAACTTCCTGAATAGGAGATGTGGACATCCAAGTCATTGCTCTATAAAATCTCACCTGGAAATCAGATTATTGATGCACCACTACATATTGGGGTTCCTCCAATCTCATCGCAGAGACAATCTTTATCACAAACCATATACCCAAACTCCATTTTATCAGTGGGAACTTTAGTTGGGAGTAGGATCCATTTTCACTAACCTTTACTAAGTGGCAGCAACAAAAGAGGCCTCTAATATTTCGTTTGCTTTGGCGCCCATATGATAGGTTAGGGTAATTAAATATATTATAATATTATATTATAATATAATATTAAATATACTATAATATAATATTATATTATTATATAATATATAATATAAATATTATATTATATTATTTATTTATTAATATAATGGAGGAGTAATAGTCATTTATTTAGCCATTTATTTGGTCACTTATTTAGTCATTTCAACCGATGACCAAATTAGTCATTTATAGTTGTGTTGCAAAAAGTTTTAGTCACATAACTAAAAGTTTTAGTCATCTAGTCATTTATTTGTCATATTTCTACTAGTGAGATAAGGGTTTGATAAGACTCTATTTGGCTGATTCAGTGCTCCTGAATATCCATGAAGAGAAGACTGTAAAGGATCTTTGGAATAAGCGTGGAGATGTTTATCAGGCTAAATCCCTAGTGAACAAGTTATTCCTGCAAAAGAAATTGTATTCTCTAAGGATGGAAGATGGAGAATCTGTCGCTGATCACCTAAACACATTCAATATGCTTGTTGCCTAGTTGACTTCTATTGGTGTGAAGATGGAGGAGGAGGATCGATGTATGACATTACTATGTTCCTTACTAGATTCATGGGACCATCTTGTTATGGCAAATACCACTACCACTTTCAAGATGGATGTAGTGGTTTCTTCGCTGTTGTCTGAAGAAATGTGGAGAAAGTCTTTCGAATTAGCTAAGGAGGCTCTTACAGTTCATGGTAGATCTAAAGAGAAGGGAAAGGAAAAGGATAAGAAGAAGGAAGAAAAAGGAAGATCCAATTCCCATGGGAGATTTAAGTCTCCTAGAAAGTCCAAGGCCCTATGTTGGAACTATGGCAAACCTGGTCACTTTCGCAAGGAGTGCAAGGAGGAGAAAAAGAAAAAGAAGAAGAATCACGATTTAGATTCTGACAAGTCCTCTCTGGATGAAGGAGAAGCATTTGTCATTGCCTTGGCAACACATGCATCTAAGGATGTGTGGCTTATTTACTCTAGTTCATCTTTTCACATGACCTCGCATCGAGGCTAGTTTTCAAAGTATGAAGAATATGATGGCAGAAAGGTGTACTTGGGTGATGATTCTCACCTAGATATTATTAGCCGTGGAAGAGTTTTGATTTGATTCCCTGATGGATGAATAAAGGGAATCAATGGTGTTCAATATATCCCTGGTTTGACACGGAACCTTCTTTCTATAAGTAAATTGAATGATGTGGGTGTGCAGGTTATTTTCTCGAATGGAGGATGCAAGATGACTAGAGGATCTATGGTGTTGGCTAAAGATGTTGGGATTGGCACTCTATTTTAGCTTGATGCATGTATAGTTTAGTGTAATAGTGCCTCTGTTTCGAAGAAGAGAGCTTCAGAGTCTTCGTCCTCACCATTACAACAATTAGTGAAAATGATTGTTGCATCTACTTCCAATGGTTGTGCTTTTTAGGTACATAAGGGTGCTCATTCTATGGAGATGAAACTTCTAGATGAGAAGACAATATTATGGCACCAAAGGCTTGGTCACATTGGTAAAAAGGGTTTGAGGACCTTGAAGGATAAAAATCTTGTTGAGGTTATGAATGATTGTAACCTTGAGTTTGATTTCTGTGAACATTGCATTTATGGAAAACAAAATTGTGTTCAGTTTTATTCTAGTTCTCACAAATCTTCTGAGGTGTTGGACTTGATTCATTCTGATGTGTTTGGTCCTATTAATGTTCCTTCGATTTCAAAATTTGTTTACTTTGTTTCATTCATTAATGATTATAGTAACAGGACATGGGTGTATTTCCTTAGAAGTAAATCTGAAGTCTTTAATAGATTTAAAGAGTTCAAAGCTCTTGTAGAGAATCAAAAGGATAGAAATATTAAGTGTTTGAGGACTAACAATGGTGGTGAGTTCTATTTAGCAAATTTCAACAAGTTTTGTAAAGAATAGGGGATTGAGAGGCACAAGACAACTCCATATACCCCTCAACAGAATGGAGTTACAGAGAGGATGAATAGAACGTTGATGGAGAGGGCAAGGAGTATGCTATGTGGAGCTTGTCTTGAATGAAAGTTTTGGGTTGAAGATGTTGCTACCACCTGTTACCTGGTTAATAGGTCTCCTACATCAGTGCTTGTTGATAAGACACCTATGGAGGTATGGTCTGGTAAAAAGTCTTCATTAAGACACATTCAAGTATTTGGTTGTGAGGCATATGCACATGTGCCGAAGGAGAAGAGGTCTAAGTTGGAGAACAAGGCTGTAAAGTGTATCTTCATCCATTATGGCATCGGTGTGAAAGGGTACAAGCTTTGGGATCTAGTAGCTGAAAGAGTTATGTATAGTAGAAGCATGAACTTTAGAGAGGTCAATCCTTCTTCTATTGTCTTGTAGCCAAAGAAAGAAGAGAAGAAAGATGATGTGGTTCAGCTTCCTTCCACCCCTAAGAAAGTTGACCCAAAAACATCTATTGGACCTGATAATGAGGAGAGCTCTAGATTATCTCTAAAAGCTCAGAAGAGGATGAAGAACCTCAATGTGAACCTTTGAGGAGGTCCACATGGATAAGGTAACAACCTGATAGGTTTGGTTATTCATTGCATGATTCCAGTTGTATTTTTTCTTTGATTTATAACACTGATGAGCCTAGAACTATGAGAGAGGCTATGGGTATGAAAGATGCAAGTTCTTGGAAGGAGGCCATAGAAGAGGAGATGGCTTCTTTGGAAAAGAATAATACTTGGGACTTGGTGCCTTTGCCTGAACGATGAAAACCTATTGGATGCAAATGGGTGTTCAAGAATAAATTCGGTGTAGATGGCAGTGTTGAGAAATATAAGGCTAGATTGGTTACGAAGGGGTATTCTCAGGTGGAGGGAATTGACTATGGTGAGATTTTCTCTCTTGTTACAAAGCTAACATCTATTCAATTCCTATTATCTCTTGTAGTAGCGTATGATCTAGAAGTGAAATAGATGGATGTGAAGACAACATTCCTTCATGGTGACTTGGAGGAGGAAATCTATATGTCATAGCTAGAGCACTACATGGTGAAAGGTAAAGAAAATCTAGGTTGCACGTTGAAAAAGTCTTTGTATGGTTTGAAATAGTCTCCTAGGATGTGGTACCAGAAGTTTGATGCCTTTATGTTGAGTATTGGATTTTAGAGATTGAAATCAGATCATTGTGTTTACTACAAGTTTGACAATGATCACATTCTCATTATTGCATTATATGTTGATGATATGTTACTCATTGGGAATGGTAAAAGTTTGATTTCTAATTTGAAGTCTCAGTTGTCAGCACAGTTTGAGATGAAAAATCTAGGGGCAGCTCTGTACATTCTAGGAATGGAAATTAGAAGAGACAGAGCAAACAAAAAACTTTGGTTAGGCCAGAGTAAGTATGCTAACACTATGTTGGAGAGATTCAACATGATGGATTGCAAACCTTTGATTATTCCTGTTACAATGGGGACAAAGTTGTCTGTTGAAGATTGTCCAAAGTCTCCTTCTGAGATAGAGGATATGAGCAGAGTTCCTTATACTGTTGTGGTTGGTAGTTTGATGTATACGATGATCTGCACAAGACCAGACATTGCCCAAGTAGTGGGAGTCCTTTGTCAGTTTATGGCTAATCCTAGACAAGTATATTGGGATGTAGTAAAGAGAGTGCTTAGATATTTGTGGGGTATTTTTGAGTATTCCTTATGTTATCATAGTTATCCTATAAGACATCGGCATTCACTTTGTACTCATGGATTTTTGGATTCAAATTGGGCAGGTGACATTGA
The DNA here is from genome assembly GCA_027924645.1 of Cunninghamia lanceolata. NCBI lineage: Eukaryota > Viridiplantae > Streptophyta > Pinopsida > Cupressales > Cupressaceae > Cunninghamia > Cunninghamia lanceolata. Next base: position 10,481,506 of record BSBN01000419.1, on the reverse strand, counting down.
CAGTAGGAGATCCACCAGTGCTTATGTGTTCTCTATGTTTGGTGGTTCTATTAGTTGGATGAGTAAGTGGAAACATGTGGTCTCTTCGTCCACTACTGAAGCTAAGTACATGGCAGCAACTCATGCTTGTAAAGAATCCATTTGGCTTAAGAGATTATGTTTCGATGTTGGGTTTGACACAAGGAAGATTAATATTTGTTGTGACAGTTGGAGTGCCATATGTTTGGCAAAGAATCCTACTTTCCATGCAAGGACTAAGCATATTGATGTCCAATACCATTTTGTTCATGACATGGTAGAGGATGGGAAGGTAAAATTAGAAAAAGTTGAAACTTTGATGAATGTTGTAGATTGCTTGATAAAACCTGTGAGCACAGAGAAGTTCAGATGGTGTTCAGAGTCTATGGGCCTCAGGACCCCTAGCAATTAAATCATGGTGTTGATGCTCCCTTTGCCCTTACAAGGTGTTCAACAAGTTGGATAATGTTAGGAAAAGTGTCTCAAACTTGCAACTTCAAAAGATTACTATTCTTCCCAGTTTTGGTCTTTTTAAATACCACTTATCTTGGAAAATGGTCTAGAACCTTCAAAGTTTCCCAAAGTTTCCAAACGAGCTTAACATGGAGAGACTTACTATTTTTAGTAAGCACTTCAATTGACCTTAGGCTGACCTAAAATTTTTCCAAAATGTGTGGAATAGCTAAGTAAACATCTCAGGTGAGTTTTGACTCAAGATCATATCTGGATTGCGAGATATTAAATTTTCTATTTTTTTTAAACTGCTAGAAAAGTTTCAAACTCAATTTTTAGGTATCAAACCTTCTCTAAATGCCTTGAAAATTGTCATAACTAGCAGCGTAGGTTACAAGGTGATAGAGCACTTCACGAACTTTTTGACACATAAAACAGTTCGTCAATCAGACACCTAGATCAAAAGTTATGGCCTCCAGAAGATGGACCTTCAGTTTTGGGAAATGTAAAAACATGTTGGAGACATAAAAGAGCTGTAGAGGGGAGAGTTACATGTGTTGGTGTGTGGTTTGACACATCACAAGGCATTTTTTATTGGAGATAATTTGGGTACCACTTTTGGGTGGTTTTAGCTCATGGTTTTATAATTACCATTGGTGGTGTACTATCTTGTATCTCCTATATATTAAGAACTTGAGATGGAGGTTGTATGTAAGAATCTTATAGATGTTGAGTTATCTCCTAGATCTCTGGTTGGATATTCTCCTATAAAAGCTTGCTCTGCAAGTACAATGTAATCTTTGGGATTTCTAAATAATATATTGGAGTGTGGGATTTTTTACCTGAGAGGGTTTTCCCCATGTACATCTTGTGTTGTGAGTTTTGTGTTTTCATTTTGGAAGTTCTTATTATCTTTCTGTTAATGTGCATAAGTCTTTCCTCATTAGATCAATGTAGGAAGCATTTTCTGAATACCTTGCTTCCTTTTATTTCTCCTTCCTTGCTTCACTATGTCCTATCCTTATGATAATCTTATGGAATTCTTCATGGTAGTCCTTCACAGATTTCTCCTTTAGTCTTAGGTTTTGCAATCTTTTCAATACCTCCAACTCATAGTCAGTAGGTGTAAACCAATTCTTCAATTTTGTCACCATCCTATCCCATTTTATAATATTTTCTTTTCCTCTTTTGTTTCTTTCCAACTAAACTTCTTTCCACCATATAGAAACATGTCCTTTCAACTTTGTCTTTGTAAATTTCACCTTCTCCAGATCTTTAATTTCCTCATATTCAAAATATTCTTCCATATCATTTATCCAGTCAATCAATTCTTCAGGGTTCAAATTACCAATATAGTTTGGGACATCAATTCTAGGTCTCTTTCCAATCTTTGAAATAGCTTGCAACATCTTCACTTGATCTGATTCTTCTTCTTCATCACCTTCTAGGGTTTCTCCAGTTTTTCAATAGATTGAAATTCTTCTTCCTCATCGCTTTCAACATTAGGTATCGGTGTCAATCCTCTTTGTCTATCTTCTTCAATAGAATCCAAATGAATTTGTATTGTTTTCATTATCTCCATCATCTCATCTATTCTACTAGCCATTGTTCGAACAACAACAACTCTCCTCGGTGGCATTCTTCCTAGGATCAAGTGTAAACTGTCTCAGGTTCGGCAATCGGGCTACAAGGTGACAACTACCTCACAATCAGTGATTGGATGTAACACAAGTAACCTACCTCAATTTGGTGATCTATCCACAACAAGATCTTATGGAATTCCCTTGCCAACTCCCCTCAATTCGCTCCCAAAGTTTGACCTTTTGCTCTAATACCACTTGGTAGAGTCACGGTAGGAGGGTTCACAGAATGAACTATCTGGACCATGCAGCAAGATTAAACACAATGGAAACAACTCAAAGAAATAAAGCAAATGAAAATTCAGTCATTCAGTATATCATAGAATTCAAATAGAGATCAGCCGGCAACATGCGAGCTTACAATTAGGGCTCACAGGCCTAATTACATACATGCGCAAGATAAAGCTTTGAAGCTCCTTTGCACAAAATCTGAACTATGAACTTATGCATATGCTTACCACTTGATAAATACTTTCCTCAGGATCTATTACATCAATATATATTATCTCCAAACTAATAGACTTCTCCTCATCAGCCAAGGAAGATCACAAATTCCAAAGAAGAGATGTAGCGTGTGTACATAGATAGGTCAGACCTAAATACATAGAACACTTTCAAAAAAAAATGAAATGATGTATAGATCTCCTGGGAAGGTTGGCCATGAACCAAGGATCATTAAATGTTGTGTAATTAGGCTCCAAAGATTAGGAAATGCTTCTACAAGTTTCTCGTTTAGCTGATTGTCTATGGTTATCTTGATGCTCTGCTCTGAGAAAAAATCAAACTTCTAATACTAGTATTGAAGTGTGGATCTCTGAATTTTGGATTTGGTGTAGATGAATGAATGTAGATGCTAAGTCTAGGTCCACAAGATCTAAAAATGCTAATAGACCAAAGTATAGAATCTTCTTCTGACTGAACAGCCTGAACTGAACTGGAAAAGAAACAAAGTAAAATACAAACAAATTGAAATGCAAATGTTTTTGGTTGATGCAAGATTGCTCTTGAACTAGGGATGCTCTTGCATCACATTTACCCACCCACTCCAATGTGTTGGCACAATCCATTCAGCCTCACAATCTATGGAATGCAAAATGTCACTCCTAGCACCTTTCTACTACATGAAACTGAAGCATTTTGCAAGAATGCATTTGATTTTGGCACAGTCAAACGGACTGGAGTTGACCAAAACTAAGAGATGTTATTATGGATGGACCCCACATGCACTTGTAAGTCCAAATGAAACATTCCCATCTACCACAAATTTTGAGAAATCCTCTATCAAAGTTTGGTAGTTTTTATGTCTTAGGGATCTTAAGGGACTTTGAAGGTAGCCTGCTGCCCTGAACGATTGAGGTGCTTAACACCATATTTTGTGATCAACATCAACATCATGAGGACACTGGAGAAATATTTGACACATGAAGACACTGAGAACACTAAAGACATGGAGGACAAAGAAGCATGAATACATGAACAAACTCTTGTCATGAGGAAGAACCACAACCTAATCCAACTCTTGAAAGTATGACATGTTCTGATGAAGAACCACAACCAAATCCAATGATCTAATGGCATGAACCAATGACATAAGCAACTATGTCCTACTATTATAACATGATAAACATGATTGTTATGAACTAACATCCAAACCCTGTGACATCAATCTTGATATGACATGAGTGAAACATGAGTGAACAAGATTAAGACCAATAAGGATCAACTTCATCCATTACTTAGATCTAATCCCATGAAGTATAACATGATGATGATGATGCAAACATCAAATGTATACTATAGAAAACAAATCAAACGAAACATGAGGCCTTCACTATTGAAGTTCATACCACTGCTTGTCAAGTTCATACCACTGCTTGAGTGAGATCTTCAATATTAAAGTTCATGCCTTGTCTTGAAGCACTACAACTTTGTGCATCATATTAAATATTTAATATAAACTATCATATACATAATGTCATGAACATAACATCTAGTTTACATACAAAGCCATACATGCATATATACAAAAATATACATCAGTAACATACAAAAGTATGTACATGCTTGGGACTATCCTAACCAACATTTTGAAATTGTTTAGAAAATTGTCAATACCCTATCTATGAATAAATCTCTCCACACATCAAGATTATTCTAGTGAAGTATGGGTCAAGTGACTCATGAGATCCTACAAGCTTGTGAAATAAGGAAGAAGACTATCTTAATTAAGAAGAGATGTCATTCAGCTACTCCCTAGTCATGCCTTAATTGTCACAACAATTGCAAAAAGGAAGATGTAGTCTCAAGAAATATGTTGTGAATAGTAGTGACAAAATTATGCTTTGGATTAGTGTAGAGGGTGAAGAAGGGATATCAAGAGATAATTATTGAAGTCAAGGATCATTAATATGGCAATGCTAAACTCAAGTAGATAATCATGTGCATAAGCTAAATTGCCATAAAGGCCACTATGAAGAAGGAGACAATTTGTTGTCATAACCAACAAAAGTAGGATAATCATGAATAGGTACAAATGCCTTGCTTAGGAGTGTTGTTGATCTTTGCAATGAGAATGAAGGTGAGGATGGGTGTTGCAAAAAAATATCCTAGACAAGTTCATTGCATGGAGGCATGACTGTCATATTAAGATGCAAATAAGACTATCACAGCTATGAGGGCAGTCATAACAATCATAACAGTCTTAACTTTATTTGTAAGGTTCTAAGAGGATTATTTTAGAGATTTTTCAATACAGACAAAAGGTGAAAGTTTGAAGAAGATTAGGACCAAGTGCTCATAAAGGATTGTCATGCCATAACTCATTTATTCAAAAGGATAGTCATATTCATGAAATTTGGATTAAGTTTGATTTCATTTGAGGTGGTGTGATGGAGTTTAATTATGTTCAATAAGTTTCACATATGACTATCCTAACACTGCACACCATTAAAACACACATGAAGGAAATCTAAATTATTGAAATACACAGTGTGCAATTGACAGAATAGTCCTAGGGATAGCCATCTAGGGTTATTGTGATTAGATAATTATTGAATAAGGAAGCCACTATGACATGATGAATTATACAAATCATGAAGACAATGATAGAGATCCATAGAAAAACCAAGGAGCACAAGATAAGACACAAAATTTTTGAAGTTGCCAATGACAACAAATATACCACCTAGCTATCCTTGACTAATCCATGACTGAAAATGGATGTATTTTGGCTTCTATTGACTAAAAGTGACTTATTTATGATGAATGTAATGCTCAGAATTGTTTTCTACAGGTCTAAGAAGTTTCATAAACAAGTGGACATTAGCTAGAGCTATCTTGGAAACATGAATATTTGGAGACATACATAGGACTGTCATAAAAATCATTAAACTAATCTCTGTAATTTAGGGTATTGAAAGGTATATAGTTGATCAAGGCAACCACCATTATGTGCTAACAAAGGACAATTAGGGAATTTTTAAATATTCTTGTGTCACATGTGTGTACAAATCATCATGTATAGGTGCATAAGGAATGTCCTAGCCCAAGACACTGAAGAGGTCTCCACATCCTCCAACCTTCTCCAAGAGAATTCATACTATGAAACATGCATGGAGAAACTATCAAAAGGACACCTAACAACTATGTCTAAATGATCAATAGAGACAAGTAGGATTGTCATAATAGGGGGCATAGGATAGTCTAAAATTCAAGCCAAGGGCAAAAATTAAGAGTCCTCCAAAATCAAGTTTGGTTCCATTGATCATGAATATGAGTATGACAAACAATTGCTCACTAAAATTATTTTATGAAGTATTTGATAATTTTTTTTCTCTTGTATAGCTTAAAATAGGTGAAATGAAGGCATGAAGGGCTGAAACAAGGTGGAAACATGAGGAATTTGGAGTCTCTTTGACTGAACTAACTGACATACCTAGACACATATATATGTGAATTAAAATGGACATAAATTGAACATACCTTCAAATTCAATATTATAGTTGACCAATTCTCCAAAATATGGCTTCAAAATCCTCAAATTCTTCTTTTTCGCAAGTTTGATTATGAATTTTATATAATTCTAGAATAGGATTAGTGAAATTTATGGAAAAAGCAAATAGATATCATCAAATTCAATCTATATATCAATGGTAATTAGCTTTGAAACAATATCACACATGAAACATGAAACTTTTAGTTTACATAATCAAATTTTCTCCAAAAACATGCAAAATGAGTTCTTCTATGTTGAAAAAAAAACAGGTGGTGCATTGATATAAAAATGATTCTCAATAAGTTAAACAACATGAAAAGAATTTTATTTTCTGATATACTACATGAAAAGTAGGAATAACAATCATGCGGGGTCTGAAACATGGATCCCACATGCTTTTTTACCATTTTTTATGCTTCCCAAAACATACTCACATTATAATGCACTCATGTTATAATGTGAGTGTGTTCTGGGAAGCATTAAAACATAAAGGTTCATGCATGCAAAAATCATAAGCTTCTCAATGTTGGTGCCAAATCATGGTCTAGGAAGTCATGCTCTAACATAAAATATATTGTAAATATTCATGTAGTGCATAAAATAGGTTATCAAGTGATAGTCCAAGAGTATCCTGAGACTCAAATATCCATGTGGTTCATGAAATAGAACTTTTTAATACTAGGAAGGAAAAATGTAACCTTGTATCTACATGGGAGAGTTTCTCTCTCTCTTCATTTCTCTATCCTATATATAGAGAGGGATCGAGATACATGGAGAGATAGAGAGCGACATGCACATGGATAGGGAGAGAGCCTAGGGACATCCAGAAAGAGATGGAGAGATAGAGTTAGAGAAAGGAAAAAATATAGAAAGAGGGACAAATAGAGAGATAGAGAGGGATAGGTGGAGATAGAGATGGGGAGAGGGAGAGATGGGAATTGAGATAGATACAGGGGTCTATAGAGGGAGAAAGATAGAGATACATATATACAGAGAGAGGGGAGATATAGGGAGATAGATCTAGCGAGGGAGAGATAGATAGGGAAATATAGAGAGAAAGGTAGAGAGGGATATATAAACTATGACCAATTTTCTCTACAATCCAAATTGGTAGAACTAAAGAGTACATTCAATTCATGTTTAGATGAGAAATTTTTTAACATTTTGTTTGATATCTTGTTTACATAGTTGAAGTGTTTGAGATATTTAGTTATGTTACAGTTTAGTTATTCAACAGAGGAAAAGAATTTTTAGAACATCATTCATTTGCAGAAGGTTGCCTAAAAGATAAGTTATTTCATTTCACTACAATGATTATTCATTTTATAAATGAGATACATAAAATAACTAAACATTGCATTAAATGAAAACATGATGGATCAAATGTTCCACACAAGCCGTGGGAATAGTTGAACAAGAGAAGATATAAGAAATATACTATGCATCTGGAAATAGGAGGGGGAAGGATCATAGCCATCATTGACTTTTTAGTTTCTTCAGTTTATGAGGTTGCCTTCTATCCTTGCTCCTGATCTCCAATAAGAACCTACAAAATTGGAAGAGACCTGTTACAGCTCTGATTATGAGTTCCCTATGGTCCTATCAATAGAGGCATAATATAGTGCCTATAGTGCACTAGATCATATACAAGTCATTCACATGCAAGAGAGATTGAAAAGAAATAATCATTATACTTCACTAATTTTATCTAACATGTTTGTTTCATGTGCAGGTATAGGATAAGTCATGTAGCTGTTTGAGGACATATCAGCATGTGGTGTCAAGTGGGCTCCCACAAGGGTTGAGACGAGCATGCTACACCTGATTATTAGAAGGGGATGGAATGCAAATTATATTCATAATGCTCAATTGAAACAGGTTAACTAAATGAGTACAATATAAATCTAATGCTTACAGTTCAAGTAATGATGAAATGAAAGCATTAAATTAACTTGAACTCATATAGGATAGCATTCAATGCAATGGAACAACTGAGGAATCATAAGTTACAAATGCATATAGTGATCACTACCCAAGCTACTGTCAGGAGAAGGAATTTTGTGACTGCATTCATTATGTCTTGTGCCAAGTCAGAGTTATAAAATGTATAACTTAACCTCATGATATATAATGCTTCAGCCATATGTGTGTAGCATCAGTTGCAAGAGAGACAATCACTATCATACATAAATGATCTATTTGGTGAGACACAGTTGCAAGATATACACAGAAGCATAAATATCCATGCTACATTGACATAAAGGAGTCACGGCCATTCCATATGGTATGAATGAGAATGCATTTGATAGGGTACAGTAAACTAGATAGCAAGAATAAGCCATGTCATAGAGATCAAATGGAGAACACGTCAAATGCATATAGAGTGATATAAGCATAAGACCTTAGGAAAGTGTCCAGAGGTAGTTATCTATAGTAACTAGGTTCATAGAAGCAATACATTATACAACTACCACACAGAATCCAAGGAAACTAGACATAATCATTTTAGTTGCATGCCATGTCACAGTTTAAGATTGATCATTCAAAGTGTATGCAGTAGGAATGGCTTCAATATTCATATTCATTTATAGGTTCACTCCATATTAGATGCAAAGAATTATGATCAGTTCAGACATGAAGAATAGTACAAATTTATTTATCTTTTCCATACTGAAAAATGAATATAAAACCATTTTTGTGCCATTAAGGTGCAGGCCGTATATAGAAAGGCATAGCCTTTTGAGTCAGAGGATAGCAAATACTCAATGAAGTAAATGCTGTTGCAAGCTAGGCTACAAGGAGACATGCCATGTTAAATGAAGAATTTGCCAAGTAAAATACCAAGAGGAAGATATGCATTGAGAGGGCAGCAACACCATGAAGATCCAGAGTATACAGTCGTGGCTCCCACACAGAAATGTAGATGAGTTCTCCTTTATGGTTATAGCCACAAGAATGTAATAGTCATCACTAAAATAATAGAAATAACTTGATCTTATAATCCTTGTCTCATGATTGACCTTATCAAATATCATTTCTTGCAAATTAGAATGACATCATTTAGCTATAGAAGAAAATAAATGGAGAGGAAACCAATGTAATGCCAGTAAAGTTCACGGCCAGTATATTGCCAAACAAGAGTTGTCTTTTTTGCATAAAGAGAAGTGAATCAAAAACCATTTGTTTGTCTAGTCATAGCCAGAGAGATGGATAGAGTTTTTCTCACAGCAAAAGAAAGCCACTTGAGATTGCTATCTGGAAGATACAAATATAAACATGGTAAATGCTCAGGAATTAAGAAAATGTGATATACGGTTGCGGGCCTATGATAAAGTTTTTGTTTTAGCAGGTTGAAACCATTTATGTTTTCACAAAAAATAACTTATACAGAGAAGGTAGAGAAACTTGGAGTTTTTTTTCAATAGGAAGCCACATTCAGAAATCTTAGAAGCACGAAAAGAATGGCCACGGGTCTATAGTGGAGCTTTTCCCCAGCTGAAACCCACATTGGGGTTGTTATTAAAAGACATCTATAGAAGGGAATGTGAAGAACCCAAACTCAAATAATAGAGAAGATACTCAGAAAATTGTATGATAGATATAAAAAAGTTATTTTCTTCATATCAAGCAAAACCCAGTTGGGGTTTCAAGCTCAAACTACAGCCACAAATGGCAAATGTAAAGTTTAGATGATTTCAATGAAAAAATCCTTAGGAATAGATACAAGGCTGCAGCCTCTCAAGTACAAAAGTCTTTTTCTATATACCTTTTCTACAGAGGCAAAGATTAAAAGATGAACCTTACCCAGAAAGTCATTTTGAGACTACATATACAATGTTGCTGAAAGCTCAAACCAGTACTCTCATGGCACCAAGAACATGGTATGTGATAGAAGATAGAGCGAGATGAAATTACATCAGAAAATACATAGCCATGGCTAAGGGCCTAAAGAAACCTATGATAAATTAAAAAAATGGTATAATATGTGGCTCAGAGGTGTTTACCTTTTCATCTTCTACTAAAACATTTAAGAAAGTTGACTTCAAACAGCAGAAAGATAGAGAATTCTAGACCAAACCCTAGTCATGGCAGTCGATTAGAGAGAGTGAGAGCTCTCCTCATCGAAGGTCAAAGAGAAAAATGGTGTAAAGAAATAGGGTTTCAATTTGGTTTTACTCAAGAGTTTCATGATGCCGTAAGTCAAATGGGTCTTTTTATCACATTAAAATTAAAATTGAGAGCTTTGACTAATACCCCTCATGGTATTATGCCTACTTTGCAAAACATAGGCCTTTATGCCCTTGCAAGACCATTTGCAGGTTGAGTGAAGATGAAGCCCTAGGGGCTATTAATTCTTTCCAAAAACTTCATATGCTTTAGAGATTTTTATAGAATCAAATAGAAAAATAGGCCTCATAGGCTTTATTTTTGCAAAACTATAATAGGCCTTCAAATATTTTATGTTTTTTTATAGAAAAATCAAATGCCATAGAATATAATGTACTTGGTAAAATGAAACATATAGGGCTTGTATTTTTATTTTTTGCAAATAATCAAATTGAGAGAAGATAGGAGATAAAACTACGAATCTTTGTAAAGCATTATTTTAAAGCAATTTTTAATAAATTGCTTTAAAATAATTGCTATTTTAATGTGGTTAAAGTAGACCAAATATGTTTAAACTTATAGATTTGCTTTCTTCTGGGCAAAGTTGGATAGATAAGGACAAAATAGAGCCTTTATGAAGTAGTTAAGGCTTGTTTTAAAGAAGATTTTTGTGGGGGCCACTTGATAGGTGTTTTTGGTAGCTTTTGCAGTTTGTTTGGAGGTAGTTTAGAGGGTTTTTTGTCAGCTTTTTTGAGAAGCTTGAAATTGGATTTACATAACTATTTTTATGAGCTTTTCTAGCTTCTCCTCTTGGAGATCTTTTGGACATGATATATTGGAGATAGCTAGCTCTTTCTCAGTAGTTGATATCATTGTTTCTTCTCTCTTGAGCATAGGCAAATAGTTTGTAGACAGATTTTTTACTCAGTTTATATTTTTTCTTTGTATTCCTTCTATTTAATACAATAAAACCCTTCTATTTCACTTCTTTTGCCTCGTGATTACAATATTGACTTGATGTCTCATTGTGAAAATGAATAATTTATCCTTTGTCGTATTTCATTATTGTGAAAGTGCTGTGCAAATTGTTCATAGGATTCAGGTTGTATGGTTGTGTTTAAACTGAACCTTCATACAAAGTATTTTTGAATTGTATGTTCTTAGTGAATTTGTGAGAGTTCATGTTTAAGGAGATGTTTGTGACTAAACATATCAAGTTAAGTTAGAAATCCGGAGTAGATTCTATTTATGTTTGAATTTTATTTCAGCTCATCCTCTCCCTTTTCCCTCTGAAATTATTTAGATTAGAAGAAATCATTAGGAGAACTAGCTCACTTTAGAGGTTCACTCAGAGTTTAGGCAACCCACATACCTAGGAGTGCTCCCATGTTGCAACAGGATAGCTAAGTTTATCTTTTCTAAGGGTACAATCCTGATTTTTAACAGTTTTTGGCATGCCCAGTGGGAGTCTGAAAGTGTTTTAAGAAAAGTTTTCAATTCTTCAAGTTGAGGTTCTAGTATATGCAACAGTGTTCCAACCTTTGGAAGGTTTTTTTACAAGATACCTAGCAACTCATTTTCTTTGGTCTTGCATGTAGATTAGTGTTTCCATCTTATGAAAACTAGATCTAGTTCTGACCCATTTGACTATTTACAGCTATCTCTGTCAAGAAGAAGAGGTAGATCAGTAAGTAGAATAGTTGATCCATCGAGGAGGTCAAAATCAACACATTTGAGACTCAGTCCTCCAACTCCAATACAAAGAAGTAGGAGTCTGGTGCTGATAGTATAGTTACCCATAATGGCTATATAGTTCACATTTGCACCTTTTAATGGAGGCAGCCCATTACAACTTGCCTAATGTGATGATATTCTAGTTTTGGCACTGAAAGGACTACCATATTTCACCAGAGAAGACCACACTATAGCTATTGAGCACATTCAAGACATGGCAATGCTATGTTTAGTACATAATGTTACCTAAGAAAATGTAGCAATTAGATTATTGGCTACGTAATTAAAGGGTAAAGCTTTGCAATGGTTTAAAGGTCTTGCTAAGAACTCAATTACGACATGGGATTAGCTGGGAGATGGATTGTACAAACATTTTGAAGACAAGTCTGATCATCTCTCATTACTAGAGTAGTTGAGCACCATCAAAAGGGCCCCCCATGAACACATGGCATATTTCAATTACCAGTTTCAAAGAACTTGGGATAGGATCCCCGCAATGGTAAAGCCTCTACCAAGGCATGCATTTTTATTTTATCTGAAGGCTCGAAATAGTGAAATTTATGTAATGATCCAATCTATGGGTAGATCTACCCTTCCTGATGCTTTTGAAATTATTGTTAGAGCAAAAAATTGCCTTATCCAAGCAGGGAAAATAGCCCCAAGGCCTCCTTTACCCATATTTCTAGAAATCTAGCCACTTATGCCCATGGCAGTTCCTCCTTTAGCTATTGTCCCACCAGTCTTGGCAATAGGATATCAAGCTATAGCCCAAGAAGCCACCATCCCAACTCAATCCCAAGAAATCCAAGAGTTAAAAGGCATGTTGCAGTCCTTAGGCAAGACTTTTAGAAAATGAATTTGTTAATATTAAGAAGAAAATTTATCAAGAACATAAGCCTTGTACCAAGCCCTGTATCAGTCGAATCAGCCAAATAGACTACCTTATCAAGCTGATCCACAAGGCCAAAGAATGAATTATAACCCTTAACCTTTCCAATCCTATAATTCTAATGTTGCCAGCACCTCAAAAGAGCTTGTACCCACTCAAAACAATATGGAACAAGACAGTGACTAGTGTTATCCATGTCACCAACCCCATAACCAAGTTGCATGTACAATTGGTATAAGGAATTAGACTCTTATGGTGTAAAATAGTTATGCAGGTTCGGGAAATGTCTCTATTGAAGTTTTAGCTCAAAAAAATAATACATATGTGGCCTTAATGAACTTGCAAGATACTAATTTCTGTGGTGTAAATTACCCTCAAGGCCAAAATCATCAAAATACACCTGTTTCATCCATTACAAGGTCAAAAAAGAGGGATGTTGACTTGGAACAACAAACTATGAATGTGCCACAGTAGCCTACCAAGGACAAATTTCAAACTGCTTCATCACAAATTGTTCCTGCAGCACAACCAGAGGTGGAAATTCTATAAAGAGATCAAGTTGTACTTGGAAAAGATTAGTCCAAAGTATAATCATAGCCTTTTCAAAGGTAGAATGATGCTACTACTATTAAAAGACAGCAAAAGGTAAGTCTTGTTTCCTTCAATATAGTGGATCACCTTAAGAAAGCTATAGTGAGTATGTTAGTGAAGGATGCATTGCACATTCCCAGTCAAAAGAACTTATTACAAGAAGGTTTAGCTAAGCTTTCCCTCTCTAAAGTTGGTAGCCAATAAAAGGATAAAGTGGTATTGGCAAATAGCCTAGAATTCAAGAATGAATAGCAGGCTCAAGAGGTAAAACCCCGTCCCTTTTATCTAAGTTTGATTATTAGTGACAAACTTGTTCATAACTACATGATAGATTCTAGGGCAAGCAGTTCTATCATGCCCAAGAGTCTAGCCGATTCATTAGGATTAGTCTATGAGCCCCTTTCAAAAGGAGTAGTCCAGCTAGATGGGTCTGATGTTAATACTGTAGGGATATTAGAAATCTACCACTTACATTACATGCCTATCCTAATTTTGTGATCCATCAAGACATTTAAATCATTGATCTACCACCTAGCTTTGCTATATGCCTTTCCAAGGAATTTACTGCCAAATTGGGTGGGTTTTTATCTTCGGATTGGTCCCACTTATTTTTTAGAACAAGATATGGTATAAAAGTAATTGTATAATTTGAACCTCTTGCCAAAGACTATGTTGAGCCATATGTCCCTAGCCCAATAAATGCTAACCTCTACATCACCCATGGGCAACAGGATCAACCTATGAGCCTAGATCCTAGTGTACCTATGGAAGATATAAATTTAGATAACTAGGCAACTAAACATCATGAAGATGACCCTTTTCGTCACACTGATGAGATAGGATTAGGCATTTATATGATACATGAACCTAATGCACTGATTCCTAATTTGATTAAGGATTAAAGTTAGCTTGAATAACAAGAGGATTAGTTCTAGAAGCTATACTTTGATGGATCAAGGAGTAAAACAAGTTCTAGTGGAGGATCTATGCTTGTTTCACCTGATGGAGACAAATACTATTCAACATTGAGGTTTGCTTTCAACTGTGCAAACAACATGGCTGAATGCGAAGCCCTGATTCATGGTTTAGAATGGGATCAGAAAAGAGGTATAAAATGTTTACAAGTTTATGGTGATTCTGAGCTGATTGTAAACTAAGTTAGAAAGTTGAATATTACTAAGAATGATTTGCTTAAAAAGTACAAGCATTGAATTTGGGATTCAATTGAAATTTTTTATGCTTTTAATCTACTTTCAATTCCCAGAAACCAAAATAAACATGCAAATAGGCTTGCTGCCTTAGGATCTCAGTTTGAGATTCTAAATGAAATTCATACCATAGATGTACAACCGTATGTAAAAATAGTTGTCAGACCATCTATACCTAAAAATACTCTGAGTTGGTAGGTTTTTGACAACGATGAGCAGATTTTGATTTTCTTGATTGCTAAAGCAGAGTTTGTAAGTGATAACTAGCATAAGTGCCAGTAAGAATATGACAACCAAGTTGTACAGCTCAAGTTTAATAAGCTACCAAAGGGACTTGTGACTTTAGAATTTGTTTTTAACTCAGATGATCAGCTCAGAAAAGACTAGTGCAACATGACTATGAAGTAGGAGCAATATGAAATGGTGGAGCTATTCAAAGGTAAACTGTTGAAATTGGGAAAGGTATGTGTTGATGCTTGTTTTACACATTCATAACAAAAGTTAAAATTCACAAAATGAACCTAAACTGTCTTAGAAGATATGAAGAAGTCCCTTTGGAGTTCTTAATCCCAAGTTTCTATATGGTCAGGTCATGACCTTGTGGACAATTCAGTAGGTTAAAGTGAAACTATAATATGCAAGGGGCCTTACTTGATTTAAGGGAATCTATGACTCATTGGACTTGAATTATGCAAGTTGTTGCAAACATCAACAAATTATCCATCTCTTTGCATGAATTTACTATTATATCACAAAAGATTTGTATGACTTATAATAAAACAAGCCCTTCTCTTCCAATTATTATGAAAATTCTCAAACATTAACACAATTGTTCATGCTTCTTTCAAATGTCAGACAATTTCCTTTAAATTTCTGTGTTTAAGTTAATTATTTCAAATATTTGGGGAAAAGTTAGAGAAATTCAAATTGAACATCATTCTACTATAGGATCTAAATGCTCTGTTATTGACATTGTAAGAAATATATCACTTGCTCAAATCCATAGACTAAATCATTAAACGTGAAGCCCTAAGTATTTTCATGAACACACATGTATGATTGCAAGCTTTTAAAGAGGTATTATTTCAAATACCAATAAGAGCCAGGAAACACTTTGAAAATAGATGCAGAATTCTAGATTTATTTGTATTCAAAATACATAGTCATGGTTTAGAATGTATGAATGACTCTTTGCTTCATTAATCAACTTAACAGAAAACTTACAAACATATTACAGATACAATAACGAAGCTAGATACTCCATGCATTCCTTAGTGCAAACACAGGCGACCTCCTATAAACTAAAATACTCTTTCTAATCAAAGTGTTCAAATAAATTACAATTGCTATCTATCTTTCAAAATCTCTGTGTAACTAATGTACAAGTAGTAGAGTTTCTTATATAGATTTTGAAACTTCTTACTGCTACGGCTACAAAGCTTAATCTATGGTTAAGATCACTCTATTATTGATCAATGGTGCATATTCATCTCTAACCGCCTCTCAAAATATCTGAATGGTATCCTTTCCTTCTCAAAGGATGCCATTGGAATCTTTTCAAAATAAGATTCCCCCTTTTCTTTGACTTTTGCCCGTAGATACTTTTTACTTGACTTTTTACAAAACCACCGCTCCATTTATAATTTCTATTTGTTCAAATATGATTTCAAATTATTAATTATACCTTCTATAAAGGTGCGGTCTCCTCATGGACTCTTTGTCCATATATACTCCTGCATTATAAACCCTTCTTTTAGTTTCTTTTCTCTATTCTCTGAACCTTCACTCTTTTTCATATATTTCTTCATTTTGGCACTTTCTCCATCAATGAATCAATCATCTGCTTACTCAGATATGCATCCAGATTTTCCATACATGGTGTAAAAATGGCATTAAATTATGTCAAAGCCCTCTCCATTTCATACATTCGTGTATCCATGCATTCATGATCCAAGATTTTTTCCACTATCCTTTTATGCATTCTGATCAGGTCATCTGCCTTTTCTCCTAAGTCCTGAGTAATTGTTATGCACTTTTTAAGATTGTCATCTTCAAATTTTAGTTCTAATCTCGCCTGTGCCACTTGATTTGCCATTGAAGGGGTAATTACTCCTTCATTTATCAATTCTTCTATTCTCTCTTCAATTTCCTTTAGCTGTTCCAATTCAAATTTACATTCTTCTCTTCTAAATTGGCCATTGTTTATAAGTACATTGCATTTATTCTTTTCCTTTGCAGCTACTTCCCATCTTTCCACTGCTTGATTTATTACCTGTTCTCCTTCTTGCATGAAACCTTTGAACCATTATTCAAACACATTAGCTTTAAGCCTTTTATTTTCTATATCCTTTATTTCATCCTTGGATACCACTGCTATATCACTAGGCAATTCTGGCACTATTGTATTGGGATCAAATATCCCCTTAATGAATTGTTACAATTGGACAATGTGTCCTTTCAAATATTCTTGTTTATCTTTATCCTTCTTTAACATTTCTACCATTATTTGGTGCATGTCTTCCCACTCAGTTATGTGTTGCTCCTTTGTAGTATGCCCCAGGTCAAAATTTAGTACTTTATATTCATCTAAGGTTATTTCTCCCTTAGTCTTCTCCTTCTATTGTATGGCTAAGTTTAGCATCCTAGATCCATATGGACCTCTTTGAATGGATGACATTGTTCTAGCCTTTCTCTTTTCCTTCCTTGGCATGGTATCATGCAATAAACTTTTGATATCAATAGGTACCAATTGTACCTCCTTCTTTTCTTTCCTTATCTCTGCCCCTAACCAGGTAGGAATCTCTTTTGTGCTTTCAGCAGTTTTTTCTCCATCAATTACCTCTTCCTGAGGCTTTTTGACTTCTCCCTATTCTTGTGGTTGTTGTTGTTGTTGTTCTAGTTGCTGCTCTTGTTGCTATTGTGGAGGAGGCTACTGCTGAAGGGCTAGCTCTTGTACTGTGGTATCATTCTATTGTTTGGACTCACCTTCATTTTCTTCTTCAATTTTTGTGTCCCCTGTATCTTCACCTTCTTCCTCAGGATCCTCTCCCTTTGATGTTTCTTTTTCTTGACCCTCTTCCTCATGTGTTTGCTCTATATTTGTCATGTCTATGTCTTTTGTTGTTTCTTCAATTTTATTTTCATCAACATTTTCTGTATATTCTTCACCCTCAGGTTCCCTGGTTGCATCCTCTGTATTTTCACCTTCTTTTTGTTCTTTTTCAGACCTGCTAATTTGCTCTGTATGTGTAGGGGATCCTTCCATTGTATCATCTTCTTTTGCTTCTTTTTCTTGTTCTTGCCTGCTTTCTATGTTCTTCTCTTCTTCACTTTGTTCACCATACATATTAAGAATATTAAGTAATCTACTCCTGAGGTGCCAGCTTCTGTTTCATCCTTTGTTTGAGCAGGTTTTTCCTTGATTGTTTCCTCAGGTGCATCTTCTTTTTCAGCCTCTTCAATTTTATGTGCCTCTTCTTGCACATCTTTGATTGTTTCAGGAGACACCAAGGTACCAAATGGATCTACTATTCTTGATTCTCACTGTACCCTTTCCTTTTCATACATTGGACCTTGTTCAATTTCCACCTCGGCCTGAATATTTTGCTCTTCTTCTTCACTTAAGAACTCACTGGATTCCTCTTCTATTTCAATTTCTCTTTCTGCACATAGTCCCCTTTCCTCACTTTCACTAGTATCACTCCCAATGTGAATAGTCTCAATGGTTTGTTTGGCCTCTTGTGATTTTGACCCTTACAGCATTTCTCTAGCCAATTCTGTCTTCACCTGAGCATATACTTGTCTCTTTTCTATTGGGGTGGATGCACTAGGTATATCACTCAACTTTGTACCTACCTATTGTGCTCCTATGACTTCATTTGTTTTTGAAGTCTCCCCTTTTGATATGCTTATCAGTATTGCCCTTCTGACCTTCTATCCTATTACTTCCTTGGAGGCTGGGAATGCTTTCATACTAATATCATGGCTTATTGATTTCTCTACCACAAATGTACTAATTGACACTGCTATTGTCACTCCCAATGCATAGGGATCCATTAAAGTAGCATTCTTATCCTTCTCTACAATTTTAGCTTCTACAACCTTTCGTTTCTTCGCATTAAAACATTGGGGATCATCACTAGGTTCTCTTACTCTCTTTTTCCCTTCCTTAGGATATGTGATTTCTCTCATCTCATCTTTGAGCTCTTCAATCCTATCCTTTAACCATGTCTTTGAAAACAAGATAACCAGTTTGGACAATATGTCCAAAGATGTGTTCCATGGTTGTGACTAATCAGGCTCTCCAATAGGAGCAAGCCTAGCACTTTCATAACTGTGATGCAATAGTTTATCATCTTCCTTAACCTTTGGAGGAACATATATATCTCCCATAGGTTTCATTTGATCAACTGTTAGCCTATTATGAGCCCTTTTTCTTACCTCTCTATCATTTTCACAAGCTGATAAAAAATATTCAATATGTATTTGATGTTTAAACTTTTTATCATTTATATTTTGAATCCTACGAAAGGGGTCAAACCTTCTGGCTAAATCAAACTCTTCAAATCCATAATATCTCAATTCCTGCTCTGCATAACTAGTAACCTCCTCAATGTAGCAGGAGTACCTACCAATGGCCCAAGGTAATTACAAGATTTCCTCTGCTAAACTTTTTCTTGTACATCTTAAAGGTGTTTAGATTCTACCTTGAAAACTCTAGAACAATTAATTTATTAGAGGGATACCTAGGTAACATGAAAGGCTTTCCTTCAAATCCTTTAGTTATGATATAAGTAAAATGTTCAAATTTAATATACCAAGAACTATGCAGCCCAATTGTATCTTCTACATCTTTAGATATCCTCTTGTCAGGCTCTTCCCTTAAAATTCTAACCATATAGGTATAGAATACATCATTAACTAAAGCATACTTCTTCAATGCATTCTCTTCCTGCAAATCAGGATAATGCTCATATACTAATTTCTAACCTGGAACATTGCCCAAGGTTCCAACATTGTCTATTCCATGTATAAATGGTCTAACCTCTGCTCCACATGAATATAATATGTATGAAGACAAATAAAACGGCAGCAACTTTTGCTTCCTTAGCATGCCCTATTTGCATATAGTTGTGCTTATGGCCTTGGCCCAATGAATCTATCCTTACTCTTTTCCTACTTCTCTCATGAACTCAATGATGGTAAACATCCAGGGCTCACATTTAGTCCCCTCTCTCAATCCCACCAATCTACCTAGCATTGTAATAATCATGTATATTTCCTCTTTGAAGTATTTTCTCGGCATCTTTTTGTGCACTCTGGCTATAGCCTTGGGTTTGTTTTCTAGACTGTACCAACTGTAAAATATCTTACCTCTACAATCCCTTTCATTGGTATGAAAATCCTCATTGTATTGATCTATGTCAATATCTACCATTTTCTCATTGATCTCTAGCTCAAATGTCCTTGCAATACCCTCTCTGGATAAATCTGCAATGAGTCTATCATGAAACATTATTTTCTTGATTGATAAGTCATACAAAATTAAACAATCTAAACACAAATCCCTGGCCTCCATAGCCAATGGAAAACCTGCAGCATTGTATAATCCACTCTCCCATATACACTGCATATCAGGTGTAGCATCTGCTACTGTGATCTTCTGTAAGACATCATTTGCATCATAATTCCCAATGTTTGTATCTATCCCTACTCAATTGTAACTAATCAATGATGGATATCCTCTGTGTAATGGCAACTCTTCCTTCTCTGTTTCTTTACATGGCTTCCTCTCCTTTTTAACTTCATTGCTTGTATCTACCTTTTTCTACTTCAGGGCCATCCTGTAGAAAAATACATCCTTTTAACTTTTCATTTTACCTTTCTACCTAGGGTTTTACTATGAATTTTCTATTTTTTTTTACTATTTTACCCTAACCCCTGTTTGTCCTTTCTGTTTTGACTTTCATATTTTTTAATCTTGACCCAGCTAATTAGCAGTTAAACCAGAAATTTAATGGATGTTTGCATTTCAAAATGAAATTACTGAAATCTATTTTGCATTTTTTACCATTTGAAATGTAATGGCATTTTAAGATAAATACCTGTATTTCTTGACCACTCACTTTACATCATTGACTTACTTTACCATTTCTTACTCCGTCCAGCTTCTGCAATTCCTTCGCTTTGATGAATTCAGTTCAATTTTCTGTAACAATTTCTCTTTCTACAATTTTAATTCTTAAGAATGTACATCTAAAAGCAAAATAACGTTAAATTTACCCTTGCTCCCTTTGAATTTTACTCTTTTTGAGTGTTAGATCGGTATTAATTACAACAATTAATGTGCCTAAGGCTTTGGCTTTCTATTTTCAGCATTTTGGTTTTGAACTTTTTATCCGTTAGTTTTTTTTTTTTGCATACATCACGTTTTCCTTGTATCTTTCCTTGTATGTTATTCTTTGTATGTTCACATTATATCTTTTCAACATACAAACAAATATGCAATGAACCATAACTAATGTTATTCCCTTTTCCTTATATCCATACTTGTATCTTTGCTTTGTATATCGCTCTTTGTATGTTTCATTAGATACAAGTGCATATACAAATAACCCATACAAACCCCTTTTACCTTTATCTCCCACGATGTCTTTTATTTCCTTGTATATCAGATATGTATATCATTAACATACAATTGCCTCAAACATACACAAATTTTCATTTATTTAACTTCCTTTCAAATCTGTCTTGCATCCCTTGTTTACATCTTTTCTTGTATATTGGCTTGTATATCAGAGATATACATTGTTGACATACAAGCCCAAAGCATACAATTGGTGGCACCCAATTAACTTTCACTTTGTATCTCAATGATACAACCATGCTTGTATCTTCTCTTAGATACAAGGTCCGATACATACAAACTTCCTTTTTATCTTTCTTTCAGACCTCTCATTTTTATGAACCACAATACATAACTTTTTGGCTCCAACATGTCTATAAAGTGAAATGCATCTTTCAATATACATTAAGGTATAATGCATCACTTATACTAAACTTTAATTTTCCCTGAGTTTCGTGTTGTATGTATATCAAATATATATAGTTCTCGAAGCATACAACATACAAACATGCGAAACATACCATGATAAAACTAAATTTAATATTTCTTCAGGTCTAGAACACGTATATCATGTTGTATATCCCTTTGTATGTTTCTTCCCGTCCAAAATATAACTAGATATATATACCGTATACTTACTCAATTATCCATTTTACCTCTGAATTTTGTCGGGTCCAACTTGTATGTAAAGAATAAAGCGTTAGCCATATGCATACAAATATCAAGATATAATAAACCCGACAACTTCTTAATGCAACTAATACAATGACCCGACATACAAACGTCCTTGTATGTGCAACATACAAACCTTCCTGTAGTGTGTTTTAACAAAACACGCATATCTTGCAGAATATTGGGAATTTTGGAATGGTTCAAAACGCAACCCTTACTCATTTTTGACAAGGAATTCACCCCTATTCTACTCTGGTACTTAATGCTATTTTTCTTTATTTTTAACAAGGTTTGTAACACTTACCTCCTTTTCCCTTTTACCACCATGTAGACCCACACACAAGCAAAAGCCATAGCCACAGCAAGGGTCATCATTTTGCTAAGAAGTAAAATGGGGCATGTTGTGAACATCACAAGAGTATGTACTAAAGATGAACAATTGTCTTTTATTCAGTTATGTCAATAGTTTAGTGATGTTTTTGGATGGGAGTATAAAAATCTAAGAGGGTTTGATCCTAGTTTAGCTCAGCATATCATTGAGTTGGAACCCAAAGCCAAGCCTATTAGGAAAAAATAAAGGACCCTGAATTCTAAACTTGAGCATCTGATGAAAGATGAGCTAAACAAGTTAATTGAGAGTAGTATAATATTCTGTAGAAAGAATACATCTTGGGTCTCCAACTTAGTACCAATCAGAAAGAAGAATGGAGAAATTTGACTTTGTATCGATTTCCATGATCTAAATCAAGCATCATTAAAGGATCACTACCCCCTTCCTTCAATGGAACAGATTGTGTAAATTGTTTCTAGTTCTGATAGATTTTCCTTATTAGATGGATATTAAGGCTATAACCAGATTCTAGTGAATGAGGAAGACCAATATAAAACTACATTTACAACTATGCGGGGTACCATGGCCTATAGGAAGATGCCTTTTGGTTTGTCCAATGCAGGGGTAACCTTTCAGAGGGCAATGGATATGGCCTTCCATGGCCTTATGAATAAAATAGTCCTGGTCTATTTAGATGACATAACAGTTTTTTCAAAAGATTCTAATGAGCATTTTGATCACTTGAAATATATTTTTCAGAGATGTGTAGAGTTTGGAGTTTCCATGAACCCAAAAATATATATTTTTTCTATTCACGAAGGTAAACTCTTGGGCCATATTGTTTCAAAGCATGGTATTTCTATTGACCCTGAAAGAGTTTAAGCTATTCTAGATTTACCATTACCTGCACACAAGAAAGTCTTGTAGAGATTTCTTGGCAGAATTAATTTTATGAGGAGATTTATTCCAAACATCGTTGCTTTATTACAACCTCTCACCACCATGTTAAAGAAGAACATACCTTTGAGCTGGACTAAAGAGGGAAAGAGAAGCTTCAAGTAGATCAAGAAAGCTCTCACAGCTACCCCTACCCTCATTAATCCTAATGATGAGAGGGATTTTATTTTATATGCTTTTGGGGTACATATACCATTTCAGCAATGTTGTACCAACAAAATGATGAAGGCTTGGAGCAGCCAATGGAATTTTTTAGCCAAGTACTACATGATTACGAGGTAAAGTATTTGTTTGTTGAGAAGCTTATTTCTGTTGTTCTTAGAAGCCTCAAGAAATTTAGACAAATGCTATCCGATAACATAATTCATTTGATGGTTGCCCACCCAACTGTTAAGAGCGTTTTACTTAACATAGGAATAAATCATAAAAGGGCTGGTTGGATTACCAAGGTTATGGAATTTGATGTTAATATTAAGGTAACTAAGTTGATTAGAGGCAAGGGCTTATGCGAGTAGCTTGCTAGAAATGGAGAGCACAACCAAGAATATGAAAAGAATACAGAAATAGTGCTCAATAATAGTGAACCAGCTACTATTCTAGCTCCTACAAATAGCTGGGTGCAGTAGATGATGCACATTCTGCAGACTGGCGAATACCCCGAAGGTTTGGACAAGACAGGAAGAAGGTATTTCAGGTTAGAAGCTACTCCTTATGTTGTCATTAAAGGTATTTTTTATAGCAAATATTTTAATGGTGTGTTTCTGAGATGCATTAAACCAGATCAAGTTGATAGACTGTTAGAAGAGTTTCACAATGGACCTTCAAGAGGTCATTTTGCACCAAGGACAATAGCATTAAAGATAATGCAGGATAGTTATTACTAGCCTGATTTGTTTAAGGATGCATTTTCTTGGGTAAGAAGATGTGAAAAGTGTCCATTATTTGTAGGTAAGCAAAGGCTTGTAGCTTTGCCTCTGCACCCTATCAAAGTTGAACAACCATTTACAAAGTGGGGTCTTGACTTTATTGGACCAATAAACCTACCTTCAAGTATAGTTCACAAGTGGATTTTGACTACTACAGACTATTTCACCAAGTGGACTAAGGTTGTTGCTTGGAAAAAAGTAAATGAATCCGTTGTTTAAGTTTCTATTAGGATTTTGTATCAAGATTTGGTACACTAGATTCAATTATCTCTGACAATGGTTTAGCTTTTATTGGTTTAAAGATTTCATATTGGTCTATCAAGAATAACATATTTTTGAATACATCTTCTAATTATTACCCACATGGTAATTGGTAGGCAAAATCTACCAATGAGAACCTGATAAGGATCATCAAAAAGACTATTGAAGACAACCAGAGGACATGACACGAGAAGTTGAAGTTATCTCTTTGGGTTGACCGAATTACTCCCAAGAGAGCTACTAGTTGTTCTCCATATGTTCTTACTTATGGTAAGGAGGTTAGATTGCCCATTTTAGTAGAATTACCAACTTTGACTTTCATTAGAGAACTTGAGCTACTAGAGGATCAACCTTTAGTAATAAGGCTAGCTCAAGTTATGGAATTAGAGGAGACCAGAAAGGAAGCCTTAAGAAATCTTGAAATCCATCAAGCTCAAATGAAGAGTTCCTTTGATAAGAGAGCAAGACCAAGAAGCTTCATTGTTGGTGATTTACTTTTCAAATGGAATGAGTTGAAAAGAAGACATGGAAAGCATTCCAAGTTTGATGCAATTTGGGATGGGCCTTATGTGATCATAGAGTGCAAAGAAGACAATGTATTTTAGCTATCCAAGTTAAGTGGAGAGGTGCCGCGTATCCCAGTTAATGGGATCCACCTCAAACATTACCTCTGAAGATAAGAACTACCTTGTATCATAGTAGAGTAGTGTTGCAATTAATAAGTGCTTCATGCAAAGCTACTTTCAATAATTTTGTTTCCCTAAGTGTTGTACATTTTTATTGGCCATCAGGGCCTTCTAGTTTGTTTTTAGTTTGGTTTTCTTTTGTTTTCTATTGCTGTTTGGAATAGTGTATAGCTAAGTTTCAGTGTTTTCTAAGTTTGAGATAAGTAGAGTATGACTCTATGCCTAATGGACAACTTAAGGCAACTAGTATTGATTCTTAGAAGGCAAGCATATAGTAGAAGTCGCCAGAAATGTTACCAATTTTCTCTACAGTCCAAACTGGTAGAACTAAAGAGTACATTTAGTTCATGTTTAGATGAGAAAGTTTTAACAATTTGTCTGATATCCTGTTTGCATAGTTGAAGTGTTTGAGATATTTGGTTATGTTGTAGTTCAGTTGTTCAATAGAGGAAAATAATTTTCAAATCATCATTCATTTACAAAAGGTTTCTTGAAAGATAAGTTATTTCATTTTACTACAATGATTATTCATTTTATAAATGAGATACATAAAACAAAAAAAACATTGCATTAAATAAAAACATGATGGATCAAATGTCCCACACAAGCCATGGGAATAGCTGAACAAGAGTAGATATAAGAAATATACTATGCATTTAGAAATAGGAGGGGGAAGGATCATAGCCATCATTACCTTTTTAGTGTCTTCGGTTTCTGAGGTTGCCTTTTGTCCTTGCTCCTAATATCCAATAAGAACCTACAAAATTGGAAGAGACCTGTCAGAGCTCTGGTTATGAGTTCCATATGGGCCTATTAGGAGAGGCATAATACATTGCCTATAGTGCACTAGATCAGATACAAGTCATTCACATCCAAGAGAGAGATTGAAAAGAAACAATTATTGTACTTCACTAATTCCATCTAACATGTTTGTTTCATGTGTAGGTATAGGATAAGTCATGTATCTTTTTTAAGGACATATCAGCATGTGGTGTTAAGTGGGTTCCCATAAGGGTTGAGCCTAACATGTTGCCCCTTACTATCAAAAGGGGATGGAATGCAAATTATATTCATAATGCTCAATTGAAACAGGGTAACTTAAGGAGTACAATATCAATCTAATGCTTACAGTTCAAGTAATGATGAAATGAAAGCATTAAAGTGACCTAAACTCATATAGGACAACATTCAATGCAATGTAATAGTTGAGGAATCATAAGTTACAGATGCGTATAATGATCACTACCCAAGCTACTATCAAGAGAAGGAAGTTTGTGATTGCCTTCATTATGTCCTGTGCCAAGTCACAATTATAAAATGTACAACTTAACCTCATGATATATAATGCTTCAACCATATGTGTGTAGCATCAGTTTCAAGAGAGAGAATCATTATCATACATAAATGATCTATTTGGTGAGACACAGTTGGAAGATATACACAAAATCATAAATATCCATGCTACAGTGAAATAAAGGAGTCATGACCATTCCATATGGTATGAATGAGAATGCATTAGATAGGGTATAGTAAACTCAATAGCAACAAAAAGCCATGTCATAGAGATCAAATGGAGAACATGTCAAATGCATACAAAGTGATTTAAGCATAAGACCTTAGGAAAGAGTCCAAAGGTAGTTATCTATAGTAACTAGGTTCATAGAAGCAATACATTATACAACTACCACACAGAATCCAAGGAAACTAGATATCATCATTGTAGTTGTATGCCATGTCACAGTTTAAGCTTGATCATTCAAAGTGCATGCAGTACGAATGGCTTCAATATTCATATTCATCTACATGTTCACTCCATATGAGATGTAAAGAATGATGATCAGTTTAGACATGAAGAACAGTACAAATTTATTTATCTTCTACATAATAAAAAATAAAGATAAAAACCATTTTTGTGCCATAGAGGTGCAGGCCCTATATTCAAAGGCATAGCCTTTCGAGTCAAAGGACAAAAAATTGTCAATGAAGAAGATATAATTGTAATCTAGGCTGCAAGGAGACATGCCATGTCAAATGAAGAATTTTGCAAGTAAAATACCAAGAGGAAGATATGCACTGAGAGGGCAATGACACCATGAAGATCCAGAGTATACAACCGTGGCTCCCACACAGAAATATTGACAAGTTCTCCTTTATGGTTGTAGCCACAAGAATGTAACAATCATCACTGAAATAACATAAATAGCTTGAGCTTATAATCCTTGTCTCATGATTGACCTTATCAAATATCATTTCTTTCAAATCAGAATGATATCATTTACCTACAAAAGAAAATAAATTGAGAGGAAACCAATGTAATGCTGGTAAAGTTCACGGCTAGTATAGTGCCAAACAAGAATTGTGTTTTTTGCACAAAGGGAAGTGAATGAAAAACCATTTGTTTGTCTAGTCATAGCCGGAGACATGGATAGAGTTTTTCTCACAGCAAAAGAAACCCAGTTGAGATTACTATAGGGAAGATACAAATATAAACATGGTGAATGCTCAGGAATTAAGAAAATGGGATATATGGTTGTGGGCCTATGGTAAAATTTTTGTTTTAGCAAGTTGAAACCATTTAAGTTCTCACAAAAAATCACTTATACAGAGAAGGTAGAGAAACTTGGAGTTTTTCTTTCAACAGGAAGCCACATTCAGAAATCTTAGAAGCACGAAAAGAATGGTTGCAGGTCTATAGTGGAGTTTTTCCCTAGCTCAAACCCATGTTGGGGTTATTATTATAAGACATCTACAGAAGGGAACGTGAAGAACCCAAACTCAAATAAGAGAGAAGATACTCAGAAAATTGTATGACCGATACAGAAAAGGTGTTTTCTTCATATCAAGCAAAACCTAGTTGGGGTTTCAAGCTCAAACTACAGTGACAGATGGTAGATGTAAAGTTTGGATGATTTCAATGAAAAATGCTTAGGAATAGATACAAGGCCACGACCTCTCAAGTACAAAAGTCTTTTTCCATATACCTTTTCTATAGAGGCAACGCATAAAAGATGAAGCTTACTTGGAAAGTCATTTTACATTGTTGCTGAAATCTCAAACTAGTACTCTCATGGCACCAAGAACATGGTATGTGACACAAGATGGAATGAGATGAAATTACATTAGAAAATACATAGCCATAGCTAAGGGCCCAAAGAAACCTCTAATAAACAAAAAAAATGGTATAATCTATGGCTCAGAGGTGTTTGCCTTTTCATTTTCTGTGAAAACCTTCTAGAAAGTTGACTTCAAACAACAAAAAGATGGAGAATTCTAGACCAAAACCCTAGTCATGGTGGCCGATCAAAGAGAGATCTTTCCTCATCGAAGGTCAAAGAGAAAAATGGTGCAAAGAGATAGCATTTTGAATTTGTTTTACTCTAGGGTTTCATGATGCCCTAAGTCAAATGGGTCTTTTTATCACATTAAAATTAAAATTGAGAGCCTTGACTAATACCCCTCGTGGTATTATGTCTACTTTCCAAAACATAGGCCCCTATGCCCTTGGAAGACCATTTGTAGGTTGAGTGAAGATGAAGCCCTAGGGGCTATTAATTCTTTCCAAAAACTTCATATGCCTTACAGATTTTTGTAGAATCAAATAGAAAAATAAGCCTCATAGGCTTTATTTTTGCAAAACTATAATAGGCCTTCAAATATTTTTATGATTTTTTATAGAAAAATCAAATGCCATATAATATAATGTACTTGGTAAAATGAAACATATAAGCCTTGTATTTTTATTTTTTGCAAAAAATCAAATCAAGACAAGATACGAGATAAAACTGTGAATCTTTGTAAAGCATTATTTAAAGCAATGTTTTATAAATTGCTTTAAAATAATTGCTATTTTTAATGTAGTTAAAGTAGACCAAATCTATTTTTTTAGATTTTCTTTCTTTTGGGCAAAGATGGATAGATAAGGACAAAATAGAGCCTTTATGAAGCAATTAAGGCATGATTTAAAGAAGATTTTAGTGGGGCCCACTTGACAGATGTTTTTGGCATCTTTTGCAGTCTGTTTGGATGCAGTTTAGAGGGTTTTTTGTCATCTTTTCTGAGGAGCTAGAAATTGGATTTACATAACTATTTTTAGGATCTTTTCCACCTTTTCCTCTTGGAGATCTTTTGGATAGGATATATTGGAGATAGCTAGCTCTTTCTTAGTAGTTTATATCACTGTTTCTTCTCTCTTGAGCATAGGCAAAGAGTTTGTAGACAGATTTTTGACTTAGTTTATATTTTTTCTTTGTACTCCTTCTAGTTAATATAGCATAACCCTTCTATTTCACTTCTTTAGCCTTGTGATTACAATATTGATTTGATGTCTCATTGTGCTAATGAATAATTTATCCTTTGTCATATTTCATTATTGTGAAAGTGTTGTACAAATAGTTCATAGGATTCAAGTTGTATGGTTGTGTTCAAACTGAACCTTCACACAAAGGATTTTTGAATTGTATGTTCTAAGTGAAGTTGTGAGAGTTCATGTTTAAGGAGTTGTTTTTGAGTAAAAGTATCAAGTTAAGTTAGAAATTAGGAGAAGATTATGTTTATGTTTGAATTTCATTTCAGCTCATCCTCTTCCTTTTCCCTCAGAAATTATTTAGATTAGAAGAAATCATTAGGAGAACCAACTCACTTTGGAGGTTCACTTTGAGTTTAGGCAACCCACAAGCCTAAGAGTGTTCCCATGTTGCAACAGGATAGCTAAGTTTATCTTTACTAAGGGTGCAATCCTAATTATTAACATTAAGAGATAGGGATATGTGGATAGATAGAGAGGGAAAGAGATGGAGAGATGTCTAAAGACATCGGGAGAGAGATTTCAAGAGGTGGAGGGATGGGGAGACAGATAGAGAGGAGGAGAGAGAGGTAGTGAGGGATATATTAAGAGATAGGGAAAGATATCAAGAGATACAACTTCCAGAGACATAGGGAGATAGATTGAGGTAGAGGGATTGGGAGAGTGATAGAGAGGGGGAGTGAGATAGTAAGAGAGGGAGAGATAGAAAGGTAGAGTTAGAGAGAGGGGATCAAAAGAGAGAGCAAGATAGAGAGACAAGGAGAGAGAGATAAAGAAGTAGGTATAGTTAGAGAGAGGGATAGAGGAGACAGAGATATCTCTCCTAGGCTCAGTCTCCTCTATATCTCCCTATTCTACTCTCTACCTTAATCATAAACCTAAACCTCTAAACCTTAACCCCTAACCCATAAACCCTAAATAATGACCCTAAACCCTAACCCCTAACCCCTAAACCCTAAAAATGAGCAACCCTAAACCCCTGATCCCCTAACCCCTAAACCATAAAACCTGGAAGAAACCCTATACCTCTATCTCCCTATCTCTCCCAATCTCTATTGGTCCCCTTTCTCTATCTCTCTCTAAACCTTAAACCATAACCCCTAAACTCGAGTGATGTGGGAACTTGCTCATGGATAAGATCTTGATCACAGGGAGGATAAACATGGATAGTGCGATATTAGATATGGATAGGGTAAGTGGGGATGCATTGATGTTCATTGAATTAGGGAGTAAGAGGTGGTGATGGGGGTTCACTAGGAGATGTTGGAGAATTAATGATGGGATCGATGTACAGAGGGGTTGACCATGAGATGGTAAGGGAACCAAGATAGGAATAGATTGGATGTTTGGATTTAGATTAGGATGGGTGGTTGGTGTTTCCACATTCTTTGGACCAGGCTCTTAATGTATAGCTATTGGGTTTCTTAGATGGATGTGATGGGTTCTTGGATCTAGGATCAATAATCTTTGGATGTTTGACAACATGGCTACATGATGGGGTTTGACTTGGACTTATGGTAGGAAACTCTTTAATGAAATAGATAGACATAGGAGTGCATGATGGTGTTGGAGTGGTATACATGTTATTAATAGGTTCTTTGTTAGGCTCAAGGATAGGAATTTCAGTACATGATGTTCTTAGAATCCTTGCTAATAGTCCATGGGTCACATCCTTCGTGACTTCATGGGTTGATGGACTAGGATATGCATATAGTTAATGGATAATGATGGAAGATGTTGTGGGGTTAGGATTAGGATTGAGTGAATGGATATAGGAGGCCCAAATGGATTAGGATTGGGAGTATTAGAGGAGGATGAAATTGGATCAGTTGATTTGGATGGCTGCATATCTTTTCTTTTATTTTTGGATTTTGTAAAGACTCTTTGGAGAATATTTTTCAAATGTTCATGGGTTGACGGATTAGAGGTAAGAATGTTTGATGGTGGATTAGATAGTGAGTTATATGGTGGATGGATGATAGGGATTGATGGATTAGGAGATGGGTGGACTAATGTGTTAGTACTACAAGGATTGGAGTGAAATTATAACATAATTCCCCTTTAACCCTAACTCCTAAACCCTAAACTTGAGCAACCCTAGAAACTCATAAACCCTAAATATATCCCTAAACCTGAGCAACCCTAAACCTCTCTCTCTCTCCCAAAACCCCAAAACCCTTAATAATACCCCTAATATATAACTGTTAAACCATACACCCAACCAACCCTAAACTTAAGCAACCCTAAACTCATAAACCTGACCAACCCTCTCTCTCTCTCTCCAGAAAAAGAAAACTAGGACTCTCTCTCTCTCTCTCTCTCTCTCTCTCTCTCTCTCTCTCTCTCTCTCTCTCTCTCTCTCTCTCTCTCTCTCTCTCTCTCTCTCTCTCTCTCTCTCTCTCTCTCTCTCTCTCTCTCTCTCTCTCCTTGAGCTCTCTCCCATCCATCTCCATCCTCTATCCCTCTTCCTCCCTCTCCTCTCACATGTCGACAAAGAATATGGAAAAAAGAAAAATAGGACATGCAAAGAGGGACAAGGATATAAATTGGGATGATGAAATGGAAATAAGATAATTTATGAAATTTCATTTGATGGGAAGAATGATGAGTAGAGGTAGAGAGGGGAGGGAAGTAGAGAGTGAGAGAGAGGATAGGAGGTAGAGATAGGAGGGAAGTAGAGAGTGGGAGAGGACCATAGGAGGTAGACATGAGAAGGAAGAAGAGATGGAGGGTAGGAGGTGGACAAGGGAGGGAAGTAGAGACTAAGAGAGAGGGTAGGAGGTAGACAGGGGAGGGAAGTAGAAAGTGAGAGAGAGGGTAAGAAGTAGAGAGGGAGGGGGGAGAAGGGAGTGAGAGAGAAGGTAGGAGGTAGAGAGGCGATGGAGGCAAAGACTTAGAAAAGAGGGTAGGAGGTAGATAGGGAGGTAAGTAGACAGTGAGAGAGAGGGTAGAAGGTAGATAGGGGAGGGAAGAAGAGAGTGAGAGAGAAGGTAGGAGGTAGAGAGGGGAGGGAAGTAGAGACTCAGAGAGAGGGTAGGACATAGAGAGGGGAGGGAAGTAGAGAGTGAGAAAGATGATAGGAAGTGTATCTACCCTTGTATACATGTATGTAAAGTGTGGAAGCATAGACAAGGCATGTCAATTGTATAACGTAACACCTCAAAGAGATTCTCTATAATGGAATGCAATGATTGCAAGATATGCAAAAAATGGATTTGTTGAAAAGGCTTTAGAAACTTTCAAGCAAATGCAATTGGCATGTGTATTTCAAATTATGCTCATCATAATGTGAGCATGTTATAACGTGCTCACGTTATGCTAAGCTTTCTTTGACTTGTTTTTATCAGTTTTTAGCAAAATCTGGAGATAATCTGGAGCGTGCTCCCCATCAGGATGACACTTTTTTCAATGAAAACTCAAAAAAAAAATAGCACCATAATCTTAAGCTCTCTGTTAGCTATCTAACCATATAATTTTTTTCACTTTTTTGAGTACGTTTAGTGTTTCATCTTAAATTTCTTTTGTTAATGTGTCCATTTTTTGTCAAAAACTAGTGTCTAGTATTTTTGACATTTTTTTAACCATTCATAGAAATTTGAAATAAGTTACATATTTAGAAATTAGAATCCATTCTACACGTATTCAAAAAAATAATTTTTGATTAGTTTTCCAACATTTTAGGGGGGCGGACACTCAAATTTCTATTTTTCAAGATATGTCCACTTAAAAAATTACTAAAAAATTAATTATTCATTATAAAATTATCAGAAAAATTAGGGATAAACTACATGGTGTTAGATAATTTCTCATAGGAGCGATTATTGAAATACTAAAAAAATGTTAACATTTTAGTTGGAGCACACCGGACGCTATGTTATGTTTTTTGAGAAAAATAGGACCAATTTCTGTGCTCCCCCTTTTTGAACCCCTTAATCTCAACAATGTTTGGAGAAAAAAATAGTAGTTTAGAAACTAGATTTAGAGCACTACAACTCTTTTTTTCGTTCCATCTTCAAATTTTGAGTGTAGCTATCTTCAATTTCTCATCCAACATCAATGTTTCCTAATTTTTGAAAAAAGTGGCAACTTAAGACCCCATTTTGGTCCCTCATCTTTGTGCGCATACCCCAATAAAATTCATCTTAGAAAATAAAATACATACAATTAAAGTTGATTATTTCCAAAAAAATGATTACAAACTGAATTGAGACATCAAATTCCTTTAAGTGAATTGATCCCTTCTTTAACAGAAGAAAAACCTCTACCCTCCACTACTAACAATAGTGTTGAGCAAAATAGTGTCAGTCCTTTCAATACGTTTTTCGGTGATGATTGGTTTTTGTTAGATTTTACACCCTCCTTTGTGGGTGAATATAAAATCTCACCCTCGTACCGAAAGACATCGAAGATAAGTCAAATTTCTTCAACACAATCTCATACTCATACAAAGTTTAAACTCAAGATTAATGATTATGTAACCTTTAAAATAGATGAAGATCCACCTTCTATAGAAATGATGGCCATTTGTGATAAAGTACCATCTAATTCTAGTACATGTGATAGTGATGAGATCTCTTTAGATTTCAACCCCCATAGGATGGTTGAAACAAATTTTGACCCTCCTCACCATGATGAAAAGAATGACCCTTCTTCTTTAACACATTGTAAGAAAGCTAGTCATATGACCTCTCCTCTTCCTCCAAACTTGGAGAAGCATTATAGGTGTGAATTCAAAATTCATTCTAAACAAGGATACAATGGAAATGGGTTAGGATGTAAAGAAAAAGGAGTTAAGGAACTTGTGGAACTAGCACCACACTTGTCTAAAGTATGTTTAGGTTTTCAGCCTTCTACGTTCTATCCACCATGTTCACAAAAAAAAAGGATTGCTTCCCACTCCCCCTAAATCTTCTCTTCTATCTCAACAAGAGTGTATTTTGCCAAGTTTACTCAAAGACTTCTTAATCACCCTTCCTCCTCCAACACACAAAAATATTCAACACAATTGAAAACCTCATTATTCTTCATATCATCAAGCACTTGGCCATTCCACTAAGGAATGTCAAGTCTTGTGTGACAAAATTTAAGAACTTCGAATAAGGTATGGCTCTAACATTCTTCACCATTCTTGATGTAGTCCCTAGAGTACCTTGTCCTCCATCCATTTTATAAGCAAGTAGGGGGAGGATGATTTGTTATAGACCAACTCGCAAGTGTGGTCCCTCCCTCTCATTTGTGTTATGTTTGTATGTATTGTTATCCCCGTATTGTGATGTTGTGGTTCTCCCTTGGAACCCTTGTTAGCACAAAGGTACAAGGAGTAAGAATGTGATGTGTCATTCCTCTATATGTATCTTCATTCTTCTATATATTGTGATGTGCAATTTGGTTATTTTTTCTTGGATGATTTAGCATCCTTTAATGATTCAATTTATGTGCACTATCATGTGATCTTTCTTCCATCATCTTCATATCTATCTGGCACCTTGTTTCAATGCTTGGCATCATACCATGACTACACAAGCCATTGTGTATCATGACTCTAAGCATCATCTTGGTTTTTTCATCTTGGGGACAACCTCTTGTCAGGATGTAGCTTTTGAAAACACATGTATATCATTTGTGCATGTTCTTTTAGGAAGATCTCATGCTTGTTTTATATTTTTTCCTCACTCTACCTTATAGGAAATTGCTCCTTGAGGGATTTAGCAATCACTTTAAGGTGGGGGCATATACCATGTTATGAGCCTTACTCTAATCTTTCTATATAAATACTTCAGTACTACACTCTCGTGGAAAGGATCATGGAAAGCTTAGAAATCAAGATCTTGTTTTCCTAAGTTGAAGCTCCTTGCATGTTTGGGAGAAGGGTTGCACCTCCAACTAGATTTTGGTAGTAAGGTTGCTTCACCTTCTTATTTTGCAAGGCCTTGTGTAAATCCTCTTGTGGGAGGTAATTTGTGTACTCCCTTGAGTGGAAACACTTTTCTTAGTGTAGATAATGTGTATGATGTGTTTGTATTCCTCTTGTACTTCTTATTTCTAATTAAGCCCTGAGCATCCTTCTTTATTGCATCTTGGGGAATGATGCACATTTATTGAGACAAAATTTACATCAAGGTCTCCTTTGTCATGGTCACTCAAGGTCTTATGTGTTATGTTTCTTGTGATTGATCTATGGTGCGTATATTCTCCTCATATATTCTTATTCTCTATATATCTTCACACCTTGCATACACCTTGTATGTATTCTCTCTCTATGTGTTCCTTATGTATTCTCTTTGAGTGTTTTGCATGTATTCCATTCATGTTTTATGGCTATTCTATGCATTCTTTATGCCTTATGTGTATATTTCGTATCAAGCATGTATACTTTGTATATTGTGTGTATACGTTATATGGCATCTATGCTTGGTGTATGGCATGTATGCATTATGATTGATCAGCGTATGCCTCGTGTATGTCCTGTCTTATCTCATGTTCTCTAAGTGCTTCATATATGAGTGAATTATGTCATATGTCTTATGTGTATGCCAGTCATCATAGACTCCTAGAATCCTAAACTTGGGGGCTTGATCACCCCTCAATTTTGGTGATATTCTATGGTTTCCATGTTGTTGTGTTTGAAATTTGTCTTCTTCATCCTTCAGTATGAGTTTGAACATAATTTAATGTACCCTCACTAAAGTAGGGGCTAAATGTAACATCGTAAAATGTGTACACTATTATTTTACACTTAGTTTAGTAATCAAGTGGACTTAAAATGTTTACATTTGTTAATTAGATCCTATTTTAGCACCATTTTGAGTATTAAACATGTGATTCTTGATGCTGAGCATGAAAAAACTTAGAAAAGTAATTATAAGGTAGGTTTAAGAGTACTTAAAGTGCCTTATCCCAAGAGTTTGGTGCTAGAGGACCAGGGTGACCTAGCAGCCTTGTCCCCTCTTTAGCCCTGACCTAAATTGTGTCTTGTCATCTTGGGACCTCTTAAATGATTCATAATATTAGCCTCATGTGGTTTAATTCGTTGGAGATGAATGGGAATGCATATAAAAGCAAGTTAAGTTATTCATTTGAACATTTCTAAGCTATCTCTAACTTCTTGAAGGATTCTTCTTCTCTCTCACGCACTCTACTCTTCTCTAAAGCTCTCTATTGTGGATTATTGTTGTGGCACTAACATATTGTAGGTCTTGTGAAGATCTTTCTACTTCTTTGGGCTACATCAACTTCTTGAGTCAAGTTGTGGTGCCACATCAAGCATGTTAGGGATTCCATGCTCATAGTGACTTCTTTCCTTGATGCCTTGTTCTAGCATTCCATTTGACTTTATATTTGCCTCTACCCTCCTAGGGAACACACTCTTTATCTATCATCTTTTCTATTGTGAAGGTGTTAACACCATTCATGGATCTTGAATGAGGCAAGATCCTAAGTAGTACCCAACCATTTTCTTTCTTGTGTGTGTGCAAGTCAAGTCTGAAGGAATTTGCAAAGGATAAGTTGTAGAGAGGAGGAACATAGGAAGGTAAAGACACTTGAATCATCGCAGTCTACAAACCCTGATTAGGGTCTAGGGTGTCCAAGTGTTGATATGATCCCTAATCTCTACTATTCATTTGGTTTCTTGGTTGCCACTTTTTATAGTCTTTTATGCTCTGATCTTTGTCAATTAGGGTCTCTTATCTTACCCTAGCTTGATTGATTGGATTTGGTTAATTTATTATCTATATAACAAAAGGGAAGAACCCCTATAGTTCTTCACTCCTTCTTGGGTAGAATCCAAGCTCAATTTTTGTCCTAATGTTGGGGAGAAGAGGGTTTGACCTAGTTTGATCTATTGAGCTAGTCTCTCTTTTCTACTTTACACATACTACCATGATGTTCCCAATAACAAGTGACATACATCCATGGGAATGATGTCACATAACACCTCATCATGATAATTTTTAATCTTAAACTTTACCAAACACTACTCATTTTATCAAAGCCTTATGATCTTTCTATAACCAATAAATCCTATAGGGATGTGGATGCTCTATTCTCTTCAAATTCAACTTTATAACCATCTATTTAGAGACTAGATTGTCTATACTTCCACCATTAATAATCACATCACAACACTTACCTCTTGATACACACCTTATTCAGAATAGGCTCTTTCTTTGTCTTGTTTCTTCTTTTCCATCTTCTTTTAGGAAGGCTCTTTTGATAGCAAGAGCTTCTCATCTTTCTGCATCTTTTGAATGTTTAGATCTAGCCTCCACATCAACATGGGCAACTCTAGCGTTACCCTCTAGTCTTCTATTTGGTCCTCCCTAAATTTTTTGATAGTCATATGATCTATGCCCTTCTTTACCATTTCTGAAATAGGTTCATCTAAATCATCCTCTTCTCGGTCCTCTTCTAAATCTACCTCTTCCTCTTTGGTACCCATAATTCACTTCTTGAGGATGGTATGCATTTTCACCTTTGTTATTTTGACTGGTGCTTGCATCTTCATTTTTAATTTGATCATCTTGTTGTCCATGACCCCCATATGTTCTTCCACTAGTTCTTCCACCACAACCTCTTCCTCTTTGTTTATTTTCAAATTTTCTCTTCAACATTTCTTCTAGCTTCATTGCAAACTAATATGCATCCTTAATCTTCGACCAGGCTTAATTCTTCTTGGATACTAGGTTTCAATCCACCGATATACCTAGGTACCTTATCTTTATTAGCCTCTATATGACCTACTCTGATAATAACTTTGTAAAACTTTTCAGTGTATTCTTTGACTATCTTGTTTATTTGTCTTAGACCTTGCATTTTATACAAAAGTTCCAACTCATAAACCACAAGAATAAACTGTCTCTTTGATTTATTCATCATTCTATCCCATCTGGTGATCTTCTCTTTGTTGGAAAGAGACACTATGTGGCTTCACAAGTGTTGTCATTGATGGCAACAAAGTCTATCCCACATATCCACAGTACATAGTATGCCTATACCAAAAGTCAGATTGAAGACTATTTTAGTCCGGTGAACAAGAACAGAGTATGTAGGAAGGTCTAGCAATTAGGTTTGGATGTCTCAGATGGTGTTACATAGTAATTTGCAGACTTGGAAAAGTTAAGAGGGGTATCATGACTACTGTATTCCAAAGATTTAGCCTCCAGTGATAAAGCAAGAAAAAGATATGAGCATCTGAGTGTTGGGTTCCAATCACGCAGAGAAGATAGAGGAAGAACTGAGCAGTAGAGTATCAGACTTCAATCCAGATGTGTAAAAGGTCCTGATCAAGCAATCTATGATATTATACATTGTTAGCTGATACAATTTATGACTTCTATGCCTATGTTTTTTATGTGCATTACTAATCAAGCATGGATTCAACCAACAGATTAATAACTTGCAAATATCTTAGGTGTTCTTGTTGCCGACTAAGAAGTTGTTGGAATTCCTTGATGCAGATATATATACCCAATGGATTCAAGCTTGTAAGTGTGTGATAGTGATGATATGTATGGTTAAGTATGAAGAAAAGTAGAGACAAGTGTGAAGGCAGTAATTCAAGCCTAAAATGTGACAAAAAGGTTATATTGAGCAGAGGAAGAATGAAATGTGCTAGATCACTATACTGTACCTAACCGAAACTAAAATCCTGCATGCACAGATGTTGTTCATCAGTTCAGATGCCTTGGTATCATCTATAAGCATTTGTAGACTATAAGTCTCCTGTAGGTAGTGGGCCTCTTTTGAGCAGTGTGCTTATGTAGTGAGCCCTAATTGGAAAGTGCCAAATTTGTACTCTTTATTCTTTTAATAGAGAATACAATCTTGGGTTAGTCACCCCGTGGGTTTTTTCCTTAACAGGGTTTCCATGTAAAAATCCTTGTGTCATGTGTTAATTTCTTTTTCAGCTCTTATGATTGTCTTATTTTGGCATAACATTAAATGATAAGTTAAGAAAAAGAAAGAAAATAGAAAAATTATAAGATAACTGATTCACCCCCCCTCTCAGTTATCTGCATTATTTCCAACAATTGGTCTCAAAGTAAGGTTCCTCTAAACAAAGTCTAATAGCTTGAGGAAGATCTAGGAATCTCAATGGATGCATATGGTATGAAGGAACAACTTCAGTTTGCCATAGATGCTCTTGAACAATCCCACTCTAAAGTCAATAATGTGAGAGAAAGACTCAAACAAGCTAATGATTTCATAAATGAGCTAAAAGAAAAACTTACTATCTCTACGAAAAAGAGGAAGGAACTACTTCAAAAATTAGCCAATCAGAGTGAAGTCAATGATACTAATGAAGATCCAAATGAGAAAAATAAGCTATGTGAGAAGCTATCAAAAGAAGTCATTATGGTAAGGCATGAAATGGAATCAGGGGTTATGAGATTCACCTAAGAAATTGAAGAAAAAAGAAAGATTGAAGATAATCTAGAACAATCCCTCAAAGAGAAAATAGAGGACTACCACAAATGGATAGAATAATCAGGCATCTTGAATCTAATCTTGAAGAACCTAGAGACAATGAACAACAACTTGAGAATTAGATAGACACTCTTAAACAAGATCTTCAAATTGCAAATGAATACAAATAAAAATTCAAGATAATCTCAGCCCAACTTGAAGTTCTTCTTGAAAGGCAAAAGAGACTAGATGATAAGCGTGGCTTGGGATATGATAAAGGTGAAAGCTCTAGATTTGGTCAAAAGAACTTTGGATTAGGAAATCAAAGAAACATGCCTAGAAGACCTCCGATAAGGCCACCAAATTCTCAAAGATATCCATCCTTGAATGGATGCTGCTTCAATTGCAACAAGTTCGGTCACAAAGCAATCCAGTGCAAAAACATAATGACTCAATTCAATCCATCCTTCACAGGTCAATGTTTTAGTTGCAAAAGGTATGGTCACAAATCTCATGAATGTAGAAATATACAAATGAACAATTATTTCAATGGTAAATCCTTTGTATGCAATAGAATTGGACATATGGCTAATGAGTGTAGATCAAGAGGATATCATTCAAATAAGCAAAGAAATTTTGTGTTACAATTGCAATAGATCTAGTCATATTGCCAAATTTTGTAGAAGCAGAAATTGGGATAGAAAAGGTCCAATGGAACATGATCAGAAACAAGATAAAGGAAAAGGTAAATTAAATGTGGATGAAGTTCAAAAATAAATGAGCAAGATTTGGGTAAAAAGGAGTACAATGAATATTGGGGATGGATCCGCACTAAAATTTGGTGCTGATATTCCTTCCAAAAACTAAAAGACTAGCTCTAGTTCAGGGGGAGCTATAGAGAAAATCCCTTTCCCCCAGCCAGTCAGTGAGTGCCTGAATTTGGCACTTTGAGTCAAAATAAGAGGTTGTAGTTTAAAAGGTTTGAGGAGACTTACTTGAAGATCATCCAGTCTAAATTTGACAAATCCGCATACAGATTTGAGCTAGTTATGAGGAGATCCTATATTGGCAGCTATCCGGTAAAGTAGAATTTCACAAATAGATTTGGTATGATCCAAAATTGAAATATTTCAATCTGCAGACTCATGGCATGTTTGGAAAAGGTAAAAATATATTGTCAATCCTCATAAACAAACGATTTGAAGATCTGCAAGACAATCCAAGAAAACCTCATTTGAGAAGCAGGGTAACCAGATGACTTAAAAAATTGTGCATTTATTATAAATTAGGGTTTACACAAGGATAAAAGGGTTCTTTCACTCATTATTTACACACTTGTACTCACGAATAAGAAAAGAAGAGATCTACGAAGAAGATCCTACAATTTACTCAAGTTTAACTAAAGATCAAATTCAACCAGAGAATCATTCCGGTTTTTGCTTCAAACCCTAAAGCATGAAAATGTACTTCCCTTCTAAAAACTCTCTCCAGATCTCTTGTAAAATGGCTACTCCAATGGTTGTCAATATTTCTAATAGGCCAAGACCTAAATTCAAGAAACTCCCTTACAAATATCTAGAAGTTGATCCCTTGGGTGCATTTTCTAGCATTTCGCACGGAGCCTTGCATGTAGAAGATGTTAGGGTTTATATCCATGCAAACATTGAAGAATTTGGAGACTCAAAATTGATGGATATTTATCACAAACAACTAATAGATGAGAATTTTGAACTCAAACCTAAATTCAAAGCCCTCTAGGACAAACACTTCAGACATTACATACATTTTCCATGTTTTGTAGAAGACAATTGGGTCTAGTATGTTCTAAGTAGGATGCATGATAATTTTA
Source organism: Cunninghamia lanceolata (assembly GCA_027924645.1). Lineage (NCBI taxonomy): Eukaryota > Viridiplantae > Streptophyta > Pinopsida > Cupressales > Cupressaceae > Cunninghamia > Cunninghamia lanceolata. The sequence continues at coordinate 10,439,855 of BSBN01000419.1, read as the reverse complement.
TGTGGCTAATGAGGCCATTCAAGATAAATAAAGATGCCATCAGGGTAGTGACCAGATTGCATTCATCGAGTGGGTTACCCACACTCAAATCTGTGAAGAACGAAATGGTAACTGAAGCCACCAGATCAAAATTTGACAAAAGAGTAATGACTATAGATGACATCACAGATCTGGATGTCAAGTTTGTTTAAATGATAATTGGCTACAAAATCTACCATTCAAGCACGGAGAATTGTATGTCTGGTACAACAATCTATGCTGCATATCAGATGTTGAGGGAAGATGTAGATTATGATCTATGTGAGTTTCTTCTAAATCAGTTGTTGGAGAACTTACAGAAGATCAAAAAGGATAAGAAAAATTCCTTTAAATATGGTAGTCTAATACTGTGTCTATTCTTCTATTATATGAATGAGCTACCTGGATCAAATGATTGGGTCTGGAAAAATGATAAACTTGTTGCAATTCAGATTAGAGATTACATGTATGGACTTGGTGATGCTCAAGCCCAAAACATAGCCCTTTGGGGTTACTTTAAGAATTTCCAAAGCATAATGCAAGCCAGACAAAGAATACCACAAACAATAGTTGACAAATACAAAGATATAGTCTACTTCATGGTTGACACTGATCAATGCCTAATGGAGGTAGTTGAGCCAAGAATTGTATGGATAATGCCTATGGGATATGAGGTCAATGAGCCAGCCTAAGGACACTAAAGCAGAAAGGTTTGGCACCTTTGAAGAGCTAAGTATAAAAATACATGTTGAGCTAAGACAGTTGGAGATGAAGAGGAAAGTAAGAAAGGAACTTGAAGAAATTTCCAAAAGATTTGGCATATCAATGGAGACTATAGATACTAATAGAGAGAAAATAGAGAGGGCAGAGAAAGAAAGACAAGAAACAAAGAAAGAAAGTGCTACTGTACAAACCTCCTCTCAAACTAGATCCTCCAAAATCTCTGCTCCTGTCACTTCCAAAAGCTCAAAGTCTACCAAGCCAAAAGTCAAGACATCCAGAAAAGGAGAAAAGAGGATGAAGACCAAAGCCACAAGGACATATACAAGCCATAAAGGTGATGAAGAAACAAAATCTGATGAGAAAATCAAGAAAATGAAGAAGAAGAAAACATCTGGGAAGTTCTTTGCTAGAAGAAATGAGGAAGAGAAGGCCAAGGAATTTGTTGAAAAGCCCACTCTTTCCATTGATAACATCATCAAGGTAGTTACTATGGATGGGAACCTGCAGCCAGTGACTAAGTTCTATGATGTTGACAAGAGAATTCTGGAAGAGGCTACTGTCAGGTAATTGAACATTTACAATAAAGCTTTCATTGAGATTATATCATTGATTCCTAAGAGCCTAGAAAAGGTACTTGAGCTGAGAAAAGAGAATGCAATGGAAAAAGGCTTAGAGATTCAGGAGCAAATAGCAATTTAGCTTTATCCTTCCATCACTCCAAAAGAAATGGACATGATTTTCAAGAAGTGTAAAGATGATTTCTAGAGAAAATCTAGAATGAACAAACTCATGCTTGGTGATCCTGAACAAATAGCCAATGAATGTTCAAAATAAATCCTCTAGAATACCTTGAAGAGATTCAATCTTCCCATTATAGAGGAAACAAATGAAGAGCCCTCTAACATGAATGCTGAAGGATTAAAGAAAAATAATGAAGAGTCATCTCAGGCATTAGATTCCTCTATTCTGGAAGAGGAAGGACAGAAAGAAGAAACATTTTCTGACAAGGATGTCGAAGGATTAAAGAAAAATATTGAAGAGCCATATGAGGCACTAGACTCCTCTACTCTAGAAAAGGAAGGACATGAAGAAGAAAAAAAGATCAATAAGGAAGTCATTCCGGATGTCCCCAAAAGGAAGGAAGTAGACTCTACAAGAGACACTGCAAAGATAGTACAAAATTTCCTGGACAAAGAAATAATGGAGCTGGATGAACCTGAGCTAATTCAAGGGCCACTACACTTTGACTCTCTAACTCTAGTCTAGATAATGAAGGTAGTATCTTTTGCTCAGGCCAAAGCAAAAGAGAAACTTCTAAAATCTCATATGGAGGATTGTGAGCTGTTGGATATTGCATATGGGATGCTTGAGAAGATTATTCCAACCTATCAAAAGGATCCTTTTACCTCTCCATCTAGTAATCTAAAAAACTTAGTCAATTATGTTAACACTCATTTTGAATCCTTAGAGAAATTGGCAGAAACTAAGGTCCAGAAGGAGTTCTTGGGGAAAAGGTTCAGTGAAGTACAAGGGCTAATTACTAATGATAGAAGAACCTTAGGCATTGGCATAAAGAGCCTTGAAAATGCTCTTAAAGATGGTGGGGACATATACAAATTATGTTTATCTTGGCCCAAAGTGACAGAGGACATTGAGAAGAAAGTGAAAGAACAAGAAGGAAAACTATCAAGCTTATCTTAGAATTTTCATCCCCTTACTACCTCTTTGGTGAATCATGAATGTCAATCTATTGCTACAATAAATGAAATTAAAGAACTAGTTAAGGAGAAAAAGAACATAATGGATAGAATGGGTGAGCTCAGAGAGATAATCATCCCTAAGTTAGAGACAATGCATGATGCCTTGACATAGGCACAAAATACAATATGAACCAGTGATCCAACAAACTTAAAAAGGGAAAAACATACGCATTTTTATTAAGTGGACACATCTCCATTTTGGACAGAATGAAGAGGAGTTGGGCCACAGAAACCATCCATTTAAAGACAACCTTTGCGGATATACTTAAGTATATGTAAGTAAAACATATGATTTTTATATACTTATGCGGCCATGTATAGAATATTTTTTGCAAAATTTTAGTATGCGGATTCCGCCCTTTGCCATTGATGTCAAAGGGGGAGTGAAGAGTACTGAAAAATGTAGAGTCCAGCTAAGGGGGAGCTCTGGTAAAATAGTGCAAAAGATAGAGCATCATCCAAGGGGGAGTTACTGTGACACTTTGCCATTTTTCACTATGTTGCCATCAATGTCAAAGGGGGAGATTGTTGGCAAGAGACATTGTGTGGCTTCATAAGTGTTGTCATTGATGACAACAAAGTCTATCCCACATAGCCGCAGTACATAGTATGCCTATACCAGAAGTTAGATTGAAGATTATTTTGGTTTGGTGAACAAGAACGGAGTATGTAACAAGGTCTGACAATCACTTCAAATCTCTCAGATGGTGTAACTTAGTAGGTTGTGGACTTGGACAAGTCAAGAGGAGTATCATGACTACTGTATTCCAAAGATTTAGCCTCTGGTGATAAAGGAAGAAAAAGATATGAGCATCTGAGTGTTGGGTTCCAATCAAGCAGAGAAGATAAAGGAAGAACTGACTGATAGAGTATCAGACTTGAATCGAGATGTGTAAAAGGTCCTAATCAAGCAATCTATGATATTATACATTGTTAGACAACACGATTTATGACTTGTATGCCTATGTTTTTGATGCGCATCACTAATCAAGCATGGATTCAGCCAATAGATTAATAACTTGCAAATATCTTAGGTGTTCTTGTTGCTGACTATGAAGTTGGAAATCCTTGATGCAGATATATATACCCGATGGATTCAAGCATGTAAGTGTGTGATAGTGATGATATGTATGGTTAAGTACAAAGAAAAGCAGAGACAAGTGCGAAGGCAGTAATTCAAGCCCAAAATGTGACAGAAAAGTTATATTAAGCAAAGGAAGAATGAAATGTGCTAGATTAGTATATTGTACCTAACTGAAACTAAAATCCTACATGCACAAATGTTGTTCATCAGTTCAGACACCTTTGTATCATCTGTAAGTATTTGTAGACTATAAGTCTCTTGTAGGCAGTGGGCCTCTTGTGAGCAGTGTGCTTGAGCAGTGAGCCCTAATTAGCAAGTGCCAAATTTGTACTCTTTATTCATTTAATAGAGAATACAATCTTGGGTTAGTCACCCTATGGTTGTTTCCCTTAACAGGGTTTCCACGTAAAAATCCTTGTGTCATGTGTTAATTTCTTTTTCAGCTCTTATGATTGTCTTGTTTTGGCATAACATTAAATGATAAGTTAAGAAAAAGAAAGAAAATAGAAAAGTTATAAGATAACTGATTCACCCCCCTCTCAGTTATTTACATTATTTCCAACACTCTTTTCCTCTTTAGTTATTTTCTAACTACAAGTCTCCTTCCACCAAACTATAGCATGACCTTTGAGCTTGGTCTTGGCAAACTTGACCCTCTCGAGATCTTCTATTTCTTCATATTCAAAATACTCTTTCATATCATTGATCTAATCTACTAATGCTTCTAGATTGAGATTACCACAATATGTAAAACTATCTATCTTTGGCCTTTTCCCAATTTTTGTTATGTCGTTGAACAATCTAACTAGTTCAGGTTCCACTTTTCCCTCATTATCTTCAGATTGTGCATCATCTTGGGCTACATCATCTTCATCTTCACTTTCATCTCTCATTCTTAGTCCAAACCCTCTTCTTAGTTCCTCTTGGATTGCATTAATCTACCTCTGTAGAGCTCTAAACCCTTCTTCTATCAGAACAACATTTCTACCACCATAGTTTCTTCATGGAGGCAATTTTTAATTTCTTCTTTCATCTCTTACACTTAATGTAGAAATTCCTCAGTGTAAAGCTGCCTCAAATTGGTGGTTCTACTCCCACCTTCAAACACATGATCTCAAGGTCCTGGCACAAAATTGCCTCACTGTTCGACAATCTATTTGCACACTTAAGATAATTTGGTTCTGATACCACTTGATGATTGTGTACTCCACCCAACACACTCAAAATAACAATTTTAAACTAAAGGAGAACAACAATGATTTAAGTGGGGAAAACCCTTTCGGGAGTAAAAACCCACTCAAAAAAGTATCTCAATAGATTACAAAATGTATGTAGAGCAAGCTTCCATAGGATTATCACCAACTAGAAATCCAGAATCAATCTTCACTTCTATAATACTCTCATGCACAACCTCTATCTCAAGCTCCTAATATATAGGAGATACAATACAAGAAACTATTAATGGTAATTACAAAACTATGAGCTAACATGACCAAAAAGTGGGGCCCAAATTATCTCCAACCAAAGATGCCTTATGATGTGTCAAATCACACACCAACATGTGTAACCTCCCTCTTTATAGCTCATTTAAGTGTCCAATATGTTTTCATATTGTAGGAGTCCAGGACAACACTGAGAGGGTGGGGGTGAATCAGTGTTGTGAAAACTTTTATTTTTTCAACCTTTTAATTTACAAGACCAAGAAGGAGGAAGACATCAATGAACTGTTAAACATATATGCACAACTATGATAATATATAAACATGAATTAGGACATATGAATAAAGCATTATAAAGTACACTCATAAAGACAAATTATGACACAAAGATTTATGGAGTGGAAAACCCTTCTTGGGTAGAAAAACCACTCAAAATGCCTCACTTGCTTCAGCAAAAAAAATCACTGGTTACAATGTTTAGAAGCACCAACTTCAAGGAGCACCAACCCCTAATTCATACTCAAATTAAAACCAAGAATTTAGAGGGTTTCTTTGTTGCTATACAAATCACTTCTTCTTTCACATGTGTCTGTCATATTACAATTCAAATCAACTCATTTGCAATATATATTTCATCATTCCGAACCACTGACACTTTATCCTTGAATTCATCTAATTCACCTGTATCAAATTATCTTTCTCATTTTATGTTAATCTACACACACAATCACACCATCTAAGCACCTATAATTTTTCTATGAAGAACATCTCAAAAACAATATATCTTTTGCACTGCATACACCTAAAATATTATTGTGAATGAAAAGACTCTTGATGTTCCTCTTCTCTGCAAAACAATTTTTAATAATTTCCATTCATGAAGAAATTCTAAAACTAAAAACAAATCACTCTTCTTTGAATGCCTATAAATCTTCATCTCTCTACAAAATAAAATCATAAAATAACATTTTATTTTGCACAAATTAAAAACTATGTTCATCTGCAATAATCCTTTCATATTTCTCTTCAAGAAAATCATCTCCTCCATCTAAAATAACCCTTGATATACACTTCTCGGGATATTCAACTCATATATCATTAAATAAAATAAATTCAATGATCTTCAATATCTTATTTTTTCCCTCATTCATAATGCATCTACAAATAAACACTTCTTAAATCATTCTGCCCATAAAAAAAACTTTCTATCTTAGGACCCCACACTTCATCTTAAAAAGATAGAAAAAGAAGCATTTATAACTTTCATCCAATGTGAAACAACATCCTTGTCATAAAATAATAAAAGCTTCTCCTATAACTCTCCTGCCACAACATGCAAAAATTAGAAAGGGATCCTTCATGAAAAACTCCTTATAAAATTCCCAAAAAATGTGCCATATAACTGAGCTTAAAAGAGCCTTTAAAATAACTTCTAGAAATAGTCACACATAGTGACATTCACTAACTTGTCAAACTTTAAGCAAGGGAAGAGAGGCTTAATTTAAACTCCCACCGTTGATTTTTAAAAAGTGCCCAATGAATTTTAAATAGAGGTCATAGATTTCATTTTTGGTGCCCCACACCCATGATGGAGACTAGTGCTAATGGTGAAAGAGGTCGATCAGGCCAGTTCCCATATGATTTAAATGCCCTTCAGTAGGTTACCATTAGTGAAATGACCTACGATATTAAGTCAATAATCAAATAAAACATAAAGTGACTATTATAGGAGATGGGCAGAGAAGGGCCTTTATGATGATCATTAGAAGCTTCAAATTAGTATTCTACAAGAGATTTTTAGGATTTCTTATCTAATTTTTTTTGGGCTTTTAGAGACTTGAAATTTGTTGCAGAGATATCATGAAGCCATATTGAATGTAGGTGAAACATCAAGAGATAGAGATCCTAATGATGACATATTAAAATTGATAGACATAATGAAGATCACTCCATAAAAGACTAAAGCCATACCAACTTTTGAGACACATGAACATGATCAACCTGTGAAGTAATGTGAACACCATCTAATCTGTGGATTACACCATCCTCCTCAACATATGAAAGATCAGGATAGCATCATTAACAAGCAAATTCTTCAATTTCCTAACTCAAACATAATTCCAATAGGACTTAAAATCTCCTCATTAATGACCTTTCCTTGTCTTGTTTCCATCTCCAAACACTAAAATATTGAGCCTGTCCATATAATGTGAGCATCAACAAATGATGTGTGATCAAGCATATCAAACAAGTCATCTCATAGACATAAATCTTGTATCTGTCATAAACTATATATGTGTATATGAATGCTCATGAAAGAACACAAGAACATGAAGGAACTCCACACAATATTATAAGTCCATGATCAACTCTAAGCAAAATCAATCATACTAAAAAGTCCTGATGAACCCAAAAGAATGACCTCTACATTAGACCCATGTGGTCAACCTGTGAACATCATGAAAACAAGAAGCAACACACTTTGTCAACCAACCTTGAATCATAATCAAAACATCAATGGCAAACTACACAACACCTTTTTGACATTAATGACAATCAGTCACCATCAATCTCCCCCTTTGTCATTGATGGCAAAACTTCATGATTCAATTTCTTTTTCTCCCCCTTTTTGACATCTGATGACAAAGACACAAAACTATTTTCTCCCCTTGTGTTGAAGTACATAAACAAATCATTGCTCATAAATATCACTAACAAGAGTAACTATCACTTCTTAACACAATACCAATATGAGGATGAAGATGACATATCTCTGCAACCAAACACCAGCTTCTTGAACACTATGCAAAGAAATCATAAACACATCAATACTATTGATGAAAAATATTACAGGTAGAAATCATGAAGACTCCTCATCACACAATTCCCAACACAAGATGACAAGATGACCACTTTTGATAAGACCTTTTCAAATCTTCCATGATAGTGACAACTCAATCCTACAAAAAAGAAATATATTACACACAACACCAACTAGTACTTAAACATTACCATTATCATCTACCATAACTGATTTAAGACTTTTACTTGCCTCTGATTAATTGATGAACTTGAAGAAAAACAAGGCACCACCATCAATTTCATAAGCATCTCTATATATCATAGCTTGAAGCACATACCTAATACCAGTTCAAAAACTAGAACCACACAATTTGTACATACCTCCCTGAAACATTTTAATGATGAAAACCATCAAAGAAACATGTCAGACTTTCATATGAGCATGACTTGACATCCAGTCCACCATCTTCTTTCGGTGTTATCTCTAATCCACCTGAAAGCTCATGATAAAAAAATGAAGACAATACCAGGTTGATCCTGCATATGATACTTTTGCAACACAATGTCAAATCTGATATATATTGTAATGCCACTTGGCTCTAAAATCCAAATCAGCCCATCAAGACTATTCATCAACAACCAAATGCAGAAACAAGAATAATGAATTGACTCCTTCCATTTGTAACCTGCTTAGCTCACATAAAAGAGCACCTTGAGAACATCTTAATTGATTTTGAACTTCACAATCTCACTGCCAAGAACACTTAACTTTTGAAGAATGATATGAAGAGAATATAGGATCATTCATAAACTAAGTTATCAAACTCTGACCATCCTTTCATCATCTTGAAAGCATACTAAACCAAATATCACTTGTATCACTGTCATACACTAAAAATCAACTTAGTCAGCAATACCATCATAAATTTCATTTCATAAGGCTAATAAGAATCAACATGACAAGATCACTATTCAAACAATCTCCTTCCTTAAACTTCTTGGAGATAATTGATAGGACATGAACAACTCCCCCTTACTTCATGCTATCTATTATTCAATTTAATATGTAACTTGTGCAGGATACACAAGTTTAGAATCTGTACTCTTTTGTAGTTGTTTCTGCTTCCATACTTTCACAGGATTTTTCTTCCTCCAAGCTTTTTCAGCCTCTTTCTTTTGTTCAGGTTTCTTCTTGCAAACCTTTACAATCTTTTCCTTTTTCAAACCTATCAAACTAGATGATGCTATTCTTTCATACATTCTGCAATTGTAGGCTTTGTGGCCAGGAGAGTGACACTTGAAACATATGACATTAGTATTCCACATTGAGAGAAATTGACTTCTTCTACAATTAATTGATTTGTGTCCAAAGTGATTACAAGTGTAACAATAACCATTAAATGAATAGTTATACCTGTAAATATAAGATTGTCTTATAGGAGCAATTCTTCTTCTTTGATTGTTCACTTTTCTTTCAGAAGTAGTAGGCTGATCAATTTTTCTTCTAGGAATCTCTCTAATATTAGAGGACTGACCCTTTTCATAACCAAGTCTAGTAGTGTCACCATGTAGTTTTTGTTTACCAAGCATCTCTTGTAACTTGCTTGTGCTCTCATAAAACTTGAGATGATTTTCAAACTACTTTCTAACATCCTCAAGTTCTTTACTTAAAGAAATTATTTCTCCTTCAAGATTTTGACATTCAACCTTTTTAGCCTCCAACTCATATTTTGTTTCATCAGCTATCCTCTTAGCTTTCTCAACCTTTATCTTCAAACTGACAATTAATTTGTCTGATTCACCTGCTTGATTTCTCAAGTCTATAATCAGATTTCTAGCATCTTCAAGGTCTGTAAGAGCTTTGTTTTTGAAATCTCTTTCTTGTTGTAATTGCAATTCTAATATGTGATTCTCCTTTTTGTATTTCCTAAGTTCACTTAGAGCACATATGAACTCTCCTTCAACATTGACATCATAATCATCCTAATCGTAATCACTCATAATATTAACTTCTTCTAAATCAGATTTAACCTCATCTCCTTCATGTGAGTGACTTCCATCATTGTCACTCTTCTTAGATAACAATCTCTCCTCTCCTTCAAGTGCACCATCTTGATAAATTTTTATCAACTCCTTCCACACATCTTGAGCTGTAACACAATGCATAACTTTAGAAGAAATATCATTAGATAGAGTAGATACTATGACATTCTTTGCAATATGATTACATTCAAGGGCTTTTTTTTCATTTGCAGTAACACAAAACCCATTCTCAACTGACATCAAAACACCATATCCTAAACATGAAAAATAAATCTGCATTCTAATATACCAAACAAAAAAGTCTAAACCATCAAAGAGAGGGACTCCAGAAAACTCTTTCTCTATTTTAATACCTGATTCAACTTGTGAAGCTTCTGATTCAACGTCAACATCTGAATTTGATATAGATAATGTCTTTTGTGTCTTTTGACTAGAATGAAACTTGACATTTCTCATGTTCTTATTTCTTTTGCACTTACCCATTGAACTCCACATACATGACCTACCCAAGTTGATTAAGCTTCAAAAGGGAACCTATGCTCTGATACCAATTGTAAGAGTCCAAGACAACACTGAGAGGGGGAGTGAATCAGTGTTGTGAAAACTTTTAACTTTTTCAACCTTTTAATTTACAAGACCAAGAAGGAGGAAGACATCAATGAATTGTTAAACATATATGCACAAATATGATAATATATAAACATGAATCAGGACATATGAATAAAGCATTATAAAGTACACTTATAAAAACAAATAATGACAGAGATTTCTAGAGCAGAAAACCCTTTTTGGGTAGAAAAACCACTCAAAATGCCTCACTGGCTTAAGCAAAAAAACCTCACTAGTTACAATGTTTAGAAGCACCGACTTCAAAGAGCACCAACCCCTAAGACATTTAGAAGCACCAACTTCAAGGAGCACCAACACCTAATTCATACTCAAATTAAAACCAAGAATTCAGAGGGTTTCTCTGTTGCTATACAAATCACTTCTTCTTTAACATGTGTATGTCGTATTACCATTCAAATCAACTCATCTGAAATATATATTTCATCATTCCAATCCACTGACACTTTATCCTTGAATTCATCTAATTCACCTATATCAAATTATCTCTTATTTTATGTTAATCTACACACACAATCACACCATCCAAGCACCTGTAATTTTTCTATGAAGAACATCTCAAAAACAATATATCTTTTGCACTGCATGCACCTGAAATATTATTGTGAATGAAAAGACTCTTGATGTTCCTCTTCTTTGCAAAACAATTTTCAATAATTTCCATTCATGAAGAAATTGTAAAACTAAAAACAAATCACTCTTCTTTGAATGCCTATACATCTTCATCTCTCTGCAAAATAAAATCATAAAATAACATTTTATTTTGCACAAATTAAAAATATTGTTCATCTGCAATAATCCTTTCATATTCCTCTTCAAGAAAATCATCTCCTCCATCTAAAATAACCCTTGATATACACTTCTCTAGATTTGCAACACATATATCTTTAAATAAAATAAATTCAATGATCTTCAATATCTTGTTTTTACCCTCATTCATAATGCATTTGCAAATAAACACTTCTTAAATCATTCTTCCCATAAAAAAAACTTTCTATCTTAGGACCTGACACTTCATCTTAAAAAAGATAGAAAAAGAAGCCTTTTTTAATTTTCACCCAATGTGAAACAACATCCTTGTCATAAAATAATCAAAGATTCTCCTATAACTCTTCTACCACGACATGCAAAAAGTAGAAAGGATTCCTTCATGAAAAACTCCTTATAAAATTTCCTAAAAATCTGCCATATAATCGAGCTTAAAATAGCCTTTAAAAGAACTTCTAAAAATAGTCACATACAATGACATTCACTAACCTATCAAACTTTAAGCAAGGGAAGGGAGACTTAATTTAAACTCCTACCATTGATTTTTAAAAAGTGCCTAATGAATTTTAAATAGAGGTCATAGATTTCATTTTTGGCACCCCACGCCCATGATGGAGACCAATGCTAATGGTGAAAGAGGTCGATGGGGTCAGTTCCCATATGATTTAAATGCCCTTCAACAGGTTACCATTAGTTAAATGACCTGCCATATTAAGTCAATAATCAAATAAAACATGAAGAGATAGAGATCCTAATGACGACATATTAAACATTGACAGACATAATGAGGATCACTCCATAAAAGACTTAAGCCATACCAACTTTTGAGACACATGAACATGATCAACCTGTGAAGTCAATATCAACACCATCTGATCTGTGGATTACACCATCCTCATCAACATATGAAAGATCAGGAAAGCATCATTAACAAGCAAACTATTCAATGCCTTAACTCAAACATCATTCCAATAGGACTTAAAATCTCCTTATTAATGACCTTTTCTTGTCTTGTTTCCATCTCCAAACACTGAGATACTGAGCATGTCCATAATATGTGAGCATCAATAAATTATGTGTGATCAAGTAGATCAAACAAGTCATCTCATAGACATAAATCTTGTATCTGTCATAAACTATATCTGTGTATATGAATGCTCATGAAAGTACACAAGAACATGAAGGAACTCCACACAATATTATAAGTCCATGATCAACTCTAAGCAGAATCAATCATACTAAAAAGTCCTGAAGACCCCAAAAGAATGACCTCTGCATTAGACCCATGTGGTCAACTTGTTAACATCATGAAAACAAGAAGTAATAGAATTTGTCAACCAACCTTGCATCATAATCAAAACATCAATGGCAAACTACACAACCCCTTTTTGACATCAATGACAATTAGTCACCATCACATATTTCCCAAAACGGGATGCCCAACTTTCGGAGGCATAAATTTTGATCCAGAAGGATGATTAATGAACTATTTGATGCATTTGAAAGATCTTGAAGAGATCTATCAAGTTATAACCCACTTCCCCAATTACAACAACTTTTTAGGGCAAAATGAGGTCTCTAAGTGCCTCAAAATTAACTTTAAAATTTTTCCTGGAGTTCAAAAAATGAAGACGTTCATATTTTGACATCCAGACATGAACTTGGATTGAAACTCACCAAGAATGTTTATTTTACAATTCCATATCCATGGGGAAAATTTTAGGTCCATCTATGCTCAAATGCAAACTTACTAAAAATAGAAAGAGCTACCAATTTTAGCCTTTTTTTCAGAATTTTTTAATGTTCTAAACCATTCTTCAAGATAATGGGTATGCACAAAAACTAAAATTCAAAAGAATAGAAAATAAAATCTTTTTTTTTAGGTGATGCAAGATTGCTCTTATATGACTAGATGCTCTGACATTAGCAAACCATTGATGATGGCAGAGGATTTTAGGGTAGAGAACAGCTCCATAATAGTCTTCAGAAACTTTCCCTCAAAACCATTTTTTGTCAAAACTTGAACATAATTCCATGACACATGGTCATGTATGCCCTCATCAAGTCCAACTATAAAATAAACCCTTCGTTCTTCTTAACTACCATATAGTGGATAACATCAGGAATGGAAATAATAGAATTGAGTATTTTCCTTCCATGACAAAAACCACTTAGTTGTAGTAAAATCATTTTGGGAAGAAATGGCCACAATCTCAGAGCAATAATCTTATAAAATATTTTGAAGACCAAATTGCAAAGGGTAATCAATTGAAAACTAGCAAAGGTGATATATCCAACCTTTTTAGGAATGAGGACTAAAAAGGTAGACTTAAACTCTTTTAGCATCCTTTCTCTTCCAAAAAAATCCTTAGCAACTTCCACTAAATATTTAGCCACAATATTCCAATAGAATTGAAAGAAAAAATGTGGGATCCCATTAGGACTTGGGCTTTGTTTATTTCAAAGGAAAAAATAGTGAATTTGATCTCGTCTTCTAAAAGAGGCTTCATAAACTCTACATTATCACGATCATCAATAATAGTAGGAATAACCACTAATATATCACATTGCAAGATAGAATCTAGATCATTGTTTTGATAAAGAAGATTACTAAAATACTGAACAACTTTAGATTTCTTATAGCATTCTCCTCCTATATTCAATTTCCATACATCCAAATTGCTTTGATTCTACTAGAAGATTTATGCGTGAATGTAGTCATATAAAAGAGTTTAGTATCCCTATCCCCGTCCTTTAACCAAACTGCTCTAGATATTTGCCTTCAAAAGTCTTCCTCTTTTGCTTTATAATAGAGTGGAGCTCACACAACAACCATTTTTCTTTCACCAGTAAATCCTTACCCAATCCATTGTTTTGGATTTCATCCTAAAGCACATCTAGTCTAGCCTTCATATCTAATTTCTTTTAAAAAATGTTGTGAAAAGAATTCTTGTCCCATCTTCTCATATTAATCTTGACAACATTTATATTTTTAACCACCCTAAACATAGCAGAACCATCTGCAATTATATCCCACCATTCAACAACTTTTTCCTTCAAATAAGGATGTTGCATCCAAATATTTTCAAATATGAATGTAAAACCTTCTTACAAGTTGTCACATTCTAAAAGACACTCTTTAATAAAAGAAATCTCTTGTTTTGTCTATTTAGAGTAATAGGATCCACCTCTTGGTGCTCTCCCTGTTTTATTGATTTTCCTTATGTTATAACAGTCACAAGAGTTTTAAATATTATTATTTGATAATAATAAATTATAGTAAGTGTTTAAAATTATAATCAATATAAAAGTAACAAGATCAAAAGAAAAATCATCAATTTCTCAAACACTATATCTACAGTCCTGGGCATAGACTAAAGCTACATTACAACCCTTGTTACTATTAGGTCTTACATTTTGAAATAAACCTTACAACCATCTTCAAAGTGTGTCATTACTGAAAGGTTTTCAGTATCAAACAAACAAAGAAAATCTCTAGTGTATATTTTTAGAAAATTATTCTTAAATACTTGAAAGGTTAATCTTAGTAGAAGATTGTTAATGAGTTTGTTGACACACCTATTCAAGCAGCGCAAAAGACTCTTATACCTCTTTGAAAAGGAGATAAAATTTCTCAAACTTCATTTCACTAGATCATAACACACTTGGGCTAATGTGTTTTCTGTTGATCCAATCAAAAAGCCTTCACTAGAAAGAAAAGTAAAACATTACCTCCTATTATATTCGGATCAGCAGATTGCATTTTATGACCTAAGTTCATCAAATTTAGCACCCATTTCATTAGATTTAACCTTCGTATGCATAGTCGCCATTTCTAGACGTTTTATTCTGTTTCAGTCTTACAAGCCATGGAAGTTCCTTGTATATAAGTATCGCTTTCATGTTTGTTAAAGTAAATTGGAGGAGGACACGTGATGGTGTCAGATATTGACAAGCCCGACAAAATAGTTTCAGAGAGGAACACAAATATTTTGTTTAAAAGTGGAAAAACAGACTACCATGCACGCATCCACAATTGACTATGACAGAAAAATTATAATAATGAAATACCCTAATGCGATGAAAGATAGAGGGTAAGGGCGTGGTAGCAGATTATAGCCTAACAATTCAAGTTAGTGGACTGTCATTTTGAGGGAAAGAGCAGATTATAAAATAGTTTTGGCTTTTAAAAACCTGGCAATGATCTGGTTGTCGTTGTGAAAAATCTAAAGTAGTGTTATGCGTTTAGATTAATTCGCTTTGTTTATTACATATATTATACAATTGTAGTGCAGTGAATTATATACTTTTACAGAGTAATTGATGTGCTTCGCATCACTGCAGTCGTCATACAGCAATTCTGATTTGGTGGTTCATACATTCATAGTGCAGCGAATCATATACTTTTACAGAATAATGGATGTACTTCGCATCATTGCAGTCGTCATAGTAATTCTGATTTGACGGTTCACAATTTTGTGGCTGCCACACAAAACAAGTGCTGTAAAAGTAGGTAACTTGAGAATGGAGGTTGAATGGAGGGGCAGGAGACAGCTTTAAAACTTGAAGGAGAGTGAAGGTGTTGGGAGAGCTGTGGAGGGAATAGGAAAATCTATTTCTTCGATAAGAATTTTTCAGTGGATTTTTGGTTTGGCATTTGATTGATGTATTTACTTAAATTGCTTGTTAACATTGTTTACTTTAGCTTGTATTGGATTCTGTGGAGATTGGGGAATTAGAATATTAGAAAAATGGTGGTGTGGAGAGCTGAAGGGTGGTTTTCTTAGGGTGATTAAAAAATTTAGGCTTATTTTTAACTATTTAGTTGTGGATGTGAAGTTTAAAAATACATTAGTTGGAATTGTTTGTTAATTCAGTGGTTAAAGTGTATTTTTAATTATTTAGTAGTGGATGTGAAGTTTAAAAGTAAATAGTTGGGGAGTTGTTTGCTAATTTAATTGTGAAAGGGAAATTGACTACTAACTCAATAAACAACTCAATCACTATTTAAGCCAATTTGGATGTTAATAGGGAATGAAATTGAACAATAAAAAAGAGTTAATAGACTAGAGAGGGCATTATGTGTTTAGTGAAAGTCAAGAAGCCCACATGTATATACTTGAGAATGGTACTCACTTGACTCTTGGTAATGAGTTGGAAGGAGACAAAATTGGTTAGAAATTTTGAAGAGAGACCCTATGAGGTGAGAGAGTGGTTCTTCCAAGCAAAACTAGATTCATTGCAAAAATAAAGGAGAATGAAGTGAGGTGAAAACAAATAGAAAGCAAAGCTTAGAGGGAACTAGAAGAAATAGAAGATCCCTTAATCTCTCATCTATATTTCCTACTGAGAAAATGGTAAGATCTATAGAAATAGAAGAGGTTAGGTTAAAGAAGAATAATGTCTTTTTTATGGACTTCTAATTCTATGTGACTATCATCGAAAAATTGTTTTGATGAATGGGTGTTTAAATTTTTTAGGTAAATGAGTTGCTTGTTTTAGTAAAATCATTCAAAAACGTGTGATTTGATTTTCTTTCATGAATCCTAACATGTCTGAAATGGTGTTAGATAGAGCCTTCTCAAATATGAGATCTCTAATTTGTAGGTTAGAAATTTGTGATGTCCCTCTACAATTTACTTCTTCCTAATGCAATCCCTTAAGCTTATTAGAGATGTTGTCCAAATTGAGGAGGCTAGGGTTATACCCCATTTTATGAATACTAAGATTTTGATTTCCCTCAAACTGTGATGGGGAGCCTCAGTCGGTAATACTTTCACCATCGGCCACCTTGCAACTTATCACTCCGACCCCACAACTCTCCCCGATGGATGACTCTATGGTTCTCGCCTATCACTAAGATAGTTTCCATTGGCCATGGTAGGAAATGCTTTGCCGACACACCACGTCTGACCGATACCTTCTATCAGTGAGATTAACACTGTAGGCCCAACACCAAATCACCTACCCAATGTACTTTGTCACCCTAATATGAACCTCAGGTTGTGACTTTCGTTCAATGCCTTGAACCTCTCTTCGGCCAGACTATCCTCGTCGCTCTGAGCGAGGAATATTTTTCTGATGGCCTCTGTCTCACCGATAATAGCTCCAACTCCTCCAATTAAACCCTAGCACATGGAGATGCTAGGCCATCTACTATGCACCTTGCACTGTCCAGATCCTCTGCACCACAAAACGATGAAACAAAACAAGAAACAAATGAATATTGTATAATGAAACCATTCCACTAATTTTGATAGAAATCTCACCAGTGGAATGCTTCACATAGACATTTTGCAACAACTGAAGTACAGAAAGGAAAAGAAATCTACAGCTATGCAATTTGTAATTATAGAGAATGGAAAGCAATTGGACTTCACAGAATAGTTCTCCTTAGCACAAAGCATGTGATTACATTCGTACAATTACATTCAATCTCCTCTTCGATCTGATTACAATAACTAATCTATCTGCATTTGATTCATTTCTCTATGGTTTATAAGCTTACCTCGATGAACACCAATCCTATTCCAAGTGGCTGGGAGAAAACTAACTGATTCCAACTGTCTAAAACTAACAACTTGACAAATGTAAACTAAGTACTTGGGACTTACAAAGTTTGTTCTAGGTCTAGGTACAAATAGAAATGACATGCAATTGTCGAATAGACCTTATTACAATGCAAACATGATTTTACAAAAAAATATGAATTTAAATGCCTCATAGAGGCCACCTTGTGTTAGGTACTCCTGCACCATACACCCCACCTAGGAAAGAACTCATGTCGCATGAGTTGATTCTTTGTCTTGCTCCACCTTTATCCTTTGCCGCATCATGCCTTCCCCATGACCTCTAGACTACAACTTGCTTCCATGGAATCAAAAACTCATGCCTAGCATTGTAGGCCCTACTCACACCTTGCCATGAGTGAGTGCTTGCAACCAAACTTGGATGTTGCATGCCATGATTGCTTACTATAAGAACTACCTAAACACCTGCATTCAAAATCTTGGTCGATGCTATTGGTACTGCTGCTATGGTAGAATATGTTTGCCTTTCAACTCTTGTTGGCTCTAGAGGACAAACAATGGTCCCTACTATGATAGCATTCTCTTCTTTCCAATCAACTTGTGGCTGCTTGCAGACCTACTCTTTGACCTTCTTTTGATCCATCTCAGACATTACCATCTGATCTCCATCATTTAAAACTAAAATCACCTTCAAACTTTGGTCTTTGACAACTCCACTCCTTCAGACATCCCCGACTGTCCTTGTCTCTTCTTCATTGATCTTCACAAACTCTTTCTTACCCACCAAAATAATCTTGGCTGCCTTCTTTTCTTTAGCATCCTCCTGCAATGGTTTCATCACAAAAGTCTTTCCATCCTTCTTAATGGTGTATGTGTTAGCATATCCATCATATAATGCTTGCCTATCAAATTGTCATGGCCTACCTAAAAGTAGGTGACAACACTCCATGGGCAAAATGTCACATAAAATTCTCTCCTTATATTCTCCAATCTAAAAATCAACATATGCTTGTGCACTTACCAAAAGTGATTGACTATCACTTATTCAAAATGCTTTGTAAGGAGTTTGATGAGGAATCCTTTCTATGTTCAATTTATCCACCATTTCCCTAGACACCATATTATCTGTTGAACCAGAATCTATGACTACCTTGCATATTTTACCTTTGCTTTTGCAATTGATCCTAAAAAGTGCTCTCCTTTGTGATGGTTTAGTCTTCACTGGTGCTTTGAGCAACGTTCTCTTGATCATCATATTTTCTCCCACTTCTAGTGTCAAATTCACTTCAGGAGATGTCACACTCCCTGCATCCTCTTGAGTCAATGTGGTTCTTCTCTCATTACCATGAGAAGTTGAGGCCTTCTCTGGAGAATTATAGGCCTGATGTCCTATCTGATTATAGTTATAACATCTCATGTTGGAAAACTTGGATTCTCTATCTGATCCATTTGTCCCACCTCTTTCATTTGGCCTCCTTCCTCAGTAGCTTCCTCTGCTACTTGAGTCTCCAACTTGCTCTTGTTGGCCAAACTCACCACTAGGCCTCTAGTTAGGACTTCTTCCTCCAAAACTACCTCTAAAAATTATGTCACTTCTTCCTCTACTCTGCTGCTCACCTTTCCTCTTTAGCTTCTCTTCAGCTCTTAATGCTACTTGAAAGCATTTTTCCATGATTTTAGGGGTAAACAAACTTATCTCATCTTGAATATTGATCCTCAAACCATTTAAATACCTTACTACCTTAGCTTTTTCATCCTCCAAGTACCCACAATGAAGAGTATATTTGTGAAACTCCTCAGTGTAAGTAGCCACATCCATATCTTTTTGTGTTCTACATCTTCCTATAAATCTGCACCTCATAGTTAGATAGAAGGAACTGGGACTTGATCTTCTCCAGCATTCTACTCCACGAAGAGATCATACTTTTCTCATTCTTTACCCTCTCTCCTTCAATGTGATTCCACCATGTAAGGGTAGCACCTTTGAGTTTAGTTTTTGTAAACTTAACCCTCTTACTTTTAGGAACTTCCTTGTACTCAAAGTAGTTGTTTAGAGCCTCAATCCACTCCATGACTTCATCAACATTCATCTTTCCACTGAACATGGGGATATCTATATGAGCTTCCAAAGAATCCTTGTCAATTACCTTGATGGCTTCCAGGAATTGCTTTTGTTCAACCAGTATCTTTGCCTCTTCTTGTTCTTCTGCTTCTTCCTCTTTCTCTTCTTCTTCATCTGAATCTTGCTCTATCCTTTTTTCTATCTTCACTGCCTTCAATTCAGCTTGGAGTGCTTACCTAACTCCACTCTTGATCATCTCCTCCATCTCCTTGAATTTCTTGACCACTTTAGTGGTCAACCCCTTTGGAGGCATATCACTAGCCTCTCCTTCGCTTTCTTTGTCTGACATAAACATTCATAGATAGCACCAAAAGCCAACACTCCTACAAATCCTCAATTTGACTACAACACAATGCTCAATCATATGTCCATCCTACATGCTGCTACAGACCCATTCCTCTCATCCAACAATAGATCCTAGAGATGCACTACCACTCTCTCTCACAGTGGCCTCACTCTGCACCCTCTTCCAGCCAAACCTCTATTGGTGAATGCTCTTGGTAGTCCTCATCATCATCTGCCCACACACTATAGGAGTCCTATTCCTTCTCGCAACTAGATGGCACGAGCAACTCATCATCTACCTTCTTAGTGACAGAAATCAAATACACAACACCTCCGCCTAGAGCTTTCATTGGATCTGATACCAATATGATGGGGAGCCTCAGTCAGTAAGACTTTCACCATTGGCCACCTTGTAACTTATCACTCCAACCCCACAACTCTCCCTGATGGATGACTCTATGGTTCTCACCTATCGCTAAGACAGTTTCCATCGGCCATGGTAGGAAACACTTTGCCAACACACCACGTCTGACCGATACCTTCTATCAGCAAGATCAACATTGTTGGCCCAACACTAAATCACCTACCCAATGTACTTTATCACCCCAATATGAACCTTAGGCCATGACTTTCGTTCAATGCCTTGAACCTCTCTTTGGCCAGACTATCCTCGTTGCTCTAAGCGAGGAATGTTTTTCTAATGGCCTCTGTCTCACTAATAATAGCGCCAACTCCTGCAAGCAAATGCTAGCACATGGAGATGCTAGGCCGTCTACTGTGCACCTCGCACTGTCTAGATCCTCTGTGCTAGAAAATGATGAAACAAAATAGGAAACAAATGAATATTGTACAATGAAGCCATTCCACTGATTTTGACAGAAATCTCACCAGTGGAATGCTTCACATCGACATTTTACAACAACAGAAGTACAGAAAGGAAAAGAAATCTACATCTATGCAATTTGTAATTACAGAGAATGGAAAGCAATTAGAGGACATAGAATAGATTGATTTCTCCTTAACACAAAGCACGATTACATTCGCACAAATACATTCAATCTTCTCTTCGATCTGATTACAGCACCTAATCTATCTGCATTTGATTCATTTCTCTGGGGTTTATAAGCTTGCCCCGAGGAACACCAACCCTATTCCAAGCGGCTGGGAGAAAACTAATTGTTTCCAAGCAGCTGGGAGAAAACTAACTAATTCCAACCATCTAAAACTAACAACTTGACAAATGCAAACTAAGTACTTGGGACTTACAAAGTTTGTTCTAGGTCTAGGTACAAACAGAAATGACATGCATTGGTCTAATAGACCTTTTTACAATGCAAACATGATTTTCCAAACAAACATTAATTTAAATGCCTCATGGAGGCCACCTTGTGTTAGGTTCTCCTACACCAAATTGTTAGAGGTTTTCCTCAAAGCCCTTATTTTTTTCTAAAGGATAAAAAGATGATTTATAAAATTATTAGTTTGTGAGGTTTTCTATCTTGCTTACCCTATGAAAATGATGTTCATTTGAGGAAGCATTGTTCCCTTGTCCTTAGTTATTTAGTGATGGCATATCTATAATATTTGTATATTGCATATTGACTAGTCAAACATAGTTTTACTCACTTAGGAAGAAATTGATGCTATGCCTTATGAGGTCTTGCAATTTTAGATTTATTCTTGAAATTCTTGTCTATTAATAAATAAATTCATTCTCTTAATAGATAACTAGGTTTCCTTAAGAACTAACATAGAATCCCTTTGTAATGAACATATCAAAGTTATTATATTCAACAAATGTTGACAAAAAATGAAATAGATATCCATATATAGAATATATATAGAGAGAAATGGGGATAATTAGTCAGGACATGTCATTACTCAAAAATACAAAGGAGATGAGAATGACAACTCATTCATTAGAAATAGAAGATATGTAAAGTATGAAATATTTATATATATTTACTTATGAAAGAAATATTCTACATGAGTAAATAAAGTATTCTAAGGTGTAATAACTATTTACACCAAAGCTCTCTTAAGCACACCATAAGTTGGTGGAATTTGTCTAGAAAACAAGTGCCATGTGAAATAACCATTTCCTAGAAAAGAATCATCCCCAAAGAAAGAGAGCAATAGGCCCCCAATAAATAGAGATGAAAGAAAGGTAGGAGTAGATAGACCCCCTAAGGATCAATTTCATTATCCCCTAACAAAGCTTAAAGATAAAAAATTGTTCTTTCTATGAAGAGATTGATGAAGATATCAAAAATCTACTCTAATGTGCAACAAAAATATAGATTGATGATCTACTCCTTGATTATCTCTTGAATGTATTATACATATGATGCAGGAGCATCTAGTGGTGTAAGGGAAATCTTGCATCACCCAAAAAATGATGATTTTATTTTCTATTCTTATTAAATTGGGTATTTTCAGATACCTAATTACTTGAATAATGATGTAGAACCTTTAGTTTTTCCAACCTGCTAAAATAACAAACTGCGATTTTTAGAAAGTTTGCATTTGAGCACTTATGGAAATGGAAATTTAATCAAAGCTTTGAAATTTGAAAAAATAAGCTTTGGTGAAGGAATTGTCCAAAGATCACTTATGGGATGTGTTGTCATATTCCCCCCCCCAAAAAAAAAAAAAAAAATTCATGTCCCCCTCTTTCTATCAAAGAAATCTGATCAGAGAAAGCCTAAATAAAAAGAGGAAAGTCTTAAATCCTGCATTTTTCCCATTTTGTGCCTTACCAAAAAATCCCAAAATCTAACTTGAAGAATCTTTGCCAAAAACCCAGAAAAACCCAGAAATATTTTAGCTTCAAGTATTTTCCATCACAGGGATTTCTCAATTTCATGCTTAGTATTTGTGTATACATTTTTTTTTGTATATTCACATATACATTCACCTTTGTATGTTTGCACATACAAAGGCATATACAAAGGTTAGATGCAAAGGTCGGGTGCAAAGGGATATGCATACAGTTTTGTTTGTATACTGTAGATGTGATATACAAGTGCTTATACAAAGGAAAAGATGCAAAGGCAAGATGTACATCGGTGAGATACAAGTGAACCATACAAGGCAGATATACAAAAGGTCATTAGCAAGATAGGCCTTATCGGCAGCCAAATCCAATTTCTCTGCGACTACCGATACAAGGAAACATGCAAGGAGAGAGATACAAAAGGTTGAGTTCTACTTTTGTACAAAGGCAATTGTATCTTATATACAAGTCGTAGATACAAAGAAGAAATATACAAGGCAACATGCAAAGAAGAAAAGATGCAAAGGCAAATATACAAGGAAATATACAAAGGTTAGATACAAAGGTGGGGTCCACCAAATGCATGTATATGCGATTGTATCTTTGTACATACAATCGCATATACAAGGGAATATACATTCCTGAGATAGAAGGTCTAGACCTGAATTGAATATGCATTCTGGTTGATAAAGGCACAAGTGACTATATGCTTTCTTTATATGTATATTTGCATTGTATGTGACAACATGCAAAGGCAATATACCAAGTGACATATAGAGAACCCAGCATACAATGTTTGTACATACAAGTGTTTGCACGCAATTTACTTTGTATATTTCACATTGTATATGTGATATACAAAGGTTAGATACAAGGGAGGACATACAACCCGGATGCGACTGGAAAATCAAAATCCGTTAATAGTCTCCTCGGCTCCGCAGTTTGTATGTTGAAGTGCTTGTATATCCTGATATATAAAGAGAAAAGGTACAAAGGCCAGACCTATAGCAAAGTTCCAATATGGCCAATAACCCTTTGAGTTCCACATTGTATGTGTATAAGATTGTATCTCATATACAAGCCAATATACAAAGGTCATAAGCAAAGGATTTTGACAAGACTTAGACCATCGGTCACTCAGTTTTGGGTCCTTTTGATGGCCGATAAGCATGCGAATGTTTAAGTGATAGGTCTCAGGACATCTCAACAACAAATTAGATAGTGCCACGTGTCAAGGCCGATCCAATGGTGATTCAAGTCACATATGCAAAGCAATATACAGACGTAGTTGACTGTAACTTTGACCACCCATATCTCCCTCATTCTAGTGAATTTCAACATGCTTCAAAAGGCAAAAGTGCTTGGTTTTGCCTCCTCTTTCATTTGGCGGGCTTCTGAGGAAGATATTTTCACTTTAAAAATTTGGATTTAGATTTGCGTGCTTTGTTGACTGGACGTTTTAGCGACTAATTTGGCATATGCAAATGCAATCATTTGTGGCATTTATGGCTATAGGTTAATGATTCAGTACCTCACATTGAAGATTCAAAATATCTTCCATCTGCCCATGTTCCAAATATCTCACGCTATAGCTTCTTGCAGGTGGACGTCCCTTCAGATGTAGATATTTTCCTGGTACAACCCATGGGGCGAATTCATTGTAACCAACTCAGGTCAAAGAAGGCTATATATTCTAAAACATGAGATGTAACAATGGGGATGGTTTTATTTTTGGGTTGTTTTGCTGCTAATTTTTTCTGTAGTCAGACTTTTGCTACTGAATATTCTATAATGTAATGGTTTCTGACCTTCATGATTAATATATTTATGACTTCTTGCCTCTTGTGTGTCCTGATTTCTATGTTTTAATTGGAGTTATAGTCTGTTCTATGAGTAAAATGGCTCTTCTACAGGTTTGACCTTCATACTGAAGCCTCAATTAGTCATAAGTCTATGTGAATCCTCTTCATCATTGAGATCATTATTGTGTCTACACCAAGATAACCATCACTCACTAAATCTGGTGTATCACTCCTTTTCATTTCAGTTTCCTTCTAACCCTTTTCCCCTGCAAGCATTACCACTAGGTTTAAGTACATTTCTCTAAGTCATAGGCTTAGAAAGAGGAAGTCGGCCTTCTTCGAAGGTCTGATCTCAGTTCACAAGGTCCCACACTTTGAGATCATTCCCATATTTCTTCAGATTGCTAAAGTTTTATAACTGCAGCTCAGGGTGTAAATCTAGGCGACAATAGTTTTTGGCATGCCCGGTGGGACCTGTTCAATGAACTTCTCATCAAAGTACTAAGAGATTTGGTGTTTCTCCTAGTATTACCAGCCCTTGGAGGTAATACAAACAATGCCATGGTGACTGTACTGAACAAATCTATTGGTGAAAGCAGCCCGAGTACCTAAAATTTCATCAAAGATCAGGATTTTGGTGGTTTTCCTAGTCTATTTAGCTTCTAGAAGCATCTCAATCACCTGGCAACTCCCTTTCTAGTATGTATCTAGTTTCTTTTTGGTTGGAGACCTTTTTTCTCTAATTCTGACATTTCTATGATTATCCAGCATTTAGATGCTATAAAATGTCAGAATTTTATGGGAATCATGGCTATTCCTCTACCTCTAATCCAAATATAGGCTATTGGCCCCCATATTAGCAATACCAAGCCCCAAATGTCTCTGATTTTATGTCATACAACCCTGCCACTGTAGAATATCAACATTCTCGTGATGCTTATCTCCCTCCCACCCCTACTCAGTCTTCTTAGAAGCCTAATAATGCTTATTATCAACCCCAAAAAGACTATATTGATCCTAGCCAGTGCAACTACCCTCCTAATCCGTCCCAAGTTGTTGCCCCTAAGAATGTTGACACTTTCAATGAGCTCATGAGCGATTTCCTGAGGCTTGACAAACTTTTAGACAATGAAAACAGTGAAGCAGGATACAGTCAGCCTCAGTGGTTTTATGACCTTAGCATCATAAGCTTATATGGTCTCAAGAAGTTGTACCTAGATCTAAGTAGGGAGGCTAATGAATTTATAGAAATGCTAAAACATGACCGGCAGTGAGAGGCACAAGAGGGGGTTTTTCAAGGAAGCCTTTCTATAAGGATGGCAGCTCAAGAGCAACAGATGAGACTGGTGGTCCAAGAAATCCCCTCCATTCCCAATTTCAAACATCCTCTCCCTTTCACATATGTTCAGCCTACTACAGAAGAAGCCCCAAGATTTAAGATTCCAAGCTTCAGGCAGGATAATCCATCTATGCCTCTAAAACTGTTTTCCAAATTTAAAATTCTAAGTTTCAGAGGCCCTCAGCCTTCATAGGAGCCTATTCTGGCACAAATTCAACCCCCTATCTCCTATTTACAACCCTTTCAAATCCACTTATCAGATGGACCTAGCATGGACAGTTATGATGAAATTGCTAGGTTGAAGGAGCATGTGTTTACAATCCTAAAATTCAAGCAGCCCCTTTCTTCTGCACATGTTTGGCCTATAGAAGAGCAACCTAGACTCCACAAGTTTTCAAGCTCAAAGCCTATATCCCTCCACAAGTCCCTATTCCTTTGCAAACTCAAATTATCACTCCCCAGAAACAAATTTGTCCAGAACCCTCTCCCCTCCAAGAAATTCAAAAAGATATTCAAGCCTCTTTCCCTGATGCTATTTCAATCCTCAAGGGTGGACCTGTTGTCTACCAAGATAATTGGAAAGATGAGCCAAAAAAGGTGGAAGAAGATAAAACTAATGAGGAGTAGTTTGTTCCTACACTCACAGAAAAAGAATTGCTTGAGCCTATTACATCTGTGAGTACTGTTAATGCAAATAAAGGATTGAGTCCTCTAGACTTTAGTTCTTTTGAATCCTTTTCTCATGCATCCGATCAAGAAAACAAAGTTGAAATGCAAAGAGTACATGTGGAAAGCCTTCTACTATAGAGAGAACTTAACCAAAACTTAGAAGAGCTTCAGTCAAGTGTTGGAGGCATAGGGAAAAAGGTTGTTAAGGTCACTTATGAGGTGGATGATGCTGCTCTACTTCATGAGCTACCCGATTATGTTGAAGATGAAGAATATGAGTAGTTGGTTGTGGATATGTAACAACAAGAAAACACTAAAAATAATGAAAAATTGTTGCAGTTTAAGGCTGATATAACAAATGACAGTTTATTGGAGGAGAAGTCAGCCTAGCAAACTATCATGCAAGCCATGAAATAGGACAACCATGAACAAAAGACAGAAAGGTTTGAAGAATGTAGCCATGATGACATTATATCAGCCTTCTTGGGTTCTTTGAAGGAAGAAGGAGAAAGCCATGAAGTCCCAAGTCAGTTGTTTCACACACAAGAGCACCATGAGAGTCAAATGGAAGGCACCATCATACCAAATGAGTAAGGAGAGAAAGAATTAGAGCAAAGACATGAGATCAACCATGATGATTTGTATGTCACTTCAAGGGGATGCCTAATCAGGCATCTAGCCCAACTAGAGAGACATCATGAGGAATCACCACTTGTCATGCTTACCTCTAAGCATGAAGTTGAGAATCAAAATGAGTGGGATCAACCCATTTATTCACCACAAGTTAGCGACATCAGCAATTAGTCCAGGTGGATAGGTGAGTTTATCTCCATTTTGGGGAAGGTGTTTTATCAATTTGTCATATGCATATTCACCCCTCACCTCTTTTTAACTACCCACATGCATGAGAAACATTGTAATTTGTTAAGGAAGGGCAGCTACTTTCAAGAACTAGTTAATGGGTTTGTTTAAGATCACCTCTAACTGGTTAGTTTAGGATTATAATAGGTTTTATTTTAGTTTTAGGTTTCATTTCAATAAGTACCCTTGCACTTTGATGTATTCTCATTAGGAGATACATGCTTGCTTGTTGTTTTTTGTTTTGGCTTGGTAGCTTGCTCAGTGTTCCAACTCCTCTGTTCTTGTTCAGTCTCTTTTGACTCCATGCCCAATGGATGTATAAGGCCACTGATCAATTGGTTTAGTAGGAAAACACCCATAAGAGGTCACCAAAGATGTTGTCATATTTTGCCCCCCCCCAAAATATTATTGTCCCCCTCTTTCTATCAAAGAAATCTGATCAGACAAAGCCTAAATACAAAGAGGAAAGTCTTAAATTCTGCATTTTTCTAATGTCGTGCCTTGCCAAAAAATCCCAAAATCTCTCGCAAAGAATTTTTGCCAAAAACCCAGAAAAACCCAGAAATATTTTAGCTTCAAGTGTTTTCTATTGCAGGGATTTCTTAGTTTCATGCTTAGTATTTGTGTATGCATTTTTGAATGTATATTCACATATACATTCGCCTTTGTATGTTTGCACATAGCAAAGGTCAGGTGCAAAGGTATATGCATATGGTTTTGTTTGTATACTATAGATGTGATATACAAGTGCTTATACAAAGGAAAAGATGCAAAGGCAGGATGTACATTGGCGAGATACAAGTGAAGCATACAAGGTAGATATACAAAAGGTCATCAGTGAGATAGGCCTTCTCAGTGGCTAAGCCCAATTTCTCCCTGACTGCCAATACAAGGAAACATGCAAGGAGAGAGATACAAAAGGTTTGAGTTCTGTTTTTGTGCAAAAGCGATTGTATCTTATATACAAGTCACAGATATAAAGAAGAAATATACAAGGCAATGTGTAAAGAAGAAAAGATGCAAAGGCAAATATTGTTAGATCTAGGGCACACAACTAAGAGGGGGGGTGAATCAGTTGTACAAAACTTGCTCTTATTTCAAACACTTGATTCTTCTTTATTAGTTAACAACATATCAATGATCCATTCATGAAAGCATAAAACATAAACACCAGAGCAGATAAACATTAACACATTTGACACCAAGATTTTTGACATGGAAAACCCGGTTAAGGGAAAACCACAGGGTGATTAACCCAAGGATTATTCTCTGTTAGAAGAATAAGAAAAATGAATGGTACATGCCAATTAGGGCTCACTGCCTGAGCACACTGCTCACAAGGAGGCACACTGCCTATAAGAGACACACTGTCTACAAGATCATAAGTATCAAAAACTTGAACTGGACAATGACATCTTCACCATGTCTAGATCAGTTCAATTTAAGCCTGAGACACACCTACTTTGCCTTTCGCTTTCTTGCTATACCATTTTCATCCGCTCAACGACACACACTTTGAAATGGACTCACAAACCTTTATTTATACAAGGCATCGACTTAGGAACAATCATCTAAGTTAGCAATCAACCACAAGAACATTCACAAGATGAATAACTCATCCGGTCGGCCAATCTGAACAAGAACAACTTCATCCAGAAGAACTCATCCGGTCGGCCAGCAAGAACACCTCCATCCAGAAGAATATCTCCAATTCTGGGCTCTAACACTAATGTGGACCAACAACACAACCTCAACATGATCCAAGAACCTTCACAAACTTGCCTCATTGACCAGGTACATCCGCACTTCCTCTACTTACTAGAATCTCTTCTCTTCTTCATCTGAAACTTCAAGAACACAGTCTACTGCCACTGTCATACTAAACAAGGTGCTTCCAGACCTCTGAACCAAAACCAAATCAAGATGACATATCATAAGGACATCCCAAACACTCTGTCCAATCTACAGAATAGGACAATGCACTTCTGGATCTCACCAGACCTTTTTGTAACAATCTATCACTCCAGAGCATCTCTCGGAACTGGTTCTACTTGACCGATCATAACTTCTTCATGTCTTCATGCGGACCTCTAAAATCTTAATTGGATCACCTCAAGACTTATATCTACAAACCCTTTAATCTGCATCCTTTGATACTCAACCTATTGAGTACTTTTTCCTTCTTCTCATCACTGTTCTTCACTGTTCCTGATTGAGACTGATTTCCTCAATAACCTCAGCACACAGCTCATCCAATCTTTCTTATCAATGCAATATGAGTATGTTGACATCAATGACAACACTAGTTAACCTCATACTTGCAACAATCTCCCCCTTTGTCATTGATGGCAACATATGATGTGAAAAACTATCAAGACAAGAACTTCTCCTTCCTGCCATAGCTCCCCCTAACATCAACAACTCTTCACATGTCTTCTCTTCCCTTACTACTCCCCCTTTGATCATCAACCACTTGTTTTTCACATGTCTTCTCTACCCCTTTTAAATCAATGGCAAAGGGCTCATACTTGCAATTCTAACACATCATAATCATACTAGCTGCTCCCCCTTAGTAAAAGCTCCCCATCATCAATTCGGATCAAAAAATATGACTGTGATATCCACCGGACTGATGTACATCAGTGCATCCTAGTTCATCACCGGAAGGGCCATGACCCCTAACATCTCCCTGAGATACTCAAAAGAGTCCTTGGGAAGAGGTTTAGTAAAAATATCTACAATCTGATCCTTGGAGGGTACATACTCCAATCTGACTTCATCCTTGTTCACTTGTTCTCTTAGAAAGTGAAACTTGATAGATATGTGCTTAGTCCTAGAATGCAACACTGGATTCTTAGAAATACTTATTGGACTTGAATTATCATAGAAAATTATGATAGGCTCCTCATATTCTACTTTAATGTCTCTTAACATCTGCTTCATCCATAAGATCTGAGTGCAACTACCTGCTGCCGCAATGTATTCTGCTTCAGTTATAGATAGAGATATTGCCTCTTGTTTCTTGCTTAGCCAAGAAACCAATCTTTTTCCCAAAAAGAAAGCTCCACCACTGGTGCTCTTCCGGTCATCCACATCTCCTGCCCAATCTGCATCTGTATATGCATGAAGAGAGAAATCTTGATCTGTAGGATACCATAGACCATACTCAACCGTTCCTTTCAAGTACCTAAAAATTCTTTTGATTGCTATGACATGAGATTCTCTGGGATCAGCCTAAAATCTTGCCACAAGACTAATAGCCTGCATTATATTTGGTCTAGTCTGAGTGAGATACAATAGTCCTCCAATCATTGATCTGTATTTGGTCTGATCTGTCTTAGGAGAGTCATCATCTTTGCTCAACTTACATTCGGTTGCCATAGGAGTGTTCATTGGCTTTCAATCTTCCATTCCGAATTTCCTCAACAATTATTTCACATACATGGTCTAAGAGATAAAGATGCCTTTCTTTGTCTGAGTAATTTACAGACCCAAGAAGAAGTTCATTTCTCCAAGCATTGACATTTCAAACTCACTTTTCATTTGATTTGCAAAAGTTTTACACAAACTGTCTCTTCCTCCAAAGATGATATCATCAACAAATACTTCAACAATCAAGATGTTTTCATTATCTACTTGGAAATATAGATTACTATCAGCGGTACCTTTGTTGAAACCAATCTACATAAGATGCTTATCCAACCTTTCATACCATGCTCTAGGGGCTTGCTTCAAACCATATAGTGCTTTCTTCAACTTGCAGACCATATCATCATGATCAGACAATTGAAATCCATCTGGTTGTTCAATGTATACTTCTTCTTCCAAATCACCATTTAGGAAGGCAGACTTGACATCCATTTGATATACCTTGAAGTCTTTGAAGGTAGCATATGCAAGAAATAATCTGACTGCTTCAATTCTTACCACCGAAGCAAAGGTTTCTTCAAAATCAATTCCTTCTATTTGAGAGTAGCTTTTGCAGACTAGTCTAGCTTTGTTTCTGATAACTTCACCAACTTCATTTAGTTTGTTCTAGAAGACCCATTTGGTTCCAATCACATTCTTGTTTATAGGTCTGGGAACAACATCCCAAGTATGATTTTTTTCAATTTGCATCAACTCTTCCTCCATTGCTTTGGTCCAATTTTCATCATTGCAAGCTTCATTAATTGTCTTAGGTTTAATCTTTGAAATTAGATAGTATTCATTTGAATTTTGAGCAATTCTCCTCCTTGTTTGTACCCCTTTGCTTTTGTCTCCAATGATCTGATCATTAGAATGATTTAGAGTTACATACCTTGGAACTTTGGGAGTTTTTTGCACTACTGTTTCTTGTTCAGGCTCATTCAGACAAACCTCTTCTTCCTGATTTACCGGATCAGTCTGAATCTGAATTTCAGATGAAGATTGAGCTCCTTGCACTAGAGAATTATTTTGATCATCTTCACCATATTCATAAAACCTTGAGGGTTTCTCAATTCCTTCATCAACCTTCACATTTGTACTTTCTATCATCTTTCTCAATCTCCTGTTGTAACACCGGTATGCTTTGCTTTGAGTGGAGTAACCCAAGAAAATTCTTTCATCACTTCTAGCATCAAACTTTCCTAGATCTTCATTTCTTTTGATGTAACACTTACTACCAAATACTCTGAAATATCTCATAGTGGGAGTTGTACCAAACCAAAGTTCATAAGGAGTCTTACTAGTATTGCTTCTGATTTGAACTTGATTGAGAATATAGACTGCAGTGCTAATAGCTTCTCTCCAAAACATCTGAGGAACATTTGCTTCCATCATCATTATCCTGGATGCTTCCTGGATGGTCCGGTTCTTTCTCTCAACTACTCCATTCTACTGTGGAGTCCTAGGAGCAAACAACTATCTCTTTATACCATGCTTCTCACAAAAGTCTATGAATTCACTGGATGTGAATTCACCACCTCTATCAGACCTCAGACATTTCAGTTTCAATCTGATTTGATTCTCTATCATAGCCTTGAAGATTTTGAACTTCTCAAATGCCTCTGATTTCTCTTTTAGGAAGGTAACCCACATCATCCGAGAATAGTCATCAATTAGTAACATGAAATATCTATCACCTTGCATACTCTTGATTCTTGTCAGGCCACAGAGATCAGTATGAACTTATTCCAATAATCCGGTAGAGGACCGATCCTTTCTTTTGAAAGAGACTCTGTTCTATTTGCCTAGCTGACATTCTTTGCACAAACTATTTGTAGGTTTCACAAATTTTGGAAGATCTCTTACAGCCTGAGTATTGCTTATCTTGATGATGTTGTCAAAATTCACATGACACATCCTTCTATGCCATAACCAACTCTGATCAACTTGAACAAATAAACAACTTTTATCAGAACCAACTAGATGAAAGATATCACCTTTTGTTTGAGTACTGGATGCAATCTCAATTCTAGAGCTTTCAAAGATCCTGCATCTTCCATTCTTGAACCGGAGATCATAACCTTTGTCCACCAACTAACCAACATTGAGAAGATTGTGCTTCAATCCTTCAACATATAGTACATTACCGGTTTTGCTCTTTCCATCAAAAGAAATAGTTCCCCTACCTCTGATTCTACCAGCAGAATTGTCTCCAAATTTTACCATTCCTCCTTCATACCTTTCCAAATCTAAGAACTTTCTCTTGTCACCTGTCATATGGTGAGAGCATCCACTATCAATAACTCAATCATCCTTTTCTTCAACTTCGGTAGCCAAAGCTCTTTCTACAACCTTATGATTGACAGATTCAGAGGATATTGGATCTTCTTCCTTGATGGCAATAAACACCCATTCATTTCCGGATCTGTTTCTTATTTCTGATTCATCATCTGTTACACCTTCATTATCATCTTCTTCATGAACATAATAATAGTTCTTTTGGAACCTTTGTCTGTTAGAATTTGACCTTGCAGATCTTTCCAGACATCTTGAAGCAAAATGACCAATTTTATTGCAGTTGAAGCACTTGAAGGGTAATTTTCCTTCATACTTATCGGATCCTCTTGGCAGTCTCTTTGCGATGAGGGCTTCAAGTTGAGCTATTTCTGCTTCTTCCTCTTCCATGTCTTTCCTTGCTTGATCATACCATGACAGCTTCCTTTGAAGAGTTCTCTCCCAGATCAAATCTTTGTCTGCCTTTTACATAGGCACTGGCTTTGAATGCAGATTCAGTCTTGGGGTGATCATCTCCAAATTTGGTCATTTCAAATGCAGCTAGTTTTCCAGCCAATTGCTCTCTGGTGACAGTTGTATGGGCTCTGAATTCATCAATGGCAGAAACCTTGATTTTGTAGGTAGTAGGAAGGGGTCTAAGAATTTTGCAAACAATTTCATTTTCATCCAGAACTCCACCAGCATTCCTGATTCCACGCACCAGCTCATTTACTCTTGGCATAAAGGTAGTGATATTTTCATCATCTCTCATCTTCAATCTTTCAAACTTCCCTTTGAGACTTTGCAATCTTGCACTCTTAACAAACTCATCTCCTTCATGTAGAAGTTCCAATTTAACCCAGATCTCATATGTAGTTGGTAGGTCAATAACATTTGAGACTTCTGAGTCAGTCAATGTGCTTAGAAGAGCTTCTTTGGTCTGCAGATTGTTTTTAGCATCTGTGATTTCATTCAGAGTTGTTGGACCACCTTGTGGAGGTACATATGGATTTGAGACCATGGACAATTATGATTTTCCCATACACTCCAAGTGACATTTCATGCGACCTTTCCAAAGCGAGAAATTGGTTCCATCGAACTTCGGACTATCCTTCTTGTATGATGACATCCTAGATCTCCTCAAGTGGTTAAGCTCCTTTTAGAGGAACTTAGCTCTGATACCAATTGTTAGATCTAGGGCACACAACTAAGAGGGGGGTGAATGAGTTGTACAAAACTTGCTCTTATTTCAAACACT
Organism: Cunninghamia lanceolata; assembly: GCA_027924645.1. Taxonomy (NCBI): domain Eukaryota; kingdom Viridiplantae; phylum Streptophyta; class Pinopsida; order Cupressales; family Cupressaceae; genus Cunninghamia; species Cunninghamia lanceolata. Next base: position 10,405,267 of record BSBN01000419.1, on the reverse strand, counting down.
TGATTCTTCTTTATTAGTTAACAACATAGCAATGATCTATTCATGAAAGCATAAAACATAAACACCAGAGCAGATAAACATCAACACATTTGACAGCAAGATTTTTGACCTGGAAAACCCAGTTAAGGGAAAAACCATGGGGTGATTAACCCAAGGATTATTCTCTGTTAGAAGAATAAGAAAAATGAATGGCACATGCCAATTAGGGCTCACTGCCCGAGCACACTACTCATAAGGAGGCACACTGCCTACAGGAGACACACTGTCTACAAGATCATAAGTATCAAAAACTTGAGCTGGAGAATGACATCTTCACCATGTCTGGATCAGTTCCATTTAAGCTCGAGACACACCTGCTCTACCTTTCGCTTTCTCACTATACCATTTTCATCCACTCAATGACACACACTTCAAAATGAAGTCACAAACCTTTATTTATACAAGGCATTGACTTAGGAACAATCATCTAAGTTGAAAATCAACCACAAGAACATTTGCAAGATGAATAACTCATCCAGTCAGCCAATCTGAACAAGAACAACTTCATCTAGAAGAACTCATCCGGTCGACTAGCAAGAAGACCTCCATCTAGAAGAATATCTCCAATTCCAGGCTCTAACACTAATGCAAACCAACAAAACAACCTCAACATGATCCAAGAACCTTCACAAGCTTTCCTGAATGACCAGGTACATCTGCACTTCCTCTACTTACTAGAATCTATTCTCTTCTTCATCCAGAACTTAAAGAACATAGTCTACCGCCACTATCATACTGAACAAGGTGCTTCTAGACCTCCAAACCAAAACCAAATCAAGATGACACATCACAAGGACATCCCAAACACTCTATCCAATCCATAGAATAGGATAATGCACTTTTGGATCTCACCAGACCTTTTTGTAACACTCTGTCACTCCGGAGCATCTCCCGGAACCGGTTCTACTTGACCGATCATAACTTCTTCATATCTTCATGTGGACCTCTAAAATCTTAATTAGATCACCTCAAGACTTATATCTACAAACCCTTTAATCCGCATCCTCTAATACTCAACCTATTGAGTATTTTTTCCTTCTTCTCATCACTGTTCTTCACTGTTCCTGATTGAGACTGATTTCCTCAATAACCTTAGCACACAGCTCATCCAATCCTTCTTATCAATGCAATATGAGTATGTTGACATCAATGACAACACTAGTTAACCTTATACTTGCAACAAATATATAAGGAAATATGCAAAGCTTAGATACAAAGGTGGGGTCTACCAAATGCATGTATATGCAATTGTATCTTTGCACATACAATCACATATATAAGGGAATATACATTCCTAAGATACAAGGCCTAGACCAAATTGAATATGCATTCTTGTTGATAAAGGCACAAGTGATTGTATACTTTCTTTGTATGTATATTCACATTGTATGTGACAACATGCAAAGGCAATATACCAAGCGACATACAGAGAACCCAACATACAATGTTTGTACATACAAGTGTTTGCACGCAGTTTACTTTGTATATTTCACATTGTATATGTGATATACAAAGGTTAGATACAAGGGAGGATATACAACCCGAATGCGACTGGAAAATCAAAAGCAGTTGATAGTCTCCTGGGGTCCACAATTTGTATGTTGAAGCGCTGGTATATCCTGATATAAAAAGAGAAAAGGTACAAAGGCCAGACCTGTAGCAAAGTTTCAATATGGCCGATAACACTTTGAGTTCCACATTGTATGTGTATGCGATTGTATCTCATATACAAGTCAATATACAAAGGTCATAAGCAAAGGATTTCGACAAGACTTAGACTGTCGGCGACTCAGTTTTGGGTCCTTCCGATGGCTGATAAGCATGCGAATGTTCAAGCGATGGGTCTTAGGACATCTCAGCGACAAATCAAACAGTGCCATGTGTCAAGGCCAATCCAATGGTGATTCAGGTCACATATGCAAAGTGATATATAGATGTAGTTGACTATAACTTTGATTGCCCATATCTTGCTCATTTTAGCGAATTTCAACATGCTTCAAAAGGAAAAAGTGCTTGTTTTTGCCTCCTCTTTCATTTGGCAGGCTTCTGAGGAAGATATTTTCACTTTCAAATTTTGGATCTAGATTTGTATGCTTTGTCGATTGGACATTTTAGCGACTAATTTGGCATATGCAAACATAGATATTTGTATCATTTATGGGTGCAGGTTGATGATTTAGTAGCTCACATTGAAGATTCAAAATATCTTCCATCTGCCCCTATTCCAGATATCTCATGCCATAACTTCTTGCAGGTGGACATCCCTTCAGACGCATATATTTTCTTGGTACAACCCATGGGGTGAATTCATTGTAACTGACTCAGGTCAAAGAAGGCTATATATGCTAAAACATGAGATGTAACAATGAGGATGGTTTTATTTTTGGTCTGTTATGCTGCCAATTTTTTCTATAGTCGGACTTCTGCTACTGATTATTCTATAATGTAATGGTTTCTGACCTTCATGATTAATATATGTATGACTTCTTTCCTCTCTTGTGTCCTGATTTCTGTGTTTTAATTGGAGTTATAGTCTGTTCTGTGAGTAAAATGGATCCTCTACAGGCTTGACCTTCATACCAAAGCCTCAATCAGTCATAAGTCTATGTGAATCCCCTTCATCATTGAGATCATTGTTGTGTCTACACCAATATCACCATCGCTCACTAAATCTGGTGTACCACTCCTTTTCATTTCAGTTTCCTTCTAACCCTTTTCCCCTGTAAGCATTAGCAATAGGTTTAGGTACATTGATCGAAGTCATAGGCTTAGAAAGAGGAAGCTGACCTTCTCTAGAGGTCTGATCTCAGTTTGCATGGTCCCACACTTCAAGATCATTCCCATGTTTCTCTAGATTGCTAAAGTTTTACAACTATAGCTCAGGGTGCAAATCTGGATGAGAACAAGATGAAAGATATTAAAATTTTAGTTTCTTTAAGAACCCCTAAAAAAGTTTTAAAGCCAAATATGAGGCACTTCTATGCCCCATACAACCCCAAAATTGAAGAAATTGGAAAAAACAATAAGGGCGTAGACCACTTCAAAAGCTTTCCTACACATCAAATGGTTTGTCAATCAGACACCCAGATCAAAACTTATGGCTCCTGGAAGATGACCTATTTTTGGAGGGAGTTACAAATTTTGAAATTTTGGTTGGAAGGCACCAAAAAGGGCTATTTTTGACCATTTTTGGGAATCCTTTGGGCAATAGAGAAGGTGGGAAGTGGTGAGTGAAGAAAAGGAGGGAAAATAGAAACCCTAGAAGATTTAAAGCTACAGAAGGAAGAAGGTTCCAGAATCCAAAGGAAGGGAGATGTAATGTGTTGCAGCCTATCAAGGATTCATCCTCTAATTTAATTCTAGTTTCTATAATGTAATGTGCTTTTTAGTTCAATAAAAGGAGATTCCTATTTTCTATGTGTAGTATGTGTTATTATATGTTCTATGTTTGACCCCCTCATCAAGTGGTATCAGAGCAAGTCTTCATGAGTGTGTAGATGGATTGCCAACCACATGAGGTAGTTTGCACTAGGTCCTAAGGTTGTGGGTTTGTTTTAGAGATGAAGATGCCTCCATGAAGAAACCATAGTGGGATAAATGCTTTGATAGAAGATGGTTTTAGGGCCCTGCAAAGGAATATCAATGCATTACAAAAGGAGCTATGAAGACGCTTTGAGCCAAGAATAAGAGAAGAAAGTAAAGGTGAAGTTGAAGAAGAGCTATCCAAGGAAGAACAAGATGGTGCAAGGGATCATGCACAAGTTAGGTTGTTAAGGGTCATTTTGAAGATTGGAAAGAGGCCTAGGATTGAATTTTCTACCTATTCTATGGATTTGAATCTGGAAGAGCTTATTGATTGGATAAATGATCTGGAGGAATATTTTGAGTATGAAGATGTGGAGGATCCAAAATGGATCAAGTTTGTAAAAATGAAGTTGAAAGGCCATGCTAGTATTTGGTGGAAGGAGGTCTAGTTAGAGAAAAATACAAAAAGAAAAGGAAATATTACCAAATGGGATCATATGGTGGACAAACTAAAGAAGCAGTTCATTCCTGTGGACTATGAGTTGGAGTTGTTGAAGAAGCTACAAGGATTGAAGCAATGTAACAAGTCTGATAAGGAGTATATAGAAGAGATTTATAAGATTATTATCAGAATAGGCCATGCAGAGGCCAACAAGGAGAAGGTAGCCCATTACATTAATGGGTTGAGGCCAAGTATTCAAGAGGAGATGAGCTTGGTTGGAATGACCATCATAGAAGATGCATACCAGTTTGCTTTGAATGTGGAAGAGAAGTTGAATAAAAGATTCGAAAGCAATGAAAGAGGAAGAGGTCATGGTAGAAGGATTGGTGGAATATCCCATGGAGGTTAAAATGAATATCAAAATAAAAGTGAAGAAGTAGGCCCCATTTCAAATAAAAAAGGAAGTAATGTCTACCACTATCATGACCAAAATAATGATGAACGAAGAGGAAGAGTAAGAGGAAGACCTGGGCAAGGACCTAGAAAAGGAGGTTTCAAAGGAACCTTTTTCTAATGTGGAGAAGAAGGACATCAAACCTATGAGTTTCCCCAACATCAAGGAAGGACAAGAAGACCTGAAGGCAATGCACATGATGCACATGTAGATGAAGATGTGTAGTCTAAACATTCTAAAGATGTTGAAAGGGGAGAAACCCTAGTTGATAGTAGAATCTGAAAGGAAGCAAGGTACGTGGAACACACTTTCTACATTGATCTAATGAGGGAAAGTTTTCAAATTTTAATCTTTTCCAATTACAAATATTAGATGCACATTAAAAAAAAGGTAATAACAACATCAAACACAAGTACAATGATCACAACACAAGATATACGTGGGGAAACCCCTTTCGGGTGAAAAACCCCACACTCCAAAACCTCCAAAATGTATTTTCAAATCAAAGGATGATTACAACACACTTGCAATGCAAACTCTTTCAGGAGTTTGTGTTGAATACTAAAGTAATTATGGAAGCATAACGGTACCTATAAATGAACCATACTTGTACTACTCCAAGCACTTGTATTTATAGAATTTCAAGGCCAACATGGGAAGCTTCTAGAGGTGGGCATCCAACTTGGCTTAATAGTATATTACCTAATGCATTTGAGACTTGTACAACATGCATTCAACTCTCTTACATCTATCATAACCTATAAGTTTGACTTCCCAAGATGGGGTGCTCCATCAAAGAATAGACTATGATAGATGCTCTTACACATCTTACAACTATCATAGAATCTATCATATATGACAACACTTACAACTATAAGAGAATTTATCATAATTGACTAATAATAGCATATTCCTCCTACAATTTTTCATAGTAAAACATGGGTTCCTAGGATTGCCTTCTCACATTCAAAATATTCTTCTTGACACTTGTCTGACCTATCATAGGAATCTCTATTTCTTACTCTTACATGTCATTGATTATGTCATATGTCATAGCCTTTTACACAAGCCACAGGATGCCAACACATAGCAAAAAGTGCCATGTCAAAATGGGACACCTACATTTTCAAATGTTGACTTTACCATCCAAGTCATCTTCCAAGTGGGATGACATTTCTATTAGTGTTAGCATGGTTATTATCTATCCGGTTTACCCTTGTGTGGATATTATTTAACTATTTATTAGTTAAATAATATTCACACATCATACATAATTCACATGTTAAGTTAACTTAGTGAGTATACTAGATGTTTCTAGTTGTGTCTAGTTGTTGATAGTTGGCATCTTATCCTATAGTTCTCAAATGTCATAAGATTAAGACATTTGTTATATGACTACAACATCTTGTCTCTTAAATCCTTGTCTTTATAAGCAAGGCATATCATGTACATTGTAATATCACTTTTACATTTATTGATAGAATAGCATTATTCTCTCATTTGATCTCTCTTTTGATTTCATGAAGTCCTAGAGCCTGGGTGGCTCCAATCATAGCCAACTCTAACAATGTCAACATGCCACCTCATACTAAATGACAAAACCAGATGACCAATATTAAATACAATATAGGCAATTAAATAAATATATAATCAAATAATAAATGCTAAGGAATTACAAAGGTTGAGAAACCTTAATTCCCAACATTCTCTCACTTGTCAGACACCTTGCAAGAGCCAACAAAATGACAAGATTTAACTGCTAGTGGCTGAGAGGCCCATAGACTTTAAACACCATCTAAAATTATTTGTGCTCTCTAGTTTTGTCAAAGAATCTAAAACATTCATCAAAGTGTCAACTTTCTCCAAATTCACCTTCTCATACTCTACCATGTCACAAAAAAATAGAACTAGACGTCAATGGTCTTTGTCCTCATGTGGAAAGTAGAATTCTTCCCCAAATATATGTCACTCTGACTATCACAACAAATGGTAATCTTTCCTGTATCAAACCCAACATCAAAACATAATCTCTTAAGCCAAATGCCTTCTTTACAAGCATGAGTTTCTACCATGTACTCTACTTCAGTAGTAGACAAAGCAACCATAGGTTGTCACTTACTCATCCAACTAATAGCACCACCAAACATAGTGAAAACGTAAGCTCACTGGTGGATCTCTTGTTATCAATGTCACCTGCCCAATCTGAATTCAAAAATATTTGAATACAAAGTTAATTATGATCCCTTATTGGATAACCATGATAACATAAGGAATACTCATATATACTCTACAATTATCTAAATACTCTCTTCACTGCATCCTAATGTACCTGTCCATGATTAGCCATAATTTGACTAAGGACTCCCATTGCTTGGGCAATGTCTCATCTTGTATGGGCCATAGCATACATTAAGCTGCCAATTGCACTAGTATAAGGTACTTGTATCTTGTCCTCCACCTTAGTAGGAGATTTTGGACAATCCTCAACAAATAACTATGTCCCCAACACAAGAGGAATAGTCAATAGTATACAAGCCGCCATGTTAAATCTCTCCAATGATAAGTTCACATACTGACTCTATCCTAACCTAAATTTTTCTTAGCTCTATCTCTTCTAATTTTCATTCCCAAGATGTACTTGTTTCCAACTAAATATTTCATTTCAAATTGTGCTAAAATCTAAGACTTCAAATCAGAAATCAAATTTTGACCATTCTGAATGAACAACATATCATCAACATACAATGCAATAATGATAATGCAATCATTGTCAAATTTGTAATAAACACAATGATCTGATTTCGATCCCAAAAATCCCAAACTCAACACAAAGGCTTAAAATTTCTAGTACCACATCCTAGGTGATTATTTCAAACCATACAAAGATTTTTTCAACTTGTAAACCAAATGCTCCTTACCTTTTATCAATGTAGCTCTATGGTTGTGACATATAAATTTCCTCCTCCAAGTCACCATGAAGAAATGTTGTCTTCACATCCATCTTCTCAACTTCAAGATCATATGTTGTAGGAAGTGATAGCAAAAATCTAATGGATGTCATCTTTGCAATAGTAGAGAAAATCTCACCATAATCTATTCACTCAACCTAGAAATAACCCTTCACCACCAACCTTGCATTAAACTTCTCAACACAACCATTTGAACCAAACTTGTACTTGAACACCCATTTGCATCCAACATGTCTACATCCATCAGGAAAGGGTACCAGATACCAAGTATTTTTTTTCAAGGAAGTCATCTCTTCTTCCATGGCTTCTTTCCAAGAATCTATATCACTCATACCCATAGCCTACCTTATGGTCATAGGCTCATCAATGTTAGAAATGAAGGGAAAAATAGAGTTGGAATCATGCAATGAATAACCAAACCTACCAAGTTGTCTCCTTACCTACGTGGACCTCCTCAAAAGTTGAGTTTGAGGTTCTTCATCTTCTTAGGAACTTTCAAAGCTGCTAGGACTCTCCTCATCACCAAGTCCACTAGATGATTTTACTTCAACCTTCTCAAGGGTAGAAGGAAGCTAAAGCACATCCTCTTTATTCTCTTCTTTCTCTTATTCTAGACTAATTGAAGAAGGATTGACCTTTTTAAAGATCACACTTTTTCTATATAGAACTCTCTTAGCCATGTTAGAACACAAAGATATATCGAGAGGGATGATGAATCAATATATACCAAAACTTATTCCAATTTAACTTTGTCTACCAAATTTTCTAACTGCCTTAAACAAATGATCAAAAAATGAAACAATTTAAAGCACAACACATAAGTACACAACCACAACACTAGATTTATGTGGAAAATCCAAGAATGCAAAAACCACAGTGAGAAAGCTACTTGGATCTACTATCCAAATCCATCCTCACAGATAAAGATAAAACAAGTTACAACAAGTTTTAGGGGCTACTACTAAAGGGAGGACAATCTCCCTAAAAAATACAATCCAAAAACACTTACAAAATAACACTTAATAGATCTCACTAATCAACCACCTCCGCAATATCCCACTTTATCACAAACCCTCACTTTCTATACATAGCAAACATTATTGCCTTCAACACACCTTTACACGCATACTCACTTCCACACTAACACATACATCCTCACACACTCACATACACTCTTACATTCCACAAAAAATAAGATCTTTCATGTATACCTTCCACAAATTACAAAATCTTTCTCCTATGTCAGATAATCATGAAACATGTAATCATAAAACGTGCAATGGTCATACAAAGTTAGAATCCAAAAGATGTAGAAATCCAAAGAGGTCTAAAATAAGTGATAACTGAGACCTACTCTTCCTTAACACATTCTTCTAAGTTAGCACACACCTTAAAACATCTGGCTGGATCATCAAAACACATGAAGTCAGCCCAGCACACACTCATCCTTCCTTGATACAACTCTAGGCTAAAGGTAGTACTGGAAAGAAAAAATAGCATCATGCATCCATCATTTCAAAAGCAACATGAGACTTCCACAAACCTTATCAAACATCTGTTCCTTTGAAATATATATTTTCTTTCTGGTGTAGACAAACAAATACTAAACTTGCCATCACTGACAAATAATGGACACACAGTCTTGAGAAATCTCATTCAAAAATCAACTTGTGGTGCACTTCAGTACCTATACCTAAAATGAACAACCATACTAAATATATGAACTCATCCCCCAAACATAAAAGTCAAAAGATGAACTGCAATGAAATGTGGTGGCTTTTTCTTTCTTCTCCAGTCAACCCTAATCAACAACTTGATATATCTTTGTTCTGCTAACACTAAAGATCCTCTACAGTAGAACTTATCAACTAAAACTTGAATATAACAATCTTCTCAATTGTATTTGACCATCCTTTAAACTGTAGGACCTTATCTTCAAAAGTAGAGAAATGCAGAGCAGTTCTCTGACACATCCTAATTGTAACCATCCTTAACTTTTGTCTTCACTCTGCTAGGTCTTAGAGTCATTTGTAGTAACTTCCAAGCTCTGAAATTAGGAACATACAAACTTCACACTTGTCTCTATCTCAATCCCAAACTGCAAGGTCATACCTTCAAATGTAGAGGAATGCAAAGCATTCTCCCAAGCTTCTTCTGTGTAAACTCCAATGTCTTGGACTTGTTAAATCTTTATTTTAAAACTAAAGCAATGCTTTTCCTCAAGAAATAATAAATACAAAATTCACCACATTAGAGACTTCATTCTCAACATCATACAACTTTTCTAGCACAACAAGAATCTTCATGTTAGCACATTCTTCTTCTCACAACTTTCACTTCTACATGAACTTCAGAAGATAGGGTACAATTGTGTATAAATGACATTGATCCAATTAATATAAATAGTACGTGACTTTCATCATCTTATCCTTCTCTTCACAACTTCTCTGATCCATGTCTGATCTCCTCAGCATATACTCATCACTTTGCCACAATCTTTTTTTAGCATCACCAACACTGATCAACTCACCATATCAACACATTATGCTACTACTGACATCACCTCTATTAAATTCACTTTTGACCTCCTTCATTATAACACTACTGACATCAATGACAAGATAAATGTAACAATCTCCCCCTTTCATATTGATGGAAACACTTAACCTGATATGTAAATTTATTCCCCTTTGACATCAAGGACAAAGTTCTATTGGTCCTCCTCTAAATTAACCTTCCTTTCGTTCCCTCTATCTTCATTATTCTTCTTTTACTGCTCCTTATCTGTCAGCTGCCCCTGACTAATTTTTTCTTGTCATCCTTCTCAGCTTCTTATCTACCTATTGCCCCTAAGAGGTAGGGCCCCTCAATCTAGAGATAAAGATATGTCTTGAACTTCACCTCCATAGACAGATGCATCACCTTTACATCTAGTTAGAAGGAGGGGTAGTCACCCTAAACTTCTAATTGAGATACTCATGTTAGATCTAGGGCACACAACTGAGAGGGGGGGTGAATCAGTTGTACAAAAACTTGTTGTTACTTTCAAACACTTGATTCTTCTTTGTTATTTAATAGCATGTCAATTAACCATTCATGAAAGCATGAAGCATAACATTAGAGCAGATAGACATCAACACATTAGACACCAAGATTTTAACATGGAAACCTGGTTAAGGGAAAAACCACAGGGTGATTAACCCAAGGATTATTCTCTGCTAGAAGAATAAGAAAAATGGATGGCACATGCCAATTAGGGCTCACTGCCTGAGCACACTTCTCACAAGGAGGCACACTACCTACAAGAGACACACTGCCTACAAGATGATAAGTTTCACAAAATTGAACTAGAGATTGACATCTTTAGCATGTTTGGATCAGTTCCATTTAAGCCCGAGACACACCTGCTCTGCCTTTCACTCTTTCACTATGCCACACTCATTTGCTCCATGAAACGCTTCAAAATGAACTCACAAACCTTTATTTATACAAGGCATCGACTTAGGAATAATCATCTAAGTCAACAATCAACCACAAGAACATTCGTAAGATGAATAACTCATCCGGTCAGCCAGCCTAAACAAGAACATCTTCATCCAGAAGTATATCTTCAATTTTGGGCTCTAACACTGATGTGGACTGACAACACAACCTCAACATGATCCAAGAACCTTCACAGGCTTGCCTGATTGACCAGGTACATCTGCACTTCCTCTACTTATTAGAATCTCTTCTCTTCTTCATCCAAAACTTCACGAACATAGTCTATCACCACTGTCATACTAAAGAGGTGCTTCCAGACCTCCAAACCATCAACAAATTAGGATGACACATCACAAGACATCCCAAACACTCCTTCCAATCCACATAATAGGACAATGCACTTCTGGATCTCACCCGACCTTTTTGTAACACTCTATTACTCTGGAGCATCTCCCAGAACTAGTTCTACTTGATCGATCACAACTTCTTCATATCTTCATGCGGACCTCTAAAATCTTAACTGGATCATCTCAAGACTCATATCTACAAACCCTTTAATCCGCATCCTCTAAACCTCAACCTATTGGGTACTTTAGATTTCTTCTCATCACTATTCTTCACTGATCCTGATTGAGACTAATTTTCTCAATATCCTTAGCACACAGCTCATCCAATCCTTCTCATCAATGCAATATGAGTATGTTGACATCAATGACAACACTAGTTAACCTCATACTTGCAACAATCTCCCCCTTTGTCATTGATGGCAACATATGATGTGAAAAACCATCAAGACAAGAACTTCTCCTTTCTGTCACAGCTCCCCCTATCAGTAACAACTCTTCACATGTCTCCTCTTCCTTTACTGCTCCCCCTTTGATCATCAACCACTTGTTTTTCACATGTCTTCTCTCCCCCTTTGACATCAATGGCAAAGGACTCATACTTGCAATTCTAACACATCATAATCATACCAACTGCTCCCCCTTAGTAGCAGCTCCCCATCATCAATCTGAATCACAAGATATGACTGTGATATCCATCAGACTGATGCACATCAGTGCATCCTAGTTCATCACCAGAGGGGCCATGACCCCTAACTTCTCCCTAAGATACTCAAAAGAGTCCTTGGGAAGAGGTTTAGTGAAAATATCTACAATCTAATCCTTGGAGGGTACATACTCCAATCTGACTTCATCCTTGTTCTCTGAGAAAGTGAAACTTGATAGATATATGCTTGGTCTTAGAATGCAACACCGGATTCTTAGAAATACTTATTGCACTTGATTTATCATAGAAAATTATAATAGGCTCCTCATATTCTACTTTAATGTCTCTTAACATCTGCTTCATCCATAAGATCTGAGTGCAACTACCTACTGCTGCAATGTATTCTGCTTCAGTTGTAGACAGAGATATTGCCTCTTGTTTCTTGCTTAGCCAAGAAACCAATCTTTTTCCCAAAAAGAATGTTCCACCACTGGTGCTCTTCTGGTCATCCACATCTCCTGCCCAATCTGCATCTGTATATGCATGAAGAGAGAAATCATGATCTCTAGGGTACCAAAGACCATACTCAACTGTCCCCTTTAGATATCTAAAATTCCTCTTGATTTCCATTACATGAGATTCTCTAGGATTAGCTTGGAATCTAGCAACAAGACCAACAGCCTGCATAATATCTGGTCTAGTTTGAGTGAGATACAATAGTCCTCCAATCATTAACCTATATTTTATCTGATCCACCTTGGGAGAGTCATCATCTTTGCTCAACTTACATCCGGTAGCCATGGGAGTGTTCATAGGCTTTGAATCTTCCATGCCAAAAAATTTCAAAAGTTCTTTCACATATTTAGTCTAAGAGATAAATATTCCTTTCTCTGTTTGAGTAATTTGCAGACCCAAGAACAAATTCATTTCACCAAGCATTGACATTTCAAACTCAGTTTTCACTTGATTTGAAAAAGTTTTACACAAACTATCTCTTCCTCCAAAGATGATATCATCAACAAATACTTCAACAATCAAGATGTTTTCATTATCTATTTGGAAATATAGATTACTATCAGTAGTACCTTTGTTGAAACCAATCTGCACAAGATGCTTATCCAACCTTGTTGGATCTAGGGCATACAACTGAGAGGGGGGGTGAATCAGTTGTATGAAAATTCTTGTTCTTTCAACACTTGATTCTTTGTTGTTAGTTAGCAGCATATCAATTAATCATCCATGAAAGCATAATACATAAACACAAGAGCAGATAAGTATCAACACATTGAACACCAAGATTTTGATGTGGAAAACCTGGTTAAGGGAAAAACCACGGGGTGATTAACCCAAGAATTATTCTCTGTTAGAAGAATAAAGAAAAATGAATGGCACATGCCAATTAGGGCTCACTGCCCGAGCATACTACTCACAAAGAGGCCCACTGCCTACAAGGAGACACACTGTCTACAAAGTGATAAAAATCACAGTCTTGAACTGGAGAATGACATCTCTACCATGTCCGGATCAGTTCCAATTAAGCCCAAAAACCTCTGTTCTGCCTTTCGCACTTCTCTTCGCTATGCCACACTCATCCACACACACCACACCTTGAAATGAACTCACAGACCGTTATTTATACAAGACATCGACTTAGGATCAAAAATCTAAGTCGGCAAACAATCATAAGAGTATCCGCAAGATGAATAACACATCCAGTCGGCCACCACTAGAACATTCGCAGGATGAACAACTCATCCGGTCGGCTAAACAGAGCAAGAACTTCATCCGGAAGAATAACTTCAATTCTGGGCTCTACTATCAATGCGGATCAACAACACAACCTCAACACGATCCAGAAAACTTCACAAGCCTGCCTGAATGTCCGGATACATCCGCACTTCCTTTTCTTGCTGGAATCTCTTGTCTTCCTCATCCGGAACTTTAAGAACACAGTCTGTCGCCACTGTCATAATGCAAGAGGTACTTCCAGACCTCCAAATCATACACAACTCGAGATGGCACATCACAAGGACATCCCAAATACTCTTTCCAATCCACAGATTAGGATTGTACAATTCCGGACCTCACCGGACCTTTATGTCATCCTCTATCACCTCTAAGCACTTGCCAGAACCAGTTTCACACAGACAGCCATAACTTCTTCAGGTCTTCATGCGGACCTCTAAAAACTTGACTGAAGCATTTCAAGACTCATATCTGCAAACCCTTTAATCCGCATCCTCCGGTTTTCAACCTATCCAATATATTTGCCTTCTTCTCATCACTGTTCTTCACTGTTCCTGACTGAGGGTAATTTTCTCAATATCCTCAACACATAGCTCATCCAATCCTTCTTGTCAATGTAATATGAGTATGTTGACATCAATGACAACACTGGTTCACCTCATACTTGCAACAATCTCCCCCTTTGTCATTGATGGCAACATATGATGTGAAAAACCATCAAGACAAGAACTTCTCCTTTCTGTCACAGCTCCCCCTATCAACAACAACTTTTTACATGTCTTCTCTTCCCCTTTGATCATTAACCACTTGTTTTTCACATGTCTTCTCTCCCCCTTTGACATCAATGGCAAAGGGCTCATACTTGCAATTCTAATACATTAGAATCATACCAGCTGCTCCCCCTTAGTAGCAGCTCCCCATCATCAATCCGGATCATAAGATATGACTGTGATATCCACCGGACTGATGCACATCAGTGCATCTTAGTTTATCACCGGAAGGGCCATGACCCCTAACTTCTCCCGGAGATATTCAAAAGAGTCCTTGGGAAGAGGTTTTGTAAAGATATCTGCAATCTGATCCTTGGAGGGAACATACTCCAATCTGACTTCTTCCTTGTTTACTTGTTCTCTCAAAAAGTGAAATTTGATAGATATGTGCTTAGTCTTAGAGTGCAATACCAGATTCTTAGAAATATTAATTGCACTTGAATTATCACAGAAAATTGTGATAGGCTCCTCATATTCAACTTGGATGTCTCTTAGCATCCGCTTCATCCATAAGATTTGAGTGCAACTACCTGCTGCTGCAATGTATTCTGCTTCAGTTGTAGACAGAGATATTGCATCTTGTTTCTTGCTTAGCCAAGAAACCAATCTCTTCCCCAAAAAGAATGCTCCACCACTAGTGCTCTTCCGGTCATCCACATCTCCTGCCCAATCTGCATCTGTGTAAGCATGTAGAGAGAAATCTGGATCTCTAGGGTACCATAGACCATACTCAACTGTTCCTTTCAAGTACCTAAAAATTCTTTTGATTGCCATAACATGAGATTCTCTAGGATCAGCCTGGAATCTTGCCACAAGACCAACAGCCTGCATTATATCTGGTCTAGTTTGAGTGAGATACAACAATCCACCAATCATTGATCTATATTTTGTCTGATCTGCCTTTGGAGAGTCATCATCTTTGCTTAACTTACATCCGGTTGCCATAGGAGTGTTCATAGGTTTTGAGTCTTCCATACCAAATTTCCTTAACAATTCTTTCACATATTTGGTCTGAGAAATGAAGATCCCTTCTTTTGTTTGAGTAATTTGCAGACCCAAGAAGAAATTCATTTCACCAAGCATAGACATTTCAAACTCACTTTTCATCTGATTTGCAAAAGTTTTGTACATACTATCTCTTCCTCCAAAAATGATATCATCCACAAACACTTCAACAATCAATATGTTTTCATGATCAATTTTGAAATATAAGTTACTATCAGCAGTACCTTTGTTGAATCCAATCTGCACAAGATGCTTATCCAACCTTTCATACCATGCTCTTGGGGCTTGCTTCAATCCATACAAAGCTTTCTTCAACTTGCAGACCATATCATCATTATCAGACAATTGAAATCCATCCGGTTGTTCAATGTAGACTTCTTCTTCCAGATCACCATTTAGGAAGGCAGACTTGACATCCATCTGATATACCTTGAAGTCTTTGAAGGTAGCAAATGCAAGAAGTAATTTGACTGCTTCAATTCTTGCCACCGGAGCAAAAGTCTCTTCAAAGTCAATTCCTTCTATTTGAGAGTAGCCTTTGCAGACCAATCTAGCTTTGTTTCTGATTACTTCACCAGCTTCATTTAGTTTGTTCCGGAAGACCCACTTGGTTCCAATTACATTCCTGTCTCTAGGTCTGGGAACAAGATCCTAAGTATGATTTTTCTCAATTTGCATCAATTCATCTTTCATTGCTTTGGTCCAGTTTTCATCATTGCAGGCTTCATTTATTGTTTTAGGTTCAATCTTTGAAATCAAACAACATTCATCCTGATTTTGAGCAACATTCCTTCTAGTTTGTACACCTTTGCTTTTGTCACCTATGATCTGATCTTCAGAGTGGTTCAGTCTTACATACCTTGGAATTTTGGGAGTATCCTGCACTGCTGCTTCTTGATCAGGCTCATTCAAACCTATCTCTTCTTCTTGATTTACCGGATCAGGCTGACTCTGTCTCACCGGAGAGAATTGAGGTCCTTGAACACTATCTTGGTCATCTTCATCAAACTCATAAAATCTTGAAGGCTTCTCAATTCCTTCATCAACTTTCACATTGGTGCTTTCTATCATCTTCCTCAATCTCTTATTGTAACATCGGTATGCTTTTCTTTGAGTGGAGTAACCCAAGAAAATTCCTTCATCACTTCTAGCATCAAACTTTCCTAGATCTTCATCTCTTTTAATATAACACTTGCTACCAAATACTCTAAAATATTTCATAGTAGGAGTGATGCCAAACCAGAGTTCATAGGGGGTCTTACCGGTGTTGTTTCTGATTTGAACTCGATTGAGAGTGTAGACTGCAGTGCTGATAGCTTCCTTCCAAAACATTTGAGGAACATTTGCTTCCAACATCATTGTCCTGGCAGCTTCCTGAATGGTCCGGTTCTTTCTCTCAACCACTCCATTCTGTTGTGGAGTCCTAGGAGCAGACAACTGTCTCCTTATACCCTGCTTCTCACAAAAATCAATGAACTCACCAGATGTAAATTCACCACCTCTATCAGACCTTAGACACTTTAGTTTCAATCCGGTTTGATTCTCTACCATAGCTTTGAAGATCTTGAACTTCTCAAATGCTTCTGATTTTTCTTTTAGAATGGTAACCCACATCATCCGGGAATGATCATCAATTAACAACATGAAATATCTATCACCTTGCAGACTCTTGATTCTTGTCGGACCACAGAGATCAGTATGTACTAATTCCAACAATCCAGTAGAAGACTGATCTTTGCTTTTGAAAGAGACTCTGCTTTGTTTACCTAGCTGACATTCTTTGCACAAACTATTTGTAGGTTTCATCAATTTTGGAAGATCTCTTACGGCCTGAGTATTGCTTATCTTGATGATGTTATCAAAATTTACATGGCACATTCTTCTATGCCATAACCAACTCTGATCAATTTGAGCAAACAAACAACTTTTATTTGAACCAACTAGATGAAAGATATTACCTTTTGTCTGAGTACCGGATGCAATCTCAGTTCCGGAGTTTGTAAAGATTCTGTATTTTCCATTTTTGAATCGGAGATCATAGCCTCTGTCCACTAACTGACCAACACTAAGAAGATTGTGCTTCAATCCTTCAACATACAGTACATTACCTGTTTTGCTCTTTCCATCGAAGGAAATAGTTCCCCTGCCTCTGATTCTGCCAGCAGAATTGTCACCAAACTTTACCATTCCTCCTTCATACCTTTCCAAATTCAAGAACTTATTCTTGTCACCAGTCATATGGTGAGAACATCCACTGTTAATAACCCAATCATCCTTTTCTTCCACTTGAGCAGCCAAAGCTTTTTCAACAACTTTGTGATTGACAGATTCAGAGAGTATTGAATCTTCTTCCTTGATGACAATAAACACCCACTCATTTCCGGATTTGCTTCCTAGTTCTGATTCATCATCTGCTACTCCTTCATTGTCATCTTCTTCGTGAACATAATAGCAATTCTTTTGAAACCTTTGTCTGTTAGTATTAGATCTTGCAGATCTTTCTGGACATCTTGAAGCAAAATGACCAATCTTATTGTAGTTGAAACACTTAAAGGGTAGTTTTCCTTCATACTTACCGGATCCTCTTGGCAGTCTCTTTGCAATGAGGGCTTCAAGTTGAGCTGTTTCTGCTTCTTCTTCCTCCATTTCTCTTCTTGCTTGATCATACCATGACATTTTCCTTGATGAGTTTTCTCCTGGATCAAATCTCTGTTTGCCTTTCACATAGGCACTGGCTTTGAAAGCAGATTCAGTCTTGGGAGGATCATCTCCAAACTCGGTCATTTCAAATGCAGCTAGTTTGCCAGCCAGTTGTTCTCTTGTGACAGTTGTGTGGGCTCTGAATTCATCAATGGCAGCAACCTTGATTTTGTAGGCAGCAGGAAGGGATCTTAGGATTTTGCAGACAATCTCATTTTCATCTAAAGTTCCACCAGCATTTCTGATTCCACATACCAGCTCATTCACTCTTGGCATAAAGGTAGTGATGTTTTCATCATCTCTCATTTTCAATCTTTCAAATTTCCCTTTCAGACTTTGCAATCTTGCACTTTTGACAAACTCATCTCCTTCATACAGAAGTTCCAGTTTAGTCAGGATCTCATATGCAGTTGGTAGGTCAATAACATTTGAGAGATCTGAGTCATTCAATGCGCTTAGAAGAGCTTCTTTGGTCCGCAGATTGTTTTCAGCTTCTGTGATTTCATTCAGAGTTGTCAGACCACCTTGTGGAGGTACATATGGTTTTGAAACCATAGCCAAGTATGCTTTTCCCATACATTCCAAGTGACACTTCATGCGACCTTTCCAGAGAGTGAAGTTGGTTCCATCGAACTTCGGACTATCCTTCTTGTATGACGACATCCTGGATCTCCTCAAGTGGTTAAGCTCCTATCAGAGGAACTTAGCTCTGATACCAATTGTTGGATCTAGGGCATACAACTGAGAGGGGGGGGTGAATCAGTTGTATGAAAATTCTTGTTCTTTCAACACTTGATTCTTTGTTGTTAGTTAGTAGCATATCAATTAATCATCCATGAAAGCATAATACATAAACACAAGAGCAGATAAGTATCAACACATTGAACACCAAGATTTTGACGTGGAAAACCCGGTTAAGGGAAAAACCACGGGGTGATTAACCCAAGAATTATTCTCTGTTAGAAGAATAAAGAAAAATGAATGGCACATGCCAATTAGGGCTCACTACCCGAGCATACTGCTCACAAAGAGGCCCACTGCCTACAAGGAGACACACTGTCTACAAAGTGATAAAAATCACAGTCTTGAACTGGAGAATGACATCTCTACCATGTCCGGATCAGTTCCAATTAAGCCCAAAAACCTTTGTTCTGCCTTTCGCACTTCTCTTCGCTATGCCACACTCATCCACACACACCACACCTTGAAATGAACTCACAGACCGTTATTTATACAAGACATCGACTTAGGATCAAAAATCTAAGTCGGCAAACAATCATAAGAGTATCCGCAAGATGAATAACACATCCGGTCGGCCACCACTAGAACATTCGCAGGATGAACAACTCATCCGGTCGGCTAAACAGAGCAAGAACTTCATCCGGAAGAATAACTTCAATTCTAGGCTCTACTATCAATGCGGATCAACAACACAACCTCAACACGATCCAGAAAACTTCACAAGCCTGCCTGAATGTCCGGATACATCCGCACTTCCTTTTCTTGCTGGAATCTCTTGTCTTCCTCATCCGGAACTTCAAGAACACAGTCTGTCGCCACTGTCATAATGCAAGAGGTACTTCCGGACCTCCAAATCATACACAACTCGAGATGGCACATCACAAGGACATCCCAAATACTCTTTCCAATCCACAGATTAGGATTGTACAATTTCGGACCTCACCGGACCTTTCTGTGATCCTCTGTCACCTCTAAGCACTTGCTGGAACCAGTTTCACACAGACAGCCATAACTTCTTCAGGTCTTCATGCGGACCTCTGAAATCTTGACTTAAGCATTTCAAGACTCATATCTACAAACCCTTTAATCCGCATCCTCCAGTTTTCAACCTATCCAATATATTTGCCTTCTTCTCATCACTGTTCTTCACTGTTCCTGACTGAGGGTAATTTTCTCAATATCCTCAACACACAGCTCATCCAATCCTTCTTGTCAATGTAATATGAGTATGTTGACATCAATGACAACACTGGTTCACCTCATACTTGCAACAAACCTTTCATACCAAGCTCTTAGAGCTTGCTTCAATCCATATAGTGCTTTCTTCAACTTGCAGACCATATCACCATGCTCAGATAACTGAAATCCATCCAGTTGTTCCATGTACACCTCTTCTTCTAGGTCACCATTCAAGAAGGTAGATTTGACATCCATCTGATACACTTTGAAATCTTTGAAGGTAGTAAATGCAAGAAATAGTCTGACTACTTCAATTCTTGCCACCGGACCAAAGCTTTCCTCAAAATCAATCCCTTCTATTTGAGAGTAGCCTTTGCAGACTAATTTGGCCTTATTTCTGATTACTTCACCAACTTCATTTAGTTTGTTCCGGAAGACCCATTTTGTTCCAATCACATTCTTGTTACTAGGTCTAGAAACAAGATCCCAAGTGTGATTTTTCTCAATTTGCATTCATTCTTCTTCCATTGCTTTTGTCCAATTTTCATCATTGCATGCTTCATTTATTGTCTTAGGTTCAATCTTTATAATCAGACAACATTCATCTGAATTTTGAGCAATATTCTTTCTACTTTGCACACCTTTGCTTTTGTCACCTATGATCTGATATTCAAAGTGGGTTAGTCTTACATACCTTGGAATCTTGGGAATTTCTTGCACTTCTACTTCTTGATCATGCTCATTCAGACCTATCTCTTCTTCCTAATTTACCAGATCAATCTAAATCTATCTTTTAGGAGAGGATGGAGCTCCTTGAACCAGAATATCATTCTGATCATCTTCATCATACTCATAAAATCTTGAGGGCTTCTCAATACCTTCATCAACCTTTACATTTGTACTTTCTATCATCTTTCTCAGTCTCTTATTGTAACACTAGTATGCTTTGCTTTAAGTGGAGTAACCTAAGAAAATTCCTTCATCACTTCTAGCATCAAACTTTCCTAGATCTTCATCTCTTTTAATGTAACATTTGATACCAAACACTCTGAAATATCTCACAGTAGGAGTGATGCCAAACCAAAGTTCATAAGGAGTCTTACCGGTATTGCTTCTAATTTGAACTCAGTTGAGAGTGTAGACTGCAGTACTAATAGCTTCTCTCCAAAACATCTAAGGAATATTTGCTTCCATCATCATTGTCCTGGAAGCTTCTTGGATGGTCCAATTCTTTCTCTCAACTACTCCATTCTGCTATGGAGTCCTAGGAGTAGACAACTGTCTCTTTATACCATGCTTCTCACAAAAGTCTATGAACTCACCGGATGTGAATTCACCACCTCTATCAAACCTTAGACATTTCAGTTTCAATCCAGTTTGATTCTCTACCATAGCTTTGAAGATTTTAAACTTCTCAAAGGCTTCTGATTTTTCTCTTAGAAAGGTAACCCACATCATCCGGGAATGATCATCAATTAGTAACATGAAATATCTATCACCTTGCATACTCTTGATTCTTGTCGGACCACATAGATCAGTATGAACTAATTCCAATAATCCAGTAGAGGACTGATCCTTGCTTTTGAAAGAGACTCTGCTCTGTTTACCTAGCTGACATTCTTTGCACAAACTGTTTGTAGGTTTTATTAACTTTGGAAGATCTCTTATAGCCTGAGTATTGCTTATCTTGATGATGTTATCAAAATTTACATGACACATCCTTCTATGCCATAACCAACTCTGATCAACTTGAACAAACAAACAACTTTTATTAGAGCCAACTAGATGGAAGATATTACCTTTTGTTTGAGTACCAGATGCAATCTCTGTTCCGGAGCTTTCAAAGATCCTGCATCTTCCATTTTTGAACCAGAGATCATAACCTTTGTCTACCAACTGTCCAACACTGAGAAGATTGTGCTTCAATCCTTCAACATATAGTACATTACCAATTTTGCTCTTTGCATCAAAAGAAATAGTTCCCCTACCTCTGATTCTGCCTACAGAATTGTCACCAAACTTTACCATTCCTCCTTCATACATTTCCAAATCTAAGAACTTGTTCTTGTCACCTGTCATATGGTGAGAGCATCCACTATCAATAACCCAATCATCCTTTTCTTCAACTTGGGCAGCCAAAGCTCTTTCTACAACCTTATGATTGACAGATTCAGAGGATATTGGTTCTTCTTCCTTGATGGCAATAAACACCCATTCATTTCCAGATTTGTCTCCTATCTCTGATTCATCATC
This sequence comes from Cunninghamia lanceolata, assembly GCA_027924645.1. Taxonomy (NCBI): domain Eukaryota; kingdom Viridiplantae; phylum Streptophyta; class Pinopsida; order Cupressales; family Cupressaceae; genus Cunninghamia; species Cunninghamia lanceolata. Next base: position 10,382,971 of record BSBN01000419.1, on the reverse strand, counting down.
TGTTACTCCTTCATTATCATTTTTTTCATGAACATAATAACAATTCTTTTGGAACCTTTGTCTGTTAGAGTTTGACCTTGTAGATCTTTCCGGACATCTTGAGGCAAAGTGACCAATTTTATTGCAGTTGAAACATTTAAAAGGTAATTTTCCTTCATACTTACCGGATCCTCTTGGCAGCCCTTTTGCAATGAGGGCTTTAAGTTGAGCTGTTTCTGCTTCTTCCTCTTCCATGTCTTTCCTTGCTTGATCATACCATGACAGCTTCCTTGAAGAGTTTTCTCTCGGATCAAATCTTTGTTTGTCTTTCACATAGGCACTGGTTTTGAATGCGGATTCAATCTTGGGGGGATCATCTCCAAACTTGATCATTTCAAATGCAGCCAATTTGCCAGCCAGTTGCTCTCTTGTGACAGTTGTATGGGCTCTGAATTCATCAATGGCAGCAACCTTGATTTTGTAGGTAGCAGGAAGGGATCTGAGAAATTTGCAAACAATCTCATTTTCATCTAGAACTCCACCAGCATTCCTGATTCCACACACCAGCTCATTTACCCTTGGCATAAAGGTAGTGATATTTTCATCATCTCTCATCTTCAATCTTTCAAATTTCCCTTTGAGACTTTGCAACCTTGCACTCTTAACAAACTCATCTCCTTCATGCAGAAGTTCTAGTTTAATCAAAATCTCATAGGTAGTTGGTAGGTCAATAACATTTGAGAGCTCTGAATAAGTTAATGCACTTAGAAGTGCTTCTTTTGTTCGAAGATTGTTTTCAGCATCTGTGATTTCATTCAGAGTTGTCGGACCACCCTGTGGAGGTACATATGCTTTTGTGACCATGGACAAGTATGCTTTCCCCACACACTCCAAGTGACATTTCATGTGACCTTTCCAGAGAAAGAAGTTGGTTCCATCAAACTTCAGACTGTCCTTTTTGTATGACGACATCCTGGATCTCCTCAAGCGGTTAAGCGCCTTTCAGAGGAACTTAGCTCTGATACCAATTGTTAGATCTAGGGCACACAACTGAGAGGGGGGTGAATCAGTTGTACAAAAACTTGTTGCTACTTTCAAACACTTGATTCTTCTTTGTCATTTAATAGCATGTCAATTAACCATTCATGAAAGCATGAAGCATAAACATTAGAGTAGATAAACATCAACACATTAGACACCAAGATTTTAATGTGGAAACCAGGTTAAGGGAAAAACCATGGGTTGATTAACCCAAGGATTATTCTCTGTTAGAAGAATAAGAAAAATGGATGGCACATGCCAATTAGGGCTCACTACCCAAGCAAACTACTCACAAGGAGGCAGACTGCCTACAGGAGACACACTGTCTACAAGATGATAAGTTTCACAAACTTGAGCTAGAGATTGACATCTTTACCATGTCTGGATTAGTTCCATTTAAGCCCGAGACACACCTGCTCTACCTTTCACTCTTTCACTATACCACACTCATTTGCTCCACAACACACTTTGAAATGAACTCACAAACCTTTATTTATACAAGGCATCTACTTAGAACAATCATCTAAGTCAGCAATCAACCACAAGAACATTTGCAAGATGAATAACTCATCTAGTCGGCTAGCTTGAACAAGAACATCTTCATCTGGAAGTATATCTTCAATTCTAGGCTCTAACACTGATGTAGACCAACAACACAACCTCAACATGATCCAAGAACCTTCACAGGCTTGCCTAATTGACCAGGTACATCCGCACTTCCTCTACTTATTAGAATCTCTTCTCTTCTTCATCTGGAACTTCAAAAACATAGTCTATCGCCACTCATACTAAAAGAGGTGCTTCCAGACCTCCAAACCATGAACAAATCGTAATGACACATCACAAGGACATCCCAAACACTCCTTCCAATCCACAGAATAGGACAATGTACTTCCAGATCTCACCGAACCTTTTTGTAACACTTTGTCACTTCAGACCATCTCCCAGAACCGGTTCTACTTGATTGATCACAACTTCTTCATATATTCATGTGGACCTCTAAAATCTTAACTGGATCATCTCAAGACTCATATCTATAAACCCTTTAATCTGCATCCTCTGTACCTCAACCTATTGGGTACTTAGGCCTTCTTCTCATCATTGTTCTTCACTATTCCTAATTGAGACTAATTTTCTCAATATCCTCAGCACACAGCTCATCCAATCCTTCTCATCAATGCAATATGAGTATGTTGACATCAATGACAAACTGGTTAACCTCATACTTGCAACAACTCAAAAGTATCTTTAGAAAGTGTATTTGTGAAGATGTCTACAACTTGATCCTTTGTAGGCACATACTCCAATCTAACTTCTCAATTTGTAACCTTCTCTCTCAAAAAGTGATACCTGATAGATATGTGCTTGGTTCTAGAATGCATCACTAGATTCTTTGAAATATTTATGGCACTTTTATTGTCACAAAGAATAAGAATGGGCTCATCATATACTACCTTGATATCCTTCAAAGTTTTCTTCATCCACAACACTTGAGTGTAGCAGGTTGCTACAACTATATATTCCACCTTTGTTGTTGATAAGGACATTGAATCCTACTTCTTACTAATCCATGAGACTAACCTATCTCCCAAAAAGAAACATCCTCCACTGGTACTTCTTTTGTCATCAACATTACCAACCTAGTCTGCATCAGTATAAGCACTAAGGGAAAATTAGTCACCCTTTTGATACCACAACCCATGTTTCAGAGTGCACTTCAAATATCTGAATATTCTCTTGACTACCTTCACATGTGTTTCCTTAGGTTCTTCTTGAAACATTGCAATGAAAAATAGAACTTGCATAATGTCAGGCCTTGATGTTGTTAGGTAAAGTAGGCCCCCAATCATAGACCTATGTAGAGTTTGATCAGTTTTAGGTGACTCATCATCCTTACTCAAATGGTAACCAGTTACCATGGGAGTACTCACTGGTTTTCAATCTTCCATACCAAACTCTTTCAACATCTCCTTAACATACTTTTCTTGAGATATAAAGATGCCATTATCTGAGTCAGTAATTTGGAGCCCAAAAAAGAATGATGCCTCACCTAACATAGATATTTTAAATTCTTTCTACATCTCTCCTGCAAACTTCTTACATAACTCATCATATCCACAAAAGATTACATCATCAACATACACAACAATAATTATAATTTGTTCACCTTCAAATTTGATGTAGAGATTACTATCTATGGTACCTTTCTTGAAACCTTGCTTGAGTAAGTACTTATCCAACCTTACATACAGGCTCTAGGGGCTTGTTTGAGACCATAAAGAGCCTTGGTAAGTTTCAATACCATGTTTGGGTATTTTGATAACTAAAATCCATCAGGATTTTCTATGTAGACTTCTTCTAAGTCACCATTTAGAAAGTTAGATTTGACATCCATCTGATATACCTTGAATCCTATATGCACTACAAATGCAAGAACTATTCTGGTAGCTTTCATTCTTGCCACTGAAGAAAATGTCTCCTTATAATTTCAACACCTTCAACTTGTGAATAACCTTGGCAAACCAGTCTTGCTTTGTTCCTGACCACTTCTCCATCTTCATTCAAATTTTTCTTGAGTACCCATTTTGTAGCTATCACATTCTTGTCTACAGGCCTTGGCACCAACTCCCAAGTCAGATTCTTCTCTATCTAATTTAGTTCTTCTTCTATATCTTGTATCCATCCTTCATCATTGCTAGCTTCATCAAAATTCTTGGGTTTTACTCTTGACAATAAAGAAAAACTTGCTTGTTCATTTTATCTTGCAAATATTCTTCTTGTCTATACTCCTTTCTTATCTCCAATGATTTGATCTTTTGAATTATTGTTCTAAACATACTTGGTGGAAGTCTTGGCAGTCTTCTCTTGTGTTTCTTCCTTTTCTTCGTCTTGTTATTCCTCTGTGTAGACCAGTTCATCTACCCAATAGTCTTCTTTCTCATCTATGATTTTGTGTGACTCTTCATTTACTCTTACATTTGAACTCTCAACTATCTTCCTTAGTCTTGTTGTAACACTTGTAGGCTTTGTTGGTAGTTGAGTATCCAAGAAAAATACCTTCATCTACCCTTGAGTCAAACTTTCCCAATCCTTCTTCACCTCCCCTAATGTAGCATTTGTTTCCAAACACTCTGAAGTATTTGACTAATGTTGGTCTTCTATTCCGAAGATCATAAGTTGTCTTGGTGTTGTGTCTTCTTAGTTGTCCTCTGTTAAGAATGTAGACTATAGTATGAATTGCTTCTTTCCAATATATATCAGGTAGATTAGCTTCTCTCAACATTGACCTAGCCATCTCTTGAATAGTCACATTCTTTCTTTCTATAACACCATTTTGCTAAGGGGTTTTGGTAGCTGCATAGTGCTTTTTTATTCCATGTTCTTGACAAAATTATTCAAAATCATTTGAAGTGAACTCACCACCTCTATCATACCTTAAAATCTTGATCCTAGCATTCATTTCATTTTCAACCATGGACTTCAATATCTAAACCTACTAAAGGATTTTGATTTTTCTTTAAAAAAAGTAACCCATGTCATTTTAGAGAAATCATTAATGAGCAACACGAAATACATCTCACCTTGTAGAATCTTTGTCCTAGTAGGTTCGTACAAGTCAGTATGAACTAACTCTAATGGCCATGTAGTATAATACTCCTTAGAGTTGAAAGTTATCCTTGTTTACTTCCCAATTTGACATTCCTTACATATGGTGCTTGCAGGCTTCATTATCTTTGGCATGTCTCTTACTGCTTACATCGAGCCTCATTCTTTTATTCCATAGCCAACATTCATTTGTTTATCCTAGAAGAAAATTCCTTTCATTAATTCCTTTTAGATTATACAAGTTGTCTTCTATCTTAAATCTTTCTGCCACCAATTTTACGAACTTTGCACTTTTGATTTCACACCCTTGATCATGAAATGTGAGACTATATCCTTTTCTACACATTTGACTTATGTTGAGAAGATTATGCTTGAGACCTTCTACATAAAGAATATAATGTGTTTTAGATTTACCATCAATACTTATGATGCCTTTTCTAGTTATCTTTATAGATGAATTGTCTCCACACTTGACCAGTCCACTATTCCACTTACCAAGATTAATACATTTGCTCTTATCACCTGTCATATGATTTGTGCATCCATTGTCTATCAGCCAAATATTTGTTTGTCCTTGAGCATGAAATGTTGATTTGACAATCATTGAATTTTCAAGTCCATTCTCATTCTCCTTGTCTTTCTTAGTGACATTAGTTATCTGAGATTCTAAATTTTCAAAGCTACTCTTGCAATATATTTCTATGTGTCTACCTTTTTTACAAATTTGACATACCACATTGACATCCACAAGTGGAGAAAGAGAATTTCTAGTTACAAGATTTCTTCTATTCATTTTAGACTTGCAATCTATAGCCTTATGACCAAACATGTTGCAGATAAAACAATAACCAAAGAAAACATGATTGAACATGTTCAAGGATCTTCCTTGAGGAAAGATGAGATTTGCACATTTAATATCATCCAAACTTCCAAGATTTACCTTCTTCAACTCCTTTTTGAGTTATTAAATTTATTTCTCAAGCTTTGTACATTCTTGTCTCTTAGCTTCAATCAGAGCTCTTTATTCTGGATTCTCTTTCCTTCCACAGTCCAAGTGTTTAAGAGGAGAAATATGTTCACCTTCCAATCAACTTCGTATTCTTCTTCATCTATAGTCTTGTCTAAACCATCTAAGATTTCATCGCCATGAATAGGGGATCTCCTCTATCCTCACCAGATGATTAGTGATCTACTTCTTCTCCAGAGGTGTAGTCTTCTTTTGAAAGAAGGTTCCTCTTGAAATTATTTCTATTAAAACCCTTGCTACTATTTTCACTTAGAATCCAAAGGGAAATTTAGAAGCATAATGACCAATTCTACCACATGTGAGACATTTGAAAGGTAGTTTACCTTTATACTTGCCCGATCCCCTTTTTAGCTTTCTCACAAAGTTTACTTCTTCTTCTTCAACTTCATTGCATACATCAGATTTTCCTTCATTCTTCATAGCATTGAAAGCAACTTCTCTTTGGCATGGACTTATGACTTTATTTCTGATCTCATAGGTAGAGAGGGACCCAAACAACTCTTTCATGGTGAGATTCTTCAAATCTTTAGATTCTTCAATTGCAGAAACTTTTGAATCAAATATGTGAGGGAGAGATCTCAAGACTTTCTTCACAACCAGTGAGTTAGCTATGTCTTCACACATGCTCCTAATTCCATTGACTGCTTCATCTACCCAGTGCAAATAGCCTTCTATGTTCTCTTCTCTCATCCTTAGACTCTCAAATATTGTTTTGTAAGACTAAAATTTTGCTTCCTTTATAGTTTCATTTCCTTCATAGAGATTTTGGAGTTTCTCCCATATATCATCTGTTGTCTCACACCACATAAAATTGACTAATTCTAAATTGTTCAATCCACTTATAATGATGTTCTTGGCTTTAACATTGTTTTCATGATCCTTCCTTGCATCCACATCTGTAATAGGATGTTAAGGTTCAACATAATCATTCATGACAACACTCTGAACATCATACCCTAGTGAGGTCAGATAGGCTTCCATCCTTACCCTCTAGAAATCAAAGTTACTTCCATCAAATATCAGAGCTTTGGAAAAGGACTCCTTCTAATACATGTGTTCTACTCCCAGATCTACCTTTAGCTATTAGGTTGTGTTAGAAAATGAAGGCAACCACTACTTAAATGGAAATCTGATTATAATATGTAAATGATCTCAAATAGTGTAATATGAATGGAGATTGCATTTAAAAATCAAATCACAACATAGGAATAAACAACATAGAAGAATGACACAAGATATAATGTGGAGAAAACCCTTTCGGGTAAAAAACTCCAGTAAGAAAAGAGGCTCAAGTTGTATTATCTTTTAAAACTAAATAACATAATACATATAGTTCCTTCTTCTCTCCAACCTTCACTCTGGTAGCACTTGTGAACAAAAAACTATCATACTACAACAATTACATAGAAATTAACTTATAGAAGTGTTTTCCCTCCAATCTAGGCATCCACTTTCTCTCTCCTGAGAATCTCCAACATGCAAACATTAAATGCCTACTTACAAGCTCATGCCACTTGTCCAAATTCATGCATGCAAAGTTAGGTGCCCAATGCTAAATATGGTCTTTTACAACATCTTATGACACATCATAACCATCATAGATTCCTCTAGAAAGTATATTCCCAAGATGGGTGCCTAGGGTTAAACATAGCATCTTACACTTATTAAATATCTATCATATGTTGTCCTAGTGTCATAAAATCTTACAACTTGCAGATGTCATAGATTTTCTTACATGCACTCACCAAAACATTATGATGTGTGTCATACATGCTAAAAATAGCAGATTCTTCCAAGGTGGTTCCTACTCTCATTTGCTCATGATTTTTACAATTGCCAACCATAAATGTCACTCCATAATTACCTCTGGTAAGTCTGGAATTACCATTGCCGGTGAAACTACCTCATTCCCTTATGGCTAATTACAAATTACAAAAAATAAAATAGAATAAATACAATATTGGGATTTACAAGGTTAATGGCACCTTATCCCAACAGGTTGCACCAAGGAACTCAACTTTGATAACAATTGTTAGAATACATAGATATACTGAGAATGGCATGAATTAGTATATACCAAAACTTATTCCAATTTAACTTTGTCAACCAAATCTTCTAACTACCTTAAACAAATGATCAAAAAATTAAACAATTTAAAGCACAACACATAAGTGCACAACCACAACATCAGATTTACATGGAAAATCCAAGAAGGGAAAAACCACAGTGAGCAAGCTACTTGGATCTATTAGGATTGGAAATTTTTGCCTAAGCCATATTCAAGTTTTTTCCCAAACCCTAAATTCCACAATCCATTAGAACATGCTTACCCTTTGCATAATCCATCTTTATATCATTTGTCATCCTTGCATTCAATCCATTTCCCAATGAGTATGTGAAATTTCCTTGCAGATCATATGATACACCTTTTACTGTGGTCCCGCAGAGCTAAAAAGTAAGCCCTAACTTTTCTTGTAGGGACATGGGAGTCAATGACAGGTTTAAAATAGCTACCGTAATACTGTAGGAAAGCAGGGACTAGGCCAGCAGGTTGGTAGGAGACATAGAATGTGAAATTAATGTTCACCACAGCCCCATGATGGATAGGATGGAGTAGCTGTGAGCTTGTGGTGTGAACATTCTTGCTAACCAGTTGATACTGTGATACTAGGAAGTAACTTTGGTAGTCAATGATTTTGTTGCGGGCTAGTGGAGACAACTAATGTAACATTAAACTGGCCATCGTACCCCCGCCAATGCAATTTTAAGAGCTTGCGGGTTTATGACAGACATAAAGTAAAAGCAATAGTGACCACCATAATCCCACAGTGGTTAAGTCTAAAGGCTTGCAAGGTAGTGGCAACGACTAGAAGAGACAAGACATATCCTTCCACCTCATAGGTGTGACTTCACTAAGCTCGCAGGGTAGTGGTAAATAACAAATGACAAGAAATAACCATCAAAGTGTCACCATGGTCTGACAACAAGGTTAAATAGGTGGTTGTAGTATTGCGGTGGATAATTGAATGTCGAGATGAGTATCCTACCATCCCAGAGTGGTCATCATTTATGATAGTGGATGTGCGGTAACCATTGAAATGACTGCAAATTGGGTGAAACATTATATCCCTCTGATCTATGTAGATCAACAGTCTATGTTTGAAGTAGTGTATGCATGTAGATTTTCCAATCTCCTAGGACAAATAGAGTAATGATGAGGTAACTAGCACCATTTCAAAATAAATCTTGAGTTTTAGCTCATTTCAGTCACTTAGAAGAATTTAGAAAAGCCACATAAGAAAGAGATTCAAGGTCTAGATTGAAGCTTTAGTTTCTCACAACTAGGTGTGTTCATTTTGTGCTTATCTTTGTTTCAAATGCTATAATCTGTGTATAAATTAGTTTGTAAGTTTGGTAAATCAAGAAAATAGACAAAATCCTAGCTCAGTAGATTCATACACAATGGCACCCAAGAAGTCTAAATCTACAAGTAAGAAGGTTGAACCATTTGTTCCCAAGAAATGGCCCCTTCAACAATTCTTGATGGATATTCTACCTAAGTCAATTGACAAAGGGTATAAGAAGATATTCAAAGATGTGGAAGAGGGGTGTTGAGACACTAGAGTCCCTATCTTAGGTTGGAACCTCTTTTGGTACTTGTGTGAGAAGAAAGATGGATAGGGTTCAATTTCCAACCTATGGATTCTAAATTTGGCTAAGCTTGTAGTACCAAATGTGTTCATTGGTGTTGAGTTGATCAGAGTACTATCACAATACTATCATTCATCTACCAGAATACTAAGATTTCCAAATGGGTCACCCTTAGTGGCTGTGGACAAAAATACAATCATTGATTGCTTCATTCTCAATAAGCAAGCTCTCACAAAGGTTGATTTGCAAAAAAGTGAATATGAATATACTAGTATGAGGAAGACACACAAAAGTGATGAGTTGCCTATGTATATGAGAAAAGGGGAAAATAATAGAAGGATTTCAATCCCAACCAGTATTGTTGAGCCTTTCTCAGTTGATGACTTGGTTGTATATTTCAAAAGGACATACTTTACTTTGTGCCAAGTGCTAGGTATTGATGCCCAAGATAGAATGCCAATTAGCATGATGATCATGGCTATGAGAATACAAAATCTAGAAGTTAATGTTGAGTATGGTTTTTCATCATTCATTGAGAAGAATTGTATGATGGATTATTACAGATAAAGGAAAACAAGACACCCATGGATTTCAAATATTATTCTTTTTTGTACCATTTAATATTGTATCAAAATAGGGGAAAGTGGCCCAACGGAATGGATTTAAGCATGGTGGATCAAAAGAAATAAAGACTGCCTACACAAAGCTAGTGTTACAAATAGGACAATCATTGCAAAAATTGTAATTATTTAGTATTCCATGATGATTTCACAATCAGGATAATGAATTCACTTGGGAACCTTTCTCCTAGATTGACCAAAGGGATCAGAAAAATGTTGAGGACTCTAGCTACTAAGCTAGAGCAAGGCCATACTCATAATTTTATTGATTGGTTTTTCCTCCTTGATCATACTATAATAAGATTCTATGGATGTACTCAGCCACCCATTGTGTTGCCAAAATTTGTGCTAGATAGACATGCATTTCTTGAGTTCATGTGGCAAATGCTCTGGATGGAGAAAGATGTAATCAAAAAACAAAAGAAGGGCACATTTTATCCAGATTCCATTGTGTTTGGTGAATGGTCAATTGCCTCAGATACCTTGGAGGAACTACATGCCTACTTGAAGGTCAAATATTCTTTGAAATTAGAAATAGAGAGGGTCTATGACCCATAAGGACATATGAACATTGTCAGCCAAGTCATTCTCACCAGAGCTGGGATATCCGATCCAATCAATTTTGATGAAGATGTGATCAGAAATTGTGTCACTTTTGAAGAGGTGTATAATAGAAAAAGGAAATGGGAAATTGTGAAGAGGATTGAGGATGATAAAAGGAAGAAGAACCTAAATTTTCTTGGATTTTTTTGTTAAGGAGAATGACCCCTTGAAAAGTATAAATGTGATCATTGATAATTTTCAGAGAATTTATGACAAGTCTGAGAAGGAGCCTACAAAGTCTACCAAGCTCCTTGTGAAAAGGTCAATAAGAGTTATGATTCAAGGACCTACTCCTGATGCAATGTCAGTGCAAGATCCTACAATTCCTGATTCACCACCTTCAAAAAGGCAAAGAGTTGATGATGTTGCTCCACTAGTGCCATATGAAATGTCTTAACGAGTAGTTGACTTTGAGAAATTTGCCAGTATTTTGAGGTATATGGGAAAAGAAGAAGAGGAAGTTGATCAACCCCATTGTTGGTCAATAAATAGAGGCACACAAACCAAAGGCAAGAATGGATGAATAGACACAAGGTGAGCCTGAATTGCAAGAAGACGAAAGAGTTGTAGCTTCAATGAGATTCGTGGAAGATGATGACTTCATCAACACCCAAGAATTCAAGGATTTTTGGCTCAAATTGAAAATAAAAGAATTTTATGAGAAGGTTGAGATAAATAAAATGGGTATAGATGAGTCACAACATGATCAAATTGTATCCTAGACTTTGAAGGATTTGAAAATTGATGAAATAAATGTTAGCCCTGTTGAGGCTAGACAATTGGTCTTGAAAAGCAATATGTTGATCATCCCTGGCCTAGAACTAAAGAATTTTTTTTTCTTGGACCAAGTGAGAAACTAGGATGACCCCATGATGGTCCTTGAGTTTGATTATGAGGATGGTGTTAGTGGTGTTGCGTTCAACCCAAAAATAGAGACCTTAGTAATGTGGGCCACACAAAAGAACACCAACAAGCTAAGATTGCTTGATGTGGTCCAAGAGCCAAGAGGAATAGCCATGGTCAAAACATTGAAAGATACCTCATCCTTAGAAGTAGTAAATATCATAGTGCACTCTACAATGTTCACTAGAGCTACTATAAAAAACATGGAACAAAAGATGCTTGACTATGAAAAAAATTAGATTAAGATGAATCAAGAAATCAATAGACTATATTTGGAGAATGTGAGAGTGAAGAATCAACTCAAAGGAATTGGTGAGTCTCAAAGCCAAGAAATTGTCCCATATCAAGCCCTTGTGCCACAAGAAATTAGTGATAATATAGTCCCAGTTGATTAGATGAATTCTTTGAAGTTGAAATTAGAGAAAGAAAATGAAGATTTGAAGAAGCAAAATGCAAAGACAAAAGATGAGGCTAGATTGAAAACTCTTGAAGTGTTTGAGAATATTTTGGAGTATAGAGTGAAATTAGTTGTTGAGAAGTTGGGAGATGTGCATGAATGCTATTCTTCCTTGCCTCAAGCCATTGAACAATTAAAGGTCAATCTTTCTGTTTTGCATCCAATGTATAAGAAATGGCAACTAGCACACCATACACTGATCACTCTATGCAAAGTTCTACAAAGGGATCTAGGTGCTCCTACTACTCTAAAGCCAACGGAGAAAATGGTAAAGATGATTTTGGATGAATTTCAGTATGTGAATGGTGAAAGTTAGAAAATGCAGGCAAAGATTGATTCTTTTGCTACTTTCAAGAACCAATTCATTCCTTCAATCCTAACAGAGGATAAATAGATCAAAGGATTTGATGCATGGAAAAATGAATATGGTCAAACAGTTTCTCAGGTCATTGATTTCTTGAAAAAGGATGAAGACATCAAAATTCTCAGTTTCAATGTGCTTCTGGATAGAGTGATTGCTCTGGATGTTGGATATGCAAAGTTCATCATTGATGTCAAAGTGATGCTAGATAAGAGATGGAAAGATCACCAGGCTAATATGCTCCAGATCCAGGAATATAAGTGGCCTAGTGATTGTGTTGTATATCAATTAGAGCAACAATATTTGACAACTGAAGAATGAGCAGGCCAAATATGTAGTGGAGAAATGAGAATCAAGTTGGTGTCAGCTTAGCACCAACAAATCTTGGATGTTCTCCTGTTTTGTCTCTTTCTTGTTTTATGCTTTTCAAAATGTATTGAAAAATATATTTGGCAGTCTTTTTAAGACTTGTCAGAAAGTATATATTGTAATAGGTCATATTAAGGGGTGGGTATATGAAAATTCATTTTTTGAATGTGAAAGGTCTAAAGCTTGTAGATTTCTTCACCCCTATAAGAAGGAAATCAAGACCTTGGGAAAATCTCTCTGGGAAATTGATTTTGGAAAGAGACATTGTAAGGCTTGTTCTTCAAAGGAATATCAATAAAGTAAACTACATTTCTCTGGTGCCATATATATAGTTCTCAATTGCTTGTTGAATGTTGCTTCATTTAATATGGTTGTCTCCATTTTAGTTTTCTCCTTGTTATTTGAATTAGCATATCAATTATATGTCTAGCTTGTCAAAGCATATTTCATGTTTTGGGTGATTTATTTGATAGGGGTTCCTCAAGTAGGAATTAAATTCCATTGAATAGATCACTATAATTTGGAGGATCCAATTTTGATAACTAAGTAGAGTCAGATAAAAAATATCTTGCATGTTTATGCTAGTCATAGACACTTCCATGCTGACTAATTAAAATTGTTGTTGGATAGAAAACACAAATCTTTCATTGAATAGACTCCATTACCCAGAAGGCACTGGTCAATTTTTTTCCAAAATCATTTCCTTGTATCATATTCAAAATTCAAAATTTTAATTTTTTGTTTGTAGGAATAGGAGTTGTGGTAGAATGGAAATAACCTATTCAAGTTACATGTTGAATCTTAATTATGTTAAGGTTGGATGATTTAATTGATAAAATTTCATATAATCCATAATCTACTTATAATTCACCAACAAATTTGAAGAAGTGATTAATCATTGGTGAACAAAAGGTAACACCCACCTAGGCAAAGCAGAACCTAAAGTGCAGAGAATCCTAACCACTTGGGTTAATTCTGTTAGTTGGCCAAATTGGTTGCATAACCTAATCATAAAGCTTGGCATCCTTTTAGGTTTTTGCATACTACAAATTTGAGAACCAACAAATTGGTGACTCTATTGGGGAGTTGCAAAGAATTCATTTTCTTGGAGATTTGGAATACCAAGAGACAACTTCAATATTTTCCTCTTTTTTAAAAAGGAGGTGGTAGTTCTAGATAAAAATATCTAAAGATATCAATTACAAAAGTAAAGCAATATAATATCATAGCTCTCCAACATGGATGGCAGAAGGTCCCAACAAAATCTGAATAATAAAAATTAGAAGTTCGTGGAAAAGAACAAAGAGGGTTCAAAACCTTTATCCACTACAGGTGCATCTACTAGTGATGGAACAAATCTAATAAATGAACCCATTGTTTCACAAACCCATGAGGATTTGCAAGCTAATAAAATAAATGTTTCAGAACAATCTTATACTATATATAATAGCCATATAATTGAAACACAAGTGGGTAAAAGTGAACGATTTCAACCCAAGAATCTTTTCAATATTAATGAGTCTCAAAAAGAATTTGAAGATTGCCTGCAAGTAGATATGAGATATAATGAGGCTAAAAGATACTATGAGCAAAGAATGGCACAACAATATGTTGAGAGATCACAGCAAGGGTTTGTGGAACAAACTTTTAGGATAGTAAGGTTTGCAGATGCCAATTCTATTTCAACTTCCAAAGGGAGATTCACTAACCAAGAGTTAAAATAAAATGTGGATCAGTTGCAAGAACAAGTTCAAAAGATTAAATTTATGAGAAGATAAGAAGAGTTGGAACAAGAGTTACTTCAATTGAATTCTCAGCCTGTTAAAAATGCCCTGCAACATAGATCAATAAATAATCAAGTTACTTCTGAAAATATAACTGGACATTTGGTCTCAAAGGAAACACATAATGTAATTGGAAGGCATGGCAATGTAGGTAATGTTTGACATGTACAAACCAATGTTCATACAATGCCAATGTTAAACCCTGCAAATATTATAGTGGTGTCTGTTGTCTCTCAGGTTTGCACCCTAGCCGCAGTTGTAAAACCTCAGTAATCTGGAGAAACATGGGAATGATCTCAAAGTGTGGGACCTTGCAATGTGAGATCAGACCTCTGGAGAAGGTCAGCTTCCTTTAATTGGTTATCACCTAAAACTACTGGATCTTCAGAGGAAAAGGGAGGAAAAATGTATATTTTTCTTTTAAAAAAAAAAGATGAAACAAAAAAACTTGAAAGTAAAGGGGTGATTCACCAAGTTAAATAAAAGAATGCTCATAGTACTAAGAAAATGCACAACATAACCAGATATAGCAAGTAAACATACACAAATTCAAATGATTTTTAGCAGAGGTGAGAAACAAGATGGTTGAGAGGAATAGAATGTTCACAGACAACCATATGCAAGTTCACACTGAATTGGAAAATCAGTAAAAGAGGTAAAATAACTTGCATATATTCAATAAGAAGGCATAGTTATAGTAGCAGAAAGCTCTATTTCAAAACAAAAAGAATGATTACTAAAAATTTCCAACCCTATTTACATCTAATCCTGCTGCTTATATAGCATTTACAAATTGCCCTTTAGTTACAAAAATTTGCCTCATGAGCTGTAACAAGAAAATATGTATCACTGAAAGAATGTTCATCTGCAAGAAGTTATGGCATGAAATATCTAGAACAGGGGCAGATGGAAGATATTTTGAATCTTCAATGCAAGCTGCTACATCATCAATCTGCACCCATAAATGCCACAAATATCTGTATCTGTATATCTCAAATTCGTCACTGAAATGTCTAGTCAATTGAGCATGCAAATCCAGATTCAAAATTTGAAAGTGAGAATATTCTTCTCAAAGTCCACCAGATTAAAGAGGAGGCAAAAATAAGAAATTTTGCCTTTTGAAGCATGTCAAAATTCACTAGAATGAGGGAGATATCCACGGTCAAAGCTACGATCAAGTTCTGCATGTGTATATTGCTTTGCATATCTGTGCTTGTTGTCTTGCTGTATTTTGCAATTGCATATACAAGCGCTCATGCACTCGACTGCAACTTTCACTTATGCATTTATGCAATTTCCCTCGTTTTGCATATTCAAATTGTCTTGCATATGCAATTACATGTGCCCTTTGTATGTGCTTTGAATCTCCTTTTGCATATGCATTTGCCTTTGTATTACCTTTCACATCTACCACCCCTGTCACATGGCACCACATGATTCACTGCTGATCTGAACTGAGAAGCATCACTGATCAATTGTATCCTTCTTATCGGTCATCGAAATGACTTAAAATAGACCAGCTGATGCACCTTGTCATGCTGAAAACTATTTGCATGTGCCCCTTTGTATATTGATTGTATGTAAGATACAACTAACCATGTATACAATGCAGAACTCAAAGGAGACCATCAACTATATTGGAACTATAGAATAGGTCTAGCCTTTGCACCTTTTCCCTTTGCATATCAGCATATACAATGCACCTCAACATGTAAATTGCGGACTTAATGTTGAATATGCCAAATTTGATTTTCAAGTCAGGTCCGCCTTGTATATCACTGTTGTATCTAACCTTGGTATATCGCCTTGTATGTATGCATCTTTTGACCTTATATATGCAGATATACAATGCGGACCCCAAAATGATTATCTGCTGCATTTGATTGCCCAGTCGGGTCTGGACTTTGCATGTTTTCCATTTGTATGTTGGCCTTGTATATCGCATATACAATGTGAATATACAAGCAAAACTATATATAATCACTTTGCACATTGCAAACATGCATCTGACCTTGTATGCTACCATTGTATATTCCCTTGTATGTATCCTTTGTATGTGCAAACATACAATGCAAACATACAAGCAAAGATGCAAACAACATCTGCCTTTATAAAATAGATTGTATATTCTTTTAGTTCCAGGATTTGTATCTCAGGAATGCATATTCACTTTGTATATGCGATTGTATGTGCAAAGATACAATCTCATATACATACATTTGGTGGGCCCCAACCTTTGTATGTCCTTTATTTGCTGCCTTGTATATACAAAATGCAATGTATCTCTCTCGATATACAATCACCTTTGTATTCAGACCTTTGCATATGCCATTGCCTTGTACCCCTCATCGGCCCATCATAAAGACCTTAGAATTAGCTACTAATGGTTATTGTTAGGGCGATGACTTTTGTATCCTTCCCCCTTGCCTTTCATATTTATTTGCATCTTCATTGGCCCATCGGCAGGACCACAAATTCAGCTGCCGATGGTTATTGTCTAGTTGAAAAGCATTGAATGTGACCCTTGTATATTCCCCCTTGCATGTTTCTTTTGTATCTACGAATTGTATATTCATATTGTATATGCAAACATACAATGTAAACATACAAGTAAACATACAATGTATATTTAGATAAAAATGACTAAGTATAAAACTGAGAACTATTTGTGATGGAAAGGTCCTGGAGACAAAAGAGTTATGGGTTTTTTTGGGTTTTCTTTAAGGATTCTTTAGGCAAGATTTTGGGATTTTTGGCAAGGCATAGCATGAGTATTTGGCAGATTTAATCCTTATAGGGTCATTTTCTAAAGGATTTTCAATGAATATACAAGATGAACTATTTAGCTCTGGACAGAGGAAAATAAGTCAACAATTTGGTGACTTCTATGGGATGTTTGTTTGCTAAACATAAGATCAGTGGCCTTATAGATCCATTGGGCATAGGGTCATATAGAGACTAAAAATATATCTTTGACAATCAATCATGCCCTTAGAAACTCAGCAAAGCAATAATGAAGAACACTTGGAAGACCAAAACCAAAACAAAATGCTGAAAGCA
This sequence comes from Cunninghamia lanceolata, assembly GCA_027924645.1. NCBI lineage: Eukaryota > Viridiplantae > Streptophyta > Pinopsida > Cupressales > Cupressaceae > Cunninghamia > Cunninghamia lanceolata. Next base: position 10,365,510 of record BSBN01000419.1, on the reverse strand, counting down.
ACTCCTCTAACTGTGCTAGACAACACTTAGGGAAAATAAAAGGCATCTAAACTATTGTGCAGCAACACTTATTGAAAGCAAGAAACCTAATCTACTGATTTACAAGGTAAGTCATACCTCAAAAAACTTCTTTAGGTGTATCACATTAACTGGGATAAGCAAATTTTCTCCATCCATGCTTGATAATTGAAATGCATTGTACTCCTTGTATTTAGTAATGATAAATGGGCTGCTCCACATGCTGTCAAATTTGGAGTGCTTCCCTAGCATGCTTTTCAAATCATCCCATTTGAGCACCATATCACCCTCCCTAAAAATTTTGGGAGTGGCTTTCTTATCAAAATTTCTTTTTGTCTGAAGATGATGATATTCCATAGCTTTTATTGCCTTATCTCTTATTTCTTCAAGCTCCATAAGTTGAGCATATCTGACAGCCATGGGATTCTCTTCTTCAAACATCTCCAGTTGATTCATGATATCAAGTGCTGGTAGCTCCACAGATATAGGCAATCTTGCCTCTTTCCCATAAACTAGCGTATATGGGGAGTTTCCAATAGACCTCTTGGGAGTTATTCTATCATCCCATAAGGCATATTTCAAATTAGTGTGCCAGGTCCTCTGGTTGTCCTCCATTGATCTTTTAATAATCCTTATGAGGTTCTTATTTGTAGATTTAGCCAAACCATTACCCTGTGGGTAATAATTTGATGAAGTATTCAAATAGATTCCATTCTTCATAGCCCAGTCAGTTATCCTCAATCCAACAAAGGCTAAAGCGTTGTCTGAGATAATTGACTCAAGCACTCCAAATTTGGATACCAAATCATGATAAAAATTCAAGATAGTATTCTCATTGGATTCCTTTAGAGCCACTGCTTCAATCCACCTTGTGAAATACTCTATAACTATGAGTATCCACCTATGGCCTACACTTGATGGTGGGTTAATGGGACCTATAAAGTCAATGCCCCATCTCATGAAAGGGTTGTTCTACTTGAATTGGCTACAGAGGTAAAGTTGGCAACCTTTCTTTGCCTGCAAAATTGGCACATTTTACACATTTTCTAGCCCATGCATGAGCATCCTTGAATAAATTGGGCCAGTAATATCTAGCTCTCATTACTTTCCAAGCAGTAGTCCTTGGGGCAAAATGGCCCCCTGTTGTTCCATCATGAAACTCATGCAGCACCTTGTCAGTTTGATTATTGTCAATGCATCTTAACAACACACCATTTAAGAATTTTTTGAAAAGGATACCATTTATTAAAACATATGGAATGGACTGCAATCTAAAATACCTTCTCTTGGTTCTATCTAAACCTACTAGACATTCACCAATTTGCAAAAAATGAGTCATGTTATTAACCCAACTTGTACCCTCTGTTGTTGTATCATTCTGATGTTCATCTTCAATGGTCAGAAGCATCTCCTCTTCTTTTCCTATTTCATTCTCAGAACTAGTAGGAAGCTGTTCACTGGGTCTTCTACCTCTGACAAGCTTGGTTATCTTGATATCTACATCATACTCCATGACTTTGGTAATCCAACCAGCCCTTTTCTCATTTACATCCTTACCTAACAGGAACTCTTTCACGCTAGGGTGAGCAACCAGAAAATGTATCTTATTATTAGAAATAAGATGCCTAAACTTCTTGAGGCCCCTTACCACTGCAAGTACATGTTTTTCAATGAAGCTATACCTCTGTTCATACTCCTCCAGTCCCTAACTAAAGAAAACAATTGGCTGCTCAAAGCCTTCACCTTGTTGTTGTACCAGAATTGTAGAAATTGTATCCAGAGCACCATAAGCATACAAGATAAAATCTTTTGAGAAATTGAGATTTACCAGAGTTGGTCCATTCAATAACACCTCTCTTATTGACTCAAAGCTGGGTTTGGCCTCTTTTGTCCAACTAAAAACTCTATTTTTCTTTAACATAGAGGTCAATGGCTTGAATAGATTTGCAATGTTAGGTATAAATCTTCACGAAAAATTAATTCTACCAATAAAACTTTACAACCCTTTCTTGTGACTGGGTAAAGGCAACTCCAAAATAGCCCTTACTCTTTCTGCATCAATGGTAATTCCCTCCTTTGACACAACATGTCTTAAAAGCTTGCCTTCATGCACAGTGAAAATGCATTTCTTGGGATTGAGAGATATCCCAAACTCTTTACATCTCTCGAATACTTGTCTCAAGTGGAATAAATGTTTAGCTACATCCTTAGAAAAAACTATGATGTCATCAAGGTATACCAACACCAATTTATATAGCAAACCCCTAAAAGCCATATCCATAGCTCTCTGAAAAGTAGAGCCAGCATTTGACAAACCAAAAGGCATCCTTTTGTAGGCCATGGTGCCCCATTTAGTAGTAAAAGTGGTTTTAAATTGATCTTCCTCCTTGATTAACACTTGATTATAACCGGAATATCCATCAAGCAAGGATAATCTTTCTGAACCAGCCACTACTTGCAAAATTTGCTCCATTGAGGGCAGCATTTAGTGGTCTTTCAAAGAGGCTCTGTTAAGGTCTCTAAGGTCAACACACAACCTAATCTCTCCATTCTTCTTCCTTACAGGAACAAGATTGGAGACCCAAGAAGTATGCTTGATTAGAAAAATGATGTTTCCCTCAATCAGCTTGGTTAATTCTTTAATCATTAGAGGCTCAAGCTTTAGATTTAAAGGTCTTTGTTTATGCCTCATAAGTTTTGTACCTAGTTCTAACTCTATAGTATGCTGGGCAATATGAGGGTCAACCCTTTTAGGTCTGAGTAATCCCAAGCAAAAACGTCTTCAAACTCTTGACAAAGGGCAACAAAAGCTTTCCTATCCTCAAGCAAACAGAATTTACCAATTTTGAGAAGCATACCCTTAAAAATTTCTAGCTCCACATAATGTTCCTCTTTGACTTGCATATAGGTTTTTCTCTTCTTCAACTAATCATCAGTACCAAAAAAGGATTCCAAGGTTACTAATCCTCTGGGCAACTTATTAGTCCTTAATTGGACAATTTGATGTTCACCATATTGGTGTTTCAGTTTATCCTGACTCATTACGGAAAACTCGTCCTCTTCTAACAGTAACCATAGAATTTGCTCATCACTCTCAAAAACCTGCCAATAAATATTATTGTCAGGGATAGAGGGCCTGTCAACTATTTTCACATGAGGCTGTACCTTCTCTCTTTGAATATCATTGGGGATGTCAAACTAGGCCCCAATTGTGGCTAACTTATCTGCATGATAGTTCTGATTTCTTGGAATAGAGATTAGATTGAAAGCATCGAACTCCTTAATCATATCTCATACCCTATGCTTGTAGCATTTCAAAACATCATTCTTTCTAACATGTAGCCCTCTCACCTGATTTACAATGAGTTCATTGTCACCATACACCTGCAAACAACCAACTTTCCTATTTTTTACCCATTGTAAACCTTGAATCAACCCCTCATACTTAGCAGTGTTATTTGTACGTGAAAAAGCAAAATGGAAAGCAGAATAATATCTTTCACCTTATGGAGACAAGCATTGCACCACCACTAGATCCATTCCTATTCCTAGAGCCATCAAAGTACATTTTCCATACCTCATTTTTCTATTGTGTATGCTATTCAACATCCTTTACCAGGCTTGGAACTAATGTTTCAGGCTCATGTAGTATGTAAACCCCCATACCAGTTTCTTGGATGTGCCCCTTAGGATCATCTACAACATTGTTTAAGGCCCATTTCTTTAACAACACTTTTGGTATACTTTTGACTTGCAGTTCTTGAGTACCAACAAGTTCAGGATTATCAGAAATAATACAATTTGCATTAACAACACTCGGTACATAAGGCTCTATGTGATATTTAGCAACTAATTTAGATTTTAGGGTCACTTTTGTGCCATATCTGGTCCTAAAGAACATGTGGGACCAATCTGAAGATAAATATCTCCTATCTTGGCTGTGAACTCTCTTAACAAACACATAGCAAAATAAGGAGGTAAATCTATGATGAACACCTCCTGGGAAATGGAAACATTTGGGCAAGTGTGCAAAGTGAGACTTAGATCTTTTATTACACCTATAGTATTAATAGTTGTGCCATCTAGTTGGAGTACACCCTTCTCCAGGGGTTGGTACTTCAATCCTAATTGGTCTATAATCTATTTTGGCATTATAGAACTACTTGCACCACTATCCACCATGCAGTTATGTATTAACTTGTCTCTAAATATTAATGACACAAAAAATGGGAGTGCTTTAGCAGTTTTATTTGGCTGTTTGTTATTGTCCTGGGATGAATTGGTAAGGATAGCCCTAGTTGGGTCAACAGTTGCATCATTGGATACTTTTAAATCAGATAAGGTAGATTACAACATATCCTTTTGGCCTGGGATGGTTAGGGAATCCCACATAGATATTGTCACATTCATCTTCTTCATATTTTCAATGATATTAACAAGTGGAGTGACATGTACCCTCTGTTATGATTATGTAGCAGCAATATTAACCTGCAAATGAGGTTGTTCCCTTGTAGTTGCTTGTGTATTCCTTTGCAAAATATGGGGCATCTGGGAAGCAGAAGGATCAGCAAGTCCTTTTCCTTTATTTGCTACTTCATCTATCTCATAACCTGTCCTTTTAGCTCTGGTATTTGCTACAATTGAGGTATCATCTCTGTTTATGCCACATAATTCATCTCCCTACCAATTTATGAAGGTAAAATCATTCTGAGGCTATTCTACCTATTGTATAGCCCCATCATTTAGTGTGTTTGGCTGTGAAGCTACAATATTTTGCACCATTAGAGCCTGATTTATCACTCCATTTGAACAGGCTACCTGACTGTGTGGTTGATTGCATGGAAAACATCATTCATACTTAGCTACAATGTTATTCTGAATAGAGACAAGGTCCTTAACTACATTAATGGACATAGGATTGTAAGGCTAGAAAGGCCTCTAGTTCACATTTTGCCTAGTACCCTAGTAATTGCTTTGATAAGGTGGCCTATTAGCATGGTATGGTTGGTTTTGCCCTTGATAAGGCTAATTTTGCCCTTGGCTGTGTTGCTAATAAGGCTATCTATTCTAGGACTGCTACTTTTTGATGTTGACCAGTTCATTTCCAAAAGTTTGCAAGATGTTCTCCATTTTTTGTTGGCTATTTTTGATCTCTTTTAACTCTTGAGATGAGCTAGAAACAATAGTTTCAAAATTGGCAGTATTTGGCAATGCTACTACAGTAGGTAAAGGGGCAAAATATAGGATTGACAAGGGCATTGAAGCTTGAATCTTAGGGAAAATGGGCATTGGTGGTCTAGGTGCTATTTTCCTAGCCTGAATCAAGTTGTTTTCTGCTCTAATAGCTATTTCATATGCATCAGGTAGACTTGTACCTCCCAATGACTGAATCATTACTGAAATATCACTATTTAAAGCTTTCTAAAAATACATAAAAGCATATTCTAATGGAGGCCTTACCATGGCAAGAATTTTGTCCCATGTCTTCTGAAATTGGAAGTTGAAATCCATCATTTACTCATGGGGAGCTCTCTTTATTGTAGTCATTTGTTCAACCAGCGATAAGTTATCTGACTTATCCTGAAATTGTTTGTTCAATTTATCACCCAGATTATCCCAAGTTCCTATGGTCTATACTGGTAAACTCTTGAACCACTGTAAAGCTTTTCCTTTAAAAGAAGCATCCAGCAGCCTGATGGCTACATTTTCTTAGGTTAAATGATGAACACCACATAGAGAAGCTACATCTCTAATGTGCTCAATTGGGGTAGTTTGATCCTCCCCTATGAAATAGGGCAAGCTCTTCAAAGCTGCCATGGGTATATTGTCATGCATTGTCAAATTCAATGGGTTGCCCCCATCAAAAGCCACAAATGGATGATTTCTTGCCATTGGAAAAGCTAGAGGTAGGTTTTCTTGAACCGATACAAGAGTTGCAAGTATTGTTGGCCTAAAACTTGGTGGGGTTGATTGTACTCTTTTGGAAACTGGAGTCCTTACCACAGCTCTACTCTGTCTTCTAGGTGGAGATAACTGCAAGTAATCAAATGAACTCAAACTCTAAGTTTGTCTTTTTCTCATAAAATGTAATAGAAGCACTGACCTACTTGTCTTTCCTCAGTATGAGTCACTAGATATGTAGGTTTTAACCTCTTACAGGTCTGAAAATCACTAGTTACATATCAAAACCAGTAATAAAAAGTAGTATTTGATTGTTTTATAGTTTCATTATGTCCCATCGGGCATGCCAAAAATTGTTCTCTCATATTTACACCCTAGCTGCAGTTGTAAAACCTCAGCAATCTAGAGAAACATGGGAATGATCTCAAAGTGTGGGACCTTGTGAAGTGAGATAAGACCTCCAAAGAAGGCTGGCTTCCTTTAACTTGTTATCACCTAAAACTACTAGATCTTCAGAGGAAAAGGGAGGAGAAATATTTTTTTTTTAAGAAAAAGAAAGATGAAATAGAAAAACTTGAAAGTAAAGGGGTGATTCACCAAGTTGAATAAAAGAACCCTCACAGTACTGAGAAAATGCACAACATAACTAGATACAACAAGTAAACATACATAGATTCAAATGATTTTTAGCAGAGGTGAGAAACAAGATGGTTGAGAGGAACGTAATGTTCATAGACAACCATATGCAAGTTCACACTAAACTAGAAAATCAGTAAAAGAGGTAAAATAACTTGCATATATTCAATAAGAAGGCATAGTTATAGTAGCAGAAAGCTCTATTTGGAAACAGAAAGATTGAATACTAAAAATTTCCAAACCTATTTACATCTCATCCTACTGTGTATATAGCATTTACAAATTACCCTAATTCGGTTACAAAAATTTGCCTCATGAGCTGTAATAGGAAAATATCTATCATTGAAAGGACATCCATCTGCAAGAAGTTATGCTATGAAATATCTCGAATAGGGGTAGATGGAAGATATTTTGAATCTTCAATACAAGCTATTGCATCATCAATCTACACCCATAAATGCCACAAATATTTGCGTCTGTATATCTCAAATTGGTCGCTGAAACATCTAGTCGATTGAGCATGCAAATCTAGATTCAAAATTTGAAAGTGAGAATATCCTACTGAAAGTCCACCAGATGAAAGAGGTAAAAATAAGCAATTTTGCCTTTTGAAGCATGTTGAAATTCGCCAGAATGAGGGAGATATCTACGGTCAAAGCTACGGTGAACTGCATGTGTATATCACTTTGCATATCTGTGCTTGTTGTCTCACTATATTTTGCAATTATAGATACAAGCACTCATGCACTTGACTACATCTTTCACTTATGCATTTATGTGATTTCCCTCCTTTTGTATATCCAAATTGTTTTTCATATGCAATTGCATGTGCCCTTTGTATGTGCTTTGAATCTCCTTTCGCATATGCATTTGCCTTTGTATTACCTTTTGCATCTGCCGCCCTTGCCACGTGGCACCACCTGATTCACTGCTGAGATGAACTGAGAAGCATCGCTGATCAATCGCATCCTTCTTATCAGCTGTCAGAATGACTTAAAATAGAGTGGTTGATGCACCATGTCACGTTAAAAACTATTTGTATGTACCCCTTTGTATATTGACTGTATGTAAGATACAACCGACCATGTATACAATGCAGAACTCAAACAAGACCATCAACTATATTGGAACTGTAGAACAGGTCTAACCTTTACACCATTTCCCTTTGCATATCAGCATATACAATGCACCTTAACATGCAAACTGTGGACTTAACGCTGAATATGCCAAATTTGATTTTCAAGTCAGGTCTGCCTTGTATATCACCATTGTATCTGACCTTTGTATATCGCCTTGTATGTATGCTTCTTTTGACCTTGTATATGTAAATATACAATGTAGACCCCAAAATGATTATCCACTGCATTTGATTGCCCAGTCGGGTCCAAACTTTGCATGTTTTATATTTGTATGTTGGCCTTGTATATCGCATATACAATGTGAATATACAAGAAGAACTGTATACAATCACTTTGCACACTGCAAACATGCATTTGACCTTGTATGCTACTGTTGTATATTCCCTTGTATGTATCCTTTGTATGTACAAACATATAATGCAAACATACAAGCAAAGATGTAACCAACATCTGCCTTTATAAATCAGATTGTATATTCTTTTGGTTCTGGACTTTGTATCTCAGGAATGCATATTCGCTTTATATATGCGATTGTATGTGCAGAGATACAATTGCATATACATACATTTGGTGGGCCCCAACCTTTGTATGTCCTTTATTTGCTACCTGGTATATGCAGAATGCAATGTGTCTCGCCCGATATACAATCACCTTTGTATTCGGTCCTTTACATATACCATTGCTTTGTACCCCTCATCGACCCATTAGAAAGACCTTAGACTTAGCTGCCGATGGTTATTGTTACGGCGATGACTTTTGTATCTGTTAACCTATTTTTTGTCTGCCCAGAGTTAAATATTTCACGTTGCATTTTCTTTGAAAATACTTTAGAAAATGACCCTACAGAGCTTAAATCCTTCAAATATTCATATTGTGCCTTGCAAAAAATCCCAAAAATCTCACCTTGAGAATCTTTGCCAAAAACCCAAAAAAACCTAGAAATCTTTTGGCTTCAAGTTTTTACCATTGCAAAGATTTCTCAATTTTATACTTAGTATTTGTATATGCAATTTTGAATGTATGTTTGCATGTACATTCGCAATTGTATGTTCAAATGTACAATCGCACATACAAAGGCTTTTGTATATCGGCAACATACAAGTGCAATATACAATGAAAAGATGCAAGTCATACATACAAGAGTGAATGAACAGTGTAATGTACATTGGTGGAATATAAGAAAAATATACAAAGGGGCACATAAAAAAGAGAATATATATCGGTGCACATGCAAGGTCGACATACAAGGCCAAAGATGCAATTGGTGGTGTCCGCTGAATGCACAATGCGATTGTATCTTACATACAAGTCGCATTGTATATGGGAGATACAAAGGGTCACATACAAGGAAGAGATGCAAAGGCTTTTGCATATCGGTGACATACAAAGGTGATTGTACGTCTGATATATAAGAAGAAATATACAAGTGAACAAGTGCAAAGTGGATGCGGCGAAGATAGTTAATTGCATTTGTAAGAAAGGTAGAGTCTGTGCATTGTATATTTCTTTGTATGTTCCCAACATATAATCAAAACATGTAAAGGAAAAATGTACAAGGCCAACATACATTTGGTGGGGCCCACAGACATACAAAATGCACATCGGGTGCATGCAAAGAAAATGTGCAAGGGAAAAGTATACAAACGGCGGGGCCCACCAGTTGCATATACAAGTGTGATTGTATGTTCGTACATACATAGGAATATACAATCTTAATGTGCATGGCCCGGACCCGAAAAGGTATGCATTATGGTTGAGAAAGGCTCAGGTTCGATTGAATGTATGTTTTTTGCTTGTATATTGCATTTGTATAATACGATATGCAAGCCGATATACATGGTGAACATACAAAGGAACATGAAAACCAGACCTGATTTAAAAGTCAATTTTGGCAAATTTAAAGGTGAAGTCTATGGCTTGTATATTAAGTTCATTGTATATTGCGATATACAAAAGAAATATACAAAGGGAAATATGCAAGGTGGACCTAATTGGGGAATCAAATATGGCGGATAGTCATTTTCGGGTTCGCAACTTGTATGTATGCTTTGCTTGTATGTGCCGATATGCAAAAGGAAAGATATAAAGGCTGGACTTGATGTCAAATTCAAGTTTGCTTCATAATCTTTTGAGTTCCAAATGGTTTGTATATTTGCAATTGTATGTTTGTATATACAATGCGATATGCAATGAAAAGATGCAAGGAGGAAGATGCAATTTTCAACGATGCTTCTCAAACCAACTCATCGACCAATCAGGTGATGACATGTGGCAGGGGCATACATGTAAAAGGTGATAGAAAATTAAAGGGGCCCACTCTTGTATGTAGCCATTGTATTTTATATACAAGTTGACATACAATTGAACATACAAAGACATTTCAAATGCCAAGTTGGATGCCAAATAAAAGCACATACAAGGCGCTTTGCATATGCAAAGGCAGTTTCAAAGGGGATTTCAGAGGCCAATACAAGTGTAGATACAAAGCAATATATACATACAATTGACTAAAACTTTGATGACCTATATCTTCCATGTCCTGGTGAATTTTGACATGATTCAAAAGGCAAAAATGCATGTGTTTGCCTCCTCTTTCATTTGGTGGAATTTTTAGGGAAATATTCTCACTTTTCAATTTTGGATCTAATGTTTCATATTTTGGGTGAGTGGAGGTTTCAGTGACTATTTTGGGTAGATACATATATTTCTTGCATTCTTTGCTACACAAAGATGAAGCAGCTCGCATTAATGACTGGAAATATCTCTTAAACTGCCATGTTTCAGATATTTCATGTATTCCTTATTGAAGATAACCATTGAAGCCACTTGCATTCAATGCTAAAATATCTTCCACCGATTCATGGGTGTAGATTGATGATGCAACAACTTGCATTGAAGACTTAGAATATCTCCCACCTACCCGATCCTAGATATTTTGACACCATAACTTCTACAGGTGGATGTCCTGGGAGGATTTTTTTCTGAGGTAGCTCTTGGAGTGAATTTTGTAACTGATTTAGGGCATTTTTGAAAATGATATATATACATAGGAATGAGATGTAAATAAGGTTGGAAATTTTTTGGCTTAGAGGCTTTCTATTTCCAAACAAAACTTTCTGCTACTATAACTAAGCTTTCTATTAAATATATGCAAGCTATTGTTACCTCTTTTACTAATTTTTAGTTTTAGTGTGAATCTTCATGTGATTGTCTATGAATATTTCATTCCTCTCAATCATTATGTTTCTCACCTTTGCTAGGATCATTTGAATATGTGTATGCTTACTTGTTGTATCTAGTTATGTTGTGCTTTTTCTCAGTTCTATGAAAGTTTCTTTTAATCAGTATGGTGCATCACCCTTACTTTTAGTTTTCCTATTTTTATCTTTCATTCAAAAAATATTCCTTCTCCCTTTTCCTCTAAAGATTTAGTAGTTTTAGGTGATATCTAGTCAAGGAAGTCAGCCTTCTCCAGAGGTCTAATCTCATTTTGCAAGGTCCCACACTTCAAGATTATTCCCATGTTACTTCATATTGCTAAGGTTTCACAACTGCATCAAGGGTACAAATCTAGGTGATAACAGTTTTTGGCACGCCCAGTGGGACTTGAGAGTTAGAGAAATAATCAAATACTATCTTTTACTACTAGTTTTGATGTACAGCCAGTGATTTTTAGACCTGTAAGAGATTAAAACTTACACATCTGGCGACTCATACTGAGGAAAGACAAGAAGATCAATTCTACTGTTACATTTTATGAGAAAGATTCAAACTCAGAGCTTAAGTTCATTTGATTACTTGCAGCTATCACCACCTAGAATACAGGGGAGAGTTGTAGCAAGGACTCCAGTTTCCAAAAGGATACAATCAACTCCACCAAGTTTTAGACCCGTAACACCTATAGTCCCTGTACCAACTCAAGTAATCCTACCTCTAGCTGCTCAAATGGCAAGGAATCAGCCATTTGTGGCTTTTGATGGGGGTAGGCCATTGAATTTGATAGTGCATGACATCATACCTATGGCAGCTTTGAAGAGTCTACCCTATTTCACAAGGGAGAATCAAACTACCACCATCAAGCACATTAGAGACGTGGATTCTCTATGTGGAGTTCATCATGTAACCCAAGAGAATGTAGCCATTAGGTTGCTGGCTACCTATTTCAAAGGAAAAGAATTACAATGGTTCAAGAGTTTACCAGTGCAAACCATAGGAACCTGGGATGATCTAGGTGATAAATTAAACAAGCAATTTAAGATAAATTAGACAAGTTGTCATTGGTTGAACAGATGACTAGAATAAAGAGAGCTCCCTAGAAGAAAATGATGGATTTCAACTTCATATTCCAGAAGACATGGGACAGAATTCTTGCTATGGTAAGGTCTCCATCAGAATATGTATTCTTGTATTTCTTGAAAGCCCTAAATAGTGATATTTCAGTGATGATACAGTCATTAGGAGGTACTAGTTTACCTAATGCATATGAAATAGCTATTAGAGCATAAAATAACCTGATTCAAGCCAGAAAAATAGTACCTAGACCACCAGTGCCCATTTTTCCTGAGATTCAAGCATCAATGCCTTTGCCCGTCCCATATTTTGCCCCTTGCCCTGCTATACCAGCATTGCCAAATACTGCCAATTCTAAACCTACTATTTCTAGCTCATTTCAAGAGTTAAAAGAGATAAAAATAGTCAACAAAAAATAGAGAATATTCTACAAACTTTTGGGAATGAGTTAGTAAACATAAAAAAGTAGCAATCCCAAAATAGACAGCCTTATCAGCAACCCAGTCAAGGGAAAAATTAACCTTATCAAGGGCAAAACCAACCATATCAAGCTAACATGCCACCATATCAAGGCAACTATCAAGGTCCCAGCTAGAATGTCAACCAAAGGCCTTTTCAGCCGTACAATCCAGCACCCGTTAATGCAGTTAGGGACCTTGTCCCTATTCAAAATAACCTTGCAGCTAAGTATGAATGGTGTTTCCCGTGCAATCAGCCACACAGTCAGGCAGCCTATTCAAATGTAGTGATAAATCAAGCACTAATGGTGTAAAATGTTGTGGTCTCACAACCAAACAACCCAAATGATGGGGCTGTATAGTAGCAAGAGCAGCCTCAAAATGATTCTGCCTTCATAAATTGGCAAGAAGGTGAATTCTGTGGTGTAAATAGAGATGATGCCTCAGTTGCAGTGAATACAAGAGCTAAAAAGAGGGGTTATGAGCCAAATCAATCAACAAACAAAGGAAAAAGACATGATGATGCTTCTACATCCCATGGTCCCCACATTTTACAATAAATACTTTAGCAACAACAAGGGAAATGCCTCATTTATAGGTTGATACTGTTGCTACAAAGTCACAACAAAAGGTACATGTCACTCCACCTTTCAATATTATTGAAAATATCAAGAAGATGAATGCGACAATGTCTATGTGGGATTCTCTAGCCATCCCAGGCCAAAAGGGGATGTTGCAATCTACCTTATCTGATTTGAAAGTGTCCAATGATACAACTTTTGACTCAACTAGGGTTGTCATTACCAATTTATCCTAGGACAATAATAAATAGCCAAACAAAAGTGCTAAACCATTCCCATTTTATGTGTCATTAATAATTGGAGACAAGTTAGTACATAACTATATGGTGGATAGTGGTGCAAGCAGTTTTGTGATGCCAAAATAGATTGCAGACGAACTAGGATTGAAATACTAGCCCCTTGAGAAGGGTGTACTCCAACTAGATGGCATAGCTATTAATACTGTAGGTGTGATTAAAGACCTAGGTCTCACTCTACACACTTGCCCAAATGTTTCTATTTTTTAGGAGGTGTTCATCATAGATTTGCCTCCCTATTTTGCCATGTGTTTATCAAAAGAGTTCATAGCCAAAATAGTAGGATACTTATCCTCAGACTAGTCCCACATGTTTTTCAAGACCAGATATGGCACAAAGGTGACCCTAAAGTTTGAATTACTTGCCAAACATCACATAGATCCTCACACACCAAGTGTTGTTAATACAAATTGCATTATTTCTAATAATCCTGAACTTGTTGCTACCCAAGAAATACAAGCTAAAAGTATACCAGAGGTACTATTAAGGGAATGGGCCTCAAAAAACATTGTAGATGATCCTGAGGGGCACATTCAAGAAGCTAGTATGGGGGTTTATATACTCCATGAGCCTGAAACAGAAGTTCCAAATCTAGTAAAGGATGCAAAACAATAGACAGAACAACAAAATGAGGTATGGAAAATGTATTTTGATGGCTCTAGGAATAGAAATGGATCTAGTGGTGGTGCAATGGTTGTGTCTCCACATGGTGACATATATTATTCTTCTTTCCGTTTTGCCTTCTCATGTACAAATAACACTGCTGAATATGAAGGGTTGATTTAAGGTTTGCAATGGGCAAGAAAGAGGAAAATTGGTTGTTTGCAGGGGTTTGGGGATAGTGAACTCATTGTGAATCAGGTGAGAGGGCTGCATGTTACAAAGAGTGATACTCTAAAATGCTACAAGCATAGGGTATGGAACATGATTGAAGAGTTTGATGCCTTCAATCTGATCTCTATTCTGAGAAATTAGAACTCCCATGCTGATAGGTTAGCTACAATTGGGGCCCAGTTTGATAGCCCAAGTGATATTCAAAGAGAAAAGGTGCAGCCTCACATGAAAATAGTTGATAGGCCCTCTATCCCTGATAATAATATTCATTGGTAGGTGCTTGAGAGTGATGAGTAGATTCTGTGTTTCCTGTTAGAGGAGGATGAGTTTCCTATGATGAATCGGGATAAACTCAAATAGTAATATGAGGATGGTCAAGTTATTTAGTTAAGGACAAACAAGCTACCCAAAGGATTGGTAACCTTGGAATCCATCTTTGGGACTGATGATCAGCTAAAGAAAAGTAAAACTAGCATGTAGGTAAAAGAGGAACACTACGAGGAGCTAAAAATTTTTAAGGGTAAGTTTCTTAAAATTGGTAAAATTTGTTTGCCTGAGGATAGGAGGGATTTTTTTCTCTTTGTCAAGAGTTTGAAGATGAGTTTGCATGGGATTATTCATACCTAAAAGGGTTTGACCCTAAAACCTATGAGGCAAAAACATAGGCCTTTAAATCCAAAACTTGAGCCTTTGGTGATTAAAGAGTTAACCAAGCTGATCAAGGGAAAGATCATTTTCCTGATCAAGCATACTTCTTGGGTCTCCAAACTTGTCCTTGTGAGAAAAAAGAATGGAGAGATTAGGTTGTGTGTCGACTTCAAAGACCTCAATAGAGCTGCCCTAAAAGATCACTACTCACTGCCCTCAATGGAGCAAATTTTGCAAGTAGTGGCTGGTTCTGAAAGATTCTCTTTCCTTGACAGATATTCTAGATATAATCAAGTGTTAGTCAAGGAGGAAGATAAATTTAAAACCAATTTTACTACCAAATGGGAACCATGGCCTACAAGAGAATGCCTTTTGGTTTGTCAAATGATGGTTCTACTTTTCAGAGAGCTATGGATGTGGCTTTTAAGGGTCTACTATATAAACTGGTGCTGGTGTACCTTGATGACATAACAATTTTTTTCAAGGACGCATCTGAACATATATCCCTCCTGAGGCTAGTATTTGATAGATGCAAAGAGTTTTGGATATCTCTCAATCCCAAGAAATGCATTTTGGCTATGCATGAAGGCAAGCTATTAGGGCACGTTGTGTCAAAAGAGGGAATTACAATTGATGCTAAAAGGGTAAGAGCTATTCTGGAACTACCTTTACCCAGTCATAAGAAGTGACTACAAAGTTTTATTGGCAGAATTAATTTTCTGCAAAAATTTATACCTAATGTTGCAAACTTATTGAAGCCTCTGACATCTATGTTGAAGAAAATATAGTTTTCAATTGGATGAAAGAGGCCAAACTTAGCTTTGAGTCCATAAAAGAGGCATTATCGGTTGCACCAACATTGGTAAATCCTGATTTCTCCAAAGATTTTATCTTGTATGCTTATGGCGGTCTAGACACAATCTCTGTGATTCTGGCACAGTAGCAGAGTGACGGCTTTGAACAGCGAATCGCTTTCTTTAGTCAGGGGCTGGAGGAGTATGAGAAGAGGTATAGCTTTGTTGAAAAACATGTCCTTACAATGGTAAGGGGTCTCAAGAAGTTTTGCAATCTGGTTTCTAATAACAAGATACATTTGATGATGGCTCACCTTAGCATGAAGGAGTTCCTGTTAGGTAAGGACGTGAATGAGAAAAGGGTTGGTTGGATCACCAAAGTCATGGAAAATGACATGGATATCAAGATAACAAAGCTTGTCAGAGGTAGAAGACTCAATGAACAGCTTGCTACTAGTTCTAAAAACAAAATAGAAAAAGAGGAGGACATGCTTTTGACCATTAAAGATGCACATCAAGATGATACATCAAAAATAGGCACAAGTTGGGTTAATAACATGACTCAATTTTTGCAAACTAGCAA
The DNA here is from genome assembly GCA_027924645.1 of Cunninghamia lanceolata. Classification (NCBI taxonomy): domain Eukaryota; kingdom Viridiplantae; phylum Streptophyta; class Pinopsida; order Cupressales; family Cupressaceae; genus Cunninghamia; species Cunninghamia lanceolata. The sequence goes on along the minus strand of BSBN01000419.1, from coordinate 10,349,332 downwards.
ATGTCCAGCAAGTTTAGATAGAACCAAGAGAAGGTATTTTAGACTACAATCCGTTCCATATTTTTTAATAAATGGCATCCTTTTCAAAAAGGATTTTAATGGTGTATTGTTAAGATGTATTAATAATGATCAAACTGACAAGGTGCTGCATGAGTTTCATGATGGAACAGTAGGGGGTCATTTTGCCGCAAAGACTACTTCTTGGAAAATAATGAGAGCTAGATATTACTAGCCCAAACAATTCAAGGATGCCCATGTATGGGCTAGAAAATGTGTAAAATGTGCTATTTTTGCAGGTAAAGAGAGGCTGCCAGCTTTACCTCTGTAGCCAATTCAAGTAGAACAACCCTTCATGAGATGGGGCATTGATTTTATAGGTCCCATTAACCCACCATCAAGTGCAGGCCATAGGTGGATACTTACAGCTACAGACTATTTCACAAGGTGGACTGAAGCAGTAGCCCTGAAGGAATCCAATGAAAATATTGTTTTGAATTTTTACCAAGATTTGATATCTAGATTTGGGGTGCCTGAGTCAATTATCTCAGACAATGGTTTAGCCTTTATTGGACTAAAGATAACTGACTAGGTTGTTAAGAATGGGATCTATTTGAATACTTCATCAAATTATTACTCACAGGGTAATGGTTTGGCTAAATCTACAAATAAGAATCTCATAAGGATCATTAAAAGATCAATGGAGGACAACCAGAGGACCTAACACACTAATCTAAAATATGCCTTATGGGTAGATAGAATAACTCCCAAGAGGTCAATTGGGAACTCCCCATATATGTTAGTTTATGGGAAAGAGGCAAGATTGCATATATCTATGGAGCTTCCAGCACTTGATATCATGAATCAGCTGGAGTTATTTGAAGAAGAGGATCCCATGGCTATCAGATATGCTCAACTTATGGAGCTTGAGGAAGTCAAAGACAAGGCTATAAAAACTATGGAGTATCATCAGCTTCAGACCAAAAGAAATTTTGATCAGAAGGCCACTCCCAGAATCTTTAGGGAGGGAGATATGGTGCTCAAATGGGATGAGTTGAAAAGCAGGCTAGGAAAGCACTCCAAGTTCAACAACATATGGAGTAGCCCATTTATTATTACTGAATGCAAGGAGCATAATGCATTTCAGCTATCAAATGTGGATGGAGAAAATCTGCCTATCCCAGTCAATGGGATACACTTGAAGATGTGTTTTGAGGTATGACTTACCTTGTAAAGTAGTAGATTAGATTTCTTGCTTTCAGTAAGTGTTGTTGCACAATAGTTTAGATCCCTTTTTGTTTTCCCTAAGTGTTGTCTAGCATAGTTGGAAGGGTTGCCTTCAACATTTTTGTCTTGGTTTGATCTTCCAAGTATCCTTCATGGTCAATATGCTGAGTTGCTAAGGTAAGAATTGTTTGTCAAGATATATTATTAGTCTCTATATGACTCCATACCCAATGGATGCTTAAGGCCACTGGTCTAATTGTTTAGCAGCCAAACATTCCATAGAAGTTGCCAAATTGTTGACCTATTTTTCCTCTGCCTAGAGTTAAATATTTCACCTTGCATTTTCCTTGAAAATCCTTTAGAAAATGACCATATAGGGTTTAGATCCTTCAAATATTCATACTGTGTCTTGCAAAAAATCCCAAAAATATCACCTTGAGAATCTTTTCCGAAAACCCAAAAAAACCCAGAAATCTTTTGGCTTCATATTTTTTCCATCGCATAGATTTCTCAATTTTATACTTAGTATTTGTATATGCAATTTTGAACGTATGTTTGCATGTACATTGACATTTGTATGTTCAAATGTACAATTGCACATATAAAGGCTTTTGTATATCGGTGACATACAAGTGCAATATACAATGAAAAGATGCAAGTCATACATACAAGAGTGAATGAACAGTGCAATGTACATCGGTGAGATACAATAAAAATATACAAAGAGGCACATACAAAAGAGAATGTATATCGGCATACATGCAAAGTCAACATATAATGCCAAAGATGCAATTGGTGGGATCCGTTGAATGCACAATGCGATTGTATCCTACATACAAGTCGCATTGTATATGCGAGATACAAAGGGTCACATACAAGGAAGAGATGGAAAGGCTTTTGCATATCGGTGACATACAAAGGCAATTGTACATCTGATATACAAGAAGAAATATACAAGTGAAGAAGTGCAAAGTGGACGCAGTGAAGATAGTTAATTGCATTTGTAAGAAAGGTGGAGTTCATGCATTGTATATTTCTTTATATGTTCCCAACATACAATCGAAACATGCAAAGGAAAAATGTACAGGGCTGACATACATTTGGTGGGGCCCATGGACATACAAAGTAGAATGCACATCAGGCACATGCAAAGAAAATGTGCAAGGGAAAAGTATACAAATAGCGGGGCCCACTAGTTGCATAAACAAGTGTGATTGTATGTTCACACATACACAGGAACATACATTCTTAATGTGCATGGCTCAGACCTGAAAAGGTATGCATTATGGTTGATAAAGGCTTTGGGTCCGATTGAATGTATTTTGTTTTCTTGTATATTGCATTTGTATAATGCAATATGCAAGCCGATATACATGCCGAACATACAAAGGAGCATGCAAACCAAACCTGATTTAAAAGTCAATTTTGGCAAATTCAAAGGTGAATTCCATGGCTTGTATATTAACTTCATTGTATATTGTGATATACAAAAGAAATATACAAAGGGAAATATGCAAGGTGGACCTGACTGGGGAATCAGATATGGCGGATAGTCATTTTGGGGTCTGTGACTTGTATGTATGTTTTGCTTGTATGTGCCGATGTGCAGAAGGAAAGATACAAAGGCTGGACCCAATGTCAAATTCAAGCTTGCTTCATAATCTTTTGAGTTCCATATGGTTTGTATATTTGCGATTGTATGTTTGTATATACAATGTGATATGCAAAGAAAAGATACAAGGAGGAAGATGCAATTTTTAGCGATGCTTCTCATACCATCTCAGTGACCAATCAAGTGATGACACATGGTAGGGGCATACATGTAAAAGGTGATACAAAAGTAAAGGGGCCTGCTCTTGTATGTAGATGTTGTATTTTATATACAAGGTGACATACAATTGAACATACAAAGACATTTCAAAGGCTGAGTTGGATGCTTAATAAAAGCACATACAAGGCTCTTTGCATATGCAAAGGTAGTTTCAGAGGGGGTTTCAAAGGCCAATACAAGTGCAGATGCAAAGCAATATATACATACAGTTGACCAAAGCTTTGACCGCCTATATCTTCCACGTCTTGGCAAATTTTGACATGATTCAAAAGGCAAAAATGTATGTTTTTGCCTCTTTCATTTAGCGGGCTTTTCAGGGGAATATTCTCACTTTTTAATTTTGGATCTGATGTTGCATATTTTGGGCAAGTGGATGTTTGAGTGACCATTTTACAGATATAGATATTTCTTGCATTCATTGTTGCACAAAGATGAAGCAGCTCACATTAATGACCGAAACTATCTCTTAAACCACCATGTTTCAGATATTTCATGTATTCCTTGTTGAAGATAACCATTGAAGCTACTCACATTCAATGCTAAAATATCTTCCATTGATTCATGGGTGTAGATCGATGATGCAGTAGCTTGCATTGAAGACTCAGAATATCTCCCACCTGCCTGGTTCTAGATATTTTAACACCATAACTTCTACAGGTGGATGTCCCGGGAGAATTTTTTTCTGAGGTAGCTCTTGGAGCGAATTTTGTAACCGATTTAGGGCATTTTTGAAAATGCTATATATATGTAGGAATGAGATGTAAATAAGGTTGGAATTTTTTTAGCTTAGATGCTTTCTGTTTCCAAACAAAACTTTTTGCTACTGTAACTGAGCTTTCTATTAAATATATGCAAGCTATTGTTACCTCTTTTACTGATTTTTAGTTTTAGTGTGAATCTTCATGTGATTGTTTGTGAATATTTCATTCCTCTCAATCATTATGTTTCTCACCTCTGCTAGGATCATTTGAATCTGTGTATGCTTACTTGTTGTATCTAGTTATGTTGTGCTTTTTCTCAGTTCTATGAAAGTTTCTTTTATTCAGTCTGGTGCATCACCCTTACTTTCAGTTTTCATATTTTTATCTTTCATACAAAAAATATTCCTTCTCCCTTTTCCTCTAAAGATTTAGTAGTTTTAGGTGATATCCAGTCAAGGAATTCAACATTCTCCAGAGGTCTGATCTCATTTCGCAAGGTCCCACACTTCAAGATCATTCCCATGTTACTTCAGATTGCTAAGGTTTCACAACTATAGTAAGGGTGCAAATCTGGGTGATAATAGTATCCTTCCCCCTTGCCTTGCATATTTCTTTGCATCTTCATCGACCCATCAGTGGGACCACAAATTTAGCCACCGATGGTTATTGTGTCACCGAAAAGCATTGAATGTGACCCTTGTATATTCCCCCTTGCATGTTTCTTTTGTATCTACGACTTGTATATTCATATTGTATATGCGAACATACAATGTGAACATACAAATAAACATACAATATATATGTAGATAAAAATACTACATATAAAACTAAGAACTATCTGCGATGGAAAGCTCATGTAGACAAAAGACTTCTGGGTTTTTTTGGGTTTTCTGTAAGGATTCTTCAGGAAAGATTTTGGGATTTTTCGCCAGGCATAGCATGAGTACTTAAAAGATTTAAGCCTTATATTGTCATTTTCTAAAGGATTTTCAAGGATTATACAAGGTAAACTATTTAGCTCTAGACAGAGGAAAATAGGTCAACAGTGTCTTAGGGTAATTCTTACCCTATTCCTCCTAGCCAAATTCAAGGATACAATCCATATGCAGGTCAATACATGTATCCATATCCGCCCCCTCCTCATAATGTACATGGTAACATGTATCATCCTGGAGGGATGCACCATAATGTTCAAGCTAATGTCAATCCTAGTTTAGGGATTAATTATAATGTGCATCTAGGTGTATACTAGTAGTCTCAATAGTAAGGACCTCAACAGAATCCTTATCAAACTAATTAGATACAAAATCCATTTGTAAGAGGCCCAATGAATGTGGATAGATTCAGATAGCTAGACTTTTTTAGCATCCAAGCATAGCCAAATGACATTGATAATAAGGTAATGAAATAGTTCCTAAATTTTCTAGTAACAAAGTTATCTCTACAGAAGATCTTATAAGATCATTTGAAACTATCATGGATAATTTTGAAATTGAACATGAAAATGTATATATGAAATTATTTGTGCAATCACTAGTTGATGATGTAAAGGATTGGTATAGAAATTTGCTAGATGCTTCAATTAGCACATGGGTTGAATTTAAAAGCTTGTTCAAGGAACAATATTATGATCATTTTGATCCCAAATTTGCCTTACATGAGCTAACCAATATTCAGAAGAATTAAAATGAATTTGTGGTAGACTTCAATTCTAGATTCGTGAAGGTTTTTAACAAGATCCCACATCAATTGAAACCTACAAATCTAATGTGTCTGGTCTTCTATTTGAATGCTTTTGATCCTAAAACAATATATGAGATTAGAACAAGAAGTCCACCAAGTCTTATAGATGCATTTAAAGCTTCTTTGAATATTAAAAAAATAGGAGAGCTTTAAGGAAGGCTGGTAGAAGGGATGAGCCTAGAATATTATAGAATCCTAAGGTGCATCAAAATAAGAAACTGAAAGAAGAAGACAAGTTGGAAAAGGTCTGGCATGCTGTTAAGGATTTATCATATAAGGTGGCATGAAATGAAAAAGGAATACCTTATGATAAATCAAACTATCACTGATGTTACAAGATATGCCATACATGACAAACTAGAATGATGGAATGCCTGTGGTTCAAGGTAAAAAGCAAAGTTTTAGTACAGACACACCAGATCCAATGAGGAGACATGGGACAAACATGGTAGATGATACTCCATGGTGTGTGCCTTGCAATTTGCCTCACTCTCCTGATTATTATGTTGTAGCATAGTCCATATAAGAAAATGCAATGTCATATAATTAGGAGAGAGATTAAGATACAATAAATATGTTGGCAGTTAGGCCATATGAATCATTAGACGTACAATAGTCATGTTGGTCAATAAGAGATATTCTCTGATCAGGAGGATAATAGCATAAGAGATACTCAAGTCCACTATGCAAAGTCACAATCAAATCAAACTCAATTGAGGAGGTCTACTGAAGAATAAATGAAGGAACTAATAGTTGCTACTATAGCACAAGCTAGGAGCAACTATAACCTCAAAAGAAGGATTGTCAGTGCTGATCAAGGTGTGCTAGGAAGTGTGTTCATGAAGAATCCATAGGTTGATAAAAGGATTGCCCCAGAACCACAAAGGGACGGTGAAAATAGAAACATGTAGAAGGCAACTCAAAAGTATGTCCCAAAAGATGCAACTAAGGTTGATCAAAACAAGATAAAGAGTGACCCCAAGCACCAAATAATAGAGGAAAAGAAACTTGCCAAAGCATAAGTGAGTAAAATAGAACCTCTAATAGGTATGCCCTTTTTTGACATAACTCAAGCTTCGTCTCAAGTCAAATTATCAGTCCCATTAATGGAAATGATGAAAAATGATGAGTATAGAGATAGTTCTATGAAATTGATTTCAAATGTGCCAAATAAGCATGAGTTTCAAGGCAAGGATCTTAATGACTTAGAAAAGAATAAGAAAAAAGTGAACAATGTCAAAGGAGAAGCTATGAAGATTCCTCAGATTTACTTGGGGACTACTTTGACAAAGAGTCCATCGCAAGTTGATCCCTTTTATGTTACACTGTTGATCAATAATAAATTGGTAAAAAATTGCATGATAGACTCAGGAGCTGCAATAAATATCATGCCAATAGAAGTTATGAAGGAACTGGGTATGTGGGTGGACTTCACATATGGAAAATGCTATGCAATAGATATTAGATCAATTCTTGTCATTGGTATCATGACAGATGTGGAGATAAAGCTTGTTGCCTATCTTGAAGCCACATACAAGACTGATATAACTCTGGTTGACATTCCACCATATTATGGCATGTTACTTTCAAGGCAATGTACCGCTGCAGTTGGTAGAAATGTCCAATTAGATCTCTCATGCAACCATACCTATAAATGGCAAAGAGGTCAAGCTATGCAGTGAACCGAGATCAGAGCAAGTGATGTATAGAATTGATCCAAATCAAATGAACTTTCTTGAAGCCATATACAAGACTGATATAACTATGGTTGACATTCCACCATATTATATGGCATGTTACTATCTGGTGGTGCCGACCTAGATTTTGGGTTTCAAGTATTCATCCGTAGGCTTTTTCATTTAAAACCCAAAAAATTTCTAAGTCCATTAGCAAGAGTAGACCTTTGTCTCAATGATCACGTTGTTCATAGTGGTTTGTTCCTTGCATCGGTGAGATGGTATGTTATGTTACTCTGATGGACAAGTCGGCATGACAATCTTCATTGGCGTGCTATGGATATGTCACTTCGACAGTTTGGGTCACATCGATATAGGTGAGTCATCAGCGTGACAATATGTATTGGCATGCTATGGAAATCTCCTTCCGATGTGTTGGGTCATTCCGCTGACCGGTGAGATAAGTGACATCTAGGTGTTGTGGATATGTCTCTTTAATAGTTTGGGTCACACCGACAAGGGTTTGGTATCAGCCTGACTAGTGACATTGGCATGCCTAGAGGATGTCGCTCTGATACTTGGGGTCACTCTGATAAGGTCTTGGCATCGGTGGGAGATGGAGCAATGGACCGTTAGTGGGTGGATCACTGGTCGCATTAGAGAAAAGTGTGTGACATTAAGTATACCCATGGTCTGGTATATAAGGCGATCAAAGGATCACTATAGGATGAATGTGGGATAATTAGATCTCATGAATATGAAAAGCCAGTGAAGGAAAAGCCTACCTGTATGGCGCGATCTCATTGATGGTGGGATTTTCTATGGTTTCGATGTGGATTTTCAACCTGTATGGATGGTTTTCGACCGCCAATCTTGCATATTTGGAGCCCAATTTTGTGGCTAAGTTTGAAGGTTGAAGCAAGTGTCTGTTGGTGCTATTTTTGCATGCTCATTCCACAGTCAACTGATTTTGCTACACAGTGATGGAAAAAACATCACATATGTTTGTTTGCTCGAGGTCTAGGTTGCTTCTGTTGGCGGTTTTCAGTATGGATCTGATTTCTTTAGCTACTGAATTTATTGAAGATCTGATTGTTTCGTTGAAAATCTTAAGAGGATGATCTATGCATTTATGAAGTTTGTTAGTGTGTAGGTGGCCAGAAGCTTGTGTGCTCCTTAAAAATCTATTAATTGCCATTTTATGGGGGTTGGATGTGTTTTGGGTTTTTTTCTACTTTGACCTTGAACACAAGGTGTTCATGTTTTGAAAGGCATTTTTTGTTGCAGATTCGGTCCTTGATTTGGTGTATCAGTCTTTCTTATTTTGTAAATGATAAGTTCCTGTATGATGACTTTCTATGTAGATTGAATTTAAATGAAAAACAATTGGTGTGTGTATTGTTTATGATTGTCTCCTATATATTGTTTGTTTTCCTTTCAAACAAGGTTGTCGAGGGCTTCCAAGTTTTTCAATATATACTTGCTATACTATGTGTCTGGTTCTGGTGTCTGCTCAAGGGGTGGATTAAATAGGCTTTTGATCAGATATAAAGGAAAATGGATTGCATCATAGGATTTGCAAAGTATGATCATAGGTATACTCTTTCTTAGATATATTGCTGTTAGGCAATAATATTTTGCTTAAGTCCTCTGGATATGAAGTCATGTTGTCATAGGGGAACATTTACATTCATAGATTTGACTGTGTTGCCTAGATAAGGCACTTGTCTGGGAATCTATCTATTCAAAGGGTCTAGGAAAATCCCATAACTCCAAACATAAAGACAAATCATTTCAAAACTCCAATCTATTAGTTTGTAGGATTAGAAGTAGGACCCTACATGCTCTCATCCTTAACTAGTTAGATATGTCTAAGAACATTGCCAGCCTTGTGATTTATCATGCAAATCTTGGTCCAAACATGAGAGTATTATGCCTGTAGTTGTAAAGATAAATCTTTTGTTCATTGGGTGAGTCAAGATTAAATATTTAGCTATAGGGATACCCCCCTTGGTGTGGTAAAACCAAAAGTGAAGGGGAGGCAGCTCACGCAACCTCCTATATTTGTTAATAAAATCTGCTTGTGCATTGGAATTGGAAAACCCTTTGCTGATTTGGAAAGAAAGATCCAACACTATCAAGGTAATGGACCGCCACAGTTGGTGGAAATGTCCAATTAGATCTCTCATATGTAACCATACATATAAATGTCAAAGAGGTCAAGCTATGCAGTGAACCAAGATTAGAGTAAGTGATATAAAGAATTGATCCAAATCAAATGAACTTCTTCTGTTATGTTCACATGGGAAATTTCAGGGTTGAAAGATCACAGCCTCTACTACAAAGCAGTGATCTAATTGGCAATACTATTCAATTAGATAAGGATGGTGTCTAGTAGATATATTTTGATGGATCTTGCAACAAGGAAGGGAATGGAGATATTGTAGTTTTTATTGCACCTAGTGGTAAAACTTTCAAATATTCATTTCTGTTATCATTTGAATGCACAAATAATATAGTAGAGTATGAAGCATTGTCATTGGGTCTTAACTTTGTTGTCAAGAATGGAATCAAAATGTTGACTGTATATGGAGACTCTAAGTTGGTGGTATCATAGGTATGATCCAAATATGCCACTAAAAATAAAAGGCTCAAACAATACAATCATGTTGTATAGGACACAATTGAACTCTTTGATGCATTTTGAATAGATTAAGTGATAGGTCAAAAAATTTAATGGCCGATTTCCTTACTAATGTTTCTCTGAGAAGAAATGATATTACATTGACTAGTATCTTAGAGGTAGAGTTCAAGACTAGACCTTACATTCCTGACAATATATATAATTGGCAAGTTTTCAACGTTGATAAAGATCTACTAAATTTCTTAGAGTGTATCTAGATAAGTATGAATGTCAAAAAATAGACTTGAATGCCTTTCTTGAAAAGGGAGATGGTAAGGACATTGTATTTGGTCAAGAAGTAGTACAATTGAACACAAATAAAATTCTAAAAGGTCTAGTGGATTTGAAGCAATTTTTGATAGAAATGACAAATCAACTATGAAGCAAACATCGATTCATCAAGGTGATCTTGAAGGGGTAAATCTTGGTACCATTAATGCTCCAAAGAAAGTTTACATTAGCAAGAAAACAAGTCCAAGAATCAGGGACATGCTCATAAGCTTGCTCAAGAAATACAAACATGTATTTGCATGGTCCTATGAAGATTTAAAGGCTTATAGAGAAGACCTATTCCAGGATGAAATCCCATTGAAGTCGGATGCCAAATCTTTCAAGTAGAGACAGAGGCCTATCAATCTTGTTTTGGAGCCAAAAATGTAGGAAGAATTGATGAAGCTCATGGATGCTGGTATTATCAAGCCTATCAGGCATTCTTTTTGGGTCTCAAACTTGGTGCATGTTAGGAAGAAGAATGGAGATATAAGGTTATGTGTAGATTTTTTCAATCTAAATATCTCATTCCTAAAAGACAACTATCCACTTCCAAACATGGAAGCTATGTTGTAGAGAGTAACAGGTTGGGAATTGCTTTCTATGATAGATAGGTTCTCTACCTACAACCACGTAAAATTCAAGGAGTCAGAGCAATACAAAACTAACTTCACCACACCTTGGGGCACATATGTATATGTCAGGATGCCATTTGGCCTCACAAATGTAGGTGCCACTTTTCAGAGAGCCATGGATGTTGCATAATGGTTGTGTATCAAGATTATTTGATAGCATATTCTTAGAAAGTAGAGGATCATTGCTTACATTTGGAAAAGATATTCATAAAGACATTGGAACATGGTATTTCACTAAACCCTAAAAAATGTCAATTTGTTGTCACAAAGGGCACACTGCTTGGGTACATTTGTTCCAAAGGTGTGAGGATAGATCTAGAAAGGGTTGCTACAATTGACAAAATTGCCATCCCAAACATAGTAAAGGTCATCCAATCATACTTTGGACAAATAAATTTTGTAAGAAGATTCATTTCTAATTTTGCTGAGATTGTCAACCCTATTGCCAAGATGTTAAAGAAAGGATCCAAAATTGACTGGACATTAGAGGAAGTTGATGAATTTGAATCCATCAACAAGGAAATTAAAGAGGCTCTAGTCCTGAAATCCCGTGATTTTGGTATGCCATTCCAAGTATTTTATTTTTCTTCTTTTCATGCTATTGCAGCTATCATGCTATAGAAAAATGAAGGATATGAACAACCAATATCATTCTTTATCAAATCACTTCAAGGAGCTGAGCTGAAGTATAATGCCAATAAGAAATAAGCCTGTGCTCTAGTAAAAGTTGTTAAAACATTCAAACCCTACTTGGTAGGAGCACATGTAACTACTTATGTACCTAATGCAATAGTAAAAAATGCCCTTACACAAATAGAAGTCGTAGGAAGAAGCTTTAGACGGATAAACATAATTCAAAAATTTAATATTAACATCCATATCACCAAACTTGTAAGAGGACAAGGACTAGTAAAGTTAATGGTTGAATCTAATTTGGAGGGTGCACAGATGTGTGATGTTCAACAAGAAGAAGGTATAGTATCTATTGAACATACACCATAGTATACAAACATTGTTCACTACCTTAGACATATGAAGTGTCTAGATGGGTTGAGTGATAACCAGAAAAGAACACTAAAATTACAAGCATCAAGGTATGTGTTCATAGAAGGTGATTTATTTTGGAAAAACAAAGATGGTGTTCTACTCTTCTATGATTCTAAAAGAAATGCATGTTGGTGTCTGTGGTGGACATTTTTTAGCCAAAACCACTGCACACAAGATTATGAGGGCAGGCTATTGTTGGCTGATTGTGTTTTCTAATGTTCATACGTATGTGAGGAAATATGAAGCATGCTAGAAGTTTTCTGGTAAACTAAAATACCAAGGAGATTTGCCTCTAAGGCCCATGCAAATTGATGCACCATTCCATCAATGGGGTCTTGATTTTATAGGGGAGATAGCAGATAAGTCTAGTGGTGGGCATAAATGGATTCTTACTACCACTAACTACTTTACTAAATGGATTGAAGCAATCCCAACAAAGAAAGAAACTAGTAAAGTAGTCATAAATTTTTGGTTAGAGAATATGATCACTACATTTGGAGTTTCCAATGAGAATTAATATAGATAATGGAATGTGCTTGATATCTGAAAAATTCAATAAATTTTGTGATTCATGGGTAAGTGCAAGAAGATGGGGGACCAAAAAGGGGTCTTAAGTGGCCACTTTTTTTATAAAATTAGGAATTGCTGGCCTTGGATGAGAAATTGAGCATAGTTACACTCAAAATTTGGAGATGTAACCAAAACAATGTTCGTAGTGCTCCGAGTCTACTTTCTAAACTACTATTTTTTTTTAAAAATGGTAGAATTAAGGGGTTCAAAAGAGGAAGCCACATTAATTGGTGTTGTTTCTATCAAAAAAGCATAGCATGTTTTGTGGCTCCCTCGAAAGGTTAATTTTTTTTTGGTATTTTTAAAATTGCTTTAGTGAGAAATTAGCTAACAGCATGTAGTTTACGCATGACTTTTTTGATAATTTTTTGATGAATATTTGATTTTTTATTAATTTTCAAAGTGGACACATCCTAAAAAATAGAATTTTGGTCGTGCTACCCCCATAAATTTTGAAAACTAATTGAAAATCATTTTTTCTTTTTTTTTAATATGTGTAGAATGGAGTCTAGTTTCTAAATATGTTTTTTTTTAATTTTCAATGAATGGTTAATTTAGAATGAAAAAAAGACCAAGTAGTGGTTTTTGCCCAAAACCAGACACACAAACAAAAGAAATTAAAAATGAAAGGCTTAAAATTGTCAAAATGTGAAAAAAATTACATTGTTTAATAGCTAAGAGAAATCCTAACATTACCCAGGTGTTTGATTTGTTTGACCTTGAAACATGTGCAAATTTGAGGGTTAACAAGAACAAAATTATGTGAAATCTTGAAGAAATTGCAAAAACACGTCTGTGGATGTTGAAAAGGCACTCCAAGCCTTTGGGTTGGAAATTCAAAGAAAATCCCAAGCCCAAGGCTTGGGATTCACAAAGCGCAACATAATGTGAGTGTGTTATGTTGTGTTTTTTTGCTTTTTTGCATGTTTGTTGTTGTTTTCCCAGTTTGACATAATGTGAGTGTAGGAGTCAAGGATAACACTGAGAGGGGGGGTGAATCAGTGTTGTGTGAATTTTCAAATCTTTTTCAAACTTTAACTTGCAGAGCATAAAGGTGAGAAAGTTATCATTGAATTGTCAAACACATATGCACATAACTTTGTCAAACACATAAACAAAACTCATGAGTAAAACATACAATCATAGAGAGATGATCAATATGAATCAAGACACAAGAATTACACGAGTGGAAAACCCTCTAGGGGTAGAAAAACCACTCCAGAGCTGCCTCACTGGCTTAACTGATAAAACATGCCTCACTGGCTACAATATGTGTCTCACTGACAAATGTTAAGGTCTCATTGACCTATAAGCCTCACTGGCATACTATTTAGAAGCACCAACTTCAAGGAGCACCAACCCCTAATATAGAACAAAATGAAAACAAGAATTCAGAGGGTTTCTCTATTTCAATATAAAACATTTCTTCTCTCATGTGTCTGTCAAATGTCCATTCTGTTCAAAATCAATCCTACATTCGGATACACTCAACAACACTGCATTTCTCTGTATGTTTCATCTCTGTCTCACAAGTCATACCATCAATGCATCTAAAAAACTATTATATGTAAATTGGATGGCTTTTCACCTTTCACATTCTGCATAGTCATTTACTCTCACTGAAGATCATTTTGTCCTTTCATCTTCTGTTTTTAATGTCTTCAAAAACAATGCATCTTATATTGTCACCTGCAAAAATAAAAGAACATATATCTAATCCAAAAACTTTCACATTCTTCAAATTCACAAAACCAAAATCCCATTTATATTTCCTTTTAGAGATGAAAGAATATATTTTCATATTTGAGACCTTTCATTTCAGTTTCTTCATCTCCCTGCAAATAAACTCTTTATCTTCAAAAAATATTAACAACCAACTTCAATACATTATTTCCTCCCTGATTCATAAAATAGAATTCTTTATTTTCTTACAAGACAAATCTTCTCCATGAAAACCTTTTCAATACCTGCATAAAACCATCTAAAAATACGATCATATAATATAAAACCCTATTGAAAACTCTTCATATTCTCTACTCAAATTCCTTCAAACAAATTTTTCATTATCCTCTTCAAATTCTTCTTCAAAAATAATCTTCTCAATCTGCCTTATTCATCTTCCTCTGCAAATAAAAAATCTTTATCTTCTCCTTCACAAGACTCTTCAATCTGCAAACATCTTCACTAAATTCCAATAAAATCATCTGATATTTTTTCAAGATCTCATAAAAACATTTCTTCAAAAAAATATTTTGTTCTCTTCTCATTATATATTTTTTCATATTCTCTCAAAACAATCTTTCAAAAACAATCTCCAATCTTCATACAAAAAAAATATTTCCTCAAAAAATTAGTCTTCAAAATCTTCATCCTCTTAAAAAATCATTCACTTTCAATTTGTGAAAAGTACAAATAAAAAAACATCACTAATAATATCTTTTCAACTTCTTCTATGCAAATAGAAAACTCCTTAAAAAAATCTTCTCTTAAAAAATAATTTCTAATTTTGTCACCAAATAAAACTCATTTTAAAACTCATAAAAGTGGTATGGGCCGACCACTTAGAGTTTATGTAAAGTTTCTAAATAAAACTTAAAGCCATAAAAGGCTTGGGGATCGGGTTTCCTCTAACAGGTTTATAAATATTTCAAAGCTTTTTATAAACAAAGCATTACCCACTTATGACGACCACAAGGCTTTTAAGAAAAAACTTTAAAATCGTGCTCTCCACTTAAACAATATGTTCCTCATATATTTCAAGTGCTCCATATAAGATCGGTGGAAGAAAGAGAAGGGCCGGTTGCCCACTAAGCTTAAACCCTCTAGCAGGTCACATTTAAGTGACAGACCTATGATAACAGGTCACTAGTGAATTAAATCAAAAAGATAATTTCAATGATAGTGCTCATTTAACAAGGTTTTCCAAAGTTTAAAAAAAACTTCTTGCAACAAGATAGGAAGGCTTATGATGGTTTGGTGCTTTGAAGACTTTTTCACCAAATTATCTTGTAATGTAAATGATATCAATCATCATTAGAGCTCACTGTCATTTCAACCTTAAACAACACTATAATCTGCATTAGTACACACTGTCATGATCAATCAACCACTAACAAACTAAGTGTAAAACATCAGTAACTCTATCATCTTATGACCACTTGAAAGACACCTCAACACAACTAAAATCAAATGAAGACCATTCTGTGTTATTTGTATCAAGCCACTGTCACTTGTAACCAACATGATGTCACTGTATATAAGTAAGATTTTGTGAAAACAATCTTTGTAAACCAAGTAAACCATGAATCAATATCTCATCACATATCTTGTCTTGAGCACAACCAACCTCAAATGTACTTATCTTGACAACCTGTTATGTCCTTATTAGGCATGATGTGAACTACAACATGATAACAAGATAAACACAAATTGTGATATAACAATAGAAAGAAAACACAAGATGATGTGTCCTGCTCCTGTCGACAACAAAGGCAACTGAACACACTTTTGACATCAATGACAACTTGTCACCATCAATCTCCCCCTTTGTCATTGATGGCAAAACCACCTGATGCAATTTTTCTTTCTCCCCCTTTTTGACATTGACGACAAAGACTCAATTAACTCCCCCTGAGAACAACTCCACTAAAAGATGTTAAAGCAAAATCTTGATATCACTTGTTGACCCATATGACAAATCTCCAATGAATCTATTTGCATCGCATCTTATAAATTTCACAAACAAATCACTGCTCTGACAAGAATAACCAATATAACTCAACTTAACTTAGCACTGATCCACTTGTCCTGAAGCAACATGTCAACCTAAAGTATACCATCCAATTATTGACATCCAACCTTCCATGCTAAGAAAAATCATGGCACCATCAAACACTTTTTGACATCACAATCAACTTTATGAACATTTAGCAAAGAAAACATAAACACACCAGTATTCTTTGATGAACAATTTTGCAGGCAAAAATCATGAAGACTCCTCATTACATAGCTCTCAACACAAGATGTCATGAAGATAATTTTAAAAGACCTTTACTTGCTTCTAATTTGATGAAATACAAGACTCACCAACAATGTCAGAAGAAACTCTAGATTGTAATAGCTTGAAGCACATACCTGATACCACTTCAAAACTGGAGCCACACAATTTGAACAAACCTTTCTGAACCACATTAAAGAGGAAGATCATCAATGGAACATGTGAAATTATCACATTAGAAAACTCCTTAATATCTCTAGTTTATCACTATCTTCAAATCACCTGAAAACTCCAAGATACATGTCATAAAACATAACTCAGCAAAGTAATATATATAATCATCAAACTGATTTCCTGATATGAACAATCATCCTGCAACCAAACTATTCTGACACCTTTTCTTGACATGATAATAAATGAAGACTATCCTCCTATTCTGCACAAGACACTTTTCACACCAAAATGTCAATTCTAATATATACATAAACACATCTTAACAAGAGCTCCTGCCTCTTGACTTTATCATTCTAATCAACCCATCAAGACTAAACACCAAGTTCTTCTTGCAACAATACTTTGCAAAACCAAATGTAGAGACAAGAATTATGAATTGACTTTTTCATTTCAAACCTTAGCCAACACATGCTAATTTTCTGATAAGAGCTTCTTGAGAGCATCTTAAGCTCTTTTCCCTGACAAACAAGATCACACAGAACTGCAACACAATTTTAAGTACCAACATGATATCAAGTCACAACAACATCAATCTCTTTGTGCAGAAAGCTTTTGAAACACTTTATCAACAACATGTATACATATTGAACCAAAGATCACCTATACCACTATCACCATCATCAATTATATGAATAATATCTTAGCAACCATTAAACATGTCACTGACATACATAACATCAGAAATTAACATTATTAGGCAAGCATGACAGACAAGATCAATTGATCTCCTCCTGTAACTTCTTGGGGATAAAAGATAGAACAAGAACAACTCCCCCTCACATCATACTATCTGTTATGCAACTGATGATGTAACTTTTGCTGGATGCACAAGTTTGGGATTTACCTTCTCATGACTCTATTTTTGCTTCCACACTTTTACAGGTGCTTTCTTTCTCCAAACCTTTTCTCCCTCTTTCCATTTCAACTTTTTCAAATCAGGTGGAGCTTTCCTACAACTATGAGCTTTATGACCAAGAGAGTTGCAATTATAACAAATTATGTTGTAATCATAATCAAATGACTGATAATATCTTTGAGCACTCATATTAAGCTTCCCTATAGGATCATACCTTCTATGCACTTTGTAATTTCTTTGTATGTGTCCAACATTATTGCACTTATAACAAACAGTATCAGTATTTCTTCTGCAATTAACTGATTTGTGCCCAAATTGATTACAAGTATAACAAAAACCATTAAAAGAATAGTTATACCTGTACATGTATGCTTGTCTAACAGGAGCATTTCTTCTGAAATTTCTTCTTCTTTGATTATGCATTTTGTTTTCAGTGGCAGCATTCAGATCAATCTTCTTTCTAGGTGTCTCTCTAGCTTTTGAACATTCTCCTTTTTCAAAATCAAGTCCAGTAGTGTCTTCATATAGTTTTTTCTTACCAAGCATCTTATCAAACACTTGATATTTCTTAGATAAAACCTTGAGACCATCATAGTCTTTTCTCAGATTAATAATTTCACCTCTAGTTTTAGATTTTCAATCCTTGAAACTTCAAGGTTAGAAATTGAGCCATCAGCTATCTTCTTAGCTTCTTCAATTTCTATCTTCAATCTAGCAATTAGTTTGTCTGAATCATCAATATATGTCTTTAAACTAATAATTTGACATTTGGCCTCTTCAAGATCTGTAAGAGATTTGTCTTTTAAATCTCTTTCTTGTTGCAATTGCAACATTAATTTCTTGTTCTCCTTCTTATAATTCTTGAGTTCAATTAGAGCATATATGAGCTCTCCTTCCAGATCAAACTCATAGTCTTGTTCATCATAATCCTGATCATCATCATCTTTTGAATTTGATTGGGTCTCAACTTCTTCATGTGATTGCCTTTCATTGCCACTTTCTTGACACACCAAAGTGTCCTCTTCTTTATCATTACCTTGGTAAATTCTTTTCAATCTCCTCCAATATCCTGAGCTGTAACACAATCCATAACTTTACAAATAACATCATTAGACAGATTAGATAATATAGCCTTCTTTGCAATATCATTATATTCAAGAGATTCTTTGTTATTTGTAGAATTACAATTCTCAATTGACATTAAAACATCATATCCTAAGGAGGATAAATACACTTGCATTCTAACATACCAAACTGAAAAATTTGAACCATCAAACCGAGGAACATCAAAAAAAATTTCTTCTAAGACAATATCAGATTCAACTTGGAGAACAACTTTATCAACTAACTTTTTATCAAAATCTGGATTTGATATGGATGATTTCTTTTGTATCTTTTGACCAGAAAGAATCTTAAAATTTCTCATGTTCTTATTTCTTCTACACTTACCCATTGAACTCCACACACAGGACCTACCCAAGTTGATTAAGCTACAAAAGGGAAACTGGCTCTGATACCAATTGTAGGAGTCAAGGACAACACTGAGAGGGGGGTTGAATTAGTGTTGTGTGAATTTTCAAATCTTTTTCAAACTTTAACTTGTAGAGCATAAAGGTGAGAAAGTTATCATTGAATTGTCAAACACATATGCACATAACTTTGTCAAACACATAAACAAAACTCATGACTAAAACATACAATCATAGAGAGATGATCAATATGAATCAAGACACAAGAATTGCACAAGTGGAAAACCCTCCAGGAGTAGAAAAAGCACTCCAGAACTGCATCACTAGCTTAACTGATAAAACATGCCTCACTGGCTACAATACGTGTCTCACTGACAAATGTTAAGGATTCATTGACCTGTAAGCCTCATTGGCATACTGTTTAGAAGCACCAGCTTCAAGGAGCACCAACCCCTAATACAGAATAAAATGAAAACAAGAATTTAGAGGGTTTCTCTATTTCAATATAAAACATTTCTTCTCTCATGTGTCTGTCAAATGTCCATTCTGTTCAAAATCAATCCTACATCCGGATACACTCAACAACACTGCATTTCTACATATGTTTCATCTCTATCTCACAAGTTATACCATCAATGCACCTGAAAAACTATTATATGTAAATTGGATGTCTTTTCACCTTTCACATTCTGCATAGTCATTTGCTCTCACTGAAGATCATTTTGTCCTTTCATCTTCTCTTTTTAATGTCTTAAAAAATAATGCATCTTATATTGTCACCTGCAAAAATAAAAGAACATATATCTAATCCAAAACCTTTCACATTCTTCAGATTCATGAAACCAAAATCCCATTTATATTTCCTTTTAGAGATGAAAGAATATCTTTTCATATTTGAGACCTTTCATTTCAATTTCTTCATCTCCCTACAAATAAACTCTTTATCTTCATAAAATATTAACAACCAACTTCAATACATTATTTCCTCCCTGATTCATAAAATAGAATTCTTTATTTTCTTACAAGACAAATCTTCTCCATGAAAACCTTTTCAATACCTGCATAAAACCATCTAAAAATAGGATCATATAATATAAAACCCTATTGAAAACTCTTCATATTCTCTACTCAAATTCCTTCAAACAAATTTTTCATTATCCTCTTCAAATTCTTCTTCAAAAATAATCTTCTCAATCTGCCTTATTCATCTTCCTTTGCAAATAAAAAATCTTTATCTTCTCCTTCACAAGACTCTTCAATCTGCAAACATCTTCACTAAATTCCAATAAAATCATCTGATATTTTTTCAAGATCTCATAAAAACATTTCTTCAAAAAAACATTTTGTTCTCTTCTCATTATATATTTTTTCATATTCTCTCAAAACAATCTTTCAAAAACAATCTCCAATCTTCATACAAAAAAATAATCTCCTCAAAAAATTAGTCTTCAAAATCTTCATCCTCTTAAAAAATCATTCACTTTCAATTTGTGAAAAGCACAAATAAAAAAAACATCACTAATAATATCTTTTCAACTTCTTCTATGCAAATAGAAAACTCCTTAAAAAAATCTTCTCTTAAAAAATAATTTCTAATTTTGTCACCAAATAAAACTCATTTTAAAACTCATAAAAGTGGTATGGGCCGACCACTTAGAGTTTATGTAAAGTTTCTAAATAAAACTTAAAGCCATAAAAGGCTTGGGGATCGGGTTTCCTCTAATAGGTTTATAAATATTTCAAAGCTTTTTATAAACAAAGCATTCCCCACTTATGACGACCACAAGGCTTTTAAGAAAAAACTTTAAAATCATGCTCTCCACTTAAACAATATGTTCCTCATATATTTCAAGTGCTCCATATAAGATCGGTGGAAGAAAGAGAAGGGATGGTTGCCCACTAAGCTTAAACCCTCTAGCAGGTCACATTTAAGTGACAGACCTACGATAACAGGTCACTATTGAATTAAATCAAAAAGATAATTTCAATGATAGTGCTCATTTAACAAGGTTTTCCAATGTTTTAAAAAAACTTCTTGCAACAAGATAGGAAGGCTTATGATGGTTTGGTGCTTTGAAGACTTTTTCACCAAATTATCTTGTAATGTAAATGATATCAATCATCATTAGAGCTCACTGTCATTTTAACCTTAAACAACACTATAATCTGCATTAGTACACCCTGTCATGATCAATCAACCACTAACAAACTAAGTGTAAAACATCAGTAACTCTATCATCTTATGACCACCTGAAAGACACCTCAACACAACTGAGATCAAATGAAGACTATTTCGTGTTATTTGTATCAAGCCACTGTCACTTGTAACCAACATGATGTCACTGTATATAAGTAAGATTTTGTGAAGACAATCTTTGTAAACCAAGTAAACAATGAATCAATATCTCATCACATATCTTGTCTTGAGCACAACTAACCTCTAATGTACTTATCTTGACAACCTGTTCTAACCTTATTAGGCATGATGTGAACTACAACATGATAACAAGATAAACATAAACTGTGATATAACAATAGAAAGAAAACACAAGATGATGTCTCCTGCTCCTGTCAACAACAAAGGCAACTGAACACACTTTTGACATCAATGACAACTTGTCACCATCAGTGAGCACATTATAATGCGCTCATGTTATGTCTTCCTTTAAATGAGATATGTTCAAATTTCACAAGTATGTTTCATGGATGTTTATATCTATTTTTCTAGGTATGTGTGCATGTACATGTATGCATGCTTGTATATATGCATCTTTGTTCGTATATATGTAAGTGTTTTCGGTTTAGTGTATATAAGGACCTGAGCCTATATAGTTTTGAGGGTTGAGGGTTGAGGGATTATGGCTTAAGTAATAGGTAGAGGGTAGAGGGTAGAGGGTTACAATTGAGGGTTAATATTTAGGTTGTGGAGTGTTTAAGATTAAGTGTGTAAGGCAGGGGGATTTGGGATTAGGGTTTATGATATGGATTAAGGGTATGTAAGGCATAGGGTGACTTGGGTTGAGAGCACGTATGGTTTAGGTTTAATTTAAGTATAGGGTTGATGTACAATATTTGAGGTTTAGGATATAAGGGTGAGGTTATATGGTCTAGGGATGAGGGTTTGAGGGTGTAGGCTTTAGTTTAAGGTATAGGGTTGATGATTGAGGTATTAGGGATTAAGTATATTGTTGAAGGTATATCGTTGAGGGTTTAGGGATAGGTTTTAGGGTTTAAGGTTTAAGGGTTAAGGGTTGAGGGATAGGGTTTAAGGTTTAAGGGTAAGGGATTAGGGTTTAAGGTATAGTCTCTTGGGTTGAGGATTTAGGGACGAGGGATTAGGGTTGACGGTTAAGGGTTGAGGGATTAAGGTTTGAGGTATAACTTGCTAAGGGTTGAGTGTTTAAGGATAGGGTTTAGGGTTGAAGGTTGAGGGATTAGGGTTTAGAGTTGAGGGATTAGGGTTTAGGGTTGATGGATTAGGGTTTAAGGAATATTGTTGAGGGTTGAGGGTTTAGGATTAGGGTTTAGGGTTGACAGATTAGGGTTTAATGTTGAGAGCTGAGGGTTGAGGGTTTAGGGTTTAGGGACAGGGTTGATGGTCAAGGGATTAGCGTTAAAGTAGAGTGTTGAGGGTAAAGGGATTAAGGATAAGGTTTAGGGATGAAGGTTTAGCAATTGAGGGTTGAGGCTTTAGGGTTGAGGGTTAAGGGATTGGGGTTTAAGATATAGTGTTGAGCATCAAAGGTTTATGGATAGGTTTTAGGGTTTAAGTTTTAAGGGTTAAGGGTTGAGGGATAAGGTTTAGGATTTGGGGACAAGGGATTGGGATTTAAGTTATAGTGTCGAGGGTTGAGGGTTTAGGAATAGGGATACCATTTAGGGTTTAGGGTTGAGGGATTAGGGTTAAGGGTTGAGGGATTATGGTTTAAGGTATAGTGTCGAGGGTTGAGGGTTTATTGATAGTGTTTAGGATTGAGGGTTGAGGGATTAGGTTTTAGGGTTGATGGATTAGGGTTTAAGGTACAATGTTGAGGGTTGAGGGTTTAGGGATAGGGTTTAGGGTTGACAAATTAGGGTTTAGGGTTGATGGATTAGTGTTTAATGTTGAGGTTAGGGTTAGAGTGTCTAGGGTAGAGGGATTAGGGATAAGGTTTAGGGTTGAAGGCTTAAGGATTGATGGTTGAGGCTTTAGGGATGAGGATTTAAGGCTTAAGATATAGTGTCGAGTGTTGAGGGTGTAGGGATAGGGTTTAATTTTTAAGGGTTAAGGGTTAACAGATAGGGATTTGGGTTTAAGGTATAGTGTTGAGGGTTGATAGTTTAGGGATAGGGTTTAGGTTTGAGGGATTAGGGTTTAGGGTTGATTAATTAGGGTTTAATGTTGAGAGTTGAGGGTTGATGGTTGAGGGTTGAGGGTTGATGGTTTAGGAATAGGGTTGATGGTCAAGGGTTTAGGGTTAAAGTAGAGTGCCGAGGGTAGAGGGATTAGGGATAGGGTTTAGGGTTGAAGGTTTAAGGATTTAGGGTTGAGGCTTTAGGGATGAGGGTTAAGGGATTAGGGTTTAAGATATAGTGTTGAGTGTCAAGAGTGTAGGGATAGGTTTTAGGGTTCAAGTTTTAAGGGTTAAGGGTTAAGGGATAGTATCAAGCCCATTTAGGGGTTAGGAATAGAGATAGTGTTTAGGGTTTGGGGATGAGGGATTAGGGTTTACAGTTGATGGATTAGGGTTGATGGTTGACAGATTAGGGCGGATAGGGTTTAGGATTGAAGGATTATGGATTAAGGTATAGCATTGAGGGTTTAGGGTCAAGACGGATTAGAGTTAAGGGTTGAGGGATTAGGGTTTGACATTGAGGGTTTAGTTTTTAGGATTGAGGATTTAGGGATAGGGTTGAGGGTTGAGGGATTAGAATTAATGATTAAGGGATTAGGGGTTCACGTTTAGGGTTGATTACATTGAGGTTCGAGGGTTGAGGGTTTTGGGATAGGGTTAAGGATTGAGGGATTAGGGTTAAAGTAGAGTGTCGAGGGTACAAGGATTAGGGATAGGGTTGGAGGGTTTATGGATAAGGGATTAGGGTTTAAGGTATAGTATCAAGCCCGTTGATAGTTTAGGAATAGGGATAGCATTTAGAGTTTAGGGATGAGGGGTTTAGAGATGAGGGATTAGAGTTGAGGGTTCAAGGATTAGGGTTAAGATTTGATGGATTAGGGTTTAGGGATAAGGTTTATGGTTGAGGGTTAAGGGATTAGGGTTTAAGGTATAGTGTTGAGGGTTTAGGGATAGGGTTTAGGGATGAGGGATTAGAGTGAAGGGTTGATGGATTACGATTTGACATTGACGGTTAAGGGTTGAGGCTTTCAGGTTTAGGGTTTAGGGATAGGGTCGAGGGTCGAGGGTCGAGGGATTAAACTTAAGGGTTGAGGGTTGAAGGTTGAGGTTTAAGGGTCGAGGGTTTAGAGATAGGGTTGAGGGTCGAGGGATTATGGTTAAAGTAGAGTGTCAAGTGTATAAGGATTAGGGATAGGGTTGGAGGGTTCAGGGATAAGGGATTAGGGTTTAAGGTATAGTATGGAGCCTATTGAGGGTTTAGGAATAGGGATAGCATTTAGAGTTTAGGGTTGAGGGATTAGAGTTAATGGTTTAAGGATTAGGGTTTAACGTTGAGTGTTGAGGGTTGAGGTTTTAGAGTTGAGGGTTTAATGATATGGTTGAGGGTAAAGGGATCAGAGTTAAGGGTTGATGGATTAGGGTTTGACGTTGAGGGTTGGGTACATTAAAGTTTGAGGGTTGAGGGTTTTGGGATAGGGTTAAGGGTCAAGGGATTAGGGTTAAAGTAGAGTGTCAAGGTATAAGGATTAGGGATAAGGTTGGAGGGTTTAGGGAGAAGGGATTAGCGTTTAACATATAGTAAAAGTCCCATTAAGGGTGTAGGAATATGTATAGTGCTTAGGATTTAGGGATCAGGGATTACAGTTGAGGGTTGAGGGGTTAGGGTTGAAGGTCGAGGGTTAAGGGATTAAGGTTTAGGGATAAGATTTATGGTTGAGGGTTGAGGGATTAGGGTTCAAGGTATATTGTTGAGGGTTAAGGGATATGGTTTAGGTTTGAGGGATTAGAGTGAAGGGTTGATGGATTAGGATTTGACATTGATGGTTGAGGGTTGAGGCTTTAGGGTTTAGGGTTTAGGGATACAGTTGAGGGTGAAGGGATTAGAGTTAAGGGTTGAGTGATTAAGGTTTGATGTTGGGGGTTGAGGGTTGAGGGTTGAGGTTCAAGGGTCGAGGGTTGAGGGATATGGTTCAGGGTTGAGTGATTAAGGTTAAAGTAGAGTGTCAAAGGTATAAGGATTAGGGATAGGGTTGGAGGGTTTAGGGATAAGGGATTAGGGTTTAAGGTATAGTATGGAGCCCATTGATGGTTTTGAAATAGAGATAGTGTTTAGGGTTTAGGTATTGGGTTTAGGGTTGAGGGATTAGAGTTAAGGGTTGAGGGATTAGGGTTTGACATTGAGTGTTGAGGGTTGAGGTTTTAGGGCTGAGGGTTTAGGGATATAGTTGAGGGTCGAGGGATCAAAGTTAATGGTTGAGTACACTAAGGTTTGAGGGATGAGGGTTTCAGGATAGGGTTGAGGGTTGAGGGATTAGGGTTAAAGTACAGTGTCGAGGGTATAAGGATTAGGGATAGGGTTGGAGGGTATAGGGATAAGGGATTAGGTTTTAAGGTATAGTATTGAACCCATTGAGGGTTTAGGAATAGGGATAGCATTTAGGGTTTAGGGATGAGGGATTAGAGTTGAGGGTTGAGGGATTAGGGTTGAGGGTTGAGGGATTAGAGTTTAGGGGTAAGGTTTAGGGTTGAGGGTTGAGTGATTAGGGTTTAAGATATATTGTTGAGGGTTTAGGGATAGGGTTTAGGGTTGAGGGATTAGATGAAGGGTTGAGGGTTGAGGGTTTAGGGTTTAGAGTTTAGGGATAGGATTGAGGGTCAAGGGATTAGAGTTAACGGTAGAGGGATTAGGGTTTGATGTTGAGGGTTGAGGTTCAAGGGTCAAGGGTTTAGGGATAGGGTTGAGGGTCAAGAGATTAGGGTTAAAGTAGAGTGTTGAGGATATAAGGATTAGGAATAGGGTTAGAGGGTTTAGGGTCAAGGGATTAGGTTTTAAGGTATAGTATTGAGAAAGTTGAGGCTTTAGAGTTTAGGGTTGAGGGATTAGAGTTAAGGATTGAGGAATTAGGATTTGACATTGAGGGTTGAGGTTCGAGGGTCAAGAGTTCAGGGATAGGGTTAAGGGTTGAGGGATTAGGGTTAAAGTAGACTGTCAAGGGTATAAGGATTAGGGATAGTGTTTGAGGGTTTAGGGATAAGGGATTATGGTTTAAGGTATAGTTTTGAGCCCGTTGAGGGTTTAGGAATAGGGATAGTGTTTAGAGTTTAGGGATAGGTTTAGGGTTGAGGGACTAGAGTTAAGGGTTGAGGGATTAGGGTTTTATGTTGAGTGTTGATGGTTGAGGTTTTAAGGTTGACTATTTAGGGATATGGCTGAGGGTGGAGGGATCAGAGTTAAGGGTTGAGGGATTAGGGTTTGACGTTGAGGGTTGAATACATTGAGGTTTGAGGGTTGAGGGTTGAGAGATTAGTGTTGAAGTAGAGTGTCGAGGGTATAACGATTAGGGATAGGGTTGGAGGGCTTAGGGATAAGGGATTAGGGTTTAAGGTATAGTATCAAGCTCATTCAGGGTTGAATAATAGGGATAGCATTTACAGTTTAGGGATGAGGGATTAGAATTTAGGGTTGAGGGATTAGGGTTAAAGGATGAGGGTCTAGGGTTTAGAGATAAGGTTTAGGGTTGAGGGTTGAGGGATTAGGGTTTAAGGTATAGTGTTGAGGGTTGAGGTATTAGAGTTAAGGGTTGAGGGATTAGGGTTTGATGTTGGGGGTTGAGGGTTGATGGTTGAGGTTTGAGCGTTGAGGGTTGAGGGATATGGTTCAGGGTTGAGTGATTAAGGTTAAAATAAAGTGTTAAGGGTATAAGGATTAGGGATAGGGTTGGAGGGTTTAGGGATAAGGGATTAGGGTTTAAGGTATAGTATCAA
Organism: Cunninghamia lanceolata; assembly: GCA_027924645.1. Lineage (NCBI taxonomy): Eukaryota > Viridiplantae > Streptophyta > Pinopsida > Cupressales > Cupressaceae > Cunninghamia > Cunninghamia lanceolata. Next base: position 10,322,297 of record BSBN01000419.1, on the reverse strand, counting down.
GCCCATTGAGGGTTTAGGAATAGGGATAGTGTTTAGGGTTTAGGGATAGGGTTTAGGGTTGAAGGATTAGAGTGAAGGGTTGATGGATTATGATTTGACGTTAATGGTTGAAGGTTGAGGCTTCAGGGTTTAGGGTTTAGCGATAGGGTTGAGGGTCAAGGTATTAAAGTTAAGGGTTAAGGGATTACGGTTTGACATTGGGGGTTGAGGGTTGACGGTTGAGGTTCGAGGGTTGAGGGTTTCAGGATAGGCTTGAGGGTCAAGAAATTAGGGTTAAAGTAGAGTGTCGATGGTATAAGAATTAGGGATATGGTTGGAGGGTTTAAGGATAAGAGATTAGGGTTTAAGGTATAGTATCAAGCCTGTTGTGGGTTTAGGAAAAGGTATAGCATTTTGGGTTTAGGGATGGGGGATTAGAGTTGTGGGTTGAGGGATTAGGGTTGAGGGTTCATGGATTAGGGTTTAGGGATAAGGTTTAGGGTTGAGGGTTGAGGGATTAGGGTTTAAGGTATAGTGTTTAGGGTTTAGGGTTTAGGGATAAGGTTTAGGGTCGAGGGTTGAGGGATTAGGGTTTAAGGTATAGTGTTTAGGGTTTAGGGTTTAGGGTTAAGGGATTAGAGTGAAGGGTTGAGGGATTAGGATTTTATCTTAAGGGTTGAGGGTTGAGGCTTTAGGGTTTAGGGTTTAGGGATAGGGTTGAGGGTTGAGTGATTAGATTGAAGGGTTGAGGGATTAGGATTTGACGTTGAGGGTTGAGGGTTGAGGCTTTAGGGTTTAGGGTTTAGGGATAGTGTTTAGGGATTAGGCTTTGACATTAAGGGTTGAGGGTTGAGGGTTGAGGTTCAACGGTCGAGGGTTTAGGGAGAGGGTTTAGGGTCAAGGGATTAAGGTTAAACTAGAGTGTCAAGGGTATAAGGATTAGGGATAGGGTTGGAGGGTTAAGGAATAAGGGATTAGGGTTTAAGGTATAGTATTGAGCTGATTGAGGGTTTAGGAATAGATATAGTGTTTAAGGTTTAGGGATTGGGTTTAGGGTTCAGGGATTAGAGTTAAGGGATGAGGGATTAGGGTTTGACATTAAGTGTTGAGGGTTGAGGTATTACAGTTGAGGATTTAGGGATATAGTTGATTGTCGAGGGATCAGAGTTAAGGGTTGAGGGATTAGGGTCTGACGTTGAGGGTTGAGTACATTGAGGTTCAAGGGTTGAGGGTTTTAGGATAGCTTGATGGTTGAGGGATTAGGGTTAAAGTAGAGTGTCAAGGGTATAAGGATTAGGAATAGGGTTGGAGGGTTTAGGGATAAGGGATTAGGATTTAAGGAATAGTGTCAAGCCCATTGAAGGTTTAGGAATAGGGATATCGTTTAGGGTTTAGGGATGAGGGATTAGAGTTGAGGGTTGAGGGATTAGGTTTAAGGGTTGAGGGATTAGGGTTTAGGGTTGAGGGATTAGGGGTTAAGGTATAGTGTTGAGGGTTTAGGGATAGGGTTTAGGGTTGATAGATTAGAGTGAACATTGAGGGTTGAAGGTTGAGGCTTTAGTGTTTAGGGTTTAGGGATAGGGTTGAGGGTCGAGGGATTAGAGTTAAGGGTTGAGGGATTAGGGTATGACATTAAGGGTTGAGGCTCAAGGGTTGAGGGTTTAGGGATAGGCTTGAGGGTTGAGGGATTAGGGTTAAAGTAGAGTGTCAGGGGTATAAGTATTAGGGATAGGGTTAGAGGGTTTAGGGATAAGGGATTAGGTTTTAAGGTATAGTATCAAGCTCGTTGAGGGTTTAGGAATACAGATAGAGTTTAGGGTTTAAGGATGAGAGATCAGAGTTGAGGGTTGAGGGATTAGGGTTTAAGGTATAGTGTTGATGGTTTAGGGATAAGGTTTAGTGTTGAGGGATTAGAGTGGAGGGTTAAGGGATTAGGATTTGATGTTGAGGGTTGAGGGTTAAGGCTATAGGTTCTAGGGTTTAGAGATATGGTTGAGGTTTAAGGGATTAGAGTTAAGGGTTGACGGTTGAGGTTTAGGCTCAAGGGTTTAATGAGAGGGTTCAGGGTCTAGGGATTAAGGTTAAAGTAGATTGTCGAGGTTATATGGATTAGGGATAGGGTTGGAGGGTTTAACGATAAGGGATTAGGGTTTAAGGTATAGTATTGAGCTCCTTGAGAGTTTAGGAATAGGAATAGTGTTTAGGGTTTAGGGATAGGTTTTAGGGATTAGGGATTAGAGTTAAGGGTTGACGATATAGGGTTTGACATTGAGTGTTGAGGGTTGGGGTTTTAGGGTTGAGGGTTTAGGGATAGGGTTGAGGTTTGAGGGATCAGAGTTAAGGGTTGAGTGATTAGGGCTTGATGTTGAGGGTTGAGTACATTAAGGTTTGAGGGTTGAGGGTTGAGGGATAGGGTTGAGGGTCGAGGGATTAGGATTAAAGTAGAGTGTCAAAGGTATAAGGATTAGGGATAGGGTTGGAGGGTTTAGTGATAAGGGATTAGGGCCTAAGGTATAGTATTGAGCCTCTTGAGGGTTGAGGAATAGGGATATAGTTTAGAGTTTAGGGATGAGAGATTAGAATTGAGCATTGAGGGATTAGGGTTGAGGGTTGAGGGATTAGAGTGAAGGGTTGAGGGATTAGGATTTGACATTGAGTGTTGAAGGTAGAGGCTTTTGTGTTTAGGGTTTAAGGATAGGGTTGAGGGTCAGGGGATTCTAGTTAAGGGTTGATGGATGAGGGTTTGCTGTTGAGGGTTAAGGGTTGAGGTTTGAGGTTCGAGGGTCGAGGGTTTAGGGATAGGGTTGAGGGTCGAGGGATTCAGGTTAAAGTAGAGTGTCAAGGGTATAAAGATTAGGGATAGGGTTGGAGTGTTTAGGGATAAGGGATTAGGGTTTATGGTATAGTATCAAGCCCATTAAGGGTTTAGGAATAGGGATAGTGTTTAGGATTTAGGCATAGGGTTTAGGGTTGAGGGATTAGAGTTAAGGTTGAGGGATTAGGATTTGATGTTGAGTGTTGATGGTTGAGGTTTTAGGGTTGAGGGTTTAGGGATAGGGTTGAGGGTCGAGCGATAAGAGTTAAGGGTTGAGAGATAAAGGTTTGATGTTGAGGGTTGAGTACATTGAGGTTTAAGGGTTGAGGGTTTTGAGATAGGGTTGAGGGTCGAGGTATTAGGGTTAAATTAGAGTGTCGAGTGTACAAGGATTAGATATAGGGTTGTAGGGTTTAGGGATAAGGGATTAGGGTTTAAGGTATAGTATCAAGCCCATTGGGGCTTTAGGAATAGGGTTAGCATTTAGGGTTTAGGGATGATTGATTAGAGTTGAGGGTTGAGGGATTAGGGTTTAGGGTTGAGGGATTAGGGTTTAGGGATAAGGTTTAGGGTTGAGGGTTGAGGGATTAGGGGTTAAGTTATAGTGTCGAGGGTTAAGGGATAGGATTTAGGTTGAGGGATTAGAGTGAAGGGTTAAGTGATTTGGATTTGACATTAAGGGTCCAGGGTTGAGGCTTTAGGGTTTAGGGTTTAGAGATAGGGTTGAAGGTCAAGCAATTAGAGTTAGGGGTTGAGGAATTAGGGTTTGACATTAAGGATTGAGGGTTGAGGGTTGAGGGTCAAGGGTTTAGGGATAGGGTTGAGGGTCGAGGGATTAGGGTTAAAGTACAGTGTCGAGGGTATAAGGATTAAGGATAGGGTTGGAGGGTTTAGGGATAAGGGATTAGGGTTTAAGGTATAGTATCAATCTTATTGAGGGTTTATGGATAGGGTTTAGGATTGAGGGATTAGAGTTAGGGGTTGAGGGATTAGGGTTTGACGTTGAGTGTTGAGGGTTTAGGTTTAAGGGTTGCAGGTTTAGGGATAGGGTTGAGGGTCGAGGGATCAGGGTTGAGAGATTAGGGTTTGATGTTAAGGGTTGAGCTTTTCAGGAGAGGGTTGAGGGTTAAGGGATTAGGGTCAAAGTAGAGTGTCAAGGGTATAAGAATTAGGGATAGTGTTGGAGGATTTTTGGATAAGGGATTAGGGTTTAAGGTATAGTATCAAGCCCATTGAGGGTTTAGGAAAAGGGATAGTATTTAGGGTTTAGTTATGAGGGATTAGAGTTGAGGGTTGAGGGATTAGGGTTGAGAGTTGAGGGATTAGAGTTTAGGGATAAGGTTTAGGGTTGAGGGATTACGTTGAAGGGTTGAGGGATTAGGATTTGATGTTGAGGGTTGAGGGTTGAGGCTTTAGGGTTTAAGGTTTAGGCATAGGGTTGGGGGTTGAGGGATTAGGGTTCAAGTAGAGTGTTGAGGGTATAAGGATTAGAGATAGGGTTGGAGGGTTTACGAATAAGGGATTAGGTTTTAAGGTATAGTATCGAGCCCCTTGGGGGTTTAGGAATAGGGATGGAGTTTGGAGTTTATGGATGAGGGATCAGAGTTTAGGGTTGAGGGATTAGGGTTAAGGGATTAGGGTTTAGGGATAATGTTTAGGGTTAAGGGTTGAGGGATTAGGATTTAAGGTATAGTGTTGAGGGTTTAGGGTTGAGGGTTTAGAGTGAAGGGTTGAGGGATTAGGATTTGACGTTAAGGGTTGAGGGTTGAGACTTTAGGGTTTATAGTTTAGGGATAGGGTTAAGGGTCAAGGGATTAGAGGTAAGGGGTGAGGGATTAGGGATTGACGTTAAGGGTTGAGGTTCAAGGGTCAAGGGTTTAGCGATAGGGTTGAGGGTTTAGGGTTCAGGTTAAAGTAGAGTGTCGAGGGTATAAGAATTAGGGATAGGGTTGAAGGGTTTAGGGATAAAGGATTAGGGTTTAAGGTATAGTATCAAGCATGTTAAGGGTTTAGGGACAGGGATAGCGTTTAGGGTTTAGGGATGAGGAATTAGAGTTGAGGGTTGAGGGAGTAGGGTTTGACAATGAGTGTTAAGGGTTGAGGTTTTAGGTTTGAGCTTTTAGGGATAGTGTTGAGGGTTGAGGGATTAGAGTTAAGGGTTGAGAGATTAGGGTATGACCTTGAGGGTTGAGTACATTGAGGTTTAAGGGTTGAGGGATTAGGTTTAAATTAGAGTGTCGAGGGTATAAGGATTAGGGTGGAGGGTTTAGGGAAAAGTTGAGGGTTTATGAATAGGCATAGAGTTTGGGCTTTAGGGGTGAGGGATTAGAGTTGAAGGTTGAGGGATTAGGGTTAAGGGTTGAGGGATTAGGGTTTAGGGATAATGTTTGGGGTTAAGGTTTGAGGGATTAGGATTTAAGGTATAGTGTTGAGGGTTTAGGGATAGGGTTTAGGGTTGAGGGATTAGAGTGAAGGGTTCAAGGATTAGGATTTGACATTGAGGGTTGAGAGTTGAGGCTTTAGGGTTTAGGGTTTAGGGATAGGGTTAAGGGTCAAGGTATTAGAGGTAAGGGTTGAAGGATTAGGGTTTGATGTTTAGGGTTGAGGGTTGAGGTTCGAGGGTCAAGGGTTTAGGGATAGGGTTGAGGGTCGAGGGATTAGGGTTAAAGTAGAGTGTTGAGGGTATAAGGATTAGGGATAGGGTTGAACGGTTTAGGGATAAATGATTAGGGTTTAAGGTATAGTATCGAGCTTGTTGAGGGTTTAGGAATAGGGATAGAATTTAGGGTTTATGGATGAGGAATTAGAGTTGAGGGTTGAGGGATTGGGGTTGAGGGTTAATGGATTAGGGTTTAGGGATAAGGTTTAGGGTTGAGGGTTAGTGATTAGGGTTTAAGGTATGGTGTTGATTGTTTAGGGATAGGGTTTAGGGTTGAGGGATTAGAGTGAAGGGTTGAGGAATGAGGATTTAACATTGAGGGTTGAGGGTTTAGGGATAGGGTTGATGGTTGAGGGATTAGAATTAAGGGTTGAGGTATTAGGGTCTGACGTTGAGGGTTTAGGTTTGAGGGTTGAGGGTTTAGGGATAGGGTTGAGGGTTGAGGGATTAGGGTTAAAGTAGAGTGTCGAGGGTATAAGGATTAGGGATAGGGTTGGAGGGTTTAGGGATAAGGGATGAGGGTTTAAGGTATAGTATCGAGCCCATTGAGAGTTTAGGAATAGGGATAGTGTTTAGGGTTTAGGGTTGAGAAATTAGAGTTGAGGGTTGGGGGATTAGGGTTGAGGGTTGAGGGATTAGTGTTTAGGGGTACGGTTTAGGATTGAGGGTTAAGGGATTAATGTTTAAGGTATAGTGTTGAGGGTTTAGGGATAGGGTTTAGGGTCGAGGGATGAGAGTGATCGATTGATGGATTAGGATTAGACATTGAGGGTTGAGGGTTGAGGTTTTTAGGGTTTAGGGTTTAGGGATAGGGTTGAGGGTTGAGGGATTGGAGTTGAGGGTTGAGGGAATAGGGTTTAACGTTGAGGGTTGAGAGATTAGTGATGATCACATGCATTTTATGGAGTTCGTGCAAGGTTGCTTTTAGGTGTTCTATAATGATTTGGGTAGAAGGGGCATATCGTTTAGTCATCATATCATATGGTCAGATAACTATGCATCAAAATTCAAGAACTCATGGAATTTCTATTGGCCGAGTAGGATTTATAATTTTAGAGGTATTTAACATATGTGAAACTTTTGTGAGGCTGGGCATGGAAAGTGAGAGCATGATGGTGCAGGAGCATGTATCAAAAGAGCCAAAGCATGAGAAAAGTTAAAGTATAAAGACAATGCAAAGTTGACAGATGCAAAATTGATTATTGAGTGGTGTAATTCTTCCATGGGTCCAGGTAATCAAGGTAAGTCTTCAGTTCATAGATTTTTTGGGTTGATAGATGATACTAAAATTGCACCATATGAGGACTATTCTACACTGATAGGATCAAGTGAGATACACTTTTTTAGAAGCTCAATTATAGGTTCATGGAGTATCCATATGTGAAAGATGTCATGCTTTTGTTCTTCTTGTACAATTCAAGCCTGGGATGAGTGTGAGTCAAAGGAGTGGGTTGATGAATGGCAGTTAACTTATCTTAGCACACTTGACACGTATCAACCCCCGACGACATTGGAACTAACACAGATGGAATCATCAGTTGACTTTGACCACATATCAGATCTAGTTCAACTAGGTAATGTATCTATTTGCATAGTTTTTGAAATTCCTTATGTCATCTTACTTTGTAGTGTTTTTGTAATGTTGACTAATTTCATCTAATTTTCTACATATATCAATGTAGGGCATGTATATGTAGTTATTGTAGATGAAGATAATGAAGAGGGAATAGATTATTACTTATGTCATTGTGTTGAGGCCAAAAATAAATTGGAGGCCCCAGTTATAGATGGAGAAAACAACGAATACCCTATAGCCTTAGTGGTTATTACATTAACATGGCTTAGAAGGTACCCACATAAGAGTGTCAACGTTTGGTTATTTTAGGACTTTGACATACATCAGAAGATTCTTCATTACTCAAACCTTGTCGTGGCATCCAATGTTTATTTGATACAATATTGGGGTAGACCTTTGAACAAAAGCTTGTGGAAGGTGCGTGAGTCTCACCATGAAGCAATGCTTGACAGAATAAAGTGTAGAGTAGACCCGGATGGTTCATTGCATTAATTTGTAAGTATTCACATTAATTTTGTAAAGTAATGTTACATTGAGTTGTAAATATGCACATTAATTTGTAAGGTTTGTCTTTTTTTATTTCCTGTTGCATTTTTACACATATACACATTTTTACATCATCATGTTATACTGCATGGGGTTAGACCTAAGTGATGGATGAAGTTGATCCTAAGAATAATGTATAAAATCTAGGTAATGTATAAAATATATGTGTCTTTAGGTGTCTTGGTTTCTAACTAGATGATAGGTGTCTCTAATTGTGTCTTATGTATATATAATATGTCAACTAGGTAGATAGAGACTAGAAAATAGGTGTCTTAGGTGTCCTACATCTACTAGACTACATGTGTCTTAGGTCTTAGGTGAGGTCACATGAGATTCCACCTTCACATGGTTGGCCTTGTCAGTATAGAATATTTATATTTCTTGAAGCTAAGGGAAGATCTTTTCCTTAATAGGAAAACTTTATCGACTTCAATTGCATTAATGGTGTAGGGGCACCTAGGTTGTCATGCCTCAAAGAGGGGTCAAAAAATGAAATTTTGTTTTGATTGAGTCAATTGTATGTAATAAGGTCTTCTAGGGCCATTTCATTTGTTTTCAAGTCACTTTGAGTCATTTGGGGTCAGTTTGTGTCTTTAAGTTCTGTTGCAAAAAAGTGTCAATGTTGTTAAGTTGCACAAAGCAACTTTTGTATTTTTGGTGTCCTACTCCTGATGCGACCAAACTAACAGTTCCAACATGTCTAGATGGGTACCTTTAGGATAGGAATGGTTTTGTTTTTAACCTAAACATATCAAAATAGTCTAAGATACATTGTACCGATGATATTCCTGAAGAGTCGAAAGTGTAAAAAGGCAGCAATATTTGATGAGATGATACTTGAAAACTGTCTCACTTACAAACATTATGTCTAAGGAAACACAATCATGTAGAGTACCTCTATAATAACCTCTCTTAGTTTTTTATATCTCTGAAGCATTTGCCCATGGTGAAAGGTTTTCTGCTGCCCCAAAAATCGTTGGAAGGAAGCAATGTAAAGTTGCAAAGGGGTATAACTTTCATCCTGCTCCTGATGCGACCAAACTAACTATTCCAACATGTCCAAATAGGTATATTTATGCTAGGAATGGTCCTATTTTTCACCCAAACATGTCGAAATAGTCCAAGCTACATTGTACCGACAATATCCCTGAAGAGTCCAAAGTGCAAAAAGGTAGCAATCTTTGACAAGATGTTACTCAAAAACCATGTCACTTACAAACATTTCATCTAAGGTAACACAATCATGTAGAGTGCCTCTACAATAACCTCTCTCATTTTTATATATCTTTGAGGCATTTGTCTGTGGTGAAAGGTTTTATGCTGCGCCAAAAATAATCAGAAGGAGGTAGTGTAAAGTTGCAAAGGGATGTAACTTTCATCCTGCTCCTGATGCAACCAAACTAACTATTTGAATGCATCCAAATGGGTACATTTACGCTAGGCATGGTCCTATTTTTCACCCAAACATGTAGAAACAGTCTAAGCTACATTGTACCGATGATATCCCTAAAGAGTCCAAAGTGCAAAAAGGCAGCAATCTTTGATGAGATGTTACTCGAAAACTGTGTCACTTAGAAACATTATGTCTAAGGTAATGTGATCATCTAGGGTTCTTCTACAATAAAATCTCTTAGTTTTTTATATCTCTGATGTGTTTGCCCATGGTGAAAGGTTTTTGGGTGCCCCAAAAATTATCAGAATGAGGTAGTGTAAAGTTGCAAAGGGGTGTAACTTTCATCTTGCTACTGATGTGACCAAAATGACTATTCCAACATGTCTAAATGGGTACATTTATGCTATGCATGGTCATGTTTTTCACCCAAACATGCTGAAACAGTCTGAGCTACATTGTACCAACGATATCCCTGAAGAGTCTAAAGTACAAAAAGCTAGCAATCTTTGATGAGATGTTACATGAAAATCATGTCACTTAGAAACATTATGTCTATGGAAACATAATCACGTAGAGTCCCTCTACAATAACCTCTCTTAGTTTTTTATATCCCTGAGGTCTTTACCTGTGGTAAAAGGTTTTCCGCTGCCCCAAAAATCATTAGAAGGAGGTAATGTAAAGTTGCAAAGGGGTGCAACATTCATCCTACTCCTAATGTGATGAAACCGACTATTCTAATGTGTCTCGATGGGTACATTTGCACTAGGCATGGTCCTATTTTTCACTCAAACATGTTGAAATAGTCTAAACTACATTGTACCAACGATATCCCTGAAGAGTCCAAATTGCAAAAAGGTATTAATCTTTGATGAGATGTTAGTGAAAACCATGTCACTTAGAAACATTTTTTCTGAGGCAATGCGATCATGTAGAGTCCCTCTACAATAACTTCTCTCAGTCTTTTATATTTTTCAAGCATTTTCCCATGGTGAAAGGTTTTCTGCTGCCCTGAAAATCGTCAGAAGGAGGCAGTGTAAAGTTACAAAGGGGCATAACTTTTGTTCTTCTCCTCGTGTGGCCAAATTAATAGTTCCAACACATCTAGATGGGTACATTTACGCTAGGCATGGTCCTATTTTGCACCCAAACATGCCAAAATAGTCTGAGCTACATTATACAGACGATATCCCTGAAGAGTCTAAAGTGCAAAAAAGGTAGCAATCTTTGATGAGCTGTTACTTAGATACATTCCATCTAAGGCAAAGTCATCATGTAGGGTTCCTCTACAATAACCTCTCTCAATTTTTTATATCTCTGAGGTGTTTTCCCATGGTGAAAAGTTTTCTGCTGCCCCAAAAATTGTGAGAAGGTAGTGTAAAGTTGCAAAGGGGTGTAACTTTTGTTCTTCTCTTTGTGTGGCCAAACTGACAGTTCCAACACATCTGGATGGGTACGTTTAGGGTAGGTATGCTCCTGTTTTGCACCTAAACATGCCAAAATAGTACAAACTACATTGTACCGATGATATCCCTGAAGAGTCCTATTGATGATTATTTTTACACATTCATAACAAAAGTTAAAATTCACAAAATGAACCTAAACTATCTCTAAAGATATGAAGAAATCACTTAAGAGTTCTTAAACCCACTAATTTGCTTAGCATTGTAATCATCAAGTATAATTCTTTTTTAAATATATTCTCTGCAGATTCTTATGCACTCTTGCTACAACTTTGGGTTTATTTTCTGCATTGTATCAATTATAGAAGATCTTACCTCTACATTCCCTTTCATTGTTATTGAAATCTTCATTATATTGATCTATATCAATATCCACTATTTTCTCATGTATTTCCAAACTAAATGTTCTTGCAATCCCTTCTGTGGATAAGTCTACAATGAGTCTATCATATAACATTATTTTCCTGGTAGCTAGGCCATACAAGTATATGCAATCTAGACATAAATCCCTAGCTTCCATAGATAATGAAAAACCCATAGTCCTATACAATGTACTCTCCCATATACACCTCATGTCTGATGTAGTGTCAGTAGCTATGATCTTCTGTAAAACATCATTTGCATCCTAGCTCCTGATATTGGTATCTGTCTGTACTCTAGTGTAACTGATCAATGAAGGGGTACCCTCTATGTAGAGGTAACTCCTCTTTGTCTATTTCTTTGTGCAGCTTCCTCTCTTTTTTAACTTCACGACCTGTATCTACCTTTTTCTACTTTGGAGCCATCCTGTAAAAAATGCATCTTTTTAACTTTTTGTTTTACCTTTTTACTTAGGGTTTTACTACAAATTTTCTATTTTTTACGTTTTACCCTAACCCCATTTGTCTTTTCCATTTTTAGTTTCACATTTGTTTAACTTGACCTAGCTATCTAACAATTAACCACAGTAATTTATTGGATGTTTACATTTCATAATGAAATTACTGAAATCTACTTGCATATTTATTAACTGAACCGTAACGGTGTTTAAAATAAATACTTGTTTCTTTCAATAGCTCAACCTTATGTAGTTGACTTACTTTACCATTTTTTACTCTATCTAGCTTCTGGAATTCTATTGTGCGATGAATTTTGTTCAATTTTCTGTAGTAATTCTTCCTTCTACAGTTTTAATTCTTGACAATGTAAATCTAAAAGAAAAATTGCTTTAAATTTACCCTACCCCTTTGAATTTTACTCTTTTGGGTGTTATCTCAGCATTAATTAGATCAATTAATGTGGATAAGGCTTCATTTTTTTCATTTCAATGTTTTGTTTTAAACTTCTATTCGTTAGTTTATTTTCTGCATATATCTCATTTTTCTTGTATCTTTCTTTGTATATTGTTCTTTGTATGTCTCTTTTGCATCTTTTCAACATACAAATCCATATGCAATGATTCATACACCATGTTATTTCCTTTTCCTTTATATCCATGTTTGTATCCTTTTGCTTTGTATATCGTTCTTTGTATGTCTCATAGATACAAGCACATATACAAACAACCCATACAAACCTCCTTTTATCTTTTATCTCCTGTGATGTCTTTTATTTCTTTGTATATCAGATATGTATATTGTTAATGTACAAGCCCAAGATACAATCTGTGGGACACACTTTACTTTCCACTTGTATTTCAGCGATACAACAATACTTGTATCTATCCTTATCTACAAGCCTCGATACCTGCAAACTCCTTTATATAATCATCTCAGATTTTTCATCTTTTATAAACCACATTACATAACTCTTTGCCTCCACATATGTATATAAAGTGAATGCATCTTTAAATATACATTAAAGTATGATGCCTCACTTATATTAGATTTTAATTCTTTTTGACTTCTGCGCTATATGTATATCAAAAGGTGTAAACTGAAGCATACAACATACAAACCATGAAACAAACCTCAATAAAACCAAATTTCATATTCTCTTTGGGTCCATGGTATGTATATCATGTTGTATATCACCTTGTATCTTTCTTTTTTCCAAACATACAACTCAAGGTACAAACTGTGGACTTAACCAATTATCCATTTTATCTCTGAATCCCATTAGGTCTAACTTGTATGTAAATAATAACACATTAACAATATGCATACAAGTACAATGATTCATAACCCAAAACATAAACTAAATACCATGATTCAACATACAAATGACCTTGTCTATGCAACATACAAACCTTCCTATAATGCATTTTACCAAGAAACACACATATCTTGTAGAATATTGGGAATTTTGAAATGGTTCAAAAAGAAACCCCTATTCATTTTTGACAAAGAATTCACCCCTATTCTGCTCTGGTACTTAATGCTTATTTTTTCATTTTTTGAAAAAGATTTGTAACCTTAACCTCCCTTTTCCCTTTCACCACCAAGCAGATCCACACACAAGCAAAAGCCACAGCCACAACAGGGGTCCTCATTTTTCTAAGAAGTAAAATGGGGCATGTTGTGAGTACCACAACAAGTCTAAAGTGCCAAAAGGAAGCAATCTTTGATGATCTGTTATTCATAAACTGTGTCACTTAGATACATTCCATCTAAGGAAAAGCAATCACGTAGGGTCCCTCTACAATAACCTCTCTCAATTTTTTATATCTCTAATGTGTTTTCCCGTGGTGAAAGGTTTTTTGATGCCCCAAAAATCATTAGAAGGAGGCATTGTAAAGTTGCAAAGGGGTGTAACTTTTGTTCTTCTCCTTGTGTGGCCAAAATGACAGTTCCAACATGTCTAGATGGGTATGTTTAGGTTAGACATGGTCCTATTTTGCAGCCAAACATGCTGAAACAATTCAAACTACATCATACCGATGATATCCCTGAACATTCCAAAGTGTAAAAAGGCAGCAATCTTTGATGAGTTGTTACTCACAAACCATGTCACTTAGATACATTCTGTCTAAGGAAACACAATCATGTAGGGTCCCTCTACAATAACCTCTCTCAGTTTTTTATATCTCTAAGGTGTTTATCCATGGTGAAAGTTTTTCTACTGCCCCAAAAATTGTCAAAGGAGGTAGTGTAAAGTTGCAAAGGGGTGTAACTTTTGTTCTTCTCCTCATGCAGGCAAACTGACAATTCTAATGCATCTAGATGGGTATGTTTACGCTAGGCATGGTCCTGGTTTGCACCCAAACATGCCAAAATAGTTTGAGCTACAAACACTAACTAGTCTTCAGTTTTCAAACACTACAAATACCATGATATCTTGCATAAAGTTGTCTTTTAGCCTTTTATAAAAGCATGCCCATCAAATTCAACTGCATAGAGATGATTTTTTGTATTCCAAATTCTTTTTAAATACTAACCTTCCAATCCTTTTTCCCACCCTCATATCAATTAAATATGACCTTCAATTATGTTATGGCACTCGAGCATATGAGAGTTTACCAGAGACTCTAGCTAAGTTAGGTTGAAGGGTCGGTGAACTAATGACTTAAAGACCATTTAGTAGGTTGATTTAAGTGATAGTAACTTCTAATTATAAGTCAATATTAAATTAAAACAAAAGTACACTTTACACATGACAAGCAATTGAGGGTTTGAAAGTCTTAAGAAAAGTATATTCTTTTTAGGGTTTAATGCCCAATATACAAACCCTAACTATCAATAAGATTATTATTATGAAAGCTTGTGTCTTCTCTAACTTCTTATTGAAAGAACAAAACCACATCCACCATGAATATGAACCTTGCATTATATCAACCTTTCAAGATAGACCTTATTATGAAAACCATATTCACAGCAAAACCTTGCATGAACAAAATGACATCCACCATGAATATGAACCTTGCATCATATGAACCATGTTTGTCTTGTACAATATCAACATGAATTGAGAGACCTTATCATGAAAACCATATTCACAACATCATGCACCTCATGACCATCAACTACCTTGAATCACTGTATCACCTTATCAACATCATGGCATCAACCTTGACATCAATGACAAACAACCTTGACCCTTTGACTTCAATGACAACCTTGAACCTTGATTTTTGATGACTTATGGAAGCCTATAGCCCTAATGTTATGTTGCATACTAAAATTAGGTAAGACTTAATTTAATCTCATAACCTTGCCTTATATGCAAAAGGAATTACATTTAATAACCACAATGGTCATCAGGTGCTCATAAGCATATGATTTTGACTATCTTATTCAAAACAACAAACATACTCTTTGCATCCTAATATGGTATAATAACAAGAAATTAAGAAATATTTTCAATTGACCAACTCATAAAGACAATGGATTAGCATACTCAGTTGAATATTTTCAATTGAGCAACTCATAAAGAATATGAATATTTTCTATTCTACATGATGATTCATTTTTATTTTAACTACAACTTTTATCTTTTAGTTCCAAAATGAGGTTTAGGTGATACTTGAATAACAACAGCTGGCTTATTGCATCAACAAACATCCTATGTAATACAATTGGACTTTAAATATTTAAAGTAGCCATCTACAAATATCCATTCAAATGTGGATTTATAATGCAAGTATGGACACCATCAATAAAAAAGTTTTGTATTAACCAAATATCCATATAGGTATACATCAATATCTATCGATATAAGTATAACATATATACAAAATAGCCATATAGGCTTACAAGAATGCCATATGGGCATACAATGTCAACTATATGCAATACAAAATATATGTCCACGAATGCCATATAGGCATACAACAAAGGAACACAATAAAAAGTCATTCCCCTCTGGCTGGTGAAGAGAATAGATCATAGGCAACCTTTGATCTTCTAGGGGATGGAGATGTGTATGTGGGGGTCTTCTACGAACCTGACGGTTGCTCCTCCTATTTAGTTCTTCCTGCATCTTTAGCTATTACAATAAAAAGTATAGACATTAATATATAGAAATTACATGTTATAAAAAATGAAACATTTAACAAAATAATCACTTACCGCTACCATATAATCTGTCTCCTCACTTGCCTTAGTAGCAGGAATAGGTAGTGGTGATGTCATGTCATATAGAAACCATCCAAATAGAAATTAAACTTCAAATCAATAATCTTTTGATTTTTCAAAAATAAATGACTATAACAATGAATGTAAATTGAAATTTACTAATCTGCCTCACCCCTAGCAATGGCATGGAGCTATGAATCGCAGAGATCACACCATGCTCCATTGCCCTATGAACATCAGGAGGTGTCTCCACAGCCTACATAATCTGGAAATAAAACAACATTATTCAATTATGAAAACTATAATAGTGATGCAAATCATGGCTCCTAACATACACACAATAAAGCACACAAGTCACATACAAAAATCTAGTAAGTATAATTCATTCATTAAATTATTTATTTTATTACCTCTGTAAAGCTTTGAAGTCCACCACTGCTAGCAGGTGTTGCTGTGAAATCTCTAATATTAACCTATTCAACATCCAAAATTAGATATTAGAATACCATTCATATAATGATGCTATTCACATGTAATATTTATAATTGTTTACTAGTTACATACCCTAACAATAGATGATGTAGTGTAATATTGATGTGGAGAACCACTAAAAACTACATCAATGCTATGACCCTGAAATTTTATTAAAATCATCAAACTAAATTAGTTAATCTTGTATTTCAAAAATAAAATTGATTAAATTAAATTCAATGAACTTGCTAATATTGACCTGAGTATCAAGGCCGAAAGTCTCACTCATGAGGGTATCTGTCATCACCATCTGCTCAGCTATAGATGTAGCCTATACACCTGCATCCTTACTATCCATGGGGTCATAACCACAGGCTAACCCACAAGTCTGACAAGCATGGGATGGGACCCTACTCCTCGCACTATCTCCCAACCCATGCTATGTTGCAGGACTGACATGCTCTATGATGCTCTGGGTCAAGGCACTAATGGGCTGAAGTGTATCAACCTCAACACTCTCCTTCACAATGGAAGGGATATAAACATGCTCATGGACTAGTCTGTTGATTACTCATCTCACTAGTCACTGTGGGTCAACACATGCCCCTGGTCTATCTTGTGCTGATCCCCTACCTCTACCCTAGAAGTGACGCATATCAAAATAGTTTGGCACTTTATTGAGGACAAACTCATAGTATAGTTTCCTCAAAAAGTATTGCGGGACTACATTATTATTGCATGGAGGATGGTCAAAAACCATCCACCACCTCTACCCAAAATTGTCACTTATCGCTTGGTTGTTGTACCAATGGATAGGGAACCTCTTACATGTAATGGGTGGAGGTTGATTTGTTTGTGGGTTTGTGAAAATGGAACACAAGTCTAATTTTGTAATTTGTAACTTTTTCACATCTTCATATGATAGCTTGTCTGCATAATACTCTCTAAACTCTCTCCTCTTATCTGACCAACTAGATATTTTCTTGCTAATTGAATCTACATTTGATAACATAGATTCAAGAGATTGAGCAAGCGTGGACCTATGTAAGGTTGAAGTTGAAGGATCTTTCAACCTTGCAATTATGTCTTCAATTTATTTTTTATTGTTTTCAATTTGCCCCATTAGATTTTCCTGTGTTCCAAGGGCATGTCGAGGAATGGATGGAGGACTTTGTTGTTTGGGTTGTTCTTTGGCAGGTATTTCCTCTTCAGGATTTTGTGGATTTTGAGGAGGAGGAGGAGGTGCATTAACATTTCCTGACAATTAAGGGAATTTACATCAAAAATCAACTCAAACCTACCTATTTAGAAACAAATTCAAACAAAAAAATAAATAAAACTCACTCATTTGGCCTACTCGATGTCATGGCCACATTTTGGCGATGAATCGGTAAGATTTTGGTGTTGAATTGAGTCTTCAAAAATGCAAGCATGCTCCTTAGGGTTTGCAGGCCATGGGTGTAGAGGAAAATAAAGAAATGAAATGAGAAAAAATGATCTTATATATATATAATTAGTCATAATGCACTCACATTATGTATTAATTTTTTTTGAAAAAATTTTGGCCACTTTTTGGCCCCCCAACTTTTTGTACTTACCCTCATTTGGAATAGTGATATCATATGCTTCTCCCTATTGTCCCTAGACAAATGGTTAAGAAGAATCCAGCAACAAAAGTATCATGAAGATAATCAAAAGGATTCTTTATAATAACAAAAGATCATGGGATTCAAAGCTAAGGTTAGCTTTCTACGTAGACAGAACCACAATAAAAAAGGCTACTGGTAGGTCACCTTTTCAATTGGTATATGGGGCACAAGCAAGAATGCTAATACACAATCTTTTGCCTATGTACAAATTTATATTGCAAGAGGATATTGATGTGCTTGAGCCAATGGAAGAGAGGATGGAGCATCTGGTAGAACTGGATAAAATCAGGAGTCAAGCTCATAAATAGAATGAAAATATGCATATGCAAATAAAAATACCTATTTGACAAAAAGGCTAAAGATAAGAAATTTCAAGTTGATGATATAGTCCTCATGTGGAATGCCTGGAGTCAAGACAAAGGAAATCATGGAAAGTTTGAGGCTCTGTGGATTGGACCATTTGTTATTATTGGCAAATGTGGTGAGAATTCATATTACCTACAAAACATGGTGGCTGAGAATTAGGAATTACAAGTGCATGGACAATTTATGAAGCACTTCTTTTCTTAAAAGTAGATATAATTCCATGCACAGTAGTTTATGTTTTCCCTTTTTTCCCCAAAATTTTGGTTTTCTTTGTTTTTGTATAGTTTTGTGTTTGGTTTTCACCCTGGAAAAGTGTTCTGGATCCTTATAATGTCTAGTTATTCATTCATCCCCAATAGGAGGAACTGTTAGGATTGGCAAATTTTGCCTAAGCTATATTCAATCTTTTTTATAAACCCTAAGTTCCACAATCCATTAGAACATGGTTACCCTTTCCATAATCCATCTTTATATCCTTTGGCATTCTTGCATTTAATCCATTTCCCAATGAGTATGTGAAATTTCTTTATAGATCATATGATACACCTTTTACCATACTCCTATAGAGATAAGAAGTAAACCCTAACTTTGCTTGCAGGGACACAGGAGTCAATGATAGGTTTAAAATAGCTATCGTGATACCGCAAGGAACTAGGGACTAGGTCAACAGGTTGGTGGAATACATAGAATGTGAACTTAATGTTTACCATAGCCCCATGATGATGGATCAGCTGCAAGCTTATGGTGTGAACATTCTTACTAACCAGTTGATACCACGATAGCATGAAGTATGTTTGGTAGTCAATGATTTTGTTATGGGCTAGTGGGGACAACTAATGTAACATTAAACTAGCCACTGCACCCCCACCAATGTAATATCAAGAGCTTGTGGATTTGTGGCAGACATAAAGGAAAAGCAATATTGACCACCACGATCCTATAGTGGTTAGTCTAAAGTCTTACGGGGCAGCAGTAATGGCTAGAAGATTGACAAGACATATCCCACCACCCCATAGGAGTGACTTCACTAAGCTCGCAGGGCAGTGGTAAATGGTGAATGACAAGAAGTAACCGTCAAAGTGTCACCATGGTTCCATAATAGGGTTAAATACATGGTCATGGTATTGTAGTGGAGCATTGAATATGGAGATGAGTATCTCATTGTCCCACAGAGGTCATCATTTATGATAGCGAGTGTGCAGCAACTGATGAAATGAATGCAAATTTGGTGAAACTTTTGTTGCAAGTATGGGCCTAACCAGTGTTTTCATTGATGTTAACATACTCCTCTTAGATTAATGATAAGGTTGGATGAGTTGTGTGTTGAGGATATTGAGAAAATTAGTCTCAATCAGGAACAGTGATGAACAATGATGACATAAGGTAAAAGTCCAAGATAGGATGTGGTGCAGAGGCACCCCTTCAATAGGACCAACACACACAAGAGGAGGAAGAAGAAGACTAACATTAGTTTAACATTTCATGTTATCTATAGCATTTTCCAATGTAACATCCCATGTTAGAATTTCCTATTTGTAATGTAATGTTAGCATTTTCTATTTGTATGAAATTTCTGACAACTTGGATTAAGGGAAGGTTAAGCAAGGTGTCTTAGCACTAAGAGTTTTGCTATCCTATACTCTGCAGGTGTCATGTAATAGATTAGGGTCTTCTACCAATACTATTGGAAAATAAAAATCCCAGAGATAGAGGGGAATATCGGTCCCCCACATTGGGAAAGAGAAAAAGGGGAAAACCTTTTGTGATATGGCGGTGGTGTGTGTTTTTTGGTTTTTGAGTGGAACAGTCGAATGTAATTCTGAACATCAAGAAGGGAGAATAGAAGCTCTGTAAAGTTATTTTCTTTCTAGATTCTGAATGCTATGTAGATATCCAGTGTAGATATTCTATGTAGGATAGTCTGTGTAGATACTCTATCTAAAGTGATTAATTCTATAGAGGAATTGGGTATAATCAAGTTAGGGCCACTGTAGTCGAAAGGAATAGATAAATCCATTCCACTGAGGGATTTCTACGAAATTAGTGGAATGAAATTGTAAAATTAGTTTCCTTTCTTTTCTTTTGGTCATTCATTTGTTTCCTAAGCCTGGAAGGATAGGAATTGCAAAGCCCTTTCCAGGGAAAATTGTCATTTAGTGTGCATTTGCAGGGTGAATATTTTGTGTGTATCCATCCATAGTATCTATATATGTATCGTTGGCTAGGTCAGGGTTTAATTCAAAGTCAAGAAATGCATGTTTTGAAGGCATCAGCGTGAGTTCCATCTGTGTCACCGACGAAGAAGGCATCGGCGTGAGGATTGATATTAGCATGTCGAAAGTGGGTTCAACCGACGGTGAAAGTCTCAACGATGATCGACTTGGCTAAAGACATCAGCGTAAGAATTTGAGTGGTAGCTAATAGTTCATGCTCTCACCGATCGGGGAGACAACGGGGAAGTGTGGCCGATGTAGTATATATCGGCATGAGTCCCCTCATCGGTAGAAAGAAGAAAGGTGGCACCGACGGTAGGTGGTCTCGCCGATAGAGATAGGTCATCAGCGAGAAAGGAGGCATCGGTAGAAGATTTCAAAGCTAGAGCAATAATAGAAGTCTGGCTGAAAGGGGTTGGCGTAGGAGTTTTAGTGTGACATGAGACATCAGTGGAGGGAGTGAAGGTGTCGCTGATAGTTAGGTTCTTGCCAATGGTAAGTCTATTAGCATAACCCGCAACGTCAGCAAGAGATTCAAGGAGCTCGCCAACAAATAGAAGTCTCACCAAAGGAGAAGCGGGCATTAGATGCTCATCAGGGAGAGATTGAGGTTGGCGAGAGTTTTTAAGTGTTTACTGATAGGCTCTGTCCTGCTGATAGGAAAATTCAAACGAAATCCCATCGGTGTGACATGGTTTTCGGTGTAAGATGTGCTAGTGGATGCTGATAGTGGAAGTGTGACCGATGGAAGGCATTGTCAGTGTGAAGGGAAGAAAATATTACCGACAAAGGCGGGTTGCAAGAGTCATTGGAGTGACTCAAGACATTGGTGTAAAGTGCATGGGAGTGGCTGATAACTAGTGTCTTGTCGATAGGCAAGGGAAGAGCTACTTCGGTGAGAGATTGGAAATGTCTTACCGACATACACTATAAGGGCTATGTTGTGGGCTCCAAAGGGTCTTGAACTGGTTTATATGCTTCAATTGGGTTTTTCTCTCATCAAGTGGTATTAGAGCTAGAGAAAGCTCTGGGAAAGGTTGGTGTGTAGTTTGACTTCTGAAGGTGTCTGTTCCATCTAGCAGTAGAAGAAGAAAGCAAAATGTCAAAAGGAGAAGCTTCAGAGACTCTTCCGACAAAGTTGAACAATGTTGAATTGATGACCTTGATGAAAAAGCAAATAGCAGAGAGTAGGGTTGATAGAGCTCAGAATCATGCATTGATGGAAGAACTAAGGAAGTTAAGGGAAAGAGTGGAGAGAGGGGAAGAAAACTCTGGTGAATAAGAAGATGGGGATGAAGAGGAAGAGCTAGATGTTCCTGCAGACCAGATACCCTTACTCAATGCCCTCAAGTCCATGGAAAGAAAGACCATGGATGTGAAAATAGACTTGCCAGTGTTTGCAGGAAAAATGGAACCTGATTCAGTAATGGAGTGGATAGACTCCTTGAATAATTTCTTTGAGATAGAAGAGATACCAGAACACCAAAGGGTGAAGATGGGTCAGTCCAAGATGAAAGGAGTTGCACTAACTTGGTGGAATTTCATCCAAGATGACAGGGTGAAAGAGGGAAAGAACAAAGTTACATGGAAGAGAATGATGGCATTGGTGAAGGAGGCCTATGTTCCATTGGATTACAATATCCAATTACATAAGAGGAAATAGAATTTGAAGTAGAAGGAGCTAGATGTCAGCTCATACATAGAAGAATTCATGAAGTTGTGTGTAAAAAACAAAGGTAAGGGAAGATGAGGAAGAGAAGGTAGCAAGATACCTCAATGGATTGAGATTTAACATCCAAGAAGACCTAAATCTGCATAATCTAGATATAGTTCAAAAGTGCTATCAGTTAGTACTCAAAGTGGAAGAAAAACTAAAGAGAAGGCATGAGTAGAACCATAGAGGTAGAGGAAAACAGCAGAGAGGAGGAAGAAGTCCTTTTAGAGGCAGAAGATTTGGATACCAAAGTGAATCCAACCAAGAGAACAACAGAGGAGATAACAATCAGAACCAAGGAGGAAGCTACAATCAAAGGGGAAACTTCAGGGGTAGAAGACCACCATTTAGAGGAAGAACCCAGGGTAGAGGACCTATCAAATGTTACAATTGCAACCAAGAAGGCCATATAGCTAGCAGATGTCCAACAAAGGCAACAAGTTTAATAGGAGAAAAGAGGATCAATCTGATCCAAGAATCTGATTGTCAAAGTGTAGCAAGCTCAAGCACTATTCAAAGTGTGAATGCTCCTAGCAGTTATGGGTACCCTGAGAATGGAGAATCCTTGATGATTAGGAGAACAATGACCACCATGAAGGTTCCTGGAAAAGAACCTCCACAAAGGAAGTCTCTCTTCAGAACTACTTGCAAGGCAGGAGGAAAGGTATGTAAAGTTCTAATTGACTCTGGATCTACTGAGAATTTTTTATCCATTGAGATGGTAGAAAAGCTTAAGCTTAGGAGACTGCCACATCCTTGCCCATATAAAATTCCATGGCTCACCCAAGGTCAGCAAATAGTTGTAGAAGAATAGGCTTGGGTAGAATTTCAAATTGGCCCATAGAAGGATAGGTTATTGTTTGACATTGCCAAGATGGATGCTTGCCATCTCCTATTTGGAAGACCATGGCAGTATGATTTAAAAGCATACCATGATGGAGTTAGGAACACCTATTCCATCACCAAGAATGGTAAGGTGATAGAATTAATACCATTAATGGAGAATGAGGTGGAGACAAAAGGAAAAGAGGTTAAAGTGATGATGGTAGAAGGCAAACAATTCATGAAAGGGATAGGAGAAGAAGGAGCAGTTACATATGCTCTAGTTCCTTGCCTGAAGGTAAACAAGGAATAGCAGCAAGAAGTCAAGGGAGAAAAGAAACAAAAATTCATAGACCTAGCTGTCCAAGAGCTATTGGACAAGTACAAAGACATTATCTCTGACGGAATGCCAAGTTCCCTACCACCTATAAGAGACATCAGCCATTGTATAGATCTGATCCTAGGATCTACACTTCCAAACAAAGCAGCATATAAGCTCACTCTAGATCAGAATATAGAGGTAGCAAGAGAAATTGAAGAGTTGTTGAAGACATGCCTAATTGGCAAAAGTTTAAGCCCATGTGCAGTACTGGTTGTACTAGCACCAAAGAAGGAAGGCACTTGGAGACTTTGCACTGATTCAAGGGCTATCAACAAGATAACAATCAGGGATAGGTTTCCAATCCCTAGGATAGAAGATTTACTTGATTGTTTAGGAGGTGCTAAATACTTCACCAAAATAGATTTAAAGAGTGGCTATCATCAAATTAGGATTAGACCTGGTGATGAATGGAAAACTGCATTCAAGACAAATGAGGGGTTATATGAGGGGAAGGTCATGCCTTTTGGTTTGTCCAATGCCCCTAGTACTTTTATGAGATTGATGAATGAGGTCTTGAGATAATTCATAGGTAAATTTGTCACAGTATATCTAGATGACATCCTGATTTTCAGTAATGTGAGGAAAGAACACCTCACCCATATAGACTTGGTTCTCAAAAGGTTACATGAAGAGCAGCTAATGATCAATTTAGTAAAGTGTCTATTTATGCAGGAAGAAATCATCTACTTAGGATTTGTTATCTCACATAACAAACTAAGAATGGATCCAGAAAAGGTAAGTGCCATATTGTCTTGGCCAACACCCAAAACTATGAATGATGTTAGAAGTTTCCATAGATTAGCAACCTTTTATAGGAAGTTTATAAAGGGATTTAGTCATATCTGTGCACCCATGCTTGACACTATAAAGGGAGGACAGAAGTGCAAGTTTACATGGACAAAGGAGGCAGATAATTCTTTTGAAACGTTGAAGAAGAAGGTGGCAGAATAGCCAGTTCTTGCATTTCCTGATTTCAGCAAGATTTTTCAAGTAGAATGTGATGCAAGTCATATTGCAATTGGAGTAGTACTCAACCAAGAAGGTAGGCCTATTGCATTCTTCAGTGAGAAATTAAATGATGCCAAGAAGAGATACTCATCCTATGATTTGGAGATGTATGCTCTAGTCCAGTCACTTAAGAAATGGAGGCATTATTTGATGCCCAAAGAATTCAAAGTGTTCACAGATAATCAGGCCCTTAGTTTCATAAACAGTCAAGAGAAGCTGAACCATAGACACATGAAGTGGGTGGAAACTTTGCAAACTTTCACTTTCACACTCAAGCACAAGAAAGGGGTTAAGAACAAAGTAGCAGATGCTTTGAGCAGGAGAGTTTTGACCATCCATCAGATCCAATGGGAGAGTGTTGGGATTGATTCTTTGAAGACAATGTATGATGAGGATGAAGACTTTGGAGAGATCTACAAGGTATGTATCTCTTTTGGAGACAAATATCATGTTGAATTTTTTGAATTTCTAATCCAAGATGGATTACTTTTCAAAGGTGGACAACTATGTATTCCAAGATGTTCTATGAGACTGAATATTATTCAGGAAAAACATTGTGGGGCCATGTCAAGACATTTTGGTCTTGATAAAACTCTTGATCTTGTGAAGAGGCATTACTATTAGCCTAAGTTACAGTCAGATGTGAGAAAATTTGTGGAAACATGTGTAATATGTCAAAAAGCCAAAGGACGATCGACAAATGCAGGTTTGTATCAGCCATTACCCATACCTTCTAGGCCATGGGAGAGCATAAGCATGGATTTTGTACTAGGTTTGCCTAGGACAAGGAAAGGATATGATAGTGGTAGTAGACAGATTTAGTAAAATGGCATATTTCTTACCATGTAAAACCACTTGTGATTCTTCATATGTTGCTGATTTATTTTTCAAAGAAATAGTGAGGATACATGGTTTACCATTGAACATAGTATCAGACAGAGATGTGAAGTTTATTGGCCACTTCTAGAGAACTCTTTGGAAAAAGTTGGGAACAAATTTTTCCTTCTCATCAGCCTACCATCCTCAAACAGATGGGCAAACTGAAGTTGTTAACCATTCATTGGGTAATCTACTCAGGTGTTTAACTAGGCAGCATGGAGAGAAATGGGATAATATCCTCCCACAAGCAAAATTTTCTTATAATGACACCATCAATAGGAGTACAGAAAAGTCATGTTTTCAGATAGTGTATGGAATTCATCCAAGAGATATTATGGAGTTGAGAAATCTACCTATAGGAGAGCCTATTAGTGCATATGGTGAAGCTTTTGCTTCAGCTATTAAAGAAGTGCATGATCAGGTCAAGAACCAACTCCAACAGACTATAATGAAGTACAAAACATATGATGACAAGAAGAAAAGAGATTTACAGTTTGTGGTTGGAGATTTGGTTTGGGTAAATCTAAAGAAGGAGAGGCTCCCCAAAGGTAAGCATACCAAGCTAATGCAGAGGAAGATTGGACCATGTCAAATTTTAAAGAAGTGTGGACAGAATGCATATGAGATCCAACTTCCTCCCGATCTTGGATTGTCACCAATTTTCAATGTATGTGATTTGACTCCATACAAGCCAAATGTAGATATAGAACATGAACCATTGTAGGCAGCAAATGATGATATTCCCAAGCATGATCCACCAAAGTTGAATCACATCTCAGACTCACGAGTGGTCAAGAAAATAAGAAACAAAGAGTACATGGAGTACTTAGTGGCTTGGCAAGGGAAACCAGATTCAGAAGCTATTTGGATGACTACAGATTAGATTTCAAATCATAGTGCAGACCTCCAAACTCTGATCTCAAAGGGGCTTGAGATCTCTTCTCCCGGGGAATATGGTGCAGGGGCACCCCTTTAATAGGACCAACACACATAAGAGGAAGAAGAAGAAGACTAACATTAGTTTAACATTTCATGTTATCTATAGCATTTTCCAATGTAACATCCAATGTTAGCATTTCCTGTTTATAATGTAATATTAGCATTTTTTGTTTGTATGAAATTTTTGACAGCTTGGATTAAGGGAAGGTTAAGCAAGGTGTCTTAGCACTAAGAGTTTTGATGTCCTATACTCTGCAGGTGTCATGTAATAGATTAGGGTCTTCTACCAATACTGTTGGAAAACAAAAATCCCAGAGACAGAGAGGAATGTCAGTCCCCCACATTGGGAAAGAGAAAAAGTGGAAAACCTTTTGTGATATGGTGGTGGTGTGTGCTTTTTGGTTTTTTGAGTGGAATAGTCGAATGTAATTCTGAACATCAAGAAGGAAGAATAGAAGCTCTGTAAAGTTGTTTTCTTTCTAGATTCTGAATGCTGTGTAGATATCCAGTGTAGATATTCTGTGTAGGATAGTCTGTGTAGATACTCTGTCTAAAGTGATTAATTCTCTAGAGTAATAGGGTATAATCTAGTTAGGGCCACTGTAGTCGAAAGGAACAGATAAATCCATTCCACTAAGGGATCTCTATGAAATCAGTGGAATGGAATTGTAAAATTAGTTTCCTTTCTTTTCTTTTGGTCATTCGTTTGTTTGCTGAGCATGGAAGGATAGGAATTGCAGAGCTCTTTCCAGGGAAAATCATCATTTAGTGTGCATTTGTAGGGTGAATATTTTGTGTGTATCCATCCATAGTATCTGTATATGTATCACTGGCCAGGTCGGGGTTTAATTCAAAGTCAAGAAATGCATGTTTTGAAGGCATCGGCATGAGTTCCATCTATGTCACTGATGGAGAAGACATCGGTGTGAGGATTGATATCAGCGTCTTCAAAGTGGGTTCAACCGATGGTGAAAGTCTCACTGATGATCGACTTGGCTGAAGACATCAGCATGAGAAGGTATATCAGCGCAAGAATTTGAGTGGTAGCTGATAGTTCATGCTCTCACCAATCAGGGAGATAATAGGGAAGTGTGGCCGATGTAGTATATATCGGCATGAGTCCCCTCATCATTAGAAAGAAGAAAGGTGGCGCTGACGGTAGGTGGTCTCGCTGATAGAGATAGGTCATCGGTGAGAAAGGAGGCATCGGTGGAAGATTTCAAAGCTAGAGCGACAGTAGAAGTCTAGCTGAAAGGGGTTGGCGTAGGAGTTTTGGCGTGACATGAGACATCAGCGGAGGGAGTGAAGGTGTCACCAATAGTTAGGTTCTTGCTGATGGTAAGTCTTTCAGCGTAACCCGCGACATCGGTAGGAGATTCAAGGAGCTTGCCGATAGATAGAAGTCTCGTCGAAGGAGAAGCGGGCATTAGATGCTCATCAGGGAGAGATTGAGGTTGGCGAGAGTTTTTAATTGTTTACTGATAGGCTCTGTCCTGCCAATAGGCAAATTAAAATGAAATCCCATCGGTGTGACATGGTTTTCAGTGTAAGATGTGCTAGTGGTTACCGATAGTGGAAGTGTGACCGATGGAAGGCATTGTCGGTGTGAAGGGAAGAAAGTATTACCGACGAAGGCGGGTTGCAAGAGTCATCGGAGTGACTCAAAACATCAGTGTAAAGTGCATGGGAGTGGCCAATAACTAGTGTCTTTCTGATAGGAAAGGGAAGAGCTACTTCAGTGAGAGATTGGAAATGTCTTGCTGACATACACTATAAAGGCTATCTTGTGGGTTCCAAAGGGTCTTGAACCGGTTTATATGCTTCAACTGGGTTTTACTTTGCATCAGGATGAGGATCAGAGGATACGGTTTAAAGGGTTTGTAGATATGTGTCTTAAGATGTTCTAGTAGAGATTTTAGAGGTCCGTATGAAGATATGAAGAAGTTATGGTAATTTAAGTTAAACCAGTTCCGACAGATGTTCAGTGATGACAGATTGATATAGATAGGTCCAATGAGATTCAAAACTACATTCTCTGGTTCTGTGGATTTGAGGAAGTGTTGAGGAAGTCTGTGTGGTGTGTTACCTCGATTAGTTTGTGGTTTGAAGGTCCGCAAGTAGCTATTCCTTTGTGACAGTAATGGCAAACTGTGTTCTTGAGGTTCCAGAGGAAGTAGAGAAGGATTTCAGTAAGTAGAGGAAGTGTGGATGTTCTTGGTGTTTCAGACAAGTTTGTGGAGGTCATTGGATCATGTTCAATTCATGTTGATAGTCCGTATTAGAGTTGGAGATTGGAATTGAAGAAATATTTCTAGATGAAGGTGTTCTTTCTATGACTGGCTGACCAGATGAATTATACATCTTGCAGATGTTCTTACAAATGTTTGCCAACTTAGATGTTTGTTCCTAAGTTGATGTCGTGTATAAATAAGGGATTGCAAAGTCATTTCAAGGTGTGACTTATGAAGATGAGTGTGTGGTAGTGAGGAGAAGAGCGAAAGATAGAGCAGAAGGTTTGGGCTTAAATGGAACTGACTCAAACATGGTGAAGATGCTATTTACCAATTCAAGTATGTGATACTTATTCTTTTGTAGACAGTGTGTCTCTTGTAGGTGGTGAGCCTCTTGTGAGCAATGTGCTCAGGTAGTGAGCCCTAATTGGCATGTGCCATTTTGTTCTTTCTATTCTTCTAACAGAGAATATATTTTTGGGTTAATCACCCCGTGGTTTTTCCCTTAACTAGGTTTTCCACATCAAAATCTTGGTGTCTCATGTGTTGATGTGTTTCTGCTCTTGATTTGTTGCATTGTGCTTTCATGGTTGATCTTCTATTATGTTGCTAATTAACAATGTGGAGTTAAGTGTTTAAAGTAGGTGAAAGTTTTGTACAACTGATTCACCCCCCATCTCAGTTGTGTGCCCTAAATCTAACAATTGGTGTCAGAGCCAAGTTCCTCGAAAAGGAGCTTAACCACTTGAGGAGATCTAGGATGTCGTCCTACAAGAAGGATAGTCCAAAGTTTGATGGAACTAACTTTGCTCTTTGGAAAGGTCGTATGAAATGTCACTTACAGTGTATGGGATTTGCATACTAGTCCATGGTTACAGAAGCTTATGTACCTCCACAGGGTGGTCCAACAACCCTAAATGAAATCACAGATGCTGAAAACAATATGCAGACCAAAGAGGCTCTTCTAAGTGCATTAGCTGACTCAGAGCTCTCAAATGTTATTGATCTACCAACTGCCTTTGAGATTTGGAATAAATTGGAACTTTTGCATGAAGGAGACTAGTATGTTAAATGTGCAAGGTTACAGAGTCTAAAAGGGAAATTTGAAAAACTGAAGATGAGAGATGATGAAAATATTACCTCTTTTATGCCAAGAGTGAATGAGCTAGTTTGTGGGATTATAAATGCAGGTGGAACCCTGAGTGAAGATGAGATCATTGGCAAAGTTCTCAGATCCCTTCCTACTTATAAAATCAAGGCTTATACAATCAAAGAATTCAGAGCTCACACAACAGTCACAAGAGATCAATTGGTTGGTAAGTTGGCTGCTTTTGAAATGGTCAAGTTTGGAGATGATCCTCCAAAGACTGAATTTGTAAAAGGGAAACAAAGGTTTGATCCAGGAGAAAACTCTTCAAGGAACCTATCATGGTATGAAAAGGCAAGAAAAGACTTGGAAGAAGAAGAAGCTGAAACTGCTCATCTTGAAGTTCTTATTACAAAAAGACTGCCAAGAGGATCCAGTAAGTATGAAGGGAAATTACCTTTTAAGTGTTTTAACTGCAATAAAATTGGTCATTTTGCCTTAAGATGTCTGGAAAGATTTTCAAGACCAAATCCTAACAGACCAAGGTTTCAAAAGAATTGTTACTATGTTCATGAAGAAGATGATAATGAAGGAGTAACAGATGATGAATCAGAGACAAGAAACAAATCTGGTAATGAATGGGTGTTTATTGCCATCAAAGAAGAGGAACCAATATCCTCTATATCTGTTAATCATAAAGTTGAAGAAAGAACTCTAGCTGCCCAAGTTGAAGCAAAGGATAATTGGGTCATTGATAGTGGATGCTCTCACCATATGACAGGTGACAAGAATAAGTTCTTAAATTTGGAAAAGTATGAAGGAGGAATTGTAAAATTTGGAGATAATTCTGTTGGCAGAATTAGAGGTAGAGGAACTATTTCTGTTGATGGAAAGAACAAAACGGGTAATGTACTGTATGTTGAAGGATTAAAGCACAATCTTCTCAGTGTTGGATAGCTGGTGGACAAAGGCTATGATCTTAGATTCAGGAATAGAAAATGCAAGATCTTTGAAAGTTCCAGAACAAAGATTTCATCAGGTACTCAAACTAAAGGTAATATCTTCCACTTGGTTGGTACTGGTAAAAGTTGCTTATTTGCTCAAATTGATCAGAGTTGGTTATGGCATAGGAGGATGTGTCATGTGAATTTTGATAATATCATCAAGATAAGCAATACTCAGGCTGTAAGAGATCTTCCAAAATTAGTGAAACCTACTAATAGCTTGTGCAATGAATGTCAGTTGGGCAAACTAAGCAGAGTCACATTCAAAAGTAAGGAGTTGTCTTCTACCAGACTGTTGGACTTAGTTCATACTGATCTTTGTGGTCTGGCAAGAGTTAGGAGTATCCAAGGTGATAGATACTTCATGTTGTTAATTGATGATTATTCTTGGATGATGTGGGTAACCTTTCTAAAAGAAAAATCACAAGCACTTGAGAAATTCAAAATATTCAAGGCCATGGTGGAGAATGAAAGCAGATTAAAATTGAAATGTCTGAGGTCTGATAGAGGTGGGGAATTCACATCCGGTGAGTTCATAGACCTCTGTGAGGAACATGGAATAATGAGATAGTTGTCTGCCCCTAGAACTCCATAGCAGAATGAAGTAGTTGAGAGAAAGAACTGGACCATCCAGGAAGCATCTAGGACCATGATGATGGAAGCAAATGTTCCTTAGATCTATTGGAGAGAAGCTGTCAGCACTGCAGTTTACACTCTCAATCAAGTTCAAATTATAAACAATACTAGTAAAACTCCTTATGAACTTTGGTTTGGCATTACTCCCACTGTGAGATATTTCAGAGTTTTTGGTAGCAGATGTTGCATTAAAAGGGATGAAGATTTAGGAAAGTTTGATGCTAGAAGTGATGAAGGAATATTCTTGGGTTACTCTACTCAAAGCAAAGCATACCGGTGTTACAAAAAGAGACTGAGAAAGATTGTAGAAAGTGTAAATGTGAAGGTTGATGAAGAAATTAAAAGACCCTCAAGAATTCATGAGTTTGATGAAGATGATTAGAATGGTGTTTATATTCAAAGTATCTAAGCCTCTTCTGAGAAACAAAGTCAAGTTGATCCGGTAAGTCAGGAAGAAGAGATAAGTCTCAGTGAGACTGATCAAGAGTTAGAGGTGCAAGAAACTCCCAAAGTTCTAAGGTATGTAACTCTAAACCAATTTGAAGATCAAATCATGGGTGACAAAAGCAAAGGAGTGCAGACAAGGAGGAGAATTGGTCAAAATTCAGATAAGTATTGTCTAATTTCAAAGATTGAACCGAAGAAAGTGAATGAAGCTTGCAATGATGAAAATTGGTCAAAAGAAATGGAGGAAGAACTAATGCAAATTGAGAAAAATCACACTTGGGATCTTGTTCCTAGACCTAGAAACAAGAATGTGATTGGAACCAAATGGGTCTTTCGGAACAAACTAAATGAAGCTGGTGAAGTAATCAAAAATAAAGCTAGATTGGTCTGCAAGGGTTACTCTGAGATTGAAGGAGTTGATTTTGAAGAGACTTTTTCTCCGGTGGCAAGAATTGAAGCAGTCAGATGATTTCTTGCATTTGCTACATTTAAGGATTTCAAGGTGTATTAGATGGATGTCAAATCTACCTTCCTAAATGGTAATTTGGAAGAAGAAGTGTACATTGAGCAACCAGAGGGATTTCAATTGTCTAATCATGGTGACATGGTCTGCAAATTGAAAAAGGCACTGTATGGACTGAAGCAAGCCCCAAGAGCCTGGTATGAAATATTGGATAAGCATCTCTTGAAGATTGGTTTCAACAAAGGTACTGCTGACAGTAATTTGTATTTCAAAATTGATCATGAAAATATCTTAATTGTTGAAGTATTTGTTGATGATATCATTTTTAGAGGAAGAGATAGTATGTGTAAAACTTTTGCAAGTCAAATGAAAAATGAGTTTGAGATGTCCATGCTTGGAGAAATTAATTTATTTTTGGGTCTACAAATTACTCAAACAAAGAAATGAATCTTCATTTCTCAGTCAAAATCTATGAAAGAATTGTTGAGGAAATTTGGGATGGAAGACTCAAAGCCAATGAACACTCCAATGGCAACCGGATGCAAGTTGAGCAAAGATGATGACTCTCCCAAGGTTGATAAGACAAAATATAGGTCAATGATTGGAGGACTGTTGTATCTCACTCAAACTATACCAGATATTATGCAGGCTGTTGGTCTTGTTGCTAGATTCCAAGCTGATCCTAGAGAATCTCATGTTATGGTAATCAAGAGGATTTTTAGATATCTAAAAGGGACAATTGAGTATGGGTTGTGGTATCCTAGAGATCATGATTTCTCTCTTCATGCATATACAGATGCTGATTGGGCAAGAGATGTGGATGACCAGAAGAGTACCAGTGGTGGAGCATTCTTTTTGGGGAAGAGATTGGTTTCTTGGTTAAGAAAGAAATAAGAAGCAATATCTCTGTCCACTGTAGAAGCAGAATATATTGCTATAGTAGGTAGTTGTACTCAAGTCTTATGGATGAAATAGATGTTAAGAGATATTAGAATAGAGTATGAGAAACCCATCACAATTTTCTGTGATAATTCAAGTGCAATAAACATATCCAAGAATCCGGTGTTGCATTCAAAGACTAAACATATATCCATCAAATTTCACTTTTTGAGAGAGCAAGTAAACAAGAATGAAGTCAAATTGGAGTTGTACCTTCAAAGGATCAGATTACAGACATCTTTACTAAACCTCTACCTAAGGACTCTTTTGAGTATCTAAGGGAGAAGTTAGGGGTTATTGCCCCTCTAGTGATGAAGTAAGATGCACTAAGGTGCATCAGTCTGGTGCATATCACAGTCACATCTTGTGGTCCAGATTGATGATAGGGAGTTGCTACAAAGGGGGAGCAGCAGATATGATTCTAAAGTGGTAGAGTTGCAAGTATGAGCCCTTTGCCATTGATGTCAAAGGGGGAGAGAAGACATGTGAAAAATAAGTAGTTGTTGATCAAAGGGGGAGCAGTAATGGGAGAGAAGAAATGTGAATGGTGGTTGCTGATAGGGGGAGTTGTGATAGTAAAGAAAAGTTCTTGTCTTGATGGTCAAAACAATTTTCACATCATATGTTTCCATTAATGACAAAGGGGGAGATTGTTACAAGTATGGGCCTAATCGGTGTTGTCATTGATGTCAACATACTCTTGTTACATTAACGATAAGGTTGGCTAAGTTGTGTGCTGAGGATATTGAGAAAATTAGTCTCAATCAGGAATAGTGAAGAACAGTGATGACATAAGGTAAAAGTCCAAGACATGATGAGGATCATAGGATATGGTTTAAAGGGTTTGTAGATATGTGTTTAAGATGTTCCAGTAGAAATTTTAGAGGTCCGCATGAAGATATGAAGAAGTTATGGCAGTTCAAGTGAAACCAGTTTCGACAGATGTTCAATGATGACAAAGTGATACAGATAGGTCTGATGAGATCTAGAAATGCATTCTCTGGTTCTGTGGATTTGAGGAAGTGTTGGGGAAGTCTGTGTGGTGTGTTAACTTGATTGGTTCATGGTTTGAAGGTCTACAAGCATCTATTCCTTTGTGACAGTAATGGTAGATTGTGTTCTTGAGGTTCTAGATGAAGGAGAGAAGGATTTCAGTAAGTAGAGGAAGTGCGGATGTTCTTGGTGTTTCAAGATAGTTTGTGGAGGTCCTTGGATCATGTTTAGTTCATTTTGATGGTCCGCATTAGAGTTGGAGCTTAGAATTAAAGAAATATTTTTGGATGAAGGTGTTCTTTCTATGACTAGCTGACCAGATGAATTATACATCTCGTGGATGTTCATACAGATGTTTGCCAACTTAGATGTTTGTTCCTAAGTTGATGTCATGTATAAATAAGGGATTATGAAGTCATTTCAAGGTGTGACTTGTGAATATGAGTGTGTGGTAGCAAGGTGAAGAGCGAAAGGCAGTGCAGAAGGTTTGGGCTTAAATGGAACTAATTCAAGCATGGTGAAGATGCTATTTACCAGTTCAAGTATGTGATACTTATTCTTTTGTAGATAGTGTGTCTCTTGTAGGCAGTGAGCCTCTTGTGAGCAGTGTGCTCGGGTAGTGAGCCCTAATTGGCATGTGCCATTTTGTTCTTTCTATTCTTCTAATAGAGAATACATTCTTAGGTTAATCACCCCATGGTTTTTCCCTTAACCAGGTTTTCCACATCAAAATCTTGGTGTCTCATGTGTTGATGTGTTTCTGCTCTTGATTTGTTGCATTGTGCTTTCATGGTTGATCTTCTATTATGTTGCTAATTAACACTGCGGAGTTAAGTGTTTAAAGTAGGAGAAAGTTTTGTACAACTGATTCACCCCCCCTCTCAGTTGTGTGCCCTAAATCTAACAACTTTATATCCCTCTAATCTATGTAGATCAATGGTCTATGTTTGAAGCAATGTATGCACCCAGATTTACCAATCTTTGAGCAAATATAGAGTAATGGTGAGGTGACTGGCACCATTTCAAAATAAATCTTAATTTTTAGCTCATTTCAATCACTCAGAAGATTTTAGAAAAGCTGCACAAGCAGGAGATTCAAGGTCTAGATTGAAGCTTCAGTTTCTCACAACTAGGTGTGTTCATTTTATGCTTATCTTTGTTTCAAGTTATATAATATGTGTAAATCAATTTGTAAGTTTAGTAAATCAAGAAAATAGACAAAACCCTAGCTCAGTAGATTCATACACAATGGCACCCAAGAAGTCTGAATCTACAAGTAAGGATGAACCATTTGTTCCTAAGAAACAACCCCTTCAACAATTGTTGTTGGGTATTCTGCCTAACTCAATTGACAAAGAGTATAAGAAGCTATTCACAGATGTGGTAGAGGGATGTCGAGATGCTAGTCCCTATCTCAGGGTGGAACCTCTTTTGGTACTTTTGTGAGAAGAAAGATGGACAGGGTTCAATTTACAACCCATGGATTCTAAATTTTGCTAAGATTGTGGTATCGAATGTGTTCATTGATGTTGATTTGATCAAAGTGCTATCATAGTACTATCATCCAACTACCAGAATAGTTAGATTGCCAAATGGGTCACACTTGGTGGTTGTGGATAGAAATGCAATCATTCATTGCTTCATGATCAACAAGAAAGCTCTCACAATTGTTGAATTGTTGAAAAGTGAACAAGAATATACTAGTATGAGGAACACACATAGAAGTCATGAGTTACCTATGTGTTATGTTAGAAATGTCACCTTGGGGGCTTTTACCTCTTCAAGTTTAGCTCTCGGGTCCTTTAGAATGCATTTAGGTCATCTTGCATGTTAATGGTGACTCCCAATGAGAAAACCCTAAAGTTTCATGGAAAATGGGACCTATGGGGTGTATCTAGCATGAATCCTACCTAAAATAGGGGAGGACTTGGGCGGTTGCACCCTAGTATTGCCCTATTTTAGGTTGGGACCTATTTTTGGGTGTCAGTTTTATGACCATTATTAGGTCCTATGCCGACATCTCAAGTTTGAATTACAAAATTCTTAGTGGGAATGTTTGTAGTTGCATATATAAGCATTATTAGTGATTCATTTAAAAACTAGATGGAAACTAGATGGACATTGTGAACTTGTGGCTTTATGTGAAAGTGATTCAAAGCATTCATTGTGTTGCAGAGTACTATTTTGTGTTTTTATTGTGTTTGTGATTGCAGATTTGACATCCATCTCCTCATGGCATGAAGAGAATCCTCCTTCCATGAGATCTACACTACGAGGTGATATCAATTGTGTTTTCTATAATGTTTCATTTGGATTTTGCCTCTATCTCATAGGGATACACACTCTTTATCTGACAACGGTGTTTGGAAGACTTGAATGTCTCTCCAGGGCTTGACCGAGGCAAGCCTCTAAACACCACAACCCCCAACGTATTTTTTTGTGATTGTAGGTTACATGTTTTGGAAGTGAAAGAAGTGAAGTTGGGGGAGAGCCATGCAGACTATAAGAGTTGTAGATCTAAGAAGAAAACTAAGGCTTGGACTTGGGCACCCACTCATTAGTCCTCTAAATTCTAAAGCAGTTAAATCTCTGTGACAATAGGAACAGGTTGCATACATTCTTTAGAGATCCTGACAAAAGTAGGTACACTAGACTAGGGTGCTCGCTCATTAGTCTCCAACTTTTCTACACACCAAACTTCAAAATCTAGTATGTATTTGTTTGTCATTTGATATCTCTGGGTGCAATCATTTTCTGTAATTTATCTGTTTGTTTATGATTTCATGAAATTGGGGTTTTAAAAATAATTGGACTTAATTAAACAACACATTTACAAAATTCCAATCTTTCCCTATGTTCTACAAGATATTTGTAGTAGAGTTCTCTACTCAGTTGAATGTCCTTGAATGTTTAGTAGTGAAAGGAGGATCAACACAAACCCTTAAAACAACCATTATCACAACAACCCACCTCCTTTTTCTACTAAACATTTTGGTGAACCCATGTTCCTTTAAATTTGCCACCTTGCTAAGTGTTGTACTTCAGATTTACATTCATTTCATTGTTCAACTTATTGCATTTGAAAAATTACAAAAAAATTTGAGAAATTGGAAAAAATTTAAAAAATTGGCATTTCTAGCTTGTATTTTCAAATAATTTGAATTAGTTGGCATTTAATTTCAATAGATTTCTGTCATTATCATTAGATCTAATTTAAAATACAAAAAATTTTCATTCACCATTCATTTACATTGCATTTTCTATTGAGAACAAAGAATACTAAGAAGGGAGTGAATAAGTATTCTGTAAAACCTTTCTTTCACATATTCATTAATCCATTTACCAAATTCAATAACATGAAATCAAAACAAACATAAGAAGAGTAGCCACAAAATCATAACACAGACACTTAGATTTTTATGTGGAAACACCAAAAAGGGAAAAACCATGGTTAGTGTTACCTCACAATATATTATGATATCAAAACCAAATTACATGAAGGCTCACTACCTTAGGGCTCATTATCTAAAGAAGTGTTCACTGCCAAGAAAAGAGAAGAAAGATTGGCTCACTACCAAAAGAAGATTTCTACAAATGCATCTACGAAATGTTGAAATGTAGTTCCATTAATAGATCAATACACAGATTCAAAAGTCTTTATTGTATCTGCCCTTCTTTTCTTCTTTGCTTCACATTTACTCTTTTCTTCTGCCCTTACGGTTCCCTTCTGATCACAAAATTGCCTTAGATCACATACACATCAAATTCACACTATATTCACACATTACCATGAATCCAATACCAAAATCTATGAAATATATATATCTACAACATGAATTATCCCAAAACTAGTTTGGCATGCAAAATATGAAACTTGTATACCAAAGTTGTATCTTTTCAGCTTGATCCTTTGCACAAACAATAATGTGAACCCATACAATCATTCAGGAATCTTCATATAGGTCTAGACCTATTATTGAACCACTTAGAACAATGATCTAAACATTATCTCCTTACTAGACATCGATCCAATTATGTATCAACCTTATCCCAAAATACACACTTTACCTTTATTGACTATCATTGTTGCAAGTATGTTCCTAACTGGTGTTGTCATTGATGTCAACATATTTGTGTTGTCATTGGTGTCAATAGTGCTCTTGTTTTGATGCTTGCTTGTATTAAGTTAGTTACTTTATACTGGCCTATGTAAGTGTTGAAGATAATGAGTAAGTGATCCTAATATTGTGTTTCCAAGTCCTTTTGAGAAAATTTGCTCTCCCAATGGAAACAGTGTGTTGAAGAGTATCTTTGTTTACAACAGAACAATGCAATAGTTTACTTCACATTTGTTGTAGAATGAATATCTTTGTCTGTGGATTGGAACTCATTTAGAGGCATGTCTAAATATCCTATATTCCAAGTTTAAGCCTTTGGTATGCATATTTGAGAGTTTTGTTCACCAGAGTAAGAACTATTTTTCTGTGCATTTAGTGGTGATAGGGAGAAAGTATTTTACTTTGCATTCCTCTGCATTCAAGCATTATTGTATATGGTTCTAGAGTTAAGTCTAGGATGATGTTAGGTGCATTCAAATCAAATGGTTCATGATTTGATGGTTTGTAGGTGATCTCTTTATGACAGTGGCTAACATTGTTGTTTAAGTGCTCCAGTTTGAAGAATCTTCTTATCAAAATGGTTAGATGTTGTACGGATGTTTCTAGTGATCACAATGTACTTGTGGATGTCTCCTGATCATGTTCTTATCTTTTGATTGTTCCGTAAAGAGTAATTTGGATCGTGGATGAAGACTTCCTAAAACACTTAGTGTTGACTCCAAGTCTTGGCCGACCTAGTTGCTTTCACTACTTGAAAAGATGCATTGAATATTGTGAAAGCATGTTGTGGCATGGAAGATTGCAATTGAGTCTAAACTAAGGCATAATGTGTTCCACATAAATCTTTTCCTTAGCTAATTTTGTTTAGGTCTAGACTTATTTCTATTAATGTTTGTAATGTCGACCTTGGAGATTGCTCCATTGGTTATGAATGTAATGTCAACCTTGATGTACATTCCAAGGTTGATGAAATGTATAAAAACATGTAATGAAGTTGTGAAAAAGTAGTCAGTGTGTGAAAATGCAAAGATAAGAAAAGAAGTGTAAGTAAAAGCAGAGCAAAAGAGTTGTATTGTACTTCAATGGAATTGAACTCAAGCATGGAGTAGATTCTATCAAATTAGTTCAAAAACCTTTGGTAGTGAGCCACCCCTTGGCAGTGAGTATTTTGGACAGTGATCCCTAAGGGAGTGAGCCTCTAATTTTTGGTGTTGGTCTAACATATTTATTTTGTGAGCTAACACTTACTGTGATTTTTCCCTTATAAGGTTTCCCACATAAAAATCTAGTGTCTCATGCATTGAATGTGTAATTGTCATTAAGTTTCTAATCTCATGCTTTCATGGTTAAATCATAATAATGGTGAATAATTGATTGATTTATTGATGTTTAGAAGTAGTTGAGTTTTGGTGACAACTGATTCACACCCCCTCTTAGTTGTCCTATGCATTTCAACAGTCATATCATAACTTCTATTGTAAACCACATGAAACTTCAAAATTCACATCAAGCATTTATTAGACATCACCAATCATACCTTCAAAACTATAGGTCATAATATCTTTGTGTGGCGATATGCGAATCTCAGAACTGTTACCTCTATCTTAGTTAAACACTATCAAACTGACTGCCAAAACTTGGAAGCTGGTAGAAGATCTTCTAGTGGACTTCAGATGCTACAAATCTAGAATTAGATAGTTAACATATGTGTTTACAACACCTTCAAATCTCACATCGAGATAATCAACTATGTGGAGGAATGTAGAGTGAATTACTCAAGTGTTTTGTACTGTTCCTCACTGCACTCTGCTTATCGGACTTAGTCAAAACGTAATGTGTCTTCCAGAGATTATCAGGACTTGAAAACTAGAACATAACATCACTAAAGGATTGTGTATAACATACCAAAACCATATATCATGATCATCAACTACAGAGAAGTACCAACTGAATCATTATCGTTGTCTTGGTAAACTGCCAACACTTAGTCAATTTTAGCTAAGTTAGTCTTTCTAGACCAAAAGGATACACAACTTTATCTCAGGCATTGTTCTAGATCATATTTGATTGTTTCCATCAATAACAACATCAGGTTTCCACCATATCATCAGTGTCTTTTGACCATGTTGCCAATAATCTTCCCCTTTGGCATTAATGGTAACACTTAGTGAAAAATGCTTATCTACTCCCCCTTACTATGTACACTCTATTTTTCTTCTTCCCTTAATATGTTTGGCCATTTTTCACTGGATCTTCTTCTCCCCCTTTGATATCAATGGCAAAGGTGTATGTACAAGTAAAATTGTATTACAAAACTATTATACTCAGTCGCATATGTACAGGTGCAATATTTCAATTTAATTAGTTGTGGGTGAAAGGATATCATTGTAAATAATCTTTAATTTTGCTAGTCTTCCATCCCACCTATTCTTAGCACTGTTCAAAATTTGAATTTTACCATTAATCTAAAAAACTAAGACTTCTGCATTTTGTACATTTGTAGGTGTATTAGTTATTGCCTTAACCTTTAAGGCTTCACCAACTAGACTTGACATTGAATCAATTTTAAGGCTTATTAACCCTCTCAATTGGCACATCCTATTTTTCATTTCTTCCTTTTTTCTTAATAGACTACTTAGGCTATTATGAATATTTACCACTTGTATTTCCTTATTTCTAATGGAATCAACTGTCAGATCATAAGACATAGAAATATTCACTTATTGAAGTTCCATAGCTTTGATCTCATCTTCCATTTCCTTAGTGGTCTCAGGCCATGATATGAAAAATTTGTATATGTCATAGGCTTCCTTAATAGCACACTCTATATTCTTGATGCTATTATCTATCAAAATTTTATCACTATCTAGCTTAGTCTTCAACTCTATTAATCTTTTTTCATCAAATTCCTTTTCTAACCATTATATTAGTAGAATTCTCAAAAGATTCTAAATGAGTACTTACTAAGTTTATCAAGCCTATGAGCTGATCAGTTGATGACAATGATGTATCATTTTGGTATGTAGGCATCAATTCTCCAAATTACCAGATGCTTCTCCAATGAGCTCACTATCCTAGATGTGAGACCTTAGAATTTCTTCCTAAGTTTTTTCTTAAACAATTGATACCAGTTTAAATTTATGCAAAGAAGACATTGAAGCCAAATTTATTGGTCCCTGCAAAAAATTAGGTGCATCCAACACTTGTGTTTCCTATTGCTTTTCCAAAAATTCCTTGACAGAATTTACTAGATCCTATAAGGCAGCAGTGTCTTTTGCCATATTAGACACTTCTTCTTCTCAATTCTTCTTTGGTAGTTCAAGATCCATGGCCTCTTGTTCATCAATGTTTTGTTCTAGAGATTAACTGTTCTCGGCTTGTTCATTTTCTTGATCATTGGCTTTATTATGCTTTGCAATCTTTTCCTTGTTTTCTCGATCACCAGTTTGCTTATTTGGAGGAGGACTTGTCCTTGATTGGTCCATGTTAGCTTTGTCTTGACCATTAGTAGTAGGGTCTTGATCAGATGTAGGGGTTTGATCATCTTCTTTCTCCTTTATCTCTTCATTAGTTTTGTCCAACCCTTGATCTAGGTTGACTTCTGGAATAGATGTGTCATCTTTAATGCTAGTGTCTTGTTTTTCATAAATGTTTGGGATGTTGAGATCTCTTAGGATATCAAGTATTTCTTCTTCAATACCCTTAAAATTTTTTTTTGTATCCCCAGACAATAGAGTGTCGATCCTCTTTTTTCTCTCAAATTCATCTCCAAGAATCTTGAAGACTTTGGATCTCTCCTCAAGAGTCACATCTGCACATAGTTTCAACAATGTATTTTCTCTTGTCTCCAAGTATTTTACCATTGTTGCTTCCTTCTTGGTAGACATTATGCTTGCAAGGGTGTCAAGGAGATCTACAATTATTTCAATAAGAGCTCTATTGTACATCTCTAGATATCTGATTACAACAGTCTCTATGATGTCTTTATCTGCATCATCATAATCATCATATAGTTCTGGTATAGGTTTTAGATTTCCATCAACTATTATAGCCTTCAAGACATCGTCCAAGTTTATTGTTGCTTCTCCTTTCTCAGGCTCATCTTGCCTAGTCTTTTTCTTGATTGTACCCTTACCAGAGGGCTTCTCCTTTTTGCTCCCAGAAGTTTTAGTAGCCTCAGCTTTAATTTTCTTTACTTCTTCATCTATCTCAGTTTCCTCATCATCAACACCTATGCGCACATGCATCCTTTTAGCTTTGGTTTTCATTCTTTTGTACCTTTTATCAGCAAGTTTCTTTGTAGGCCCTTCCACAGAGGGTGTAGGACTGAAGGATGTAGATGTAGTTTGTGAAGTTGATTCTCTTTCTATTTTCTTTATTTCTATAGGTTCCTTCTCTTTCCTCTCAGACTCTTCTGGAGGCTTTTCAGGCTCACCTTCTTTCATTCTTTCAGCTTCCCTAGTAGATTTGGACCTTGCTCTTGTTTTAGCAATCTCTTCTTTAGTAAGTCATATGCTCTAGGCATCCTCTACCAATTTCTTCATCATTTTCTAAGTTTCTAACTTTCTCAGTTCAACATGCACTTTCACAAGTAACTCCTCATAGGTACCAAATCTTGGCTAATTGGTGTCCTTGGGTTTCTTCAACATAAGGTCAACATAAACATCCAATATGTTTTCTGCCACTTCATAGCCCATTGGAAGGACCCAGACTATCCTAGGCTTAATAGCCTCCATCATGCATTGATCTTTGTTAACAATGAAACATATAACATTTTTGTATTTTTTAACAATTAACCTAGGGAACCTTTCCCTAGATTGCATGACCTTTTGAAAATTCTTGAAATAGCCCCATAGGGTTGTATTCTATGCATCATAGCTTCCTATGCTATTTAAGTGATTCCTAATTTGTATGGAAACATGTTTGTTGTCAAACCAGAACAAGTACTTCATTTCCAACAATTCTTGCATAAAATAAAAGAATAGGCAAATAATTAATATACCATACTTGAATGGATATTTTGATTCCTTTGTCTTCTTTAGGGTCTCCATTAACTATTGCTGGAGCAACTCACAAAGATCATAATCAACATTTTTCTTCGCCATATCATATGCTATATATATGGTAGTACCAGAGATAAAGTTCTCTTAGTTTGTGAAGTAGATCTTGTAGCCGATCACCATGGATGCAAAGCTAACTACATGGTCTTCAATGTCATTGATTGTTAATGCCCTTTTATCAAATTTAGCTCAGGTGGCTTCCATTATTGTACTATTTTTCACAACCGTCAATATAGGCACTATACCGGTAGAGTTTAACCCTGTGACCACCCTTATGGCATCTTTTGTGATCATGAATGGACTGTTAAGCCACATAAACTCATCATGAATTCTACTTAGTACATACCAGACCCATTCATCCTCTGCAAAAGTTGGGAAATCTATTTACTGAATGAATTTTTCTTTTGTAATGTGTTATATTCTTCCTTCAAATCAAAATTATCATTGCTTAGATGTTTTAGATATATATCTATAAATTGGCTATTGTCATGTTCTTCTAGGGCGACATGGATGTAAGCCCTAATATCCTCTACATGCATCACTCCATGGGGTACTTCTAAAAATGTACCATTTGGATCAACTTTCGTTGATTTGAAAGGGTGTTTCTTGAATTTAGGTCATGCTCTCTCAATGATATCAACAACTTGTGGTGTCACCATTTCAGTAAGAATTCAAACAAGTTCATAGTAGGGTTTTAAACTATAAATACCTCTTTTGCTGAATTAGGGTTTTCTTCACTTGAAATCATTTTGAGTTGCTTTGAATCACTAAAAATCGATGAAGTCACTTAGAATTATGCTTTTGTTCTCCTTGGACACTTGATAGCTTGTATGCAAAGTAATTAGTCTTTAGAATGCGACCCGTTTTAAGCCTTGTTATAAAAACCTAATTGTAACAAATGTTCTTAAAAAGCTGCCAAACACTTCACTATTAAACTCAGTCAATTAAAATTATTTTGCAATGTATTTCATTAGGTCTTTTTCTACTTGTTTTTTTCTCTGAATTATCCATCCAATATTTCTTTATCTCATACCTTAGTGATGGATCTCAGCACCCATTATCTAGCTAGGGGATCAAAATATTCATTAAAAGCTCCACCTAAGCCAGAGCTCACAATATACTTCCCAGATGAAATATCTACACCAGAAGTTGGTGCAGATCCATGCCTTACCTCTTTAAAATCCTTCTTAATCTAGATCTTTCTCATTTCATTCTTTATTTCTACTAAATCAAGTTTGTTCTTTCCCTTATCTTCCCTCTTCTCTATTTTCTTCTCTTCTGTAGAATTTTGCAACATGTCTAGATTTATTGTAATTGTAGCACACAATATTCCTTTGTCATTGATTCCTCCCATTGATTAGATTCATTCTTGATTTGCATTGGCTAGGCATATGTCCAAATCTATTGCATGCAAAGCACTTTCCATTGAAAGATTGAGCATTCCTTGCATTGTTGGGACCATTCCTTATCAAACTTCTACATTCATTTTCTTTATGACCAATTCTTTTGCAATTAAAACACTGACCTGAGAATGATGGAACATTTTGATTTATTCTACTCCTATACTGAGTAGCCCTATGACCAAACTTATTGCATTTAAAACAATATCCATTGAAGGATAGGTACCTTTGAGCATTTGGTTGCCTAATCAGAGGTCTTCTAGGTCTGTTTCTCTAATTCTAGACCTGGTTGCCATTGACTCTCTTCATCTCAATGTTAACTTGTCCTGATTTGGAGCTTTCTCCTTTTTAAATCCCAAACCTTGTTTGTCATCTGGACTTTTTTGACTTGCAATCAACTCATCAAGCTTGGGAGAGCTTATTTTGAACTTTTCTTTATATCTA
Organism: Cunninghamia lanceolata; assembly: GCA_027924645.1. Lineage (NCBI taxonomy): Eukaryota > Viridiplantae > Streptophyta > Pinopsida > Cupressales > Cupressaceae > Cunninghamia > Cunninghamia lanceolata. The sequence continues at coordinate 10,277,613 of BSBN01000419.1, read as the reverse complement.
TTAGCCAATTCCAAATAAAATTTTAGAAGCACAACATCTTTTGCCAAATTTTCACATTCTTCAGATTTGTCTTTCAAGACTTGATTCAAATGTTCCTCAACCTTTTCTTTCTCTTCAACCAACCTTGATAAATCATTTAGGGTTTCATTTTCTTCAACCAACTATTCACTTAGCTCTCTACTCTTGTCCTTGGATCTCTTGACTTGCTCTCTTAGCTTCATGATGCTTTCATTAGTTTCTTTGACATTTTCCATCAAATCTCAAACATCTTCTTCATACCTATCAAGATCTTCAAGAGCAATTTTTAATTCTTGATTACTAAAATATGTGCAATCATCAATTGTGACACTGCTTGGAGCAAGATACCTTCTAGCTACCATTTACTTACTTTCCTAGATCTTCCTAAAGCTATTAAATTTCTTCCAAGGAACCTTGCTCTAATACCAATTGTTGAACATAAAGAATACTGAGAAAGGGGGGTGAATTAGTATTATGTAAAACCTTTCTTTCACATAGTCATCAATCCATTTACCAAATTCAATAACATGAAAGGAAAATAAACATAAGAAGAGAAGCCACAAAGTCATAACAAATACACACAAGGATTTTTACGTGGAAAACCTAGAAAGGAAAAAACCACGGTGAGTGTTAGCTCACAATATATTATGATATCAAAACTAAATTTACATGAAGGCTCACTGCCTTAGGGCTCACTGCCCAGGGACTCACTATCCAAAGAAGTGCCCACTACAATAGGCTCACTACCAAGAAAAGAGAAGAGAAGATAGAAGAAAGATTGGCTCACTATCATAAGAAGACTACTACAAATGCATCTACACAACACTAAAATGCAGTTCCATTAATAGCTCAATACACAAATTCAAAAGTCTTCATTGTATTTGTCCTACTTTTCTGCTCTGCTTCACATATACTTTGTTCTTCTGCCCTTACTATTCCTTTCTAATCACAAAATTGCCTTAGATCACATACACATCAAATTCACACTATATTCATACATTATCATGCATCCAATACTAAAATCTATCAAATATATATATCCGCAACATGAATTATCCCAAAACTAGGTCGACATGCAAAATATGAAACTTGTATACCAAAGTTGTATCTTATCAGCTTGATCCTTTGCAAAAAAAAAAATGTGAACCCATAAAATAATTTAAGAATATTCATATAGGTTTGGATCTATTATTGAACCACTCAGAACAATGATCTAAACATTATCTCCTTATCGTACATCGATCCAACTATGTGTCGGCCTTATCCCAAAATACACACTTAACCTTTATTAACTGTCATATCATAACTTCTATTACGAACCACATGAAAATTAAAAATTCACATAAAATATTCATTAGGAATCACCAATCATACCTTCAAAACCATAGGTCATAATATTCTTGTGTGGCAATATGTGGATCTCAGAACTGTTACCTTTGTCTTAGTTAAACACTGTCAAACTGACTGCCAAAACTTGGAAGCTGGTACAAGATCTTCCAGTGGACTTTAGATGATACACATATAGAATTATATAGTTAGCATATGTGTTTACAGCACCTTGAAATCTCACATCAAAATAATCAATAGCAGAGGAATGCAGAGTGAATTACTCAAGTGTTCTGCACTATTCCTCATTGCACTTTGCTTACCAAACTTAGTCAAATCATAATGTATCTTCTAGAGATTATCAAGAATTGAAAAATGGAACATAAAATCACTAGAGGATTGTGTATAATATACCAGAAACACATATCATGATCTTCATCTATGGAGAAGTACCAACTAAATCACTATCACTATCTTGGTAAACTGCCAACACTTAGTCAATTTTGGCTAAGTTAGTCTTTCCAAACCTAAAGGCTACACATAAATTTATCTCAAGAGATGTTCCAGATCATTTTTGATTGTTTCCATCAATGAAAAATCAAGTTTCACCATATCAGTAGCATCTCTTGACCATGTTGCCAACATTTTCATGCTAAAGTTGTTAAAAATTGCTTGAAATTGTGCATTTTTTCATATAACCTAGTTTTAGCTAGGGTTTGTAGTCAAAATATTGCTTTAGATTTTACTACCCTTTCAAAACACTCATTAGGAATGATTTCTAACTGTAGTATTTTATCATAGTGGCTTTCTTGCAAAATTTCATGTCTAGGGTTTGAAAACCTTACATTTTCACTAGATTTGGCCTTGTCGTCTCTCTAGAATTGCATAATATGTGTGTTGTGAAGGATTTTTCTACATTAATTGGATGTTATCAGGGTTATAATCTACTTCCCCTCCTCAAATTCTTTACAACACCCTTTCTATTAGACAATTGCATTGAAAATTGGTGAAAATTTACATGTTTTAGTGTAGTTTCACTAGGTTTTGACTTGTCATAATTATAGGATTGCAATAATGGTGTGTTGTGAAGGATATTTCTAGGTTAATAGACTAGTATTAGACATATTTATTTCTTTCCCTTATCAATTTCCTTACAACACCTCTTCTTTCACTCATTTGCATTGAAAAAACTAAAAAATCAAGCATTTTTAGGTCATATTCATACATAGTTTTGCATCCTAGCTGTGTTGTGAAGGATATTATTGTACTATTTGACTCATATTGACCATATTAATTTCTTATCCTCTTGAAGTTCTTCACAACACCTCTTCCGTTAGTGATTTGTATTGAAAAAATTATGAGAAAGTGAACATTTTATGTGCATAAACAAGCATAATTTGTGATGTTTCATTGCATTCAATTTAAATAACTAAAATCATCAATTGGACCTTGTTGTGTTGTACAATTTTCCTCCTACCCATTGTGTTTGTTGTGAACTTGGTGTGTTCTTTTAGCCCTTTCCCTCAGACGAGTGTTTATGAGTGAATAGTCACACATAAAGGGTGCCTTAATCATCATAAAACTTTGCATGGATTGTCTCATTAGATCTTATTGGACATTGATGTTACATGACATTTCATCATGGCATATTCACCTCATTACTCTTTGGCATCTTTACATGCATATATCAAAAAATTTAAGAATTTCTATAGATTTCTTAATATGAATCATCATGTTCTCACTTACATACAAGCTATGTATCACAAGGATATATTTAAATGCTCTTCATTTGAAATCCTTGAATATGTATCTAATTTTGACAACTTTGCATCTCTCATAAATACATACCCTTGGGTAGTAGAAGATTTAACAAAACACATTGAGAATGATGAGTGTGAAATTTTTCTTAATGCTTTGGAATTAATAGCTCAAACATATGATGATGATGATGATGATGATGGGGATGATTCCATAAGTTATCCTACTTCTCGTATAGTTGAATGTCCAAGGACCTTAGATAACAAGACTATGGATAGCTCTGTTAATGTTACAACACCTAACTTTCGTAACAATACTTTACCTTCCTCCAATTCCAATGCTCTCCCTAGCCAAGATGTAACATTAGTGGATGAGAGGTCTTTCACATTAAATCCTATAGGGATAGATGTTGGCAATAATCAGGAAGGAAATAATGTAAATTCAATCTTCACCAATAGACTTTGTAGTAATATTCCTAAGATGATTGTGCGGGGGCACCTAGTGCACTTTCTTGCTTAAAGATGGTGATTATGATTCAAGGCGTTCAACAACCATCTAGATACCCTAATCACATCTACAACTATGCAAAGAAAATTACTCAAATAAATCAAGGTGTTCAAAATGTGTCGTAATACCCCATGATTGCTCACATATACAACACCTCTAATAACAAGCAAAGTAAACAAGCATCTCATATGCCTATCTCTCTTCCATGTTCTCAACCTATACTTCCTCCACCATCTCATCCTACTCCTAAAAAAGGTCAAGAATATGATCTTGTCAAGAAGCTTTGCGCTACTCTGGCTAAGATCTCTCTTTGGGATTTAATACAAACATCACCTACATACCATGGAATTCTCCAAGAAGCTTTGCAAAAGGTGATTGTACCACCTGTTGTTAAGCCAAATAATATAGTAGCTCTATTGGATTGTATGCATGTGACAAAAACAAATATTCTCTTTCAACCGCATGAAATACCATTGATAAAAGATGAATATGATCCACTTATGATCTTTGTCACAACAAATAAAACATTGATAAAGTGAGTTATGATTGACAATGGATCGACATTTAATGTTTGTGGTATTGATTTGTTATAGAGGATTAAGATTGATACCTCTCTGGTTAAATCAAATATAACTAGCATTCATGGCTTTGATAATGTTGCAAAACAAACTATGGGAATGATAACTTTACCTATAATGGTTGGACCTGTGAAATTAGATATTCTCTTTCATGTTATGTCTGATTCTCTCTCATATAATATGATTCTAGGTAGACCGTAGATTCATGCCATGGGGCAGATCTGTCTACCCTTCATATATCGGTAAAGTTTATATATCAAAACAAGCTTCACACTATGAAAACTGATCTTGAACTAGATATTTGTTTACATATTGAAAAGTAAAAACAATTCAACAATTATACGAATCTAAATAGCTTACGAGTTGAGTCATCAATGCCTCTTTTCATAGATAATGTTGTACAAGACTCTAAACCATTGAATGCACTTTTTGGTGACAATTGGGGTTTATTAGATTTTAATCCTTGTAGTATAGGGGAATATAAAGTTAATAACCCTGACACATCAAAAGTTGCATCAATTTCATCCAAGCAATCTTTTGAAATTCCTAAGAAAAACAAAGCCTCCTTGGTAGAAAACAAAGACAATACTCTTAGTTATACTACAAATTATGAGACCTATAAGGATTCACCATCTTGTAGAGGAGAGACATCCCTCTATGATCAAAGATTTAAAATCCTCTATAACAACTGTGACTATGTACGTAAAGGATGTGGTGTAAATCAACAAGGGATTCAAGTACCTATAAAATCTGCTTCAAGATATTACTCAAGAGGTATTGGATATAAGCCTTTTAAAGAAAAGAAAGCATCTTGTCATCCTAAAATCAATGTTAATGCAATTACAACAAGACTAAATCAATATGCATGATATCCTAGGCTGATAGATAATATTTGCCCCCCAATAGCTATCCCTAAGAATTAGGTAAACATCTCTCCTTCTTTAAGCCACACTTGTTGTAGCAAATATTATAGTTTCTCTCAAGGATGGTCTTTTCCTAGATGTGTAAGTTCTTAACATTGGGATGAAACAAGTAAGTATTTCTAATCTTGGTAGTCACCTATGTCATAGCATTATTGACTCATTTATGTGACCTCCCCTCTCATGTTGTGTTTCCCCTGTGCTGTGTTATGTGTTGTTTAGGCCTCCTAAGATGACCCTTGACACTCTTGCAAGGTCAAGGATACCGAGAAACCAACTCTGTTGTGAACCTTCTCCTATTTGTATCATCATTCGTCTAAATTTTCTCCTCTATTTTCATTGTTGTGTGTTGCCTTACAGACATAGAATTGTGGTTGGTGACTTGGGGCAGCCTCCTATGTGATTGTCCCTAAGGCACTTGTTTTTCCTCTCATGATTTATTGTTTACCTTCCTCTTGTGGTTCTACCTATCTAGTGGATGATGAAAAACATATTATACTGATATGGACCTAGTGTCCCTTCAGCGAGAAATCAAAAAATGGACCTAGTCCATACATGACGATGGGGTTTGTTATATATTATCTGACACTTGGCTAGTAGAATCAATCAATGTGATCTTGATGTTGTCTTATCGCACTTACAAAACATAACAATACTACTACTTTGTGCACTTTGTCTATCTTGAATCTAACCTTGCATTATTTTTTATCATGATTATATGGATGCTAACACCCTTTCTTGCAAGAAATTGTGTGTTTGTGAGAACATTTGGCAATTGTAAAGAACATGTCACTTTCAAGGGGCATGGGCTTTGTGAGAGCTTGTGTTCCATTGTGTGTTTTTTTCCTACCTTAATATGCTTGATATTGTTACATGACATCAACCACCTTAAGATGGGGGCATATGTAAGGTAAGATGTTTGAATTAGATGCTAGCAAATTGTGTTTGTAAATCTTGAATCTACTACAATCACTTAAGCCCTCTATGGAGGTGGGATATCGTGCATATACTTTTTATTTTAAGCTACCCTCCATGTGAGGTAGGGATGGTGTATTTCTTGAGGAGATTGCACAATCCTATTATTTTCAAAAACTCCTCTGAGCAGGTGGGGAGTGGATCTGAGAGTATCCTAACCCTTAAGGGTGTCTTTGCTAATTCTTGTGGTGAAGCCCAATTGTCAGTGTGTGCCTGTAATGTACCTAAGATGGCTGCAAACCTAGAAATATGTTTCTTCCATCACTTGTCTGTCATGTTTTCTCTATGTCTTCCATGTGTGTGTATGGTGTGTTTGTTCCCAAGCATTGTCTAAAGAGTGGTGGCGATGAGTCTCTCCTATGATTTGGGATTTGTATGGCATGTTTGTTCTTAAGTGTAGTCTAAATATCGACGGCGATGAGTCGCTCCTACACACTAAGATTTGTATTGCATGTTTGTTGCCCCATATGCAATATAAAGACTGGTGGCGATGAGTCCTTCCTGATATGTGTGTGTGTGAGAGAGAGAGAGAAAAAGAAAAAAAAAATGATCACTGCACTCACTATATTCAATGTGTTTTGTATGTCTTCAATGTTGTATTCTATGTGTTTTGAGTGTTTATTACTATCTTCATTGTGATTGGCATGTCTTCTCCATGCTTGGCGTGTTTGCTGTGTTTGGTGACCATACGTTAATGTATGTATTGACCTTGCATTTATACATACATTAAAGTGGGGGCTAAATGTTATGTCAGAAAATGTCCCCTTGGTGGATTTTCCCTCTTAAAGTTTACCTCTCAAGTCCTTTGAATGCATTTAGGTCATCTTGCATGTTAATGGTGACTCTCAATGAGAAAACCCTAAAGTTTCATCGCAAATGGGACTTGTGGGGTGTATCTAGCATGAATCCTACTTGAAATAGGGGAGGAGGAATTGAGCGGCCGCATCCTCGTCCTGCACTATTTTAGGTTAGGACTTATTTTTGGGTGTCAATTTTATGACCATTATTAGGTCTGATGCTAACATCTCAAGTTTGAATTATGAAATTCCTACTGGGAATGTTTGTAGTTGCATATATAAGCATGTAGGTGATTCATTTGCATACTAGATGGAAACTAGATGGACATTGTGAACTTGTAGCTTAATGTGAAAGTAATTCAAGGCATTCATTGTGTTGTAGAGCAATATTTTGTGTTGTTATTATGTTTGTGATTGCAGATTTGGCATCCACCTCCTCATGGAATGAAGAGCATATTCCTTCCATGAGATCTACACTACAAGGTGATATCAATTGTGTTTTCTATCATTTATCATTTGTATTTTTCCTCTATCCTACATGGATACATGATCTTCATCTCACAATGGTGTTCGGAAGACTTGAATGTCACTCTGGGGCTTCACCGAGGCAAGCCTCTAAACACCACAACCACCAACCCATTTTTATGTGATTACATGTTATAGGAGAGTAGTGCATAGTATCAGAATTGAAGCTCTGAGAAGAAAACTAAGGCTTTGACTTGGGCACCTGCTCGTTAGTCCTCTGGATTCCAAAGTGGTGAAATGTTTGTGACAATAGGAACAGGTTGCAGACATTCTTAAGAGATCTCAACAAAGCATGTACACTAGACTAGGGCACCCACTCATTACTCCCTAACTTTTCCACAAACCAAAATTCACAATTTGGTATGTATTTGGTTGTCATTTGATATCTCTATGTGCAATCATTTTCTGTAATTTGTTTGTTTGTTTACTATTTCATGAAATTAGGGTTTTAAACATAATTAGACTTAATTAAACAACACATTTACACAATTCCAATCTCCCTCTATGTTCCAAGTGACAAGAGATCTATAGTAGAGTTCTCTACTTGGTTGAATGTCCTTGAATGTTTAGTGGTGAAAGGAGGATCAACACAAACCCTTAAAACAACCACTATCACAACAACCCACCTCCTTTTTCTACTAAACACTATGTATATGAGAAAAGGGGCAAATAATAGAAGGATTCCAATCCCAACCACTATTGTTGAGCCTTTCTCAGTTGATGACTTTGTTGTATATTTCAAAAGGACATACTTTTCTTTGTGCCAAGTTCTAGGTATTGATGCCCAAGATAGAATGTCAATTGGCATGATGATCATGCCTGGGAATACAAAATCTAGAAGTCAATGTTGAGTATGATTTGCATCATTCATTGAGAAGCAATTGCATGATGGATTATTAAAGATAAGGAAAAACACCACACCCATGGATTTCAAATATTATTCTTTGTTGTGCCATTTAATATTGTATCAAAATAGGGGAAAGTGGCCCAGCAGAATGGATTTAAGCATGGTGGATCAAAAGAGACAGAGACTGCCTACACAAAGATGGTGTTACAAATGGGACATCCATTGCAAAAATTGTAATTATGTAGTATTCCATGATGATTTCACAATCAAGATAATGAATTCACTTGGGAGCCTTTCTCCTAGATTTACTAAAGGGATCAAAGAAATGTTGAGGCCTCTATCTACTAAGCCAGAGCAAGACCATACTCATAATTTTGTTGATTGGTTTTTCCTCCTTGATCATACTATAATAAGAGTCTACAGGTGTACTTAGCCACCGCATGTGTTGCCAAAATTTGTGCTAGACAGAGTTACATTTCTTGAGTTCATGTGGCAAATGCTCTAGATGGAGAAATATGTAATGAAAAAACAAAATAAGGGTACATTTCTTCCTAATTTTACTATGTTTGGTGAATGGTCAGTTGGCTCAAATACCTTGGAGGAACTGTAGGCCTACTTGGAGGCTAAATATTCTTTGAAATTAGGAATAGACAAGGTCTATGACCTAGAAGGACATATGAACTTTGTCAAACAAGTCATTCTCACTAGAGCTAGGATATCCCATCCAATCAATTTTGATGAGGATGTGATCAGAAATTGTGTCACTTTTGAAAAGGTGTGTAATAGAAAAAGGAAATGGGAAATTATGAAGAGGATTGAGGATGATAAAAGGAAGAAGAACCCAAATTTTCTTGGATTTTTTGTTGAGGAGAATGACCCCTTGAAAAGAATAAACGTGATCATTGATAATTTTTAGAGAATTTATGACAAGTCTGATAAGGGGCCTACAAAGTCTACCAAGCTCTCTATGAAAAGGTCAATAGGAGTTATGATTCAAGAACCTACTCTTGATGCAATGTCAGTGCAAGATCCTACAATTCCTGATTCACCGCCTTCAAAAAGGCAAAGAGTTGTTGATGTTGCTCCACTAGTACCATATGAAATGTCTAAAGGAGTAGATGACACTGAGGAAGTTGCCAGTATTGTGAGGCATATGGGAGAAGAAGAGGAATTTGATCAACCCCTTGTTGGTCAAGAAATAGAGGGACACAAACTAGAGGTAAGAATGGATGAATAGGCACAAGGTGAATTGGAATTACAAGAAGATGAAAGGGTTGTGGCTTTAATGAGATTCATGGAAGATGATGACTTCATCAACACTCCACAATTAAAGGATTTTTGGCTCAAAATGAAAATGAAAGAATTTGAAGAGAAGGTTGACATAAATAAAATGGGCACAGATGAGTCATAGCATGATCAAACTGTATCCAAGACTTTTAAGGATTTGAAAATTGATGAAATAAATGTTAGCCCTGATGAGGCTAGACAATTGTTCTTGAAAAGCAATACGTTGATCATCCCTAGCTTGGAACTAAAGAAAATGTTTTTGTGGGACCAAGTGAGAAACTAGATGACCCCATGATGGTCTCTAAGTGTTATTATGAGCATGGTGTCAGTGGTGTTGGGGTCAACACAAAAACATAGACCTTAGCAATGTGGGCCACACAAAATAGCACTAACAAGCCAAGATTGCTTGATGTGGTCCAGGAGCTACGAGGAATGACCATGGTCAAAACACTAAAAGATACCTCAGCCTTGGAACTACCAAATATCACCATGCACTCTACAATGTTCACTAAAGCTACTCTAAAAAAAACATGGAGCAAAAGATTCTTGACTATGAAAAAATTCATATTGAGATGAATGAAGAAGTCAATAAACTATATTTGGAGAATGTGAGTTTGAAGAATCAACTCAAAGAAATTGTCAAGTCTTAAAGCCAAGCAATTGTGTCATATCAAGCCCTTGTGCCACAAGAAACTAATGATAATATAGTCCTAGTTGATCAGTTGAATTCTTTAAAGTTGAAGTTAGAGAAAGAAATTGAAGATTTGAAAAAGAAAAATGAGAAGGCAAAAGATGAGGCCAAATTACAAATTCTTGAGGTGTTTTAGAAGATTTTGGAGTATAGAGTGAAATTGGTTGTTGACAAGTTGGGAGATGTGCATGAATGTTATTCTTCCTTATCTCAAGCCATTGAACAGTTGAAGGTCAATCTTTCTATTTTGGATCCAGTGTACAAGAAATGGCAACTAACACACCATACATTGATCACTCTAGGTAAAGTTCTATAAAGGGATCCAGGTGCTCCTGTTGCTCTGAATTCAATAGAGAAAATGGTAAAGATGATTTTGGATGAATTTCAGTATGTGAATGGTGAAAGTTAGAAAATGTAGGCAAAGATTGATTCTTTTGCTACTTTCAAGCACTAGTTCATTCCTTCAATCCTAACAGAGGATAAACAGATCAAAGGATTTGATGCATGGAAAAATGAATATGGTCAAATAGTTTCTTAGGTCATTGATTTCTTGAAAAAGGATGAAGACATCAACATTCTCATTTTCAATGTGATTCTGTTGGATCTAGGGCATACAACTAAGAGTGGGGGTGAATCAGTTGTTTCAAACACTTGATTCTTCTTTGTTAGTTAACAGTATATCAATTAATTATCCATGAAAGTAAAACATATAAACACAAGAACAGATAAAACATTAACACATTGAACACCAAGATTTTGACGTGGAAAACCCAGTTAAGGGAAAAACCACGGGGTGATTAACCCAAGGATTATTCTCTATTAAAAGAATAAGAAAAGAATGGCACTTGCCAATTAGGGCTCACTGCCCGAGCACACTGCTCACAAAGAGGCCCACTGCCTACAAGGAGACACACTGTCTACAAAGTGATAAGAATCACAGTCTTGAACTGGAGAATGACATCTCTACCATGTCTAGATTAGTTCCATTTAAGCCCAAAAACCCCTACTCTGTCTTTCGCACTTCTCTTCGCTATACCATTCTCATCTACACCATCCACACTGTGAAATGAACTCACAAACCTTTATTTATATAAGACATCAACTTAGGAACAATCATCTAAGTCGGTAATCAACCATAAGAATATCCGCAAGATGAATAACACATTCGGTCGGCCACCACAAGAACATTCGCAGGATGAACAACTCATCCAGTTGGCTAGTCGGAACAAGAACTTCATCCGGAAGAATGTCTTCAATTCTGGGCTCTACCATCAATGCGGACCAATAACACAACCTCAACATGATCCAAGAACCTTCACAAGCCTACCTGAATGACCAGGTACATTCGCACTTCCTCTACTTATTGGAATCTCTTCTCTTCCTCATCCGGAACTTCAAGAACACAATCTGTCGCCACTGTCATAAAGTAGAAGGTACTTCTGGACCTCCAAATCATACACAACTCAAGATGACACATCACAAGGACATCCCACATGCTCCTTCCAATCTGCAGATTAAGATTATGCAATTCTGGACCTCACCAGACCTTTCTGTGATCCTCTGTCACCTCTGAACACTTGCTGGAACTGGTTCCACATCGACAGCCATAACTTCTACAGATCTTCATGCGGACCTCTAAAATCTTAACTGAACCATCTCAAGACTCATATCTACAAACCCTTTAATCCGTATCCTCTGGTTCTCAACTTATACAATACATTTGCCTTCTTCTCATCAATGTTCTTCACTGTTCTTGACTGAGGCTAATTTTCTCAATATCCTCAGCACACAGCTCATCCAATCCTTCTTGTCAATGCAATATGAGTATGTTGACATCAATGACAACACTAGTTCACTTCATACTTGCAACAGATTCTAGGGATAGAGTGATTGCTCTGGATGTTGGATATATGAAGTTCATAATTGATATCAAAGTGTTATTGGATAAGAGATGGAAAGATCACCAGGCCTATCTACTCTAGATCCAAAAATATAAGTGTCCTAGTGATTATGTTGTATGCCAATCAAAGAAACAATATTTGACAACTAAAGAGTGAGTAGGCCAACTATGCCATGGAACAATGAGCATCAAGCTGGCATCAACATGGGCACCAACAAATCTTGGACATCCTCTTGTTTTGTTTCTTTCTTGTTTTATGCTTTTCAAAATGTATTCAAAAAAATATTTTGTTTCTTTCTTGTTTTATGCTTTTCAAAATGTATTCAAAAAAATATTTGGCTGTCTTTTTAAGACTTGTCAAAAGGGTATATATTGTAATAGGTCATATTAAGGGGTGGGTATATGAAAATTCATCTTTTGGAATGTGAAAGTTTTGAAGCTTGTAGCTACCTTCACCCCTATAAGAAGGAAACCCAAGACCTTGGGAAAATCTCTCTGGGAAAATTGATTTTGGAAAGAGACATTCTAACGCATGTTCTTCAAAGCAATATCAATAAAGCAAACTGCATTTCTTTGGTGTCATATATCTAGTTCTCAATTGATTGTTGAATGTTGATGTTTCATTTTATCTGGTTGTCTCCATTTTTGTTTTCTCCTTGTTATTTGAATTAGCATATCAATTATATGTCTTAATTTGTCAAAGCATATTTCATGTTTTGGGTGATTTATCTGATAAGGTTTCCTCAAGTAGGAATTAAATTCTATTAAATAGATCAGTATAAGTTGGAGGATCTAATTTGGATAACTAAGTAGAGCCAGATAAAAAACTATATTGCATGTTTATGCCAGTCATAGACACTTCCATGCCAAGTAATTCAAGTTGTGGCTAGATAGAAAGTACAAATCTTTTTGTGAATATACTCCATTGCCCCAGAAGGCACTAATCAATTCTTTTCTAGAATCATTTCCTTGTATCATATTCAAAATTCCAAATTTTAATTTGTCTGATTGTAGGAGTAGGAGTAGTGGTAGAGACAAAAAATAACCTATTCAAATTACATGCCAAATCTGAATAAGGTTAAGGTTGGATGATTTAAGTGATAAATTTTTCATACACTAGTACAAAAAGAGCAATATATTACTAAAAAAACTACTAAAAATTGCTTATAAATGACCAAACATGGTCACGTGACCAAATTGATGACTAAACCATTTTGTCATTTATTGGTTGTTTTGATTGATTGATTTGGTCATATATTTAGTCATTGATTTAGTCATTGATTGTTGTAATCTGGTCACTTATTTAGTCATTTATTTTTCACTGATATATTTACTCATTAATTTAGTCATTGATTGTTGATAACTGGGTCACTTATTTAGTCATTTTTATTCCACTAATTTCTGTTCATTGGTAGTGTACTGTGACGCCTACTTTTTACACTACTATTCATGAGACTATTTGCAGTGCTATTACTATTATTTTTATGTTGAGAGACTATTGATCCTGAAATTTCTTATTTATTTAACTCTAACTAATTTTTGAGAAAATAATTGTGAAATGGTAATTAGATGTTGCTTTTATGAAAATGATGAATGAATATGGAACTTTAATGTGATTTCAATATGATTATATGGTAGAATGTTTAGGGTATGCCATGTATTTAAATTTCTTCAGCTATGATATCTTTGTGTTATTAACTTCAAGTTTGAGTGTGCAGGTATTTGCTAATGAAACCACAAATACAGGAGATCATTCGATACCCTATGTTGTATCCTTGTGAGCTGATCTAGTTCCACGAGGAACTAAGATCAACCTTGTGTTTGGGAGGAATGTTGTAATGCTGTAATGTGTTAATGTTGCATGAGGTCAAGGGAATTAGGGCTATCTTCTAGTTTACTTTTATTGTGATATGTGTTGTAAGAAATGTTGTTTTTAATCTTGTTTAAACTTTATTTCTTTTAGGCCCTTTTCTTGTGTTTTTTACTTGACTCTGGGAGTTCTAACTAGGTAAAAATCAACCCTAGGTTATACCCCATGGGTCTAGGGACCTTTTTGACTAGGATAACCTTGGGTTAACCTCCATATGGTCACTCTAACTTCATAGTGAAGTTCAGTGACGAATTTTGAAGGCATGGGGACAATGGGATGAGTGGAATCCACACTCAGGCCCACTCCAAGTCATGGAACAACTCCATGATCCCCTAATAATAGAGTGCTTGTCTCTTGTGCCTCTCTTTTGGTGGGGGGTTCCCCTTATTAAGAGTAGTGTGTCATCCACTCCCTTTTTATTTATAATTTACTTATTGTATTTTATATTCTCCATGTGTTGTAAAAGGACTATAGTGGGGAACCTCTTGAGTAGGGTTAATTGTTTCAAGTCCACTACGGTAATGGATGAGTTGTGGGATTAGTTGTTTAATGCCACTTGGGAAATAAGGAAAATAGAGGTAATTAGTTTTAAAAGGGAGAGGAGGAGGAGAGTAAGGGGGTTAGATTATTGTGGAAAGAAGGAGAACTTGGGAGTAGGAGGCAAGAGTGGAGCTCTTCATCAAATCTCATCCATAATTGGGCTTGTGAAGGTTGGTGTACAAGACTACTCACTTGTAGGATCTATTACTTGCTATGTATGTTTTGTACTTGTTGAATGAATGAGGATTGCAAATATTTTCTGTGTTTTTCTATTATTTTGGGGTTTGTGTTGGGTGTTGAAAGGAGCTCCTTCTAGTTGGAAGGCAATGTTCATCATGTATACGGAAGGGAAGGTGTGAACCTTCTCAGGTGTGCTTTCTTGTTTCTTGGTATATGAAATGCTTTGAGGGGCATGTTGGGTACTTTTTGAACCAAGAGGGCTTTAAGGCTTTGAGAGCCTATTTGGGATATCCTTGGAATTTGATTATTCGGAAGGCTTGAGGCCTTGATAAAGAGTAATATTGTTGGCTTGAGGCCATGTGATAAGTTAAGATAAAATGTTGTGAAGATTGAAACCTTGAGTTGAGAGAGTCTACTTCCCGTACCCTCCTTGAACTAACCTAAGCTGAGTCTTTGTAATGTGAGTAAAACCATGGGTGTGTGTGTGTTAATTGTTTTGATTGTTGTCATTCAATGTTGTGAAGTGTACTAGTCTTTTCTACCCCTAGGTATGAGGATGATCTCCCTAGCTCGAGGGGGGTGACCCTCTTGTGGGTCTATGGTAGGGAGGAGAGCTAGTTGGTTGTTGTTTTCTCCCTTGTTGTTATGCATGGTTTCTGTTGGAGCATGTTAAGGGTATTGGAGGAGTTTTACTTTGTTAGAGGAAAATGTCCTATCTTCCTATTTGTAATGAGAGAGATTGGTCTCTTTAAATTCTTCCCAGATAAGTTTCTTTTTTACAGAGAGAGAGATTGCTCCGTATGAAAGTTGTACAAAAAATTGTAATGGGGAGAAGAAAGTAAATTCCTCCCTTTGAGTAGTGTTAGTGAGTTGTGGGATCTTTCAGTTGTTTGTTCTTGTTTATCAAATTTGTAAGTTGTGAGATTGGTTGTTGATTTGGATCAATTGTTAAAGTATATCTCTTGTATTATTTAGTGAGAAAGTTATATTTTACAGTATTATGAAAGTTGCAAATTTACCTTGAAGAATGAAATTAAAACTTGACTTATGTATGCAATGGAAAATAATCCAAATCAAAATTACTTGTCTGTTGATTGTTTATTGAAGTGAAATATCTATTAGTTCCTGTAATTACTCTTGATCTTTAAATCTATTCGAAATGGAATGTAAATTGATAGATTAAATTTTAATTGATGAATATAGATTTAAATGCTTAGTGTTTGCTATTTTCACTTAAGTAATTGTTTATTTGAAAATTAAAAATTGTGGAGTTAGGGGTGAAGTGGAAATTACTGTGAAACTTTGCTATGAGTAATATATATATATAATATATATATATATATATATATATATATATTATATATATATATATATATATATATATATAATATATATATATATATATATATATATATATATATATAATATATATATATATTATATAATATATATATATATATATATATTATATATATATATATATATATATATATATATATATAATATATATATATATATATATATATATAATATATATATATATATATATATATATATTTTAAATGTAGTTGTGAAAAGTTTATATACTTGTATACACACACACACGTATATATATAAATACATACATACATATATATATGTATGTATATATTATATTTATTAAATGAGGTTGAGAAAATTTGGCAAACTTGAATATATATATAATTTTAAACTGAATGAAATTGAGAAAATGAGCTACATATAAATAAATAAATAAATAAATAAATATATATATATATATATTAAATTAATATTAATTAATAATTTCAAAATTTGCAAGGAAATAGACTGAGAAAGTTCGCAGACTTCTATTTACTAGTCGAAATCTACAATGAACAATGGTGGGGGGGTTTAAACCCCCCACCGAACTTAATATATAAAGGGTGTGGGGAGGGGCGGAGCCCCACCCACACCCCATGACGTGGGATGTGGGTGGGGCTCCGCCCCTCCCCACACCTCCACCATGGCCTCAAACCCCACACCCCACCTCCCACCCGCGCTACCTTCTCCCCATGCGGACAGCAAAACCCTCCCGCTGACTGTGTATCTGCCGCCACTCCTGCACGGCCCGGTCACCACTGCCACCACCATCCAACCTCTGCCCACAACCACCTCACCTCCTGTCCACCTCCATGGCCTCGGCCCCCCTGCCAATGCCGACCTCCCTCTCTGGTGCCGCCGCCGTAGCCTCCATTACCCTATAACAAAACATTTACAAACAACAACAAGAAAACATAGGGTTATTTAACCCCATTCTATGAGTTGAAATTTTAAATAAAAAGGATTTAAATTATAAGTGGAGTTTCAACTATCATTACATAATAATAAACATTGATATATATATATATATATATATCAATTGCAAATACATGAGCTTGCACTATAAGGATGTTTAATATATATATATATATTCTTCCTAAATACATGGGAATATTATGTGTTGGACTTATATAAAATACTCTAATAAAATTATGGGTGGAGTTCCCATTAGCATGATTAAATATACAATGATAAATGTATATATAAAATATATATATATATATATATATATATATATATATATATATATATATATATATATATATATATATATATATATATATATATCTTATTTGTAAATAAATAAGATTGCTTAATAAAAAAAAAGGATATTGCTTATAAATGTATATATAAATATATATATATATTTTATATATGTTCCCTCCTTAAATTGGGGAAAGAATTTTTAAAATAAATATAAATATAAATATATATATATATATATATATATTGGACAATATTAATGGGGCAATTGTAGGTCACATTAATAAACTTTTACATTAGATTGTTTGTAAAGAAAATTGTGACTACAGAATTTTTTGAACAAATTACCAGAGTAATGAAATTAAATTAACGTTTTAAATTTAAATAAAAAATATATATATAAAAGAAAATAGAGAAAAGCGTAAAACAAGCAAACCAGGAAACTATTAAAATCAAATCGATAGAGGAGTAAACACATGCTGTGAGGCAATGTTAAATAGATTGAGAAACCCGATTAGAGACCAACTAAATTCCAAGTGAATTTAAAAGATGAAAGTAAATCTGACATAAACATAGTAGATGTCATCAAGCAAAAAGTAAGTCCAACATAGCAATTGTACACGTGCATGATTTATTCCGTAAACAACCTTACCACTGGCGACTTATACATACGCAACTGAGCACGCTTACGCATGCGAGGGGGAGATTTCATGTAGTAAGGGAAAAATTTTTGATAGTTCATATCATGACCTCATGTCGCATGTGGACATGACACAAGGGTTTGCGTGTTGTGACTGCATGTGAAATGTGGGCATGACATGTATTTAGTCATTAATTTAATCATCATTTTGATCAATTTGGTAGTCTATTTAGTCATTTTATTCACTGATTTAACACTAGTCATATATTTAGTCATATTTATTCATTGTTCACTATTTTTTGTCAATTGGTAGTATATTTAGTCATATTTATTCACTGTTCATTAATTTCTATCAATTGGTAGTATGTTTAGTCATATTTATTCATTGTTAATGATTTCTGTCAATTGGTAGTATATTTAGTCAATTTAATTATTAATTGACATCAATTAGTAGTATATTTAGTCATTTTAATTAACTGATATTTGAGGATTTAAACATAAAACACATAAATACACATCATAATCATCAATTAATTGCACACAATATAAAGATAGCCATTGAGAAGGCAAAATTGCTAAACTTTATTAAAAGAAAGGTGTTCTTATAGCTTGCACAAGTCTAAAATATCTATCTTTCTTGAAAAATACTTAGAAAGAGAGTATTACAATGTTTATTTTTAGTCACAAGACTAAAAATCTGAGTTATAATGCAGAGAAATGACAAGAAAGAAACTTCTCCAAGTTTACAATGCTTTGCCAAAAAGCAAACTCTCAGTAACTGATTCTCAACTAGCCTAACTGCTACCACAAGTCATCTAATCTACCCCATTAGTCTAGCACTTGTCCTTCTTGACTGCAACTAAAGGAAATACAATGTCATATGTAGTTAGGTCTATGATAGGATATTCATAATGTGAAACATGGAATAGATTAGGCTTCCTTAATGAAACATCACTGTATTCTTGTGTCTTGTACTATCATTAGCACTACTTATCAGACATGTTTTATTGAGTTTGAAGATATCAAGTCCTCTTAGAGCATGGAATTATATTCTTCCTTCATTAATGCATCTTCAAAAGCCTCTTTTTGAGTCTAAACCATTCACTTACCCTGCATCTATTACATTGGACACTTGGTAGGCAGACATATATATTTAGTGTCCTTGGTCTTCACTCATTGTGGTGACTAAATTGTGCATACTTGCTTTCTAGATGATTGCCCTGAAACTTTCATATACTTCCTTTTTAATTAATGTTAACACTACAATCCTCTGTTGCTTTTCTCATGCCACTAAAACCATGTTTACTATGCATGTATCCCTGAGAACCATTGATCATTTCCACTCACCATGAACATCTTATGTATATGCACTCATTATCTCTCTGTTATAGAATACTCACTCATAAGTATATAGAATTTAGACTTTCATTTGTAGACTATCATATGTTTATGAAACTATCATATTCCTACAACTATACTGCCATGTAGAATATATGCATTATAATAATAGCATTATTAGTGGCTATCCTTTTTTCTATTTAAGACTTCTATAAATTTGTCTACTGGTTGCTTCCAAAGTCTTGATGAAATGCTAACATCATCACCTTATGACTGTAATCTTCCTCATTAATCTTTGTACATTGCAACTACCCTTCCTATCTCAAAAACTAACACACCACCCTTGATCACAATAGCTTAAGACTCATCTCACTTTGTCTATGACATGAACTATGCACTTTATCTCTTGCTTACTATCATTTATGGTCCTTGATTCTTCATGACTATCTTCATGACATCTCATATATGAAGCTCTCTCATGTATGCTCCTTGAGTCTTCATGACTAAGTGTTGATCATGTCCCATATATGAAGCTCTCTCCTACAATGCAGCCAACAATAACTCTAGAATCTTTTCATAAAGCCATATAAGGCAGTGATGTTGAATGTTTAGGGAGGAAAAACAACATAAAATCAAGTCCAAAAAACCCATAAGAATTAAATGTATCTTTTCTTTGAAAAATATGTTACAAAGTGTGTTTCTCAATGCTATGACTAAGAAAACTAAGTTACAATGGATTTTTTTCTTATATAGCTCAAAATAGATAAACAAACACTAAGATCCCTAAACAACACCTTCAAACTATTGCATAAAGTAGTGTACCAAGTTGTCTAACAATTAGTACATTATAAACATCAACTCTGTCATTTTTAAAAAATATTTTAGTGGCCATCGTGCGAAGGTCCCTTCTTTCTCTTTTAGATGGATAGCTCCATCTATTTTGTCTTCATAAGCAAGGGGTATGTTACTTGTGACCTTTAAAATATTTACATTTGCACCTCCCATTCCTTTCAATTTGATTTTATGTATAATAGATAGTGAGTGAATCTATCCAATGACCACAGTAGCACCATCAAATAGATCCATCACCTGAACTTTATCCCCTTCTTCGAGTTTATCAATATTAAATGTCTGCAAAAACAAAAAAAACACATTATATTGAGATATAAAACACACATTATATTGTTTTTGACAGCTGTATGTAATGTCTTATGTCATGGAACAAATCAGTTTTTGTATGTACTTTTTTTAATTCTACTAAATAATAGAGAAGCAACTTTTTACTTTGAAAAAAAAACTAACCCATTGCTAGGTACAAAGAAATGGAGGGAAACACTACAATGGTACTTGACTATATGAGTACTCCAGAAAGAGACATGGATTGACAATGAAGTCCCCCCAACTGAGGACCATGACATCCCTAAACATAATGCCCTAATGCATAGTCAAAATCTATGTATGTACTTTATTACAACTAATCTCTAAGCTTCCATATGTAAGTTATATGTTCTCCCTTATTTCCATAATCTCTGTATACTAACTAATTACACTGCACTACTATTCTGACCAACTTCTATCAAATAGGTACTGATTACTCTTATTTATATAATAAAACAACCATTACTTACTTGAATAGTACTTACTTGCATGTGGTTTCATATCACTAACCTCAAGTTTAACACAAATACTACTATCAATATCATGTGCATGCTCATCGAGTTCATCATGATAATTATCACTATCAACATTGACATGAAGTTGTATAGTTTTGCAGAGAGTTCTACTGACATGGCCTTTTTCTTTTCATTCTACTTTCATATAATTGCTCTACATGTGGTTTAATCATCATGAAAAAATTAATATAAGTCAAGTAAAGAAAGCAAAAGCTCTAAAAGTTTGTCCAAAAGAACATTCTAAGCATGAAGAATTAATGCCAAAACAATCAAACATATTAACATACAACTTAAAGAATGTAAAAGCTATAATTTTTTTTCTAAAAGAACATTTTGAGCATGAAGAATGCCAAAACATTGGGATAGATAACTGGTAACTATTATATTACCTCAACTTCAGCATAACTATGATGACTATGCTACACATTCTTATCCAGTTCATCATGATCATCACTATCAATATTGACAGCTCTGTTGACATCATGAAGGTGTTTTTGCTTTTCTACTACTTTGAAAAAATTGCTCTACATGTGGTTTAACCATCATGAAAAACAATATACAAAGCATTCAATAGTCAAGTAAAGAATGCAAGTTATAAATTTGTCCAAAAGAATATTTTCTAGATCACTCCAACAATAAAGAAATTGGGCTGGATTCTCCTATGCTCAGATTTCAATAATCTACATATTAAGAGGCATTTGTATACATAATTTCCAAAAAAGAAGAAATGTTATCAATAGAGCCTCTTACCTCATTTGAATTCATGGATTTATGCTCATTCCATGCATAAACTATAGGGTTAACGGAGGCAACCAATTGTGAAACTTACTGACTAAGACCATATATGCAATTTAGTACATGTTGGTACCCTTCATTTGAGTTGACGTGATCTGGAGAGGTTGATCCTACTGGGCATGTAACAAATGGCTATGAAATATTTGTTGATGAACTAGATTTCCACTCTATTCTACTCTTAGATTTACTAGGATCTAGTGTTGCCATATAATTGACAATATCTTCCACACCTTGTTCTCTATTACTATTTTCCACCTAAAATACAATGTCACTTTCAACATATAGTCAGTTTAATAAAAAATGAAATAAATAACACAATGTAAATTGAACCAAAAATCCATACACTTACTCCAAATTTGTCCATTTTGCCTTGCAACCTACCTTGGTCAAATGTATATCCAGCCCTCAGATCATCTCTTGCTCTCTTGCCTTTGTTACTCTTTTCCAAATATTATTCGGAATGCATACTTTCTTTCAATGCCTCCCATAGTTTGGGACATAGAGTGGAGTCTAACCTCTCTTTTCCCTCCATGATTGCTTTTCTGCAATTGTATCTAAAATTGTTCATCAAAATTCTCATCTTTTGCTTGTAATATTTTCTAGAGATTTGTCCACCAGTAGTCTCAAAAGCATTTTCCATTTTTTTATAACATTTTCCACAGATCATGGATCTTTCTCTACAAAACTTGATTTGAAAATATCCAAATGGGCCCTATATCTTACATCCAACTCGGAGGCCCACATTGTAGCATTTGGCCTAATGGGCTCACCATCTCTTGATACCTCAAGTAAGAATGGCTTCTTTCCTTCCAATTATCTTACTTTTGCATTCCTCTCTGTAAATCTATAAAAATCTTGACTCAATCTTTGTCTTTTGACAAAAGCATTTACATCTTCTATTAAATCAATACCAGTATTTCTAGCTGATCCACTAGTTCCATCAAAAGTTCTAGATGCAACAGGTGTACTCTGAGGCATAGCAGATGCAAGCGGTCTCTATTCATGACTTTCATTAACTGTAACTTCATGCTCCTTGGCCACATAAGGTGTGGCATCAGTAGGTAGATCATGAGTACCAGTCTCCGTAGATTTCACTTCAAACACATCCTTTAATCTTGAATAAATCAACTACAGACATGTTGTTTGTGTCATGCCCACTTTTTATGAGTGGCCACGACATGAGAACACACATGTCATGCCCACATACCCATGTGGTCATGACATGAACCACCAAAAATTTTCCACCTACCCCTAAAACCCCGTCGCATAAGGCAAGGAAGGAAGACAAGGCGTGGATAAAACATCCCAGACGCATAAACAAACAAACAACAAGAGAGAGAGGGGGTTCAATTCCCCACCTAACCAAAGATGAAAAGTCGCTCACAAGTAAAAAAAGTGAAAACTGACCTACCCATCAATTACAATGTTATGAGTGTTTCAAGGCAACAATTGTGTTAATACAATTACACTACACATCAAGGTTGCATAACAAGGGAAGGAAGATTTCAACATTTGGTCTAAACAAGTCCAACTTTAGAAGGGGAACAAAAGAGCATTAAATTTTTCTCCTTTACATCAACAGAGGTACATTTATATTAAATACTTTTTCCTGTATATATCATTAGAATAAAAATAACATTAATTACTTTCCAAAACAACAATAGAAGTAATTACATTAATTATTTTTCCAAATACCACAAGAGATAATTATCCATTATTTAAGTTTCCTATATATATCAATAGAATAATAATCGATAATGATTTTACCTAAGTACATCAAAAGAGATAATTATACATTAATTGTTTCTCTGAGAAATAAAGATAACCAAAATAAATACAATAATCATTTTACTTTACAACAACAGAGACAAGCAACCAAAAAGGTAATTAACCATCGAGGTCAGAGTACATCGAAATGGTACAACACAATAATCTCTTCGATACTCTAGGAGGACGCCAGAATGGGACCAATGGGAGATGCTGCCCACCACACAACCATATTGCCATCATTGAGTGCAATGGATGTCCATTCACCCTAGGCACCCCCGAGCTACGAAGAGAGGAGAACAAGGAACCACCCCTAGCATGGTCAACACCCACAACGAGGTCATCAAGTGGGGCACTAAGTTTACTCACAAATAAAAAACTAAACACGAGGCTCACACACAACCAACACATCACCAAGGGGAAACAAAAGGACAAGAGAAACTCAATGCACAATATACACACAAGCATAGTTCCAATACCAATATCATCATAAGGATACTCATAGCCCAAACAAGTAGGGGAAGGAAGAGAGATAATTCAAGGAACAATAATAATAAACTATTTTGATACAATTAAGGAGAGAGGGAAGAACACTCATACACATTTATTATTCACCTGTTAATGCAAGTTAAGATGTCATTTACATTAAGAGGAGTTATCACATAGAGCTAGATATAAGGTCTACCTGTTGAATAAATGTACAAGTTACAAACAAGATAAAAATAGATAGATACAATGGATCAAGTCCCTCTACCCACACCCCACACTAGTGCGAGGCACCCATTCCCATGACCAAAGTCACTAACAAAAGATAGGTACTCACTACCAAGTCTAAAATTTAACTTGACCAAAAGAATTTACTTTGATTTCAAAGGATGAAATAAGGGAAAAGAACTTAGATTCACTTACACTCACATTCACAAAATTTGAACAACATGCCCTATGGTGGTAACATCCACTACCATAACCTTAGCAAAAAGATGGGGATTCCCTATGTACAGCATTACCAAAGAATTTTTATTAAAAATATATTATTACAATCATATAATCATAACTTCAAAATAATACAAGATTGGAACAATAAATTTATAACACTCAAATGTGCTTATTAATAAAATGATAACCCTCCTATGAATTTGATGAGAGTATTCTCACAACCTATACCATATCATAACAAAAGAGTCAATGCAAAACTTTAACAAGACAAGTTAGCAAAAAAAAAAAACTTCCCTACAACTATGAACTCAGTAAGGAAATTTTATAACAAAATATGTACTCTACTCTATTCTAAGGCCTCTCAAATGAAAATGATGGCACAAGAGAACTCTCATGGTAGTCAAAAAACAATTTTAAGGGAACTCCACTCCATTTTCCTTTCCAACATAACATTGGTCTGTTTTCTTCCCTTCTACGGTAAGGGCGACTACAGGGGAGGTTGACGACGTTTGGGAATACTATAATGGCCTACCTCTTGTTTGTATGATAATCACTGGTCAGTAAAATTCACTATTTAATTACACTAGAAGAAGAGTTTTCAAACATTATACTATGATATTACTCTATGGTTATTTTATTGTTTCACAAAACCTATTTATTGCCATGACTACCAACTATAACCAGCCTTTACTGAATTTTTTTAAATAAAATGGATACGTAATAAATGGCTGAGATTTTATACTTTGATAACGGTGTTTGATGATTCTTACTTACCACATAAAAAAGAAAAAGCCGGTTACCAAAGTAGGGTACTTTTCGCTAAAACTTTGTGGGGGCTTCTGTATTCCTGAGGGAATCGAAATCATCTCCTTCCGCATTGGCAGCCGCAGCACAACAGACAGTAGATTTCTTGACCGGTGGTTCTTGAGAGGCAAAAATGAGCCATTTACTCTGATCGGCTTTACATCTAAACACTTTGACTGAAGCGGAATGATGGAAAGTGCGAGCGACGGCCTAGATTCGACCCGATGTCTCTTCACAACAAGCCCCGCAATGCCACTGCCACTTAACTTGAGCGGTGAAAAGGAAGAAATCCTGCTTCTGAGTGGCTTAACAAATGCGGTTGAAATGCGGGCGGGATCCACTTTAGAGTTTGAAAATCTACCCAGATTTTGCTGCAGACAAGATACGCGGTTCGATGCCATTACTATCGTAGATGCCATTATTGCTAAAACTCTTCAAACACATATTTTAGGGCTATTTTCCAGCAATGTGCCTACTTCGCTTAGGAATTTCTTATAGCATATTCAGTCTAATAAGAAGCAGATACGATACCGCTTGTGCGAAAACCGCTTACGAGAACTGCCTTTCTGAAACCACTTTATATAAGGAAGAAGACATTACTCCCTTTTCATCTTGCCTCTGGATGCCCCTGCAATTGATGCAACTCGCCCGAAGACTAACAAAGTTCAGACTGGTGCAACCTTGGTAGCATATTTTTTGTTGAATTTGACTTGCATATAGTTCTATAGTCCCATTGCTTGAATGTTAAAGCAAAAAATTAGAGAGTAATTAAAAACTGGAATTGCGGCAAAAGAGCGATCCTTAAAATCTTCTGCTCCTTCATAGCACTACTACAAACTGCTAAAAATCCCCCTGATTTTCTTTTTTCAATTTCCTGGCTCTCTCTAGAAGAGGAATGTAAGCCTCTATTATCCGATCTCATCACCAATGGCCCCATCTCCCACTCTCTCCACCCCAGATTTCAGATTTGTTCTTCCTCTTCTCAAATTTTTGATGGAGCATTATTTTATTCAGATTTTTTTTTCTAAAAAAAAGAGATTCTAACAACCACCAGTGCATGTAAATTCCCGTAAATATTTGATGAATATGCTGCATAGAGGGCTGAGAGCACGCGCTGCCCCCTTCTCAAAAAAATGCACTTCCCACCACCCTCAAATGGTTGATCTCCCATTTTTTTGAGACGCTCACCTTGAAGGTTGCAATTAGACTGATACAGAAGAAAAAGAAGAATTTGGACAAGCATAACCTTATAAATACGAATGCAATTATAATTATATGGTTTTCACATTTTTGTGATAATGAATATGATAGGTAATGGTAATAAAGAAATATGGTTCTCATATAATATACCCATACGAAGATACGCCAAGGTATTGTATCTCTTTTTCTCATACTACAATATGTCGCAGGGGAGAGGACCCAGTACTGGAGCACCCTAACTTCATGCCTCTCAAAAACATACATGGAAACTTTGAATCACTCCAAAAATTTACAGTAACTTACTTGGCAACGCCCCTACTCAAAACTAAGGTTTCAGGGCCACATTATCAAATAAGATGATATATATGAATAAATATAATTTTCCTATACTAAGGTATGTTATAGTTCTTCAATTAGTTTTCATCCTATGTCAACACGTCGTAGTATTTTAAATGCTCCATAAAGGAGAACATCTGTTACGCAAAATAATTTGCGTGACAAACCAGATTGAAAATTAAAACAATGCTTTCATTAGAGCATAGCTAAAATACATAGAGAGATGCATACCACAACTAAATAGACTATCACTAGATCAACTATCAAAAATTGATATTCAGTTTTCACCAGAATTTACACACACTAAGATATGGTCTAGTATCTTATGGGTAACAAAGGATCGATAAATCTTATAAAAGAAAAAGGTTGAGGAGCAAGGTTGAATAAAGAAATTCTAACCCCGCATGCTAACTTGAAAAATCATTTCCAAACAACTCTTTAAAACATAATTCACACAAAGCCTACCTACTTGTTTGAAACCCAAACCATCATTTAAATTCCACAAGCAACTCAATAAGTCGTAGCACTAACAATACCATGCAAGGGCCATCACATAAAGGTTGTTAAACTAACTCGACCTCACACAAAAGAAAACATTACAAGTCAAAACAAAACACTTAGAAAGCAAGGTACCAACCTACAAAGATCGTTAAACAATTATGACCTCATCTGAGGTTCAAGAAGATAATGACAATCACTCTATAGCAAGTATAGGAGGCACCCAAGAGGGAGAATTAGACTTCACAATAGCCAACACAACAACAACACCCAAATACTTTACAGGTTTTTCACACAACATAGGGGTCCCAACACAAAATAATTTTAGTCAAAGGCACAAGTCAAACACTGCAAGTAGTCCCCTATTTGCCACTGAATAGGGTGGTTTGAGTGACGTCATACCGCATGACTTAGGGCCAATAACCTGCCCTTAGGTATAGGTAAGGTGAGGGGGTTTAGCGGTTCCCTATCTCCTCCTCCACATCCATCCATTGGTCATAGCCCTGTCAAAACATATATCCTGTATACATATAACCTGCACACTCCAGACAACTCATCAAATCCAACAATGATATCATAGCCAAAGCAACATTAATAGACCAATAAGGATGCATGATTTAGCTAAGTACAAGTCCATCACACAATTATCTCCTATAATATTAAACACATTTTATATTTTAAATCTAGAACTGTACAATGAATAGGTACATACCAGTGAGACAAGGGAAGGCCTTACAGTTTGTTTAATGCTCTAATGTTTTACAATAATCTCTCTTAGACTTTGCTCTAAGAGATCATCACAATGTTGCACATCACCATGTGATATATCAGGCTGCACATGATCACCATGTGCTATATTAGGCTATACATGATCAACAAGTGCTATATCAGGTTGCACATGATCACTATGTGCTATATTAGCCTGCACATCACCATGTGCTATATCAAGCTACACATCAACATATGTTATATTAGGATACACATGATCATCATTGCAACTATTGTTTTTACCAACTACATTTGTTGAATCACAAAAGCAGTGGCTTCGACGAGATGGCAACATTATATCTTTTCTTTCCTTTTGTTTTTTCTCTACATTTTCTTTTCACTATTTTTGTTGCCTATAAAACAAAAAAAATGTCATATTATGTCTTATATACATAAAGATCTTTCCTATAAAATTTCATTAAAAGCTATTAAACAAGTAATATACTACTTAGTGGATTTACAACTTACCTATTTGTCAAACCAAGTCTCAATAAACATTCATTATTATTGGCCACTTTTTTCTCTACGAAGGCACTCATAATCTATCAGTGAAGTTTCAGTATTATGATCCCTATCATCTAATATACACCTTACAACCCTTCTCTTCATTTCTTGAAGTCCAAATAAACTTGAATCAATAAAACTTTATTGAGTTCACAAGTTGATAATTGTTGATTTTCTAATTTACTGATAACTGCAAATGAAAACTTAAAATAGAATTTAGTTTACAGATTAAAAAGAATTTGCAGTCAAAAACCAAGAAGATGTTTACAATTATAGGTATCATACAAATTTTCTTGAGGGGTATATTCACAAGAATAGAACTTATAAAAACATAACAAAAGCAAGATGAAGGAAAAACATAGTCTAGTTCATCATGAGGTGTGTTAGAACCACTCAAAATTTCACATAGTCCCACTCTATTTCATACATTTTCCTTCCATAAATCCATAATTAGGGATTCATATTCCTTTTATAATTGTTCCAGGAGTCATTTATGAGCATCTCATATTAGGTCTATGTGAAAGAAATTAATATTTTTGACCATTGATGTGTTTTTTGTCTCTTATTGCAGCACCACAATACATGCAAACAACCTTGGTGGGTGTGCAGGAATTAGAGGATGTGAATACATAGTTACTACTTCCTCATAGCATAGTGTTGTGGTATAAACTCAAGTGACACATAATATGTTACTGTACCCCCATAGCAGGTAAGGAGATGACTGGTGGCAATCTAGTAGGATAGAGTTAGGATAAAGTGTTCACCACACCCATGCTATAGTTTCAAGTCAAGCCTGTGGCATTCTGGTATAAGGAGTTCAAGTGATTTGTAATGCTACATATTGTGGCCTCGCGATGTTGATAACTTTGACTGGTGGTAATGCGGTAAGCAATGAATGGGAGACCAAAGGTTCCTGTGACCCCATGATGGTCAGGCCAAAGCTTGATGGTGGGGTGGTAAAAGACATAAGGGATAGCATGTATCTTGCCATCTTGTGGCAGTGTGTAGCAAGGCTTGCAGGGTGGTGGTAAGTGGTGAAGATGAATGTAACTATCCAAGAGGTTCTGCGGTCCCACAATTGACTTAAGTTGGTCTTACAGTGATTCATTAAGGAATTAAATATCATAATGACTTCACTGCTACCCTGCAATGGTTATCATTGATGCCTATGGGATTCTTGTTTTTGAGGAAAGAATTGTAAGTATTGAAATACTCACCCAGTCATTGGATTGGATCAAACCAACAGTCTATGTTAGAAAAAAATTGAATGTTGAGATTTGTTGATTTCATGGCATGAACTAGAGTTAATGGCAAAATGACCAGCTTCATGGCACAATAAAACTTGGGATTTCTTTGTATTTCTTCATTCTAGCAAATTTAGTGTTGATTGCAAAAGGTGAATTCAAACTTTATGTGCTCTCCTCAGGCATTTTCTGACCAAGTAAGTCTGCCCCATCACTCTTTGCATAAAAGTTGGTATTTGGCTTGTGCTATGTTTTCAACTAGTCTAGTAAAGCAAGTAAACTATCAAAACCCAAGTTTGTAGAGGCACTAAAATATGTCACCTAACAAATTTGAGTCGGTGAGTTAGAGCACTAACCCCCCTACTCCCAAGAAATGATCACTTCAACAATCATTGTTGGACATCCTACCAAATTTAGTTAACAAGGGGTCTAAGAAATTGTTCAAGGATGTTGCAGAAGGATGTTGGGATGCTACAATCCCCATCTCTAGATGGAACCTTTTTTGGTATTTTTGTGGAAAGAAAGATGGACAGGGACCAATTGGAAAACCATGGAATTTGGATTTGGCAAAGATTGTGGTGCTAAATGTATTTGTTGATGTGGATTTGATTAGAACATTGGCACAACACTATCACTCAGCCACGAAAATAATCAGACTACCAAATGGGTCACCATTAGTGGCTGTAGATAGGAATGCAATCATAGACTACATCATGTTGAACAAGCAAGCCCTCACACAAGTAGATCTATAAAAGAGTGAGAAGGAGTACAATAGTTTAAGAAAAACACATAGAAGGGATGAGGTGCCTATGAACATGAGGAAAGGGGCAAATAATCAAAGAATTGAAATCCCATCCACTGTAATTGAACCTTTCTATGTTGACGATTTTGTTGTGTATTTCAAAAGAACATATTTTTCTTTGTGTTAGGTGTTGGGTATTGATGCCTAAGGTAGAATGTCTGTCAACCTGATCCTAAGGTAGAATGTCTATCAACCTGATGATGATGGCCATGAGAAATGAAAATCCAGAAGCTAATGTTGAATATGACTTTGCAACATTCATTGAAAAGAAACTGCATGATGGATTTTTGCAAATAAGAGAATATGAAAAGTCCATAGCTTTCAAATACTACTCTTTGTTATGTCATTTGGTTTTGTATCAAAATAGAAGGAGGTGGGCCAGTAGAATGGATCTGAGTATGATTGATGAAAAGGGACAAAGATTTCCAAGACGGTGTTGGTGTTACAAATGGGATAGCCATTGCAAGAATTGTGACTATGTTGTGTTTCATGACGAATCCTCATTTAGAATAATGAATTCTCTTGATATCTTTTATCCCAAATTGACAAAAGAGATCAGGGAAATGTTGAGGCCTCTTGTCCATAGGCCAAAATAGGGTTATAAGCATAACTGTGCTAACTGGTTTTTCTTGCTAGTTCATACTATAATTAAGGTATATGGGTGTTCTCAGCCACCCCATGTGTTTCCCAAATTTGTGCCAAATAGAATTCCATTCCTTGAATTCATGTGGAAAATGATGTGGATGGAGAAGGATGTAATGAAGAAACGGAAGAAAGGCACATTTCTTCCTAATTCCATAGTGTTTGGTGATTGGTACATTGGTTCTAATACTTTAGAGGATTTGCAATCCTATTTGAAGGCTAAATATTCTTTGAAATTAGGTGTAGAGAGGGTTTGTGATCTAGAGGGTCACATGAACTTTGTCAAACAAACCATCCTTACAAGAATGGGAAAATCTTATCAAATCAATTTTGATGAGGATTTGATCAGAAATCTTGTCACCTTTCAAGAAGTGTATGATAGGAATAGAAAATGGGAGATTTTGAAAAGGATTGAGGATGATAGGAGAAAACAAAATCCTAATTTTCATGGATTCTTTGTTGAAGAGAGGGACCCTCTAAGAAGAATAGATCTGATAATTGACAATTCTAAAAGAATGTATAGCAAGTCTAAGAAGAAACCTTCAAAGACTACCAAGCTTAGTGTCAAAAGACCACCATGAGTTATGATTCATGAGCTTGGACTAGATGCAATGTCACTACAAGATCTAGCTCATGTCCCTGATTCACCACCTACCAAAAGGTAAAGGATTGAGGATGTTTCTCTACTAGTTCCATATGAATTGAGTGAAGGAGGGGGTGACACTGATGAAGTGGCTAGTATCCTAAGAAATATGGGAGATGAAAGAGAAACAGATTAGCCACTTGTTGGCCAAGAAATAGAAGCACACAAACCAGAGGCTAGAATGGTTGAACAGGCACAAGGGGAGCCTAAATTAGAAGAAGATGAAATAATTATGGCTTCTGTGGGATTTATGGTGGATGACGATTTCATTAATTCTCCTGAATTCAAAGATTTTTGGATTAAGTTGAAGATGAAAGAATTTCAAGAACAAGTGGAAATAAATAAAATGGGTGCTAATGAATCTCAACATGAGCAAATTGTTTCACAAACTTTCAAGAATATGAAAATAGATGAAATAAGTGTCATTCATGATGAGACTAGACAAATGGTATTAAGGAGCAACATGTTGATCATTCATGGGCTTGATTTGAAGAAAATGTTTTTGTTAGACCAAGTCAAGAATCAAGATGACCCCATGCTAGTTTTTGAATTTGACTATGAGGAAGGTGTCAGTGGTTGTGGGTTCAATCCAAAAATAGAGATTTTGGCAATATGGGCAACACAAAAGAACACCAACAAACCAAGATTGTTTGATGTGGTCTAAGAAATAAGGGGAAGAGCTATGGTTAAGACATTCTAGGACACATTAGTAACTGAAGCAGCTACCCTCACTATGCATACTGCAATGTTTACACAAACTACTATTAAAAACTAGAGCAAAGATTATTTGATTATGAGAGAACTCAGATGGAGATAAATGATGGGGTAAATAGATTGTATCTTGAAAATGTAAAGCTAAAAGAACAACTAAAGGGTGAGAGTTCTTCTCAAATTCAATCCATGGTTCCATTTCAAACACCTATGCCACAAGAGACAGGTGATACCAGAGTGATTGCTGAACAATTCAATGTTTCAAAATTGAAGTTGGAAAAAGAAATTGAGGAATTGAAAAGCCAAAATGAGAAAACAAAGAATGAGGTAAAATAGAAAATTCTTGAAGTGTTTGAGAAAATTTTGGAATATAGAGTGAAAATGGTTGTTAACAAGTTCAGAGATGTGCATGAATGCTATTCTTCCTTGTCTCAGGCCATGGAATAGTTGAAAGTAAATTTTTCTATTTTAGATCCCTTGTATTAAAGATGGCAGTCAACACATCACACACTAATCACTCTATGTAAAGTTCTACAATGGAATCAAGATGCTCCTGAAGCTCTAAAGCCAACAGAGAAAATGATCAAGATGATATTGGATGAGTATCAGTATGTGAATGGTGAGTATCAAAGAATGTAGGTAAAGATTGATTCTTTTTCCACTTTCAAACACCAGTTCATTCCATCAATCCTAATAGAGGATGAAAAGATCAAGGATTTTGATGTGTGAAAGGATGAATTTGGTCATACAACTTCTACGGTCATGGAATTTTTGAAGAAGGATGAAGATATCAATATTCTCAGCTTCAACATAATTCTGGACAGAATAATTGCTTTGGATGCTAGATATACAAAGTTTGTAATTGATGTCAAAGCATTGCTGGACAAAAGGAGGAAAGATCACCAGGACAACTTGCTCCAAATTCAACATTATAAGTTGCCTAGTGATTATGTTGTGTTTCAATGGTAGCAGATGTATCTTCAAGTTGATGAATAGATAGGATATACGTGCAGGGGAGCATTGAACATCATGGCCTAATGACTACATAGTATACCAATGGGAGTAAGAGTATTTGGCTCCTCCAGAAGAATAGTGCCTTGAAGATGTTGCAGTGGAAGAATTGAGCCTTCAAACACTCGATCATGGAAAGGGGGACTTTACTAGATTGGGATGATCACATGTCTCCTATGTTGATTAATGGACTACAAGTGTATTGCAAGTGTTGCGGGCTTCCAATCAATATTGTCTACTTTCTCTATTTTCTCTAAATTATGTTTTAAGGAAAATTAATGTTTAGTTTATATGAAGAGGCGTGAATTTTGAAAAGATACCATATTTTGTAACGGTTTGAAGCTTGTTGCTTCTCTTGTAAAAGATAAACCAAGATTGAATTTTGATATCATCATCATAGGCATTTATAGAAACATGTATGAGGAGACTTCTGTTATATTGTAATATCTATTTGAAACAATCAATGGAGAAGAAGATTTAATCTAGTGCTCAAATTCTGGTTAAGATATGTAAGAGATCATTTCTTTATTTGTAATGAGGAGGCTTAGTTAACCTAATGTTAAGATATCTATATGTATTATTAAATCATAGATTTTCATTATTGTTTCCTTCAAACAAACATATTCAATGCATATAGAGGCTAGAATCTGTATTACAAACTAAATCTATCATCTAGGACACACACGAAAACTCTACAATCTAGAAAACATATAATACATACAAAAAATTATATTCCAACTAAACAAATTAATTTCAACCAAAGTAATAAAACTAAGAAGAATGATTGAACGTAACATTAAATGCACTTCAAATCAGTAGTGAACATCTCAGGTTGTGTATATAATGTACCAACAAAATAATGATGCTTACATTCAGAAATGTATTAGCAAAAAAATAGTGAATAAGCATACCTACAATTAGATCTTTATTACATTCAATAATAAATGACACCATACATATAACCAAAGTTTCTAAGTAACAAGCTAACCTCTTAAGGTGACAGGCTAGTTAAGGTGACAAAACATCATCATAATCATATGTATTGCTAGCAAGATTAGAATCCTAATCACTCATGTCTACATCTACTTAATTTTCTTCCTCATCCTCATCTATGAAATTATTCTCATTCTCTCTCCCAATCTCTTCATTGGTAATCAAAATCTCTTCTTCAAACACTCAATCATCATCTTCATCCACTTCTTCGAATGTTTCTTGTAAATTAACATATTACCCATCAAGCTTTATATCGACAACTTCCATGAATTTTTGTCTAGAATGAGACTCTATTTGAATGATATATAACCACCCTGGGCTTCTTACATCATCAATTAGAAATGATTGGTTAATTTGAAGAGGGTAAACATACGGCTCATCCATCTCTAATAAAAATTGCCCTGTATTTGCATGTATAAATCCATACCCATCAAATTTTATCGCCGATGGTCAGATCCACTTACATTTTAATAATATAGGACTATTTTCACCAAAATACACTTGAATAATTTCTTGGATGAATCCAACATAAAATTTCTTAGCAGTTTTGTGAAGAAATTCAGCACTAACAACACAATTACAATTTGTCTTTCCTTTGTCTTTTTCTTCCACTCTTAAATGACTACAATATGCCCACATTCCACTAAAACACATAGCCCATTTATGTGGATATTGTGAAAGCTCACTTTCCTCCATTGTTACATCTTGACCTTCTTCTTTTGCATCATTGACTGCATTAACAATTCATTCTTCAAATTTTGGAAAAGAATCACCTCCAATCAAATCATGACGTTTGCACTTTTGAGGTCAATGTTGCATCCAAGTTTGATTCTCTTTTTCATATTTTCTACATAGAATATTAATGTAGAAATAGTAAGATTAATAATATAAATGTGTAAATACAATTGAGTAAATAAATTATTGTGTAATTTTTTTTACCTATGCCACTTATTGAACAAAGTTGTGTTTTGAAGAATATAGACATGTATTGCACATCTTTCTTGATGTGATAGCTTGAAGAAACATCTATTGCCTTCTAATACTTCACCTACAACTCTTTCATGTTCATCATCATCTCATACACATCAATTGACATTTTTAAAATGCTTCATATGTTCTGTACAAAATCCCATGGCCTCTTGCATTGAATATCCCTCAGACATGCTGCCTTCTGATTTTGCCCTAGTATGAACAATTTTTTTTAAAGCCTTAATATATCATTCTATAGGATACATCCATCTCATTCTTACTGGGCCATAATGGTCTAGTTCATATTCTAGATGTATCAAAATATGCATAGAAATGTTAAAGATTTCTAGTAGAAATTCTTGTTCCAATAGACAAAGGACTTCAACAACCTCCTCCCTCAAACTATCAAAGTTCAAAGGATCTAATACATGTAAACTCATTCTCTTTAATATTAGGCCAAAATTTATGAGTAGTTCTAATCATATTGTATTAGGCTTAAGAGGCTTCAAGACTCATGACTATCATGTCATAATCAAGAATATTTTAGCTATTGTGGTAAATATATCAAGTTTGGAAAAGAGGCCACTATTGAAAGTTATAAGATTTCTAGTACAACCAAATTTTTTCATATTTCTAGTAATTTTGTTCCCATCTCTATGTCACTTGATCATTAGATTTCTAAAATTAGGGTTTCTCTGCTAGAAAAATACTCTAAGTAGACCAAATTTGCTAAAACCATGAACCCTCATAGTATAAGTCATGCAAACAGCCACATACAATATGATTCTTTAGTGATTTCTTATTTCTTGTCACCATCCTTTAAAGTTTTCCCTCATACCTTCCGACAACATTGTTTACTAGCCCCTCACCAAGCAATTACCATCTATAGCCCACACCTAGAACAACTTTATTTTAAAAGGAGAATCAACCCAATTTGCCATCCTTCTCCTAAAGTGATAGAAGTAGTACACATGTCAAGGTCTAGTCCTACTAACCAGTTTTGGTAGGTAGCACTAGCAGATTCACTTTTGCCAATCCACCCACAAAGAGATACAAACTAAGCTGGCCTTGACAGAAACACCAAAAGGGTGACAACTAGTCAAGGACCATCTAGGATGGCAAGGAGGTGGGTCCCAGGCATTATAAAACAATTTCTCTTTGATTTTGACATTTCACCATCCTCCACCAAAGGATTTTTTGAGCAACCCGAAATGACAGAATCTAGATGCATGGATTTTTGAGTGATGGGATTGTTACATTAATGGCAAGGATCTGACATGGCATGAAATGTGACTTCTTTTCAAGAAGTGTTTTGTTCAAGTACAAGAGATCCGACAGTTATCCGCTATTTTGCTGAGATTGTTTCTCTATATCCTTCACACGTGGAATGGCGGGTGCTGTCTTAACTACACTACAAGAAGGACTTCTCCTTAGGATCATGGCTGGAAAAGGCTATCCAGATGGTAGGAGAGTATTGAAAGAAGCGAGCAGTAAGTTCCAACCTAGAAAAGATCAAATCAGCACTGTCAAGTTGCGCCAACTGAGATTGAGATCAATGATCTAGATTCAAAGTTATAACAGAACGATTTGTTGGCACCGAATCTAACTAGGCTTCATTACAAAGCATTAACTACTCAAGATTGTGTAGGGTCTCCGTTGCCGCCACTCCTGAGGAATTTGATAATAGAATGATTCAACTTATGCAAGCTCAACCTTTCAAAATCTATGCCTCTACCATGATTGACATCTCACTTGTTGTGTGATGAAATTTGATGTGATGATAGTGCTTAATTGGGGGAACCAAGACACCTGATCTAGAAAAATTCAATGCAAGAAGTGATATTTGCAGTTATGTGGAATTCTGAAATCCAATCTTTCTGTTCACTTATGGTAATCTTTAAGAGATTTCCATTTATGGTAGGAATGTTTCGAAGTGACTGGAAAATTAATACACAATAGATGTGTGGATGTATACTTACATCCTGGAATTTCTATAAAAATGCAAGTGTTGATGTTACCATTCATACTGTTTAAAACATTATGACAATATGGCTTTCCCCTATTCCTGTGTGTTCTATTTGCTCCCCTCTTCTTTAGGATTTTCTTCCTTGTTCTCATGGTTGTCAATTTATTCTTACAAGACTAGAAAGGCTTGGAATTATTTCCTCTAGAATCAGTGGTACAGGAAAGATTAGGGAGCAACAACAACACTGTGCAAAACTCTGCAAGCATTTCTTCTTCATGTTTCTTCATCCAGATTGGGATAACAGATTTTAATCTCCATACCCCCATCATCCCTTAGGACTGTAATTTGGTATATTAGTATTAGGTGTAGAGGAAACTCATTTTTACTTCTATCTTCATCCCTCATCTACTTTTCCTAAAAAAGTATCATCTCTAGTTGTATAGATGCTTCCTCTCTGGATGTAGCATATAAGGATAGAGTGCTCCTATTTTATCATTGATGTTGCTACTCTCACTAAGTGAATGGTATGTCCATATCTAGTTTGATGTGATTTTATCTAGTTTCTGTCTAGTTGAGTTGGTTGGTGACCACTCAATTATGAAAGAGGAATCACGTCCTTGCAAGGAACAATGAGCATAAAGTGAAGAACTCCATGTTGACAAGAGACACTGTGTGGCTTCATGAGTATTGTCATTAATGGCAACAAAGTTTATCCCACACATCCACAACACATAATAAGTCTTTACCATAAGTTAGACTAAAGAGTGTTTTGGTTCAGTGAGCAAGAATAGAGCATGCAACAAGGTCTGACAATCAGGTCTGAATCTCTCAGAGGAAGTATCTCAGCAAAGTGTGGACTTGGGGAAGTCAAGAGGAGTACCATGACTACTACATCCTAGAGATTGATCCTCTGGTGATGAAAGAGTGAAAAGTTATGAGCACCTAAGTGTTGGGTTCCTGTTTGGTAGAGTAGACTGAGGAAGAACTAACCGGTAGAGCATCTGACCTTAATCCAGATGAGAAATTGATGGTGATCAAGTTTCTTGAGGGATCATTCATGGTTGGCCAACATGATTGATGGCTCCTATAACTATTTTTTTGATACACATCACTTAGTAAGCATGGATTCAATCAACAGACTAGAGTTTGGGAAAATCTTGAGTATTCTGGATGCCGACTAGAAAGATGTTGAAATCCTTGGTGTGGATATATATACTAGATGGATTTCAGTATGAAGGTGTGTGTCATGTGATGGTGTGTACGAAGAAAGGTAGAGAGCAGTGTGGAAGTGGCTATATAAATCTTTTAAGTGATAGAACAATAGCACTAAGCAGAAGAAGAATGAAGTGAAACAGATCAGTATTTTGAGCCTAACCAGAACTAAACCTCAGCATATGTGGATGCCCCTGATTAGTTCAAATACCTGGTTACTTTCTACATACCTTGTAGATAGTGAGTCTCTTGTAGGCAGTGACCCTCTTGTGAGCAGTGTGCTCGGGCAATGAGCCCTAATCAGCAAGTTCCATTTTGTACTTCTTATTCTTTTAATAGAGAATACAATCTTGGGTTAGTCACCCGATGGTTTTTCCTTTAACAGGGTTTTCCACATAAAAATCCTTATGTTACATGTGTTTATTTCATTTATGCTTATATGTTTTGATACTGCACTATTGTTAAATAAGAAAAGAAAGTTAAGAAATTTAAGATAATTGATTCATCCCCCCCTCTCAGTTATCTACCTTATTTCCAACAATTGGTATCAGAGCCAAGTTCCTCCAAACAGATTCTAATAGCTTGAGGAAGATCTGGGAATCTCAATGGATATGTATGGTATGAGGGAACAACTTCAATCTCCCCTAGATGATCTTGAGCAATCTCACTTTGAAGTCAATAACTTGGGGGAAAGACTCAAACAAGCTGATGATTTCATAAATGATCTAAAAAAGAAACT
Organism: Cunninghamia lanceolata; assembly: GCA_027924645.1. Taxonomy (NCBI): domain Eukaryota; kingdom Viridiplantae; phylum Streptophyta; class Pinopsida; order Cupressales; family Cupressaceae; genus Cunninghamia; species Cunninghamia lanceolata. The sequence continues at coordinate 10,238,141 of BSBN01000419.1, read as the reverse complement.
AAGTATCTCTGTGAAAAAGAGAAAGGAACTTCTTCAACAATTAGCAAGTCAAAGTGAAGCCAATGATACTGATGAAGATCTAAATGAGAAAAACAAGTTATGTGAGAAGCTATCAAAAGATGTCATTGTGGTGAGACATGAAATGGAATCAAGGGTTATGAAATTCACCCAAGAAATTGAGGAGAAAAGAAAAATAGAAGATAATCTAAAGCAATGTCTCAAGGAGAAGTCAAAAGACTGCCACAAAATGGATAGAATAATTAGGCATCTGGAATATGATCTTGAAGAAGCTAGAGATAATGAAGAACAACTTGAAAATTAGATAGACACTCTTAAAAGGGATCTTCAAACAACAAATGAATACAAAGAAAAATTCAAGATAAGTTCTACTCACCTTGAAGTTCTTCTTGAAAGACAAAAGAGGGTAGATGACAAGCATGGCTTGGGATATGAGAAAGGTGAAAGCTCCAGATCCAGTTAGAAGAACTTTAGATTAGGAAATCCAAGGTACAGGCCTAGAAGACCTCCAGTAAGACAACCAAATGCTTAAAGATATCCATCCTTTAATGGATATTGCTACAATTTCAATAACTTTAGTCATAAAGCAAATTAGTTTAGAAGAAGAATGAATCAAACTCATCCATCCTTCTTCAAACAGTGTTTTAACTACAAAAGGTATGGTCACAAATCTCATGAATGTAGAAATATGTAAATAAACAATTCATTCAATGGTAGATGCTTTGCATGCAATAGAATGGGACATATGGCTAATCAATGTAGATCAAGAGGATACCAGTCAACTATGCAAAGAAATGTTGTTTGCTACAATTGCAATAGATCCAGTCATATTGCCAAATTCTATAGAAGCAAGAATCAGGACAAAAAGGGTCCATTGCATCATAATCAAAATCAAGACAAAGGAAAAGGAAAAGTGAATGCGGATGAAATTCAAAGGGAGACCAACAATATTTGGGTGAAGAGAAGTATAGAAAATGTTGGGGATGGATCCGCACCAGAATCTGGTGTTGACATTCCTTCCAGAAATCAAATAGATTAGCTCTAATGCAGGGGGAGTCAGAAAGGAAAATAAATTCCCCCAGCCAATCAATCTGTGCCTGAAACTGGCACATGGAAAGTTACAAATTAAAAGGGCTCTCAGAGAAACATCTAAATAACCTTTGGTCAAAATATGAAAGATCCACAAGGAGTTTGAAAAGGTTAATCATCCAAGATTAATCTGGTTTGATAGTCATCTGAGAAAAGTAGGATTTTTATAGTTAGATCCTATATGATTCAAAATTGAAATATTTGGATCTGCAGTTAGATGGAATGATTGGAGAAAGGGAGATACATTACGAGTTATCATTCTAAGTACATCTCATTGATCTAGAAAGATCTCTCTCAGAACAAAAAGAACAAGGCAATTGGAATGACTTGAGTTGTGCATTTATTGCAATATGGAATTAGAGTTTGGGCAGAAATAAAAGGGTTCTTTTGTTCATCATTTGCACATTTGCATTTGAGAAGAAGAAAGAAAGAGCTTTGCAACTTGATTGCTTCAACCCTCTCAACTATCAACCACAGAACTCGATTCAACTAATGATCTTTTCGGCTCTTATCGTGAACCCTAGAAGCATAAAAAGGTATTTCCACTCTTAAATATGGCTACTTCGAATGTTGTTAAGATCACTGATAGATCATACCCTAAGTTCAAGAAACATCCTTACAAATCCCTAGAAGTTGATCCCCTAGGTGCATTCTCTAGCATTCTGCATGGGGTTTTGCATGTAGAAGATCTTAAGGTATACATTCATGCAAACATTGAGGAATTTGGGGAATCCAAGCTGATGGATATCTATCACAAGGAATTAATAGATGAATCATTTGAACTTAAACCCCAATACAAGGCCATCTGGGATAAGCATTTTAGACATTGTATCCACTTCCCCTATTTTGCAGAAGATGAATGTGTTTGATATGTTCTCAGTAGAATACATGATAACTTCATATGGTTGTTGAAGCCTTTCAAAATAACAAAGGATGCAGTTAGGGCAATAACCGGCTTGCACTCATCTGGTGGGTTGCCTGCTCTTAAATCAGTCAAGAACCAAATAGTAAGTGAGGCTAGCAAATCAAAGTTTGAAAAAAGGGCAATGACAATAGAAGATATTACAGATCCAGACATCAAATTTACCTCTATGATTATTGGCTACAAAATATATCACTCTAGCAGGGAGAATTCTATATCTGGAACTACTATATACACCGCATATCAGATGCTAAGGGAAAATGCAGACTATGATCTATGTGAGCTTCTCTTGAGCCAACTACTAGAAAACCTACAAAAGATCAAGAAGGACAAGAAGAGCTCATTCAATTATGGTGGGCTAATACTGTGTTTATTCTTTTACTTTATGAATGAGCTACTTGGATCAAGTGGCTGGGTATGGTAGAATGACAAACTAGTTGCCATACAAATCAGAGATTATATGTATGGGCTTGGTGACACCAAGGCTCAAAGCATAGCACTCTGGGGTTATTTTAAGAACATCCAAGGCATGACATAGGCTAGAGAAAGAATTCCTTAGACAATGGTTGAAAAATATAAGGATACAGTGTGTTTTATGGTAGACACTGATCAATGCCTAATGGAGGTAGTAGAGCCCAGGAAAGTCTGGATTATGCCAATGGGCTATGAGGTAGATGAGAAAATCCTAGAGCTACATATTGAATAATTGCTAAGTCAGCCTAAGGACCCTAAGGCAAAAAGGTTTGGAACCTTTGAAGAATTGAGTGTGAAAATTCATGTTGAGCTAAGACAACCAGAGATGAAAAGAAAAGTGAGAAGACAAGTAGAGGAAGTTGTCAAAAGATATGGCATTTCAAAAGAAGCAGTCGATGCAAATAGAGAGAAACTAGAAAGACTAGAGAAAGAGAGACAAGATACAGAAAAAGAAAGTGATCCGGTGCAAGCCCCCTCCCAAACTAGATCCTCAAAGAGCTCAAAATCCTCAAAATTGAAAGCAAAGACATCTAGAAAAGGAGAGAAGAGAACAAAGAGAAAGGCCACAAGGTCATACACAAGCCAAAAGGATGATGAAGAGATAGAGACTAATGAGGAGATTAAGAAAATGAAGAAGAAAAAGAAAACTTTCGAGAAATCCTCTGCCGGTGAAAACAAGGAAGAACAAATAGAAGAATTTGTTGAAAGGCCTACTCTTTCTATTGATGATGTCATCAAAGTAGTCACCAGCCCATAACTAAATTTTGTGATGAGTATAATGACATGGACAAAAGAATATTGGAGGAAGCCACAATCAAGTACTTGAATATCTATAATAAAGCATTCATTGAAATCATCTCTCTAATCCCCAAGAGTTTAGAGAAAGTACTTGAACTCAGAAAAGACAATGCCAAGGAAAACGATATGGAGATCTATGAATAGATAGTCATTCATCTCTATCCTTCCATCACTCCAAAACAAATGAACATGATCTTCGAGGATTGCAAGGATGAGTTTTGGAGCAAAGCTAGAATGAACAAGCTTATGTTCGGAGAGACTGATCAGGTGGTAAAAGAGATTGAAGACATCCTTCGGAATGCATATAAAAGATTTAATCTTCCTATTATAGAGGACATTAGTGATGAACCTTCTGCCATGGATGTCGAAGGATCAAGTGCATCAATGGAAGATTCTACTGAGAAAATTGCAGAAGAGTCAAAGGAGATAGGTGAGGAGAAGACTAATGACTTGGATTCCTCTGTTCCAGAAGAGGAAGTCCATGAAGAAGTAAACATCTCTCTTCCAAATCCCCCAACAAACTTTAGAACTGAAGGAGAAGCAAGAAAAGAGGAGAAAGCAAGTCAAGAAGAGGAGAAAACAGGAAGAGAAGAAGAACTAACAGAGAAGATCTCTGATGACAACTCTGAGGCTGCAAAAGGAAAGAAGTCTCCAGCAAGAGACACTGCAGAAGTAGTGAAGAATTTCATGACCAAGGAAATAATGGAGATCGATGAACCGAAATTGTTCCAAGTAACACTTAATTTTGATTCTCTCTCCCCAATTCAGACAATGAAGATAGCATCCTTTGCCCAAGCAAAGGCAAAAGAAAAACTTCTGAAGTCTCACATGGAAGATTGTTAGCTAATAGAGATTGCTTCTAGAATATTGGAGAAGATCATGCCATCCTTTCAAAAGGATCCTTCGGCCTCTCCATCCTATAATATTAAATCTTTGATAAACTCTATCAATACTTAGTTTGATTCCTTAGAAAAGGCGGAAGAAGAAAAGGTTCAGAAAGAATTTTTGGGAAAGAGATTCTATAAGGTGTAGGGACTTATAACAAATGATAGGAGAAATTTGGATATTGGGATAAAGAGCTTAGAAAATGCTCTTAAAGATGGCAGAGATTTATACAAATTTTGTCTATCTTGGTCCACCGTGACAACAGATATTGCCAAGAAGGTGGAAGAACAAGAGAGTAAACTATCAAGTTTATCTCAAAATTTTGATCCTCTTACCTCTTCCATAATGAATCAAGAGTGTCAGACTATTGCCACTATAAATGAAATAAAGAGGTTTGAAAAGGAGAAGAAGAATAGAATAAGCAAGCTAAGTGAACTAAGAGGGATAATTATCCCCAAGTTAGAGGCAATGCATGAGGCCCTAACTGATGCCCAGACCATAGCCCCGGACCAGTGATCTGGTAGACTTAAAGAGGGAAGAAGCTTTTGCATTTTTGCTAAGTGATCACATCTCAATTTTAGACAGGATGAAACAGAGTTGGGCAAGAGAATTTGTCTAGTTGAAAACAACTTTTGTGGATATACTTAAGTATATGTAAGTATGACATGTATATATACTTATGCAGCTATGTATAGGTTGATTTTTGTTGTGCAGCTTTCACCCTTTGCCATTGATATCAAAGGGGGAGTGAGGAGTAGTGAAAAATGTGGGATCTAGCTAAGGGGGAGCTCCGATAAAAATGTACATAAGACAAAGCATCAACCAAGGGGGAGTCTATTATGACACTTAGTCATTTTTCACTAAGTGTTACCATCAATGCCAAAGGGGGAGATTGTTGCCAAGAGACACTGCGTGGCTTGATGAGTGTTGCCATTGATGGCAACAAAGTTTATCCCACACATCCGCAGCACATAATAAGTCTTTACTGGAAGTCAGACTGAAGAGTGTTTTGGTCTGGTGAGCAAGAACAAAGCATGCGGCAAGGTCTGACGATCAGGTCCAGATCTCTCAGAGGAAGTATCTCGACAAAACATGGACTTGGGGAAGTCAACAGGAGTACCATGACTGCTACATTCTAGACATTGAGCCTCTGGTGATGAAAGAGTGAAAAGATATGAGCACCTAAGTGTTGGGTTCCTGTTTGGCAGAGTAGACTGAGGAAGAACTGACCAGCAGAGCATCAGACCTTAATTTGGATGAGAAATTGATGGTGATCAAGTTTCTTGAGGGATCATTCATGGTTGGCCGACATGATTGATGACTCCTATAACTATCTTTTTGATACGTATCACTTAGTAAACATGGATTCAGCTGACAAACTAGAGTTTGGGAAAATCTTGAGTATTCCGGATGTCGACTAGAAAGATGTTGAAATCCTTGGTGCAGATATATATACCAGATAGATTTTAGTATGAAGGTGTGTGTGGTGTGATAGTGTGTGTGAAAAAAAGTAGAGAGGAGTGTAGAATCAGCTATATAAATCTAGTATGTGACAGAATAGTAGCACTAAGCAGAGGAAGAATGAAGTGCAGCAAATCAATATATTGAGCCTAATTGGAACTGAACCTCAGCATATGTGGATACCCCTGATAAGTTCAAATACCTAGTTACTTTCTATATGCCTTGTAGATAGTGAGTCTCTTATAGGCAGTGAGCCTCTTGTGAGCAGTGTGCTCAAGTAGTGAGACCTAATTGGCAAGTGCCATTTTGTACTTCTTATTCTTTTAATAGAGAATACAATCTTGGGTTACTCACCCCATGGTTTTTCCCTTAACAGAGTTTTCCACGTAAAAATTCTTATATTATGTGTGTTGATTTCATTTCTACTTTCATGTTCATTTATGCTTATATGTTTTGATACTGTACTATTGTTAAAGAAGAAAAGAAAGTTAAGAAATTTAAGATAATCAATTCACCCCCCCTCTTAGTTATCTGCCTTGTTTCCAATAGTCCAGTTAATGGGGTTTTCTTCTTATATTGATGCTTGCATTCGTTCTCAATTGAGGAGGATAAACTAGGCAGTGAATACTCTTATTTAACAAATAAGTGGCATAGGATGGGTATAAGAGCTTCCACAACATCAAACAAATGAATTCCCATTGACATCACTACCCTTTTTCTACTTAAAATGAGAGGACATGTTTGTGGAAAGCGCATACTTCAACATGTACCATGGAAGCTGAACATACAGTTGTAAAGTGGTTACACTAGCCTTTTCTTGCAACTGCATTTGTTGGTTACAAAATAGTTGTAACTTCTTTTGTCTTAATCCTGAAGCTTGTTGCTCCCTTATCTCTATAAAAGGGAATTTAGGGCTTATGAAAAAGCATTGGTTCAAGGTCATGTCTTTAGACTGTCTAAAATATGGATCAATCTAGTCAGGGAGGAGTTGTAAATAAGTTTGTTTTTTGCTAATAGAACTAGTTGTCTATTTCCAGGTTTCCATTTTGAGTCTATTTTGATTTCTTGATAGAACTATCAAAGGCTATGATGCAAATTACTAAATAGTTTATTTTACAAATTTTGTTGAGTATTGGAGCATACTGTCTCTTACTTCATGTATACAGTTTCACATTATGAATATATATGGTTAAGGATCATTTTTATTCATTGTCATAGTATTTCCTATGCAGGCATATTTCTCTTATGGCATTTACTCAAGTAGTAATGTAAAAATGCTATTAGAAAATATCAAATGTTACTCTGGTTTATAGGGATAACTAAGTATGGTTGACTCCAAGACTAGTAGAGTATCTTCAATGTAAGGCATTGTTATTACCTCTACAATAAACTAAGGTTTGTTACATCAAAGCCTATTTAGTTTTTATCAATTTAATCGTTTTGACTCTTTGGCCCTTGTATACACACTGATCTATTCATGAATACTATATTGAAACTACACCCCTCTGATTATCCTCAAAATATTTTAAAATTAATCCAAATATTTTCCTTTCTAGCAATAGGCTTTTAGGGTATTTATTTTGATTAAGTTTTGCATGTTCCTTTGCAAACAATAGGAAAAGAGCTTAAAGAATCTAGCCCATCCTTTTATATTATCATACATTCTTTCAAGCAATTTACAAGGAACATATCTGTGATAGGAAGAATGTTGACAAGCTGATATATTAGAGAGACCCCATCCATTTGAGTATAACATTGTTTTGCTAAGAAAAGGAAACATTAGTTAAGGAAAAATAGCTAGAGACTTAGAAATAAACCCATCTACAAAGGAACACCCTCCTAGATTTCACAGAGCCTAAAGTGCAGAGGAAGAAAAAGGGGGATTGAGAAAACCCTCTCTCCCAAATTTCCTATTTGTTGGCCAATCCCTCAAGGCAGATCAATCATTAAGAAGTGGCTATTTTATAGATTTGCTACGAGAATCGGGTTGGGAATTTAAAACAACCAACAGATTGGCAACTCTACTAGAGACATCTTGTATAAATTTCTAAATGTTAAGTGTAGTAGATTGTCATGGGTTTTTTAGAGTTTGCATAAAATTTGTGTTCATTAGTTTACCCAAAAAAGGTTGGCGACTCTACCATATTTTGATATAGATGCAAGACTGTTACATGAAGTTTTATGCATCAAAATGTTCTGTATAACCCTACTGTGAAACATGATTCAAAGGGTTGATTCTGAAGAAGAAATAGTATATTCCTCTATGAAGTAGAGGTGGCGACTCTATAAGAATGGATCTAGTGATGCAGTCTAGTGTTATTGATTTTTCTTGAAAATCAAAGAATAATTTGTAATAGAAGCAAAAAATTATTTTTAGGTATTTTACCAAGCTTCAAAAAATTCCTAGAAGTTTAGAAATGTATAAGCAGCAACCTCACTTTACCTCACTTCTTTTATCAAAGTGGATTTGTCATGGAATGATATAGGTCTATTAATTTCAATAGTATTTGTCGGTTTCCAAATCATATCCCTGATGAAGTTAGAAGTTAGATAACCAATTTCCATAATGATAGATCCAAAATAGCTAGCAGCCATTTACAAGAATTTTGTGACTTAATGGAAGATTATGAAATAGATCATGAAGATGTAGTCATAAAGTTGTTTGTTCAAACTTTTAGGTGAGAAGTTAGAGATTGGTTTCCGTATCTACCCAATCAATCTATCTTTTCTTGGAAAGATTTAAGGTTTGCTTTCATGGAACAGTTTGGGGAAAGAATAGATGTAGTTTCTTTAATTAAAGAACTTGTACAAATTGAAAAGGAAGATAAGGAATTGGTCCCAGCTTTCAATTTAAGATTTACCAGAATAGTGAGGAAAATTCCTAAAAATATCAGAACCAATGAGGCTATGTGTTTGATCATATATTTAGGTGTATTCAATAAAAAAGATAGTTATCAACTAAGAGATAAGAACCCTACTACTATGAGGCAAGGATATTCCTTATCCATAAATATAGAAAATAATTTTAAGCATACAAAGATAAAGGTTGTGAGTTTATAGAAAATGGGTATCAAAGGAATAATGGATCCATTTGTTCCCCCATTTACCAAAGGGAAGATAAAATGGGCTATTCTAACAAACCATTGTCAAAACAATCAATGTATAGCACTCAATATACTGAAAGGGATAGGGACTATGATCAAAATAGAGGAGTTCTAAGTTTTTGTAATCCTGTTGCTCATTTTTTCCCTTAGTATTAGAATAAAAGGAAATCCCCAGAGCCTTAGAAAGCAACTTATGAGATAATGGACACCAAATACAAAAATATATATCAGTTAAAGAAATTCCTTTGACTTATGAAAGAATGATAGGTTGTCAAGATATTTCCCCTATTTGTGAAGAAATCTTTTTTACATCAAAATCTCCTAGGGAAGTAGCTTGCTTTGAGTCTAAATATCAGGAGGGATTGATCCTTGTTAATCATATAGAAAATAGTGAGCAAATATCAGAATGCTCATGTCAAGATAGTAGGGGTTCTGAATCAGATAATGATGCATGCTATCTGAGCAGTGATATTGGAGATTGTGCAAATGAAATGCATATAAAAGACAACCCATTATATGAGGAACTTGTGAATTTATCAGTAAGAGAAGATATGGAGCCCTATAAAAGCATAGAAAATCCACTATTTGAAAAGGATCAGAAGGGAACTAATGAAGCAATATTGGTTCAACATACTGAGGAATGTAGGGGGATAAGTACTGAGTTAATAGATCAGGACCTAAATTTTCAGCCTGGTAATGTCTCCCATTCCTATATTCATCATCAAGATGAAAACCTAGTTCAAAAGGTAGAAAATAAAATCAGAGTGTTAGATTTTAAAATGGAAGCAGAATATGATTGTTTTAGATTTGACATTGATCTAGGAGAATTTAAGAATTCCCCTACTACCAATTATGAAATGGATTATGATTGCTTTATTTTTTAGATTTATGCAAAAGGTAGAAATTAGGAGATGATAATATTTTCACATGGTTAGAAACAATTGAACCAGGTGCTGAATCTCTTTTTGATGACAATATATGTCATTTATCCATGGTCCAGAACAATGAGGGAAATCATGAAGAAAATGAAAATAACTATCCAACAAGATATCCAAGTGTCTTTGTCAAGAGCAAATTGGATTTTAATGAAGTTTTTCAAAGCAGTTTAACACTCATTAGAGAACAGAATATTTGATAGAGTTAGGCTGGGTTTTTTCTCTACATAATAGCTTGAGGTCATTATGTGTGTGGTCTATTCCTCCAGAGTTCTTATGTGATCTCACTCTATTCATAATAGAAGATGCATCCCCAACTAGAGCCACTGATGGAACCATATAATTTTTTTCATATTTTTGGTAATTTTGTTCCCAACTCTATGTCACTTGATCATTAGATTTCCAAAATTAGGGTTTCGCTGCTAGAAAAAATGCTCTATGTAGACCAAATTTGCTAAAACCCTAAACCCTCATAGTATGAAGTCATGCAAACAGCCACATACAATATAATTCTTTAGTGACTACTTACTTCCTATCACCATCCTTTAAAGTTTTCCCACATGCCTTCCCACAACATTGTTTACTGGCCCCTCACCAAGCAGTTACCATCTATAGCGCATACCTAGAAAAAAATTATTTTAAAAGGAGAAACAACCCAGTTGGCCATCCTTCTCCTAAAGTGGCAAATGTAGTACACGTGTCAAGGTCTAGTCCTACTAACTAGTTTTGGCAGGTAGCGCTAGTAGATTTGCTTCCACCAATCCACCCACAAAGAGATACAAAGGAAGCTGACCTCAGTGGAAATGCAGAAAGGGTGATAACTAGTCAAGGACTGTCCAGGATGGCAAGGAGGTGGGTCCTGGGAATTATAAAACAATTTCTCTTTGATTCTGACATTCTGCCATACTCCACCAAAGGATTTTTTGAGCGACCGTGGAATGACAGAATCTTGACACATGGCTTTCTGAGTGATGGGATTATTACATTAATGGCAAGGATCTAACATGGCATGAAACATGACTACTTTTTGAGAAGTGTTCCATTTGAGTACAAGAGATCCAATGGTTATCTGCAATTCCACTGAGATCATATCTTTAACCATATCCTTCACGCATGGAATGGTGGGTGCTATCTTAATTGCACTGCAAGAAAGACTTATCCTCGGGATCATGGTTGGAAAAGGCTATCCAGATGGCATGATACTATTGAAAGAAGCGAGCAGTAAGGTCCGGCCTAGAATAAGATCAAATCAGCACAATCAAGTTGCACCAACTGAGATCAAGATCAACGACCTAGATTCAAAGTTATAACAAAAGGATTTGTTGGCACCGAATCTGACCAGGCTTCATTACAAAGCAATAACTACTCAAGCATTTGCATGGTCTGCATCACTGCCACTCCTGAGGAATTTGATAACAAAATGATTTAGCTTATGCAAGCTTGACCTTTGGAAATATGTGCCTCTACCATGATTGACATCTCACCTGCTATGTGATGAAATTTGATGTGGTGGTAGTGCTTAATTGGAGGAACCAAGACACCTGTTCTAGAAAAATTCAATGCAAGAAGTGATATTTGTAGTTATGTAGAATTATGAAATCTAATCTTTCTATTCACTTATGGTAATCTTTAAGAGATTTCCATTTATGGAAGGAATGTTTTGAAGTGACTGGAAAATTAATACACCACAGATGTGCGGATGTATGCTTACATCCTAGAATTTCTATAAAAAGGCATGTGCTGATGTTACCATTCATACTTTTTAAAACATTCTGATAGTATGGATTTTCCCTATTCCTATGTGTTTGCTCCCCTATTCTTTAGGTTTTTTCTTCCTTGTTCTCATGGATATCAATTTGTTCTTGCAAGATTAGAAAGGCATTGAATTATTTCCTTTGGAATTGGTGGTATAGGAAAGATTAGGGGGCAACAGTAATACTATTCAAAACTCTATGAGCATTTCATGTTCCTATTTCTTCATCTAGATTGGGATCATAGACTTTAATCTCCATACTCCAGTCATCCCTTAGGACTGTGATTTGGCAAATTAGTATCAAGTGTATAGGAAACTCATTTTTCCTTCTATCTTCATCCCTCTTCTACATTTCCTAACAAATCATCATCTCTAGTTATAGGGATGCTTCCTCTCTTGATGTAGCATATAAGGATAGAGTGCTCCTATTTTATCATTGTTGTTTCTCCTCACCGGGTGGACGGTATGTCCATATCCAGTTTGATGTGATTTCGTCTAGTTTCTATCTAGTTGAGCTGGTTGGTGACCACTCAATTATGAAAGAGGAATCACATCCTTGCAAGGGACAACAAGCATAAAATGAAGAACTCTAGTTAATAGGGTTTTCTTCTGATATTGATGCTTATAGTTGTTCTCAATTAAGGAGGATAAACTAAGCAGTGAATGCTCTTATTTAACAAATAAGTGGCATAAGATGGGTATAAGAGCTTCCACAACATCAAACAAATGAATTCCCATCAACATCACTATCTGTTTCCCACTTAAATTGAGAGGACACATTTGTGGAAAGCATGTACTTTAGCATGTACCATGGAAGTTGAACATATAGTTGTAAAGTGGTTACATCAACCTTTTCTTGTAACTGCATCTGTTGGTTACAAAATAGTTGTAACTTCTTTTGTCTAAGACTAAAGCTTGTTTCTCCCTTATCTCTATAAAAGGGAATTTAGGGCTTATGAAAAAGCATTAGTTTGAGGTCATGTCTCTAGACTTAGTCTGAAATATGGAGCAGTCTAGTCAGGGAGGAGTTGTAAATAAGTTTATTTTCTACTAATAGAACTAGTTGTGTATTTTTAGTTTTCCATTTTGAGTCCCTTTTGATTTCTTGATAGAACTATCAAAGGCTATGATGCAAATTACTAAACAGTTTATTTTACAAATTTTGTTTTGTATTGGAGTCTACTATCTACTACTTCATGTATACAATTTCACATTATGAATATACACTTGGTTAAGGATCATTTTTATTCATCATTACAGTCTTTCCTATGCTAGCATATTTCTCGTATGGCATTTACTCAAATAGTAATGTAAATATGCTATTAGAAAATATCAAATGTGACTCTAGTTTATAGGGATAACTAAGTATGGTTGAATCCAATACTAATAGAGTATCTTCAATCTAAGGCATTGTTATACCTCTACAGTAAACTGAGGTTTGTGACATCACAACCTATTTAGTTTTTATCAATTTAATCTTTTTGACTCTTTGGCCCTTGGATAGGCACTAATCTATTCATGAATACTATACTAAAACTACACCCCTCTGATTATCCTTGAAATATTTTAAAATCAATCCAAATATTTTCCTTTCCAGCAATAGGCTTTTAGGGTATTTATTTTGATTAAGTTATGTTTTCCATGTTCCTTTTTAAAGAATAGGATAAGAGTTTAAAGAATCTAGCCCTTCCTTTTACTTTATCATATATTCTTCCAAGCAATTTATGAGGAACATATATGTGAAAGGAATAGTGTTGACAATTTGATATCTCAGGGAGACCCCATCCATTTGAGCATAACACTATTTCCCTAAGAAAAGGAAACATCAGTTAAGGAGAAATAGCTAGAGAATTAGAAATAAACCCATATACAAAGGAACACCCTCCTAGGTTTCATAGAGCCTAAAGTACAAAGGAAAAAAAGGGGGATTGAGAAAACCCTCTCTCCCAAATTTCCTATTCGTTGGCCAATCCCTCAAGGCAGATCAATCATTAAGAAGTGGCTATTTTATATTTGCTGCAAGAATCAGGTTGGGAATTTAAAACAACCAACAAAGCCATTAATGCCATTTTTGCTTTTAATACTACAACTTACATATCCAATGGGAAAGTGAGTATGAGACAACAACTGTAAGAATTGTGCATGTTGTTCCTTTGTCCAGACATAAGAAGGACTAGGTTTTCTATATTTTTCATCAGCACATTTTTCAACCCAAAGATTTTGATGAATCTTTATTTTTTGAAAGTCTTCATGTGATGAAATAGTATCAAAAGCACCAAAAAGATTTTCTATAATAACATAGGCTATATTTTTCTTAGTATACATAAAGTCAATAGTATGCCTAATGGCTATATCCTTAAAGTTTGGCAACTTATAGAATATGCACAACTGTTTTACACCGCATTCACTACATGGATTATATGTACTACTAGAAATCCCATCATTTTCAATAAATGACATTCTTTTTTATCTATTCTCAACAATATAATCACTTATTATTACCAATGGTGCTTCACGATTCTCTTCTTGACCATTGAAAGGTACTTTTTGTCAATGATATGGATGATCCATTTTAAGGTAACCACGATGTCCACAATAAATACACTTACGTAAACTTCTTGAGTGCCTCACAAAATCCTTAATGTTGCAAGCAAGACATCCATCATATCCATGAACACTGAGACTAGACAATGTGCCATATGCAGGAAGTTCATGAATCATAAACAATAAGGAAGCTCTTAAAGTGAATTTGATTGAATGACCATCCCTTAAAAATTGAATTCCTTTAATTCATTTCCACAATTCCATTAGCTCATCATATAATGGCTCTAGATAAGCATCAATTGTATCTGAAGTCACACTTTTCTTTCCTGGTATAATCAATGATAGCATTAGGAAAAATGGTTTAGTTTCTAACCATGGAGGTAAGTTATAATTTATTAAAAACCCTGGCCAAGTTGACCATTTAGTACTTGATTTGAGAATGGGTTCACCCAATCTAGAGCCAAACCCAACCTTATATTATGAGGATCTTGAGAAAAAATAGGCCATCTATTATCAAATTCCATCCACATCTTAGAATCAAGCACATGTCATTATTTTCCAATGGTGCTCTTATTTTGGGCATGCCATTGCATAAGTTCAGCAATGTCTCTGCACATATACATTCAAAGTAATTGTGGGATTATTGGAAAGTGGTGAAGAACCTTTCTAGGAACCACAACTGATTTCAACCCTTGTCTATACTTCACTTCATGCCATTTCAGACATTCACTCTCACTTCCAAGATTATTGCAAAATAATACACAACCATTCACACATGTGTGGATGTTTTCATACCCTAAGCCTAGATTAGTGATTTTCTTTTTACATTGACTTCTTATATTGGCAATATGGAGTCAAGTGGTAACAAAAAAATTAATAATGCCAATAACTAATCTACACTCTCATTTGTCCAATTATGCACCACTTGCAAGTTAAGAATTTGAAGGATTGTTATCAAATGACTTAACTTGCAATTAGCATACACAAGCTTTAAAGTGCATCCTCCATCAACTTGGCCCAATCATCCTCTAGACCCTCATTCCACATTCTATCAACTTCAAACCCTTCATCTAATATTGTTGTTTCTTCATCTATGTCTGGTGCCACTTCATCTATGTTTGTTGCCTCTTCATCTCTCACACTCTACAATTCTATCATATCTTCATAATAGTTGTAATCCCAAGGGCTTATACCACTATGCCCATATCTTATCATATGTCTAAGAATTAGGTTTCTATTTCTCACCTTTCCACCAAGAGAATCTTTACATGGACATGGATATTTGTCCATGTCCCTCTTATTGGCTACTCTCTCATCAAATGCATGGTATTGATCTGTAGTCAACCTTCGAAATTGATCCAACTATAATGTTCTACACATAGCAACAAAAATCTATCTTTCAAATGCATTTGGTTTGGCAAAATTTCATCAAGTTTTGTGTGAGATATTGTATTTTTGGTGAGTGCATGTCTAAACCCTACCTAGGGTTTCCAAGGAGGAAAATTTGATCATGGGTAGAGTTTCCACCATCCAAAAATACTAAAAATTGGTGGAAAGCTTTGTCGCATGCCTATCCACATCCATAAAAGAGGACAACTCATGACTAACACGTGTGAAGAAGATGTGATTGATTGTGTGTATAGATTTGCTATGAGACAGTCCTAAAACCCTAGGTTCTTTGTTCCTTTGAATAATCTATGCACTATATGTCAATGGAGGGGTGAAGAATCATAGTGGCATGTTGTTAGGGCCTGCACAAGCCTACAAATTCATATGACAAGTGTTCTTACCTTCATTTGGAGTCATCACCTTGAATGCACCTAGTGCTAGCAAAACCTATTTTGCATTAATCATTGTGTTAATCAATTGGTTAGGTTATGTACGTTTGGAATCCCCTATAAGATGTTGTAATAGGTCTAAATAAACCAAGTTGCTCATATTCCTTGTTTTCTTCAATGATTGAGTGTCACTAGGGTATTGTTTCCATGTTTTAGGCTTAGGAGCAAATTGTCAAGAATAAAAAGGATGTAGATTTACATCAAGTGTATTGAAACTTTGTTTGGAATGTGTCAAGGTTATTATGTGTGAGTCCTTCCTCTACATCATGTTCTACCTCTACATAAATCTCTATGGTCAGTTTTGTGCATTTTTTACTTGTAGGATTCTAATAGTTAGTGAAAAAGGTAGTGTTCATGAAGGAATGTAAAATATGCATAGAGCCATTGAATTATACCCGTATTGTGCAATGGCATTGAATCATTTAGCAAACCATTTTTTCTTCATAGGGTAGCATTTTCTTGTGGAATAGTTGACTGAGATAGATCTTGTTTGAACTAACCACCCTCTCATGAAACCTCATTCATATTATAATCTTGCATGATCTTATCATAGTAAAGGTGATTATGACACCACTGGCTGCTACTACATGGCATTAGTCAAGGAAAGCAAGAGGCCACAGGATTTTGTGGATAGGTTCAATTGAAGCTAGGAGATCTTAAGAGTTCTCTCTTAAATTTTGAAAAGGTTTTGGAGGTCCACCCTAAGAACTATGAGAGCTTAAAAGTTGTAGGCCATATATATGCTCAGCAAGGGTAGGTAGAGAAGGCTTTGGAAATTTTAAGAAAGACAACTCACATAGATCCACATGATGCCCATGCATTTATCAAGATTGGTGAGTTATTAATATCATCAGACCCTAGTGCAACCTTAGCTTTTCTTAAGACAACAAAGACTCTTTTGAAGAAGAGCAGAGAAGAAGTACCCATTTAATTGTTAAGCAACATTGGGGTTGTTCATTTTGAGCATGATGAACTAAAGTTAGCTGAACAAACTTTTATGGAGGCACTAGGAAATGGCATTTGGGTTGAATTCATAACTAAAAGTCCCAGTGCCAATTCTATAGTTTTTCATGTGCTCTTTAAGGATATGGAATTCTTCTGTTGACTAGAAGAAAGTGGTGTTTCACTTGAGCTACCATGGGATAAAGTCACAACATTATTTAATCTTGCTAGGTTGTTTGAACAACTACATGATACTGAAAAAGAAAATCTTTTATATAGGCTAATATTGTTCAAGTTTCCTGATTATGTGGATGCATATCTACATCTTGTAGCCATGGCTCAGGCTCAGAATGAGATCCAACTAAGACTAGAATTGATTGGGGATGCACTTAAGGTGGATAAAACTTATCAAATGCCTTATCTATGATTGGAAAAATGGAATTGAAAACATATGATTGGCTTAAAGCAAAAGAAACAATTAAAGCTACACAAAGTCAGTTAGATGCAAAGAATTCTTATGTTGACATTTCACTTGGAAATTGGAATTATTTTGTAGCTTTTTACAATGAGAGGAGGGATCCAAAGGTGGAGGCACAACATCTTGATAAGGCTAGACAACTGTATTGTAAAGTGTTGGCACAGAGAGCAGGAAATGTTTATGTTGCAAATGGGGCAGCCATTGTGCTAGCTGAAAGGGGTCAATTTGATATTGCAAAGGAAATTTTACACAGGTAGAAGAAGCTACAATAGGAGACATATTTGTTTAGGTGCCTGATGTGTGGGTCTAGCACATTTTTTACTTTGTACAAAGATAGTTTGTGCTTGCAATGAAAATGTATCAAAATTGTTTGAGGAAATTCTATTTTGGCACTGACACCCAAATTTTATTATATCTAGGTCAAACACATTATGATGTAGAAGAGTGGAAAGATTGTAAAAGAACATTATTAAGAGTAGTAGATTATAACTATTATAAGTTGCCAATTACAAAGCTATAGATTTTGTGTTTATAAATGTAATGAGGCTTTCGAATTACCTTTGAATACGCTGTAGAGGGTGTCCCAAAATCTTGCTTCACTGTAGAGGGCATCATCAACTTCAAATTCATTGCAACAAACTTTGAATTCCTTGCCCACCTTTTCAAAAGTCTCTAGATCCTCTCCTCTTTATCACCCATGCAAGTAGCTGCTATAACTCAAAACACCTCAATATGAAGTAGCTCTGGGAAAGTACTTTGATCTCTACATTCCAAACCTTTTGTTTTTTGGTGAGTCCACCACAAGTAGCTCTGAACAGTTAGAGATAATCCAAGCTGACTATGTGAAGAGCATGTTAGAGTTCCTACAAGTGAAGAGTGTGATGGTGATGGGCCATAGCTATGGCGGGTTTGTGGGCTTATGGATGGCACACATGCATTACCAACCATAATTGTGAGCTCTGGTGTTTGCAATGATGATCTTCCCAATGAGCTTGGCACCACCGATATTAGGGATGTTCTTCTTCCCAACTAATGAAGGAGAATTCTGTAATGAACATGAATCATGAATCATGCCAATACATCTTGCCAATAATTTCCCTAAAACTTTTTAAAAACTTTTGGTTAATTTGTATTTGGTGACTAACTATTTAGTCATTTTTATTTCTATGACTAAATAATTTTTTAGTCAGCGACCAACTTAGTGATTTATTTACTCATTTATAGCTAAGTTGCAAAAAAATAGTAGAATTTAGTCATTTTTAGTTGTTGTGACTAAACATTTGTCACTTAGTGATTTATTTGCCAAAATTTTACTAGTGATATAATCCATAATCTGCATATAAGTCACCAACAAATTTGAAGAAGTGATTAATCATTGGTGAACAAAAGGTAACACCCACCTAGGTGAAGTAGAGCCTAAAGTGCAAATAATCCTAACCACTTGGGTTAATTCTATCAGTTGGCCAAATTGGTTGCATAACCTAATCATAAATCTTAGCATCCTTTTAGGCTTTTTCATACTACAAATTTGAGAACCAACAAATTGGCAACTCTACTAGGGAGTTGTAAAGAATTCAGGATCCTGGAGCTCTGGAAGAACAAGAGAATTCAATATTTTCCTCTTTTTTGAAAAGGAGGTGGTAGCTCTAGATAAAAATATTTGAAGATATCAATTGCAAAAGTAAAGAAATATAATATCATAGCTCTCAACATTGATGATAGAAGATCCCAACAAAATATGAATAATAAAAATTAGAAGTTTGTGGAAAAGAACAAAGAGGGTTAAAAACCCTTATCCACTACAGGTGCATCTGCTAGTGATGGAACAAATCTAATAAATGAACCTGTTGTTTCACAAACCCATGAGGATTGGAAAGCTAATCAAATAAATGTTTTAGAACAATCTTATACTATATACAATAGCCCTATGATTGAAACATGGGTAGGTAAAAGTGAACTATTTCAACCCAGGGATCTTTCAAATATTAATGAGTCTCAAAAAGAATTTGAAGATCACCTAGAATCAGATATGAGATATAATGAGGCTAAAAGAGACTATGAGAAAATAATGGCACAAATTATGTTGAGAGCTCACAACAAGGGTTTGTGAAACAAACTCCTAGGAAAATAAGGCTTGCAAATGCTAATGTTGTTTCAACTTCCAAAGGAAGATTCACTGACTGAGAGTTAAAAGAAAATGTGGAGTAGTTGCAATCACATGTTCAACGGATTAAATTAATGAGAAGATAGGAAGAATCAGAACAAGAGTTACTTCAATTGAATTCTTAGCCTATTATAAATGCCCTGCAACATAGATCTATAAATAATTAGGTTAATTCTAGAAATACAACTAGACCTTTGGTCTCATAGGCAACACATAATGTAATTGGAAGGCATGGCAATGTAGGTAATGTTCCACATGTACAACAAAATGTTCATACAAGGTCAATGTGAAACCCTGCAAACATTCCAGTGGTATCTTAGGGTAATGCTTACCCAGTTCCTCCTAGCCAAAGTTAAGGATACAATCCATATGCAGGTCAATACCTATATCTATATCCACCTCCTCCTCATAATGTATTATTGCAAGTATGTGCCTAATTGGTGTTGTCATTAATTTCAACATATATGTGTTGTCATTGGTGTCAACTATGCTTCTATCTTGTTGTTTTCTTTTAATGAGTAAGATGCTCTGTATTTATGTATGTAACTAATCTTGATGTTGAGGATACTAAGAAAATTAGCTTCTCTAGCAGAAATAGTGAGTTCTAGTGGAAACAATGTGTTGCATACAGAAGAACAGTCTAGAAGAATGCTCTATATTTTCTATAGGATGAATATCTCTATCTATGGATTGGAAGTTATTTAGAAGTCTATCTAAAGATGCTATGTTCTAAGTTTGAGCCTCCAGTATGAAGAATTGAGTGAGTTATGTTCACCAGAATGAAAATAGCTTTTTTTGTATGTTTGGCAAAGATAGGGAGAAAGTGGTATGCTCTGTATTCCTCCGTATTGAAGTATTTTGTGTTAGCTACCATTGCACCAAAAAATCAACCTATTAATGCCCGATACAACCACTTGACTTAACAAGCAAAGGAGGTGGTTAAGCCCTTGTCGCAAACCACTACAGCACAACACTGAACAAGGAGACCAAGGGTCACACCTTGCAACAATCCCCCCCAAACGCAAGTGCGGGGTTTGAACCTATGACCTCAGCTTTGATACCAATTGTTGGAAACAAGGCAGATAACTGAGAGGGGGGGTGAATCAGTTATCTTAAATATTCAACTTTCTTTTCTTCTTTAACAATTAGTGTAGCTTCAAAACATATAACCATACATAATCATGAAAGCAAAAAATAAATCAATACACATAACACAACGATTTTTACGTGGAAAACCTAGTTAAGGGAAAAACCATGAGGTGACTAACCCAAGATTGTATTCTCTATTAAAAGAATAAGAAGTACAAAATGGTACTTGCCAATTAGGGCTCACTGCCTAAGCACACTGCTCACAAGAGGCTCACTGCCTACAAGAGACTCACTGTCTACAAGGTATTTAGAAAGTAACCAGGTATTTGAACTAATTAGGGGCATCCACATATGCTGAGGCTCAATTTTAGTTAGGCTCAATATACTAATCTGCTACACTTCATTCTTCCTCTACTTAGTGTTGTTGTTCTGTCACATACCGGATTTGTATAGCTTCTTCCACACTGCTCTCTACTTTTCTTCACATTGCACAACACACCACACACCCCTTCATACTAAAATCAATCTGGTATATATATCCACATCCAAGATTTCAACATCTTTCTAGTCGGCATCCAGAAAACTCAAGATATTTCCAAATTCTGGTCTGACAGTTGAATCCATGCTTACTAAGTGATGCGTATCAAAAGGTAGTTATAGAAGTCATCAATCATGTCAGCCAACCATGAATGATCCCTCAAGAAACTTGATCACCATCTTCTCATCCAGATTAAGGTTTGATGCTCTACCGGTCAGTTCTTCCCCAATCTACTCTGCCAAATAGGAACCCAACACTTAGGTGCTCATATCTTTTCACTTTTTCATCACCAGAGGCTCAATCTTTGGAATGTATCAGTCATGGTACTCCTCTTGACTTCCCCAAATCTGTACTTTGTTAAGATAGTTCCTCTGAGAGATTCAGACCTAATTGTCGGACCTTGTTGCATGCTCTGTTCTATCTCACCAAACCAAAATACTCTTCAATCTGACTTCCAGTATAGACATACCATGTCCTATGGATATGTGGGATGGACTTTGTTGCCATCAATGACAACACTCATAAAGCCACATAGTGTCTCTTGCCAACAATCTCCCCCTTTGGCATTGATGGCAACACTTAGTGAAATATGACTAAGTGTTATAGCACACTCCCCCTTGGCTAATGCTCTGTTCTTAAGTACAGTTTTTCAGAGCTCCCCCTTAGCTAAATTCCACATTTTTCACTCCTCTAACTCCCCCTTTGACATTAATGGCAAAGGGTAGAATCTGCACAGTAAAATTTCCAAAAATCAACCTATACTTAGCCGCATAAGTATATATACATGTTGTACTTACATATACTGAAGTATATCTGCAAAGGTGGTCTTCAACTGTACCACTTCTGTCATCCAACTCTTCATCATCTTGTCCAAAATTGAAATGTGACCACTTAGCAAAAATGCAAAATCTTCTACCCTTTTTAAGTCTACCGGATCATTGGTCCAAGCTGTGGTCTAGGCATCAGTTAGGGCCTCATGCATTGCCTCCAACTTAGGGACAATTATCCCTCTTAGTTCACTTAGCCTGCTTATTCTATTTTTCTTCTCCTTCTCAAGCTTCTTTATTTCATTTATAGCTGCAATGGTCTAACATTCTTGATTTATTATGGAAGAGGTGAGAGGATCAAAATTTTGAGATAAACTTGATAGTTTGCTCTTTTGTTATTCCACCTTCTTGGTAATATCTGCTGTCATGGTAGACCAAGATAGAAAAAATTTGTATAGTTCTCCACCATCTTTAAGAGCATTTTCTAAGCTCTTTATCCCAATATCCAAATTTCTCCTATCATTTGTTATAAGTCCTTGTACCTCAGAGAATCTCTTACCCAAAAACTCTTTCCAAACTTTCTCTTCTGCTATTTTCTCCAAAGAATCAAAGTGTGTGCTAACAAAATTAACAAGAGATTTTAGATTACTGGATGAAGAGGCTGAAAGATCCTTCTAGAAGGATGGCATGATATTCTCCAACATACCAGATGTAATCTCTATCATCTCATAGTCTTCCATGTGAAACTTTAGAAGCTTTTCTTTTGCTTTGGCTTGAGCAAAAGATGCTACCTTCATTGTCTGGACCAAACAGAGGGAGTCAAAATTGAGTGGTCCTTGGAATAGCTCCAATTCATCTAATTCCATCATTTCTTTTATTAGGAAGTCTTTGACTACTTCTAATGGAGACAGGGTTTTCTTTCCTTCTATGGCCTCAGAACTGTCATCTGGGGTTTTCCTTGTTCGATCTTTTTCTTTTCCCTTGACCTCTTCTTCTTGACTAATTTTCTCATCTTTTCTTTCTTCTCCTTCAGTTCTAGAGTTAGCAGGGGGATCCAGAAGAGATGTTTACTTCATTAGGGACTTCCTCTTCTAGAGTAGAGGAATCCAAGTTCTTAGTCATTTCTTCACCTATCTCCTTTGATTCTTCTATAGTTTTCTCAGTAGAATCTTCCTTTGAAACACTTAATCCTTTGACATCCATGTTAGAAGGTTCATCACGTAAGTCCTCTATAACAGGAAGATTGAATCTTTTAAATGCATTTTGGAGGATATCTTCTATTTCTTTTGCCACTTGGTCAGTTTCTCCAAGCATAAGTTGGTTCATTCTTGCTTTGCTCTGGAACTCATCCTTGCAGTCCTTGAAGATCATGTTCATTTGTTGAGGAGTAATGGAAGGATAGAGTTGGATAGCAATCTACTCCCAGATCTCCAAATCCTTTTCTCTAGCATTGTCTTTTCTAAGTTCAAGTACTTTCTTTATACTCTTGGGGATTAGAGAGATGATTTCAATGAATGCTTTATTGTATAAGTTTAAGTACTTAACTGTAGCTTCTTCCAAGATCCTTTTGTCTGTGTCACTATACTCATCATAGAAATCTATCAATGGTTGCAGATTTCCATCCACTGTGACTGCCTTGACAACACTATCAACAGAAGGAGTGGACCTTTCAACAAATTCTTTTGCTTCTTCTTCCTTGTTTTCACTGGCAAAGGATTCCATAGAAGTTTTCTTTTTCTTCATTTTCTTAACCTCCTCATCTGTTTCTGTCTCTTCATCATCTCTTTGACTTGTATATGACCTTGTGGCCTTTTTCTTTGTTCTCTTCTCACCCTTTCTAGATGTCTTAGCTTTCAATTTAGAGGCTTTTTGGCTCTCAGAGGTGGTAGGTGTAGAGCTCTTAGAGGATCTGGTCCGGGAGGGGGCTTGCACTGGATCACTTTCTCTTTCTGCTTCTTGTTTCTCTTTCTTTGCTCTTTCTAATTTCTCTCTATTTGCATTGACTTCTTTAGAAATGCCAAATCTTTTGGCAACTTCCTCTACTTCTCTTCTTACTTTTCTTTTCATCTCCGGTTGTCTTAGCTCAACATGGATCTTCACACTTAACTCTTGAAAGGTTCCAAACCTTTCTGCGTCACAGTCCTTAGGTTGACTCAACAGGTGTTGGATATGCAGCTCTAGGATTTTCTCGTCAACCTCATACCCCATTGGCATAATCCAAACTATCCTTAGCTCCACTACCTCCATTAGGCATTGATCAATGTCTACCATAAAGCACACTGTATCCTTGTATTTCTCAACCAGAGATTGGGGGATTCTTTCTGTAGCCTGCATCATACTTTGAAAGTTCTTGAAGTATCACCAAAGTGTTGTACTTTGAGCTTTGGCATCACCAAGCCCATACATGTAATCTATGATTTATATGGCAACCGGTCTGTCATTTTTCTATACCCAACCACTAGATCCAAGTAGCTCATTCATAAAGTAAAAGAATAAACATAGAATCAAGCCACCATACTTAAATGAATTCTTCTTATCCTTCTTTATTTTCTATAAGTTCTCTAACAGTTGGTTCAGGAGAAGCTCACAAAAGGTCATAGTCAACATTTTTCCTTAGCATTTCATATGCAGTATATATGGCAGTTCCAGATACTAAGTTTTCCCTACTGGAGTGATAGATTTTGTAACCAATTATCATAGAGGCAAATTTGTTATCTGGATCTATGATATCTTCTATTGTCATTGCCCTCTTGTCAAATTTTGATCCAGTAGCCTCACTTGCAGTTTGTTTTTTAATTGATTTGAGAGTAGGCAACCCACCAGATGAGTACAATTTGGTACCACCCTAATGGCATATTTTGTGATCTTAAACGGCCTCATCAACCACATGAAGTTGTCATGCATTCTGCTTAGAACATACTAGACCCATTCATCTTCTATAAAAATAGGGGAAATGGATGCAATGTCCAAAATGCTTATCTCGGATGGCCTTGTACTGAGGTTTGAGTTCAAATGATTCATCTATTAACTACTTGTGATAGACATCCATCATCTTGGATTCCTCAAATTCCTCAATATTCGCATGAATGTATGCCCTAACATCTTCTACATGCAAAACCCCATGTAGAATGCTAGAGAAGGAACCTAAAGGATCAACTTCTAGAGATTTGTAAGGGTGTTTCTTGAACTTAGGGTGCAGTCTATTAGTGATTTTGACAACACTCAAAGTAGCCATCTTTCAAAAGATTCAGAGAGAGATATTCAAGAGTGAAAATACCTTTTTACGCCTCTAGAGTTCACGATATGAGTCAGAAAAGATTGTTGGATGAATCGACTTCTACGGTTGATCTATGAGAGGTTTGAGGTAATTTTGTTGCAGAGATCCTTCTTTCTTATTCTTGAATGCAAATGTGCAAATGATGTACAAGAGAACCCTTATATTTTTGTGCAAACCCTAATTCCATATTGCAATAAATATACCACTTAAGTCATTCCGGTTCCCTTATTCTGAGAGAGATCCTTCTGACTCGCTGAGATGCACTTAGAATGATTCTTGGTAATGATTGATAATGTATCTCCATTTCTCCAATCATTCCATCTATCTGCATATCCAAATATTTCAATTTGGAATCATACCAGATCTAATCATGAAAGTCCTGCTTTTACCGGATGAATATCAAACTGGATCAGTTTTGGATGATTGACCTTTTCAAACTTCTTGCAGATCTTTCATATTTTCACCAAGGGTTAATTAGATATTTCTTTGAGAACCCTTTAATCCGTAACTTTCCATGTGCCAATTTTAGGCACCAATTGACTGGCTGGGGGAATTTGTTTTTCTTTTTGACACCCCCTGAGCTAGAGCTCATCTATTTAGTTTTTGGAAGGAATATTAACACCATATTCTAGTGTGGATCCATCCCCAACATTTTATGTACTTCTCTTCACCCAAATCTTGTTCATCTCCTCTTGAACTTCATCCACATTCACTTTTCTTTTTCCTTTGTCTTGACTTTGATTATTATCCATTGGACCCTTTTTGTCCTAATTCTTACTTCTTCAGAATTTGGCAATATGACTAGATCTATTGCAATTGTAGCAAACAACATTTCTTTGCATATTTGACTGATACCCTCTTGATCTAGATTGATTAGCCATATGTCCCATTCTATTGCATGCAAAGCATCTACCATTGAATTTTTTTTATTTGCATATTTCTACATGCATGAGATTTGTGACCATACCTTTTGCAGTTGAAACATTGTCTAGAGAAGGATGAATTAGTTTGATTCATTCTTCTTCTACACTGATTTGCTTTATGACCAAAATTATTGCAATTGTAGTAGTATCCATTGAAGGATGGATATCTTTGAGCATTTGGTTGCCTTACCGGAGCTCTTCTAGGCATGTTCCTTAGATATCCTGATCCAGAGTTCTTTTGACCAGATCTAGAGCTTTCACCCTTTTCATATCCCAAGCCATGTTTGTCATCTACCCTCTTTTGGCTTTCAAGAAGAACTTCAAGTTGAGTAGAGCTTATCTTGAATTTCTCTTTGTATTCATTTGATGTTTGAAGGTCCCTTTTAAGAGTGTCTATCTAATTTTTAAGTTGTTCTTCATTATCTCTAGCTTCTTCAAGATCAGATTCTAGATGCCTAATTATTCTATCCATTTTGTGGCAGTCTTCTGACTTCTCCTTGAGAGATTGTTTTAGATTATCTTCAATTTTTCTTTTCTCTTCAATTTCTTGGGTAAATTTCATAACCCTTGATTTCATTTCATGTCTTACCATAATGACCTCTTTTGATAGCTTTTCACATAACTTGTTTTTCTCATTCAGATCTTCATTAGTATCATTGGCTTCACTTTGACTTGCTAATTGTTCAAGAAGTTCCTTTCTTTTCTTTACTGAGATACTTAGTTTTTCTTTGAGTTCATTTATGAAATCATCAACTTGTTTGAGTCTTTCCCTCAAGTTATTGACTTCAGAGTGAGATTGCTCAAGATCATCTAGGGCAGACTGAAGTTGTTCCCT
Organism: Cunninghamia lanceolata; assembly: GCA_027924645.1. Taxonomy (NCBI): domain Eukaryota; kingdom Viridiplantae; phylum Streptophyta; class Pinopsida; order Cupressales; family Cupressaceae; genus Cunninghamia; species Cunninghamia lanceolata. Next base: position 10,211,307 of record BSBN01000419.1, on the reverse strand, counting down.
CATACCATACATATCCATTGAGATTCTTAGATCTTCCTCAAGCTGTTAGGCTCTGTTTGGAGGAACTTAGCTGAATGCTCTGTTCTAGCTCACTGGACTAAAATAATCTTCAATCTAACTTTTAGTATAGACATACCATGTCCTATGGATGTGTGGGATGGACTTCGTTGCCATCAATGACAACACTCATAAAGCCACATAGTGTCTCTTGCCAACATTTTGATCTATAGTTCTAGAGATAAGTCTGAGATAATGTTAAGTGTCTTCAACTCCAATGGTTCATGATTTGGCAGTCTAAAAGTTGTCCCTTCTTTATGAAAGTGGCTGATAGTGTTGTTCTTGTGCTCTAGTTTGAAGAATCTTCTTGATAGAGTGGTTAGAGATCATGAAGTTGTTCTTGGTGATTACAATGTACTTGTGGATGTCTCTTGATTGTGTTCCTACCTTTGGATTGGTCCACAAAGAGAAGCATGGATCATGAAAGAAGAATGTTCTTAGAAAAATTAGTGTTAACTCTAGTCTTGGCCAACTTGGTTGATTTCCCTATTTGTGAAGATGCTTTAAAGATTGTAGAAGCATGTTGTGGTGTGGAGGATTGCATTTGAGTCCCAGCTAAGGCGTGGCATGTTCGTCATACTTCTCTACATCTTTTGTTAGCTAAATTTTGTAATAGGTCTAGACCTATTTCTGTGTATGTTTTGCAATGCTAACCTTGGAGAATGTTCCAATGGTTGACGAATGTAATTTCAACCTTGATGTACATTCTAATGTTGATGAATTGTATAAAAGCATGTAATAGAGTTGCAAAAAGAGTGTGTGTGGGTGAATATGAAGAGATAAGTGTGAAGGTGTTAAAGAGCAAAGCAAAGAAGTTGTATTGTGCTTCAATGGAACTGAACCCTGGCATGGACTAGATGCTACTTAATCAGTTCACCCCTTTGGCAGTGAGCCACCCCTTGGAAGTGAGCCACCTCTTGGCAATGAGCCACCCTTTGGTAGTGAGCCATTCTTTGCAATGAGCAAATAGGGTAGTGAGCCCTATAGGTAGTGAGCATTAAAGATTGTAGAAATGTGTTGTGGCATGGAGGATTACGTTTGAGTCTCAGCTAAGGCATGACATCTTCATCATACTTCTCTACATCATTCCTTAGCTAAATTTTGTAATAGGTCTAGACCTATTTCTATGTATGTCTTGCAATGCAACCTTGGAGAATGTTCCAATGGTTGATGAATGTAATGCCGACCTTGATGTACATTCCAAGGTTGATTAATTGTATAAAAGCATGTAATAGAGTTCTGAAAAAAGTGTGTGGGAGTGAATATGAAGAGATAAGTATGAAGGTGTGAAAGAGCAGAGCACAGAAGTTATATTGTACTTCAATGGAACTGAATCTTGGCATGGAGTAGATTCTACTTAATCAATTCACCCCTTTGGTAGTGATCCACCTCTTGGTAGTGAGCCACCATTTTGTAGTGAGTTATTCTTTGCAATGAGAAAATTGGGGAGTGAGCCTCTATTTTTTGGTATTGTTATAACTCATATATTTCTATGGGCTAACACCCACCATGGTTTTTGTTTCTTTTAGGGTTTTTCACATAAAAAATCTAGTGTCTACTATGTTGGATGTGTGTTTGTGATTAAGTTTATGGTTTCATGCTTTCATGGTTAAATTTGATTATAAGAAATTAAGTTGTTGATGGTTTGATGTTCATATGAAGCTAAGTTTTTTTTGAGAACTAAATCATGCCCCCCACTCTCAGTTGTCTAGTGTATTTCAACAATTGGTATAAGAGCCAAGTTCCTCGGTGGTAAGATTAACAACTTGAGGTAGATCCAAGATGTCTTACAAGAAGGAAGCTCCATAGTTTGATGGGATGAATTATGTAAATTGGAAGATTCACACGAAAAGCCATCTGCTTTGTATTGGTTATAAAATATGGCAAGTAACACAGACTGAATATGCCATGCAAGAGAATGGTCTTACAACTGAAGATGAAGTCAAAGAATATGAGGTGAATATAAATGCTAGAGATGCTTTATTGAGTGCATTGACTGACTCTGATTTAATTAAGGTCATTGATTATGAGTATGCTAAAGAAGTCTGGGATAAGCTGAGTAATATGTATGAAGGAGATGATTTTGTAAAGAGTGCCAACTTGTAGGGATTGAAATCCAAATATGAAGGTCTTAAAATGGGAGAAGATGAAACCATAACATCCTTCATGCAAAAGGTTAATGAACTTGTTACTGGAATCAAAGGTATGGGAGGAACTGTTGATAAAACTAAAGTTGTGATGAAAATTCTTAGGTCATTACCTAAATCCTATGCACACAAGGGAGCTAGAATTAAAGAAATAATCACTGTGAAAAAAATTAATAAGGATCAGTTGCTTGGTAAGATTACTTCTTTTGAAATGAGAGAGTTTGGTGATGATTTGCCAAAAGTAGAAACTGCTTTCAAAGTCAATACTTCTTCAAAGATCTCCAGAGCAGAAAAATATAAGGTAGAACTTGATGATGAGCTTGATGAAATTGAAGCCAACTTTATTAATTGACTGGAAAGAGGTTCCAATAAGTTCAAAGGTAAATTACCTTTCAAATGTTTCTCATGTGCTAAAGTAGGTTATTATGCTTCCAGATGTCCTGAAAGAATTGAAAGGAATAGAAAAAGATTTGAGAACATGCCTAGAGGTCCAAAGAAATGCTACTGTTGACCTATTTTGCCACTGCCCAGAACCAAATATTTCACCTTGTATTTTCCTCGAGAATCTTTTAGAAATGCATGTACAAGGTGTAAATTCTTTAAATACTCATGCATGCCTTGTCAAAAATCCCAAGATCTTGCCTATAAAGGAATCCTTGTAGAAAACTCCAAAAAAAAAAAAAAACTCAGAAATCTTTTGTTTTCAAATGATTTCTATCGCTAGGATTTTCTTATTTCTATAGCTTGTATTTGTATGTATTTTTGAATGTACATTTGTATATACATTTGCCTTTGTACATACAAAGGAATATGCAAAAGATATATACAAGGCAAAATATACATTGGTGGGCTTGCAAAATCTCTATCAGCCTTAGAAAATGATGAAAAAAGTGAGTTTTATGCATTTCTGAATGTATATCGGGCTTAGGAGGGTGCATGTACAAGGAGGAATTTTTCACAGATTCCTGAGATATTCTCAGTTTGTATATCTGGTTGCAAGGAGATACATATAAAGAAAATTATACAAAGCAGGAGATACATTATAGGAATATTCCCTCAATGTATATCAGGTTTGAAATGCATATTATGTTGTATATTTGCACATGCAATGAAAAGATACAAGGTTTGACATACAAGTGCATCTGCTATAGTGGAATGTACATTCGGCCTTGTATGGTTCTTTGTATGTTTTGCACATACAAGCGAAACATATAGAGAAACACACAAGGGTGATTGTATGTTCGAAGATACAAGTGAGCATGAATAGTAGAATGTATATTTCGCTTCTATGTTTTCACATACAAGCCAATATACAAAGAAAAGATACAAGGGTTGCATGCAAGGCAGACTTGAATCGAAGATCAAATTTAGCGTTTCAGGTCTCGGGTCCGCCTTATATATGTATAAGTGTTTTGTATATTTGAACATGTAGGGAAATATACAAAGAAAGTGATACAAGTCGAATCTGACCCAGCAGTCAAAGCTGTTGATAAATTTTTGGGGTCCGTGGCTTATATATTTGGCGCTTGTATATCATGTGATATACAAGCAAACATACAAAGGAGGTATACACGCTAGATTTTAACGTCTTTTCAGGCTATTTCATAAAACTTGAAGTCCGCAGCTTGCATGTACAATTGTGCTTGTATATTGCAATATGCAAAGGGCAGATACAGTTTTCAGCGATGCTCCTTGAACCAACTCAGCAATGAATTAGGCAGTACCATGTGGCGGCAGACATACATGCAAGTTAACATACAAATGTTGGGGCCTGCTTATAGAAAAGGAAATTGTATACATATACAATTTTAAAATTCAAAGGGCATATTCAAGTCCGATATACAAGGCGCCATGCATATACAAAGGAGTTGCAGAGAAGTTTTTGGATGCCAATTCAGGTGGCAAATGCAAGCAATATACACACAGATGCAAAGCGATATATACAGGTGGTTGACCAAAATTTTGACCGCCTGTATCTCCTTCGTCCTCATGAATTTTGACATGTTGTAAAACGCAAAGTTGCATATTTTAGTCCCCTTTTTCATTTGGCAGGGTTTTTAGAAGTTTTGTCACCTTTCCATTTTTAGATCTGGCTTTGCATATTTTGAGTGACCAGACATTTTAGTGACCATTTTTTGAGCAGATAGAGATATTGCTTGCATTCATTGCTGCACAAAGATGAAGCAGCTTGCATTGATGGTAAAAGATATTTCTCCACCATCATGCTTCAGATATTTTGATGTATGCATTGTTGAGGATCGACGATGAAGCAATCATATTAAAGATTAAAGAATATCTTCTAGCTACCCAATGCCAGATATTCGACGCCATAACTTCTGCAACTGGGCAGTCATTCATGTAGATATTTTTCTTTTCCAGCTCTTAAAGTGAAATTTGTAACCGACTGAAAATGTAAAAATGATATATATACATGTAAAATAGATGTATTAGTTGTTGGTTGTTCTTCTAGGCTATTCTTTGTAATGGTTACTTGGCCTTCATAATGAAAAACTAGTATTTTTGCCTCTCTCTTATTATTTGTTTGTACTGTGTCTGCTCTTCTGGACCTCTCTAAAATTAATATGAGTCTGTGTAAGCCTTTCCAACTATGAGATTATTAGTGTCTATTTACTTGTAGCCAAACACATTTAAATCTGGTGTATCACTTAGTTTATTTCAGCATTTCTTTTCAGTATTCCTTCTTCTCCTTTTCCCAGCAAGCATTAGCACTAGGTTTAGATGAATTTCTCTGAGCACTAGTCTTAGAGAGAGGAAGTTGGCCTTCTCCAAAGGTTTGATCTCATTTTGCAAGGTTCCACACTTCAAGATCATTCCCATGTTAAGCAAAGGGTGCAAATCTGGGTGATAATAGCTACTATGTTAGAGATTTTGATGATGAAGGTGTGACAGATGATGAATTTGATGATGCTAATACTAGTGCAAATGAATGCTTGTTTATTTCTATTAAAGAAGAACATGTGTCTACTAATCCTACTAGTTGTGTGAAGGAAGAAAAACTAGTGGAAGAAAGTGCTTTGGTTGTTTAGGTTGAGAAAGATAAGGATGAATGGATAATTGATAGTGGATGCTCACATCACATGACCAGTGACAAAAGCAAGTTTGTAAGTTTAGAAAAATATGATGGAGGACTGGTTGGGTTTGTAGACAATGCAGCTGATAAGATTTGTGGAAAATGATCTATTTCATTTGATGGAAAGCATAACACTGACAATGTTCTCTATGTGAAGGGTTTAAAGCATAATATTTTGAGTGTTGGTCAAATGTGTGAGAAAGGTTATGATTTGAGATTCAAAGATATTGGATGCAAGATAATGGAAAGCTTCAGAATTGTGATTGCTACTAGTAAGAAGACCAGAGGTAACATCTATCAATTAAGAGGAACTAATGATTATTGTTTATTAGCCCAAGTAGATGAAAGTTGGTTGTGGCATAGAAGGTTGTGTCATATAAATTTTGATAATTTGGTAAAGATAAGTTTAGGACAAACTATAATATATCTACCAAAACTTGTGAAACCCTCCAATACTATTTGCAAGGAATGATAGTTGGGGAAGCAGACCAAAACAAGTTTCAAGAGTAAAGAGCAATTCTTTGTCGATTTGCTAGATCTAGTTCATACAGATCTATGTGGTCCTACAAGGATAAAAAGTCTACAAGGTGATAGGTACTTCATGTTGCTTATTGATGATTACTCTAGATTGACTTGGGTTACTTTTTTAAGAGACAAATCAAAAGCCCTAGAAAGTTCAAATCCTTCAAAGCAAGGATTGAAAATGAAATAAATCTGAAAATCAAATGCTTGAGGTTAGATAGAGGAGGTGAGTTCATATCAAATGAATTCAATTATTTATGTGAAGAGAAAGGAATAAAAATATAGTTGTCTGCACCTAATAACTCCTTAGAAAAATGGAGTTGTTGAAAGGAAGAATAGGATATGTAATAAGTGAGATTAAAATGAAGATAATAAACTAATCTAATGCAAAATAGACTGATTATACCTCCATTTAGGCCTCACGAATCCATGCGGTAAGGAGTGCGCCTATGTAGCTCCTCAAGATTTCTCCCGTGATCAAATGACTGATGTGGATTGCTCAATGCATACAACACAACATGGATGAGAGACAAGTGGATTTAGATGAAGATAGGGGATGATTGAAGTGATTTTGACAGAGTGATGGCATGATAAGGGGATTGTGGAATGATTTTGATAGAGTTCTGATGCATGAAGTGGTCTTATCAAAATGGCTTAGAGAGGGGTCCATTTATAGGATTTTGGAGATGAGGATGGAGGGTCAGGATTCATCTGATCAGATCAAGGGCTAGGAATAAAAGTGAATCTTTTATTCCTAGGGATGAATTAAAAATTCTCATTTTGGGAAGAGTGGAGGATCATGGGGGACAATTGAATTTTAAATTCATGTGATTGGGAGTGAGTGGGAGACAACTGAATATAAAATTTAGTGATTGGAGATGAGTGGGAGACAACTAAATATAAAATTTAGTGATTGGAGATGAGTGGGAGACAAGGTTAATTAAGTGTTTTCTTAATTAACTTAAGCATGATTTATCTAATTATCAGGGATTAGAAAAAATGAGTAAATCAATTAAATGAATATTAGGAATATGCATTCAATTAATAGGGATTAGGGTTGTAAGGTTAAATGGATTAATTAGGTGAATTAATTGATCACCAGGGATATGCAGATCAGGGGAATGGATTAGTGCGAGATACGGAAAATTGGTTTGCAGAAGCAGTCTAATTTTAGGTGTCTACATTTGCCCCTCTTTGAGATGGTGTTGCGGCTAAGCAACACTATTTCAAAGAAGTTAGAACATAGAGATGGATTGGATAGAAAAAAGATTTTGGTTTGGAAGAATAGGGTAAGGTTTGGGGATAATTGGTAAGGGTGATGCCCCCTCTAGAGGATAGGCGGGTTGCGAGAACATGATTGTGCTCTCGAAATGGATGGGACAGATTGGTAGAATGGGTCAGAGGATAAGTGGTGGGATGAAAGGATGATAATGTTCGGAGATGATTCGTGGATGATCATTGTACTGAAACTAAATTTGAGCAATCCTAGGTTTGATATAGCAAAGTGGATATGTTCACCAAGGTACAGAAGACTAGGGTGATGATGTTTATCCAACATTTGCATGGACTAAACACGTAGACAAAGGGATGATCTCATGCATGCCCAAGATAGTACAACCTTGTCAAGACGAGGGAAGGGGACTCATAGCGTAAGCCCTTAGTACAAAAAAGGTATGATGAACCTTAGATGCATAAGCAGAACAATATGCTAGAACCGACCCTATGATCAATCAAGATATGAATACTAGCTTGGAGTAATGAAACCAACCCACAAGCACAACATACAAAAGCAAGACTATGCCCCATTCTAGATGTTTTTGCCACATACCATGATATAATAAGATCAAGGTAGCTTTGATGTGATCTTTGAATAGGACAAAAGATAAAAATCAAAAATGAAAAGACCAACGAACCAAAACAAGTAACCATTGTATCTTTTGCCAAAATGGATGATGATGTGATAGATTCTGCCTATCGTAGGAAAGATATCTCCTAAGGTAGGGATTGATAGATGATTTGATGATGTTGTAAAAGTGGCTCAAGATGTGATGGTGACAAGTTGTGATTGATGCTAATTTGATAGATGATTTTTGATAAGGGACAATGCTTTGATAGGTGATGCGATGCTTGGATCTAGTGTAAGCTTATCGATGATAGATGTGATGATGATGATAGATGATGAGAAATGTGATGATGATGAGAGTGTGATGGAGCAAGTTTTATTTGTGTGATGGATATTTTTTGGTATTTTTGTGTGTTTTCTATTGTTTTTGTATTTTTTTTATATTTGTGATGTTTTTGAATTTTGGGATTTTTTTTATGTTTTTGAATTTTTTTGATTTTATGATGTTTTTGAATTATGTGATTTTTTTATGTTTTTGGATTTTGTGAATTTTGTGAGGTTTTTGGATTTTGGAAAAGGAATGGTTTATTATGATGGTTGCCTTGGATTTCATGTGGATAGCCTTTGTGCTAAATACCAATTACAAGGGAACACCAAGTCTAGAGGTGAAAGTGATGGGGTTGGATAGGGGGATTGGCAATGAATGGATAATGGATAACTAATTTATGATAGATGAATGGACAAGCGATAGGGATGTATGTTAGATAGATGGAAGATAGGGATGTGGATTTTCTCCAAGGGCTAGGTTGCAAGGAATCATATGCCCCAATGCTTAGGATTTTCCATGATGGGCTCATGTTTGAATGGATGGTCATTGCAGTAGGTGGATGGAGGATATACTTAGAAAGGAAGTATGCGAATAGGTCTCCAAAGCATGTTGTTGATATTTTGCCCCTTGTCTTTATGAAGATCTAAGGTGGGAGATGGTTAAAACAAGATATGATGGATGGGGAATGATAGGATGAATAGGGGATGGTAGATAGGAATATGATAAGATTAGGATAAGATAGTGGATAAGATGTGCAAAGGATATGATGGATGTGGATGAAGGATACGATTTTGCCCCCAAGTGTAGGGATGGAAAATGGATGGAGAAGGGATTACACATGATGCCCACAAGGGGTTTTCATTAAGGTACTTGCCCAAGGCACCACAAGGAGTGGTTTTCAGCATTGGACGGATTTTTTTCTCTTTACTATTTTCTTGATTTTTTTTATTTTTTTATTTTTTGCTTTTTTGACCTTTTCGATGGAAGGGGGACTCTAGCGTCTATTTCCATAGCAAGGAGAAGATGGTCTCATGTTGGATAGCATTTGGGATGATGGTTGTGTGGATGTGAGTAGATAGGAGAAGATAGAATGGAATATGGAATATGGTGTGTATAATGTGGATTATGCAAAAGCATGGACCATAGGAATGTGATGGGGAAGATATGTAGGATAATGAATGACAGATGGAGAGATGGAGGTATGTGGGAATTGTAAGTGATGGAGGGGAACCAAGACCAACGGCTGCACACATCATGATGTATTTGGAAACTTGTACTTTGGATGTGGAGTTGAGAGTAATGGAGATTGGGATGGGGGATATTTGGATGGTCGATTTGGGGTTTTAGGGACCCAAATAGACTTATACTTTGGGGGATACTTAGATGGGGAGAAGGATGTTTGGGATTTTGGGGTGGATTGGGATGTAGATGCCTCATTTGTTTTGATTGAGCTTTGCTTAGGGACCTACACCATTTTTGCTTTTGCTTTTTCTTGTGATGGTGTGGGTTTTGATAGCCTTTTTGATTTTTCAGGTTGATTGGAAGAGATAATACCCTTAGGCTTTTGTGCTTTATGAGTTGAGGCATTCAAATATTTGAATCCCATGGATTTGGGGGAGGCTTCATGTTTGAAAGATGTGTACTTTTGTTGGTCTTGATTGGGGATTTTAGTGGACTTATGGATGGAGGGGTAAAAAGTGGATTTTTGGATAGATGGGTGAAGTGATTTGATGATTGGGATATTGGGAGTTGGTAGTATAGGAGGTAAAGTGGATTTGATAGGGATGTTGGGAGTTGGTAGGATAGGAGGTAAAGTGGATTTGATAGGGAACTTTGGGGTTGGAAGTAGTGGAGGTAAATTGGATGGAGGGAGATGGATGGTCACATGCTTTTGCAAATGATAGGATGATGGAGGAGGGATGGCAACATATGTTTTGGGAGTGTGATGAGATGCACCATGTTTGGGATTGGATGAATGGATTTTGGAAGGTGGATGGATGGTATCGACTTGTGTAGATTGTTGTTCTTGGGATGCATAGCCAAGGCCATGTGAAGATGGATGGAATGTGGTGTGAATGGGCTCCAAAATGCCTTGTTTGTGAAGGCCTAAGCCTTTGCCTTGATAGTTCATAAGTTGGAGCATACGCCATGCAATGGGATGTTTGGTGCTGTGGAAACAAGATGCAAATCCATTATTTGTTGAAGATAGATAGTGTTGGTGATTGTTTTGATGCAATCACAACAGTAAGTTAAAATTCACATATAATGAACTGAAACTATACTTGAAAGATAAGACAGAATCACTTAAGATTCAACTAATCCCAAGTCTACAATGGTTCGGTTGGTCAATGTGAAGTTGTAATGTTCAAGGGGTCTTACGTAGTTTAGGGTTTGTTTGTGGTTTATTGGACCAAGATTATGCCAAAAAAGATCATAGACATCAACAAGTATTTTGTTCATTTGCATACAAGTGTTACTGTGCTGCAAATTTTAGGTGGTTTTCTTGAATTATTGCAGCTTTCTCCTTTATACATTTATGAAAACTGTCTACCTTGAACTCTGTTATGCATGCTACTTCAAATTTTGAGACAATTTCCTTTTGATTTCTACGTTTTCAGCTAAATATTTCAGATGGGTTGGGAAAAGTTAGAAATATCTAATCTACACCTCATTTACTCTACCAAAGGATCTAATTGTTATACTATGCACTATGTAAATACTACAGCAATTTGATCAAATCCATAGTGAAAACCTTAAATGCAAGTCCTGAGCATTTTCACAAACATACATTTAAAATTGCAAGCTCTCAAAGAAAATATTTCAAAACACAAAGAAGAGCAGGAGAACACTCAGAAGATAGATGCAGAACTCCAGATTCTATTGTATTAGAAACAAATAGTCATACATGATTTACAATGTAGGAATGACTCTTAGTTTCATTGATCAAACTACAGAGAACTTACAAGCTTTACAGATACAGTAAGGAAGCCAGACATTCCACGCACACCTTACTGCAGACAATAGGTGACCTCTTTCTTCTACTTCTAATCTAAACTAAGCTAACTTGCTGTATGTTCCTAAAAAATTTCCCTTGTAGCCCCTGTGTTTTCCTAAAATCCCTATTGTAAAGTATTACAGTGTAGAGAGGCACAATATAAAGACTTTCTGATTGTCCTCACTATAGCAAAAAAAAACTATCTAAACCCCTGGTTCAAACCCTTGGTTACAGCAATAAATGCAGGTGAACTAGTTCTCCAAAATATCTCTAAGCAATGTCAAATCTGGGTGAAATATTGCCCCTTCTAAGAAGCTCTGGCAGCTCAACAATAACTTCTGTTTGTCTGTTGAAATAATACCTTCAGCTGCAACCTTGTCCTCCATTAGAATGTCCTTGACTTCTTCGCACTTTGTCTTTACTTCTGGCTCCTGAGATCAGATTTTCTTCCTCCATGATGTCACTATGATAAAGTTTCAGCTGCTTTCTCAACTGCAAGCCTGCAAGACAAGACAAGCAATAAGTATCAAATTTATCAAATGAATAGCAAGAAGTTAAAATATCTATTTAAATCAAGGTGACCGTGTAAAAATGTGGAAATCGGGTCCAAAAATCTTCCAAAATGTGTTCAAAATGTACACAGACTATTCAAAACCCATCGGGTCAACCATCGCTGACCAGAAAAATGCTACAGGTGCCAAAAAAATGCGTTTAAAATTTTCATCGCTTTCCACTTCCTGCCCATCGGTGTGAGAATCACCATCGGCGCGTCAAAAAATCGCTTGGCCAATGTTCATTGTTTGGCCGATGGCCTTTCTTGTTATTTCCCCTTTGTTTCCTTCCATCAGTGTGTCTCATATTATCGGCGTGACAAAAAACAACTCTGCCGATCACTATGGTTTGGCCGATGGTCCTTTTACTTCGCTCATCCTCCATCGGCGAGAGTTATGCCGATACAGCCCTAGCGGCTTGAATTTCTTCCTTATTGGTGAAAGATTCACCATCGGCGAACTCTAAATCTCCCCTACCGATGCCTTTCGTTATATCGATACCTTATATCGGCGAGAGTTTCGTCGATAGCCATTCATTTTGAACTCGAACCCTTGAACCTTAAACGTGGTTCAATACAAAGGTTGAACGCAATGGTTCAAAGACACATTTGTATGCAAGGACTTGCATTACAACTCATTTAGAAGAAAAAACTTCTAACCTTGAACCATTTGAACAAAAAAAGAGTTCAACCGGATGGTTCAACACGTAGGTTCAAACCTGTAAAAACAATGCCAATGAATAAATAATGGCGATCAAAGCATGCCGATGCACCTTTTTCAAACAGCTCAGACAAAATACATTTAACTTAAAACCACCAAGTATGAATATTTCAAAATTTTAAATGAATGCCAACAAGGAAAAAAAAGGCAAACAACTGACTGTTTATCATGCAAAACCCGATAGTACATTTTACCAAATTGATCATAACTTGCAAAATATGATGAATTTTGAGACGGTTCAAAAGGCAACCCTGACTCATTTTTCACAAGGAATCCAACCACATCATGCAATGGTACTAAAAATGCAATTTTCCATATTTTTAACAAGGTTTGCAAATTTGACCATCCTTTTCCGTTACCACCCAACAGAAAAAAACACAAGCAGAAGCAACAGCAGGGGTCCTCATTTTGCTAAGGGGCAAAATGGGTCATGTTGTGAACATCACAACAACTAACAACCAAACAAAATAATTAAATTCAGAGTTTTCAAGAAAATTAGGTGAAATAAACTCATAACTCTCGACTATCCTTCCTGCAAATTACTATTCAGCTTGAGACTTAAGGTATTCAATAAGGGTGCATGAATTTCCATTTTCAGTTTAATTGTGTGCACGTGATTAATTATCCTCATCTTGAAGATTGATTGAACAAACCAGTGACTGATATTAGCCTACGTAGGTGAGGATATTCCCTCATAGCTGACTGGATAGAGCCTTTCTACCAGCGAGCGTCTATAGCCCCAACAAGGTTATCGTTACAATTCCCCTAAGTAGAGCCCCACTGCCAGCGAGCGTCTATAGCCCCGGTAGAGTTACTTAGATGGCTTAATCCAGATTTTCAGTATAATCTATTTTATTTATTTATTTCTTTATTTTCTAATTTTGAAAGATTTCACAAGATATAGCAATTTGTAACTTCATGATGCAAGGAGTGGACACTTGCTAAAATTAAGCTAAGAATTGTAATGGTAGCAAGGGTAACTTCTGATTTTTCACCTAATATCTACACTGGTAAGTTCAACAAACCCAAGGATTTTAGGTGTGTCATCGTGAGAAACTTGCTTCAAATTCTCAATCACATTTATTGAATATGAAACTTCAGAAGATAAATAACTCTCTACATTCATGACAGTAACAAGTTATGTGTAAATTGCAAATGATTAACTTGAATATCCTAAATTTTATATTGTTTTGAATGGTTGCTAGCTTGCTCCCTAATACTCTAAAGTAAAATAAAGATCCCTGCTAAGGAGACAACCAACAAACCAAACAAACGGGCTATACAAAAGCAAAAAAGTAGAAAACTATACAAACAAAAAGGAACAGAAAATAGAAACAAAAAGAAGACAAACTATACAAACAGCCAACCCAAAAAAAGAAAACAGCAAATGAAGAACTGTACATTACTCACAGTACTTTACATTAAAATGGACTTCCCTTTACCTCAGGCCTGGAAGTAGTGTTTCAAATGCTGGCCATTAACTGGTAATGGTACATCTTCTCCAGTCAAGGTCTTAAGTCTAAATGTGTTATCTCCTACTATTTCTGAGACTTGTAATGGACCTAGCCATAATTTATCGAATTTTCCATGGCTTGCTTTCTTTTCATGTGCTTTGTCCCAGCATAGCACTAAGTCTGATATCCTAAATGTTTTGACTCTTGCCCTTTATCAAACCACCTCTTAACAACCGCTTGGTGCTTGGCAAACTTCCCGATGGCTTGACCTCTTTTCTCATCTAGTTGTAACATTTGCACTATTCTGGCTTCGCTATGGTTATCAAAGCCTAGATACTTATTGGTAAACTTCTAGGTTGGTATTCTCAGATTTACTGGGAGTATGGGATCAGTCCCATAGACTAAATGATAAGATGTGTTACCTAAAGCTATTTTAAACTTGGTCCTATCTACCCATAATGCATATCTCAACAGGGAATTCCACTCCCTAGGACTTTTGGCAATTAACCTCTTAATTACGTCTAATAAAATTTTGTTCGTTGATTCAGCCAGTCCATTACCTTGAGGGTAATAATTTGAAGAAAACCTTAAAATGATCCCGTATTCAAATGCCCATTTGGAAAACTTTAAAGAAGAGAAAGCAAGGCCATTATCACATACCAATGAATAGGGAGTTCCAAACTTGGTGATGATGTTTTCTTCTAGGAACTTGATAACTACCTCAGTTGTGGAAAATTTGCAGCAAGTGGCCTCAGTCCACCTTGTACAGTAGTCTATTACCGTCAGTATAAATTTGTGTCCAACAGAAGATGAGGGATTGATGACTCCAATAAAATCCAAGCCCCACTGTGCAAACGGTCTGGATTCAATCACAGGTTGTAGTGGATTGGCCTGATTTCTCCCTTTATCTGCTACAGTCTGACAGGTGTGGCAACTTTTGATGTGACTCTTGGTGTCTTTGAACATTGTGGGCCAGTAATAGCCCGCCCTCAGTATTTTGTGTGTTGTAGCTAGATGGGAACCATGGCTGGTTCAGTACTTGTCATGTAGTTCTATCAACACTTGATCAGCTTCAGCTCTATTTATGCATCTCAGATAAATTCCATCATGGTTCCTCCTGAATAGAAGACCTCCTTGCACCATATATTTCTATGCCTTAATCTTCAAAGCTCTCCTCTGAGAAGCTTTCATCCTGTTTGGGTACTTTCCAGCTATCAAGAAAGTGTTTAAATCATCATACCAGCCTGATACGCTCTGGGAATTTAATACATATTCCTGTTTTATCAAATCTAGATCCATATTGGCTATTGTCTTCACCAACGCCTACCCTCTAACCAGCTTCATGGGAATAATTTCCATGTCAAATTCTTGCAGCGTGGTGATCCACTTGGCTCTTTTTCTCCAAGCTCGTTCTGCATCAGTAACATTTTTACTGCTACGTCTGGTACTATGGCCTTGATTTGGCTGCGCAAAATGTAGTGTCTAAATTTTTTAACAGCCTTTACTAATGCAAATGCCTACCTCTCAATGTCTAGATACCTCAGCTATGCATCCTTCAGAGGCGCGCTCATAAATGCTATGGGCCTCTCTTCATTGTTTTCACCTTTCTGTGTCAAGGCAGCCGTGACTGAATGAGAAGATGCAAAGGAGTAGATGTAAAATGGGCTTGTGTAGTCTGGGCTTGCCAATATAGGGGCATTAGAAATTGCCTCCTTGATATCTTCAAATGTGGCTCTGGCCACTGGCA
The DNA here is from genome assembly GCA_027924645.1 of Cunninghamia lanceolata. Taxonomy (NCBI): domain Eukaryota; kingdom Viridiplantae; phylum Streptophyta; class Pinopsida; order Cupressales; family Cupressaceae; genus Cunninghamia; species Cunninghamia lanceolata. The sequence goes on along the minus strand of BSBN01000419.1, from coordinate 10,195,852 downwards.
TCCATTCCATCTATGCATCCTTCTTCAACATGGCATTTAATGGCTGCATGATCTCTGCAAAACCTATTATAAACTTCCAAACAAAGTTAATTTTACCAAAAAATGATTTCAACTCTTTCCTACTGTTTGGTATTTGCAAATTTTGTATGGATCCTATTCTATCTGGATCAATTGAAATTCCACCTTCAGAAATGACATGGCCTAATAATTTACCTTCAGTTACACCAAATATACATTTCTTGGGATTAAGGGAAATCCCATACCTTTCACACCGCTTGAGTACTTTCCTGAGATCTTCAGCATGAGTGGATGCATCCTTGGAATACATAGTCAAATCATCAATATACACAATAATGCACTTACCTGATAATCCATGGAATGCGATGTCCATGGCTCTCTGAAAAGTAGCACCTGCATTGATCAGACCAAAAGGTATTCTTCTATACACATAATTTCCCCATTTACAAGTGAAGGTGGTTTTCAGTCTATCTTCTCTATCGATTAAGACCTGATTATAACCTGAAAAACCATCTAAAAAAGACATCATCTTCGAGCCATTTACTGCTTGCAGTACTTCGTCTATTGAGGGCGGAGGATAATTATCCTTTTCAGATGCTTTGTTTAAATTTCTAAAGTCTACGCATAACCTGATGTCTCCATTTTTCTTCCTTACTGGTACTAAGTTAGCTACCTAGACAGAATGTCTGATTGGGAAAATTATTCCAGCAAACAGTAATTTTTTAACTTCCTCAAAGATTAAAGGCTCTAGAATGGCATTCACAGGCCTCTATTTCTGCCTAAATGGTTTGACTTATTTTCTTAAAGGTATTATGTGAGTTATGATGGACTCATCAAATGTTTTCAAGTCTTCATAAGTCCATGCTATGACATGTTTATATTCTTTCAGCATGTCTAAAACCTCTTTTCTAATTTTCTCAGAGCAAGCTTTCCCAATTAGTACATTTTGTGGATTTAGCTTTGTCCCTAAGTTATGTAAATCACACTTACCCCCTTCTGTTTTGGGCAAGTCTCTCTGTCTCACTACTCCATCGAAGTCAAAGATATGTTCTAATTCAATTACTCCTTTAGGTAAGAAGTTGCTCTTCAAGCTGATTATATCCTCTTCATCCCATGTTACTTCAGGCCTTTCTTGTTCATCAATGATTTGAGCCTCAAATGCCTCATTACAAGTTAGAAAATTAATAATTTGCTGATCCCCTCCAAATACCTGAAAGTGTGTAACGTTGTCTGGTATACTGGGTATGTTAACTAGCTCAACAACAAATCGTCTCAATCCTGACAGTGTCAATGGTTCTAATGTACTAGCAGCAACTGCTAGTGCATCCGGCCTATGATTCAGCTCTCTGGGGATGTGCTCTATGTTAAAAGCATCAAACGAATCTATTAAACCCCATACTCTATGTCTTTAACTAATCATTTTCTTGTAATTGCAGGCATATAGTTTCCTCACTTATCTGACTACTAATTCAGAGTCTAAAAATACTTTGATTGTTTTCACTCTTTTCTTGATGACCATGACAAGTCCTAAAATTAGGGCCTCATATTTAGCAATATTGTTAGTACAGGAAAATTGTAACATATATGCTGCCAGATATGATTTACCTTGAGGATCTATGAGTTCAACACCTACACCTGCGCCCTGTTTTGATTTAGACCCATCACATTTTAACGTCCACATGCCATCTTTACTTTTCTGACCTTTTATCTTAGTATGCATTGTCCCTTTTATTGCCTGTGGGGTGTTGTCCTATTTATTCATGGGTTTTTCTGTTTGGTTAACTTGCATACGTGTGTTTTTAATTTGTAACTCAGAAAAACAACTACCCTTGTCTCTTATTTCTTTTCCTAAATCTGGAATCAAGGCATCTATATCATCCTGAACATATTTCTGTGTTGGATCAGGACTCTCATTTTCCTCTTGTAACTCTACCCTCCCTATGCATTTTTTGTATTCATATTCAATGATGTCTTTTCATATTTCACAACTCTCCTCAGAATGTTGCCTATCATGGACTCTACATCTATTTTTATACAATTTACATTGGACTAGCAAATTGTGTTTAATGCATTCTTCCACCTCTAGTCTGATGGCATGACCAAATTTGCCTATTGCATTGTTTCCTTCATCTGAAGAATTTCCATCAGACTTAATGAATAATGCTGTCCTATTGCTGACACATTTTTCCTAATGTTTAACATCATGATCTCTTCAATCTGCACCCCATTGTTGGTAATTCTATACACACCTGGTTCAACAGCAGCATATAATATTTCATTAGTTTGATTATACTCTGTTATCATATGTTTCATTTTGGGCTTTACCTCTATCCTGATCTGGTTTGGGATACCTCTCCAAAGTAGCCACATATGTGAAAAGTCAGTGGCCATATATCTGTTTAATGTCTTGGACCAATCCCTACTTAGCAACATTCCATAATTTATGGGTATATCCACTACTTGAATGTCAATGATTTGGCTTACCCTAGGGTCTGAAGCTAATTGCATTTGAATGTTCATGAGTTCTCCTATCACACTAACCTCAGTCTTATCTAATTGTGTGACAACCTTGGCAGATTTGGTGGGAGTCAGCCCAAGAGTTTTACATATTCCTAAGGGCATTACATTGGCCGAGGCACCAGAATCTACCATGCAATTGTGTATATTCTTTCCACACAATCTAACAGTTAACAAGAAAGGGAGAGTATCCCTCTTATCCGCATGTATCACTTCATTTGTATTGGAAGGTTGCTCAACTTTCTTATTTTTCACTCTAGGCGGTGAATCTCTATTAGGAATAGTTATATCAGCAGACACCTCGTTTGTCATGGATGTATCCAGGGATTTTATAAAAGCATTCCTGATCCCTGGGGTCTTCAATAATTCATTTAGAGGTATACTGACCTTAATTTTCTTTATTTGCTCTGACAAGTAACTCATTAATCTTGTTGTCTCTATTGCTTCAGTTGTACTTGTTTGATCCTTTTGTACTGTTGTTCCGTTATCTGTGTGCTAACTAGCTTTAAGTATGGCAGGATTGTTGCTAGCATTCTAATCTGGGGGTGTATTGATGTTATTCAGAGGAGTGGAAGTGGTAAAAGGTCCTCCTAGCCTAGGGTTGTTCCTCAAATTGTAGGTGTGTTTTTTATTTGCCTGTTCAAAGGACTGCACCTCTTCTGTTTCAGTTAATACTTCATTTTCAGATTCAAAGGGAAATTGAAAAGCATTTAACACAAAGGCTAATTTAGGATAAATATTTTCACAACAGTATGGTTCATCCTCTAGCAACTCATCCTCATTCTCTTCTGCAGTTGTAAAGGTAAATGTTTCTAAGACTAATGCTGTGTCATATCCTGAGGGTACTACCTCATTACCCTTGGGAATGAGAAATTCAGAGGTAGGGGGCTGCACCTCTATGTTAAAAATGCTGGCTGCTAAGTGGAACTATGGACAGTCATGCTCAGCATGGGCATTGGTATTGTGAAATCTGCACTAATTTTTGGGTGCTGTATTGGCCATTTGTATGCCAGCCATTTGTTTTGCATCATGATTATCTATATTCTCAAAAGGGGAAGCTAGAGTACCATTGTTGGGCCTAGTGTTCCATGTCTTGGGCGGCCTAGGTTGATTCTGATTTCTGTTATTATTGCCCCAAGTCCTATTATCTATTACTGGCCCTCTATTTTGCATTGGTTGCCCCTGATTGGGGCCTTGATACTGATTATAGTTTTGGTTTTGATTGTACTGTTGATTTTGACTGAAACTATAGTTCTGATTTTGGCCTTGGTTGTGATTTTGATGTTGACTGTAGTTTTGGTTGCCTCTTCCATAGAGGTTCTCATTTCTTAGTTGTGTTACTTCAGTGGTTAACCTTTTCAAATGTGTAGTAATCTCTTTGATTTCTTCCCTATCCTCTTGTGCTTTTGCCATAGTTGCATCCCTAGGAGGTTGGAAGAAAGGCTGACCATTATTTTGATTGTTACTGGAAGTACTAACCATGTAAGGAGTTATAGCTTAGATTGGGGTAGGACTATACACAGGTGTGTAAGAAGGAACTGGATTTAATAGTGGAGTGTGTTGCATAGAGGCTCCATTCCATGGTTGTGTCTGATTCTGCACCCCAAAAGTTCCTCCATTAACAAATGGGTTATAAGTTGTATGCCTCATCTCTTGGTTTACTGAGGCTGCCTCTTTATAGGCTTTGGATATTGAATCTATGTCAGGTTTTCTTTTGACAAACATGGCAGTTAAAGGATCCAAGGCAGCATAGTACATAGCCAACAAGGGATCATCATCTATGGTATAAGGGGCTACCAGCCTAGAATAGGCCTTTTGAAATCTATCATTGAAATTATCAATCAGCTCTCCCTCACCACATTTTATAGCAGCCAATTTATGATACAAAGCACAAGGGTCAATGGGTCCCCTAAATCTTGACAGAAATTCTTCTTCCATAAGTGCCCAGGAAGAAATGTAACCGTTGGGTAAGTTTACATACCAGCTAGAGGCTTGTTCATTAAAGGTGTAGGGAAACAATCTACACACCACATCCTCGTGCTCTAACCTAGCTCTAAAACATGCTTCCTTAAATATTCTAATATGATCTTCTGGGCCCTGATGCAACTGGTATTTGGGACATATCTTTTCCAGATTTTTGGGCATCTCATGATAATCGTTGAAGAATATGGGAGAATTAACATCGAAATAAGCCATTGCAGGTGTTTGAGCTTGACCTGAACTTGTAGGAATACCTGGATTGATTGGTGGATTAGGATTTATAGGAGGATTGCGACCTCCAGGAGTGCCTGAACCAAGATTTAAAGATCTAAATAGGGATCTGTCAGGACTCACAATACTACGGATGTTAAAAGGTGACCCAGGTGGTGTTCCAGATGAACTTCTAGCTTGCGATATTTTTGGATTCCAAATTAAAGGGTTCCTACCTCGCCTTGTATCAGGTAGTTGCACAAATATATCCTCTAAACTGGATTTAGACCTAGTCACTCTATTACTATTATTAGCCAGTTTGAAATAAACCCTAACTCAGGAAGGGCCCTCCTTCTAGCGCCAGAAAACTGTTGGTGATTGTTTTGATGCAATCACAACAGTAAGTTAAAATTCACATATAATGAACTGAAACTATACTTGAAAGATAAGACAGAATCACTTAAGATTCAACTAATCCCAAGTCTACAATGGTTCAGTTGGTCAAGTTCAGTTGGTCAATGTGAAGCTGTAATGTTCAAGGGGTCTTACGTAGTTTAGGGTTTCTTTGTGGTTTACTGGACCAAGATTATGCAAAAAAAGATCATAGACATCAACAAGTATTTTGTTCATTTGCATACAAGTGTTACTGTGCTCCAAATTTTAGGTGGTTTTCTTGAATTATTGCAGCTTTCTCTTTTATACATTTATGAAAACTATCTACCTTGAACTCTGTTATGCATGCTACTTCAAATTTTGAGACAATTTCCTTTTGATTTCTACGTTTTCAGCTAAATATTTCAGATGGGTTGGGAAAAGTTAGAACGATCTAATCTACACCTCATTTACTCTACCGAAGGATCTAATTGTTCTGCTATGCACTAGATGTAAATACTACAACAATTTGATCAAATCCATAGTGAAAACCTTAAATGCAAGTCCTGAGCATTTTCACAAACATACATTTAAAATTGCAAGCTCTCAAAGAAAATATTTCAAAACACAAAGAAGAGTAGGAGAACACTCAAAAGATAGATCCAGAACTCTAGATTCTATTGTATTAGAAACAAATAGTCATACATGATTTACAATGTAGGAATGACTCTTAGTTTCATTGATCAAACTACAGAGAACTTACAAGCTTTACAGATACAGTAAGGAAGCCAGACATTCCACGCACACCTTACTGCAGACAACAGGCGACCTCCTTCTTCTACTTCTAATCTAAACTAAGCTAACTTGCTGTATGTTCCTAAAAAATTTCCTGTGTAGCCCCTGTGTTTTCCTAAAATCCCTGTTGTAAAGTATTACAGTGTAGAGAGGCACAATATAAAGACTTTCTGATTGTCCTCACTAAAGCAAAAAAAACTAACTAAACCCCTGGTTCAAACCCTTGGTTACAACAATAAATGCAGGTGAACCAGTTCTCCAAAATATCTCTGAGCAATGTCAAATCTGGGCAAAATATTGCCCCTTCTGAGAAGCTCTGGGAGCTCAGTAATAACTTCTGTTTGTCTATTGAAATAATACCTTCAGCTACAACCTTGTCCTCCATTTGAATGTCCTTGACTTCTTTGCACTTTGTCTTTACTTCTGGCTCTTGAGATCATATTTTCTTCCTCCATGATGTCACTGTGATGAAGTTCCAGCTGCTTCCTCAACTGCAAGCCTGCAAGACAAGACAAGCAATAAGTATCAAATTTATCAAATGAATAGCAAGAAGTTAAAATATCTTTTTAAATCAAGGTGACCATGCAAAAATGTGGAAATCAGGTCCAAAAATCTTCCCAAATGTTTTCAAAATGTACACATACTATTCAAAACCCATCGGGTCAACCATTGCTGACCAGAAAAATGCTACAGGCACCAAAAAAAATACGTTTAAAATTTCCATCGCTTTCCACTTCCCACCCATCAGCGTGAGAATCACCATCGGCGCATCAAAAAATCACTTGGCCAATGTTCACTATTTGGTTGATGGCCTTTCTTGTTGTTTCCCCTTTGTTTCCTTCCATCGGTGTGTCTCATATTATCGGCGTGACAAAAAACAACTCTGCCGATCACTATGGTTTGGTCGACGGCCCTTTTACTTCACTCATCCTCCATCGGCGAGAGTTATGCCGATACAACCCTAGCAGCTTGCATTTCTTCCTTATTGGTGAGAGATTCACCATCGGCGAGCTCTAAATCTCCCCCACCGATGCCTTTCATTATACCGATACCTTATATCGGCGAGAGTTTCGCCAATAGCCATTCATTTTGAATACGAACCCTTGAACCTTGAACGTGGTTCAATACAAAGGTTGAACGCAATGGTTCAAAGACACATTTCTATGCAAGGACTTGCATTACAACTCATTTAGAAGAAAAAACTTTGAACCTTGAACCATTTGAACAAAAAAAGAGTTCAACCGGATGGTTCGACATGCAGGTTCAAACTTGTAAAAACAATGCCAATGAATAAATAATGGCGATCAAAGCGTGCCGATGCACCTTTTTCAAACAATCAAATGTGAGATATAGAGTGGAACTCAGACAAAATACATTTAACCTGAAACCACCAAGTACGAATATTTCAAAATTTTAAACGAATGCCAACAAGGAAAAAAAAGGCAAACAACTGACTGTTTATCATGCAAAACCTGATAGTACATTTTACCAAATTGATCATAACTTGCAAAATATGATGAATTTTGAGACGGTTCAAAAGGCAACCCTGGCTCATTTTTCACAAGGAATCCAACCACATCATGCAATGGTACTAAAAATGCAATTTTCCATATTTTTAACAAGGTTTGTAAATTTGACCCTCCTTTTCCGTTACCACCCAACAGAAAAAAACACAAGCAGAAGCAACAGCAAAGCAATAGCAGGGGTCCTCATTTTGCTAAGGGGCAAAATGGGGCGTGTTGTGAACATCACAATAGATAGGTGGTGGAAGGAAGTTGTTCACCTCCTACAAGGGAGTCACCACAGATGAAAGTGCTTGATCCAATTAAATAGGAGGATGGATTTTGGATGGGATTGGTAGATGGAGGTAAAGGATTCATGTGGGATGGTAAAGGGGTGGTAGAAGATGGTGTGAGATCAATAAGTTGATCAATGGATGGGAGGGGATCAGGGATGGGATTGGATGGGATGATTAGATCTGGATTAGGAGAAGGGGTTGATGTTTCAACATGCTTTGGATTTGTTTCTTGACATAGCTCATGTGCTTGGGTAGAAGTGGGATTGACTTGGATAGATGTGGTGGTTGCTTGGATGGATGTGATAGGTGTTTGGATGGATTCTTGAACATGTTTACATGATGGTTCTTGAGTTATGATAGGAGATTGTTCAAGTGGTTCGGTGGGTGTTGGATTGCATGAGGGTGTTTGCTTCCTTGCTACTAACCAATGGATGGTATCCTTCATGAGTTGATGGGTTGAAGAGCAATATAATGGATGGATGATGATGGTGGATGGTGTAGAAATAGGATTGGGATTGGATATGGGGGTGGTGGGATTAGGTTGTGATGGTTCGTGGATGGGTTCAAGGGTTGGTATTGGACTGGATGATGGTGTTGGAGGGCACTCTAGATAGGTATCTCCCTTGTCAAAGGTGATTAGATCTTGCCTAGGATAACTTGGACTCATTGGATTTATGTACAAGGGACCACTTGGACTTGCAGGTGCTTCTTGTTGCAAAGGTGGATTTGGGCTCACTAGTGCTTGGATTGATGTGATAGGTGTAATGGTAGGATATGTAGACGAAAGGTTTTGGCGTTGGTATGAAGTTGAGGGTTGATATGAGGATGATGGAGGTTGATATGAGGATGATGGAGGTTGATAGGAGGATGATGGAAGTTGATATGAGGTTGAAGGCTGATATGAGGTTGAAGGAGGTTGATATGATGTTGAAGATGATGACATGTAAGGTTGCTGTGGAATTTGTTGAGGTTGGGATGGTGTTGGGACTTCTTGTTGTGATATGGTTTGTTGTTGATGTTGGTAAATGTGTTGATGTGATGATGGTGGAGGGGTTACATAGGATAGTGATTGTTGTGAGATGGATTGATATAGATAGGGGTTGTGATAAGTTGATAACGGGTTGATATGATAGGTGGATGAATTTGGTTGGTATGAAGTGGGATAAGTTGATGCAGAATTGGTTTGATGTGTAGATGGATATGATGGGATAGGTGCTAGATATGAGGGTTGTTGGACTTTGCAAGTGGCCAAGAGGTGTTGGATTTCATCCACGAGGTATTGTATGTGTGAGGATGGGTTTGTTCAACCTATTTGAAGCAATCCTTGAATGCTTTGAAAGGTTCGCTCCTCTAGTGGGGATTGGCTTGCATGCATGTGGTGAAGCATATGAAGGAGCTTTTGGAAGTCCTCTAAGTTTAACATGATGTCACACAAGTGCTTAAATCTTAAGTCCTTTTTTGTTGGCAAGTGCTTGGTTTTTCTTTGATGATGATGTGGATTGTGTGGATGAAGTTGATTAGGATAAAGGTGACTAGGATGTGCTTAGGGATGATTGGGATGGAGGTTGATTTGAGAAGGATGGAGAGAATGATGTTGTGTAATGATTATATTGATGTTGTTTGGATAATGATTTAGATAGAGTGGTGATGATTTGATGATGTGGGGTGACAAGGATGTGAGTAGGATTGATGATGGATGACTTGAATGTGATTAGGACTGAGGTGGTTAAGAATGGGTGATTAGGATGAGTGTGATTGGATTTGAATGTGATAAATGACTTGTCTTATGTGTTTGATGTTGTTGTTTGATTTGGCAATGTTTAGCAAGTGATCACATGTACAAACAAGAATCACTCACACAAGACACAAGCAATTTTGAATTTTGAATTTGAAGAATGTGGTAATGATTAACAAGCACATGTGTAAGACAAATCAACATGCCCTAATGTCTAGTTTGATGGGCTATGGCCAGTTAAGTTTGGTCAATGTTTAGACGAGGTTGACTAGTGATTTGATAGGGAAATCCTGTCACACAGCCGGGAGAAGGGGGTAACCCACCCTTCACCTTCACTTCCCAAAGGTAGAAAGTTCTTTAGGGCTTAGCCGAGAGTGACATGATTTTGATTTCAAAGAGGGTGTCTTTCGATTCAGCCTTAGATGAGGTCATCCCTAGGGGTGATGAAATCCCCTTGCAGGCCTCCTAGGATAGGGTAAACAAAAGTGAATCAGGTGAGGTGTTTTTGATCTCCAAGATCACCTTGCGATGCGAGGAGAGAGCATACACACACCCACATGATTCACACTCGTAGTGGATTAATTGTCCCTTAGAAATTGAAATGTGATGAAAAACACATCAAACAATGGTTCTTTTTAGCCCCAATTGCAATATGTGATTGAAGACACTGATTTGTTTTAAGCCTGATTTCAATGTGTGATGATCAAACAATGTTCGTTTTAAAGGCCCAAATTGAGATGTGTGATGAAAACAAGATTATGAGATAAAGGATGAAATGAATGCACCTGATTAAAGTGCTGTCCAAATTGATGTATTTGCTGCTCCTGATGTTGCTCCAGTCCAGAATGATCACCTGTGAGTCAAAAAAATAAAAATGAAGCAAGTAGACTAGCCAAGGAGATTATGATGCAAAAAATGAGAATCTGAGAAAATTTGATGAAAGATGAATTGATACAAGAAAAATAAGTGCACGAATAGATTCTATGTGAAATTCTATGCAATTTGAAAGAAAATTTTGTGAAAAATTGATCAAAAACGCAAAAGATATGATGATTTGAAGTTTGCAATGAAGTTTGACTTTGACTGATGAAAAAGGCAGGAAAAAAGTATAGTCACCTAATAAAAACCTACAACTATGAAGTTTGTCTTATCAACTTCCTAACGAGTCCAATTTTGTGAAAATCCACCTCCGTATGGCCAAGTTATGATCAAAAGAAAAAAAATGCCGCCTTCGGTGTATAGAAGACACTAGGAAGTCACTTGACTGTTTGAAATAATTGCTAAAGGTTTAAGTCTTTGACCACATGTGCAGTTAGAAGTGCCTGGTGGTTAATGTTATTGTTGGTGGTTTAGATTTTCTAAGCCCCCTGGTCATCCATATGACCAGGGGTTTCATCAATTGAAAAAGAAAACAAAATAAATGTGGGCACTTAAAGAAATGCCCCCCCCCCCCACTATTTTTTAGCCACCCACTTAAGTTTGGGACAATGATAGATGGGAGGTTTTAGGTTTTAGAGGCGAGCCAGGAGGTGGATGTGCAGAGGTGGGAGTTTGGTGGGAGCAAAGAGTGGGGAGTGGTGTTGGAGGTGGCTCTGCAAGGATGTGGGTGTTGCGGAGAGGAAACCTAGAGGTGCAGGCAGCGGTGGGAGGTGTGCAGGTGTCGCAGGAGGTGAGGAGTTGGGGGAAGCAAATGGCAAGGGCCGCGGTAGAGGGAGGTGAGGTCAGGGGAGGCAGAGGGAGAACGGAGGTTGGAGGAGGTGGGCGGTGGGGGCCATGGCAGAGGGAGTTGAGGTCGGGGGAGGTGGAGGGAGAAGTGGCAGGAAGATCTACGGGAGCAGAGAGGAGGTGTTGGAGGATGGAGGTCGCGTGGGCTGAGAGTGGCGAGTGGTCGGTGGTTGAGAGGTGGGAGAGTTGGGGGAAGCAAGCAGTGGGAGGTCTGCAGGTGGTTGAAGCGGTGGTTAGGGTTTGGCGGAGGGCAGCAACCTGAAACCTGCACCAAAAAATTGACCTTACATTTGCATATCTTGACGATTAAACCCGCAAAAACAAAAACTAACTTTCTGCAACACAGAAAATCAAAGATCAGTACGCCAGGGGCTGTGGGATCTGTATGGTATGGCTTGTGGCCCTAAAAAATTTCAAAAAAATATCAAACTTTATTGTCAAAATTCATGGAATTGACGTCCTAAGCATGAAAATGATGTCCGTTTTTGCATAGGATGCAACCTGCAACACTTCCTCACCAAAACATCATAAAATTTGTTAGAAAAAGAAGATTTTTGACAACAAAACCTTCACAAAATGATGAGTAAATTTGAGACTAGGCATGCCAATGTAATAAGTGAGATTAAAATGAAGATAATAAACTAATCTAATGCAAAATAGACTGATTATACCTCCATTTAGGCCTCATGAATCCATGCGGGAAGGAGTGCACCTATGTAGCTCCTCAAGATTTCTCCTGTGATCAAATGATTGATGTGGATTTCTCAATGCATACAACACAACGTGGATGAGAGACAGATGGATTCAGATGAAGATAGGGGATGATTGAAGTGATTTTGACAAAGTGATGGCATGATAAGGGGATTGTGGAATGATTTTGATAGAGTTCTGGTGCATGAAGTGGTCTTATCAAAATGGCTTAGAGAGGGGTCCATTTATAGGATTTTGGAGATGAGGATGGAGGGTCAGGATTCATCTGATCAGATCAAGGGCTAGGAATAAAAGTGAATCTTTTATTCCTAGGGATGAATTAAAAATTCCAATTTTGGGAAGAGTGGAGGATCATGGGGGACAACTAAATTTTAAATTCATGTGATTGGGAGTGAGTGGGAGACAACTGAATATAAAATTTAGTGATTAGAGATGAGTGGGAGACAACTGAATATAAAATTCAGTGATTGGAGATGAGTGGGAGACAAGGTTAATTAAGTGTTTTCTTAATTAACTTAAGCATGATTTACCTAATTATCAGGGATTAGGGAAAATGAATAAATCAATTAAATGAATATTAGGAATATGCATTCAATTGATAGGGATTAGGGTTGTAAGGTTACATGGACTAATTAGGTGAATTAATTGATCACCAGGGATATGCAGATCGGGGGAATGGATTAGTGCGAGATATGGAAAATTGGTTTGCAGAAGCAGTCCAATTTTAGGTGTCTACAGGATAGTTCAAAAAGCTACTAGAAAAATGATGAAGGAAGGTGGCTTGTCGGAAGTCTTCTAGAAAGAAGCAATACATACTACTGTCTACATTTAAAACATAGTTCAAGTGAAAGGTAATGACACTAAAACCCCCTATGAATTGTGGTATGGAAGAATTCCAACAATAAGATACTTCAAAGTCTTTGGAAGCAAATGCTATATCAGAAAAGATGAAGACCTAGGGAAATTTGATGCAAGATGTGATGAATGAATTTTCCTTGGATACTTTACCAAGAGTAAAGCCTATCAGTGCTACAACAAAAGTTTGAAGAAGATTGTGGAGAGTGCAAATGTGAAAGTGGATGAAGGCAAAGGAAAAACATCAGTTTAGAACGACTATGAGTCAAATGAACCTGCCCATGAAGAAAAGCTTGAACAAGAAGACAATCAAAGTGAAGAATAAAAGGCTCCAAAAATTGTTAAAACTCCCAGGTATGCAAGAATCAATTACTCTTAAGATCAAATTATTGGAGACAAAGAGAAAGGAGTGTTGACAAGGAAAAGAACTGCAGAAGAACAAGTTAATTATTGTCTTCTCTCTACAGTTGAACCAAAAACTGTGAATGAATCCTACAATGATGAAAATTGGGTTAAGGAAATGGAAGAAGAACTAATGTAGATATAGAAGAGTCAAACTTGGGAATTTGTTCCTAGACCTACTAACAAAAATATCATTGGAACCAAAGGGGTCTTCAGGAATAAGCTAAATTAAAATGGAGAAGTTGTAAGGAATAAAGAAAGGCTTGTGTGCAAAGGATATTCTCAAATTGAAGGGATAGATTTTGAAGAGACTTTTGATCTCATATCTTGGATTGAAGCAATTAGAATGTTTCTAGCATTTGCAGCTCACAAAGATTTCAAAGTGTATTAGATGCACGTGAAGTCTACATTCCTAAATGGGGAGTTAGAAGAGGAAGTCTAGATTGAGCAACCAGAAGGATTCCAACTATCAAATCATGGTGATGTGGTATGCAGGTTGAAGAAAGCATTATATGGACTCAAGCAAACACGCAGGACATGGTATGCAAGGTTGGATAAGTACTTATTGTAGTTAGGATTCAGTAAAGGCACTATTCATAGTAATCTTTATTTCAAGATTAATGGTGATCAAATTTTGATTGTTGAAGTCTTTGTTGATGATATCATATTTGGTGGAAATAAAGATGTGTATGAAATTTGTTGGTGAAATGTAGAAAGGGTTTGAGATGTCTATGTTTGGTGATATGAATTTCTTTGTGGGTCTACAAATCAATCAATCAAATAAAAGAATCTTCATATCTCAGTCTAAGTATGTAAAAGAGTTGTTAAATAAGTTTGGGATGGAAGACTCTAAACTAGTATGTACTCCCATGGTGACTAGCTATAAATTGAGAAAAACTAATGAACCACCCAAGATTGATAAAAAAAAATATAGATCCATGATTGGAGGACTACTTTATCTAACTCAAACTAAACCCGATATTATGCATCCAATTTATCCTGTTGCAAGATTTCAAGTTGATCCAAGAGAATCACATGTGATGGTAGTAAAGAGAATCCTGAGGTATTTAAAAGGAACTCTAGATCATGGCTTATGGTATCCAAAGGATAATGATTTTACTCTTAGTGCTTATATAGATGGTGATTGGGTATGAGATGTTGATGACATAGAAAGTACAAGTGGAGGTCCTTTCTTCTTGTGAAATAGATTGGTTTCATGGCTAAGCAAGAAACAAGATTCAATCTCATTATCAACTGCAAAAGTAGAGTATATTGCAATAGCATGTTGTTGTACTCAAGTGTTATGGATGAAGCAGACTTTGAAGGATATAAGAGCTGTTTATGAAGATCCAATTACAATCTTGTGTGATAATACAAGTTCCATAAATATTTCCAAGAATCTAGTGATGCACTCAAGAACAAAGAATATATTTATAAGGTATCACTTTTTGAGGGAAAAGGTGATAGAGCATGAAGTTAAGTTGGAATATGTGTCCATAAAGGATCAGATTGCAGATATTTGCACTAAGCCTCTGCCTAAAGATACTTTTGAGTAAATCTCAGGAAAAAATTAGGGGTCATTACCCCTCCATCTCTGAACTAAGATGCAAAGGAATGCATCAGTCAAGTGGTGCCCAATGATTCATTCTTTGATCTAGATTGATTTTATGAGAGCTATCTCTTAGTGAGAGTAGCTAAATGATGACAAAAGAGTTGGTTGCAGAAGTTTAAATTTGTTCATAGCAGTAGAGTGCAAGTATGTGCCCTTTGCAATTGATGTCAAGGGGGGGAGAAATCATCTGAAAAACTTGGAAGCATAAAAGAAGTGTAGATGTGTAAAGAAAAATGGGGAGAATTGTGTCTTGATGGTCTTTACAATTTTTCACATCATAAGTTGCCATCAATAACAAAGGAGGAGATTGTTGCAAGTATGTGCCTAATCGGTGTTTTCATTGATGTCAACATATCAGTATTGTCATTGGTGTCGACTGTGCTCCTATCTAGTTGTTTGCTTGTAATGAGTAAGATGCTTTGTATTTACTTATGTAAGTAATCTTGATGTTGAGGATATTGAGAAAATTAACTTCTTCGGTAGAAACAGTGACTTGCAATCGAAACAGTGTGTTCAATATAGAACACTCCAGAAGAATGCTTCACATTTTCTATAGAATGAATATCTCTATTTGCAGATTGGAAGTTATTTAGAAGTCCATCTAAAGATGCTATGTTGTACATTTGAGCCTCTGGTATGAATAATTCAGTGAGTTATGTTCACTAGAGTGAAAACAACTTTTTTTATATGTTTGGCAAAGATAGGGAGAAAGTGGTATGCTCCACATTCCTCTATATTGAAGTATTTTGATCTGCAGTTCTAGAGATAAGTCTGAGATAATGTAAAGTGTCTTCAACTCTAGTGGTTTGTGATTTGGCAGTCCACAAGCTATCCCTTCTTTATGACAGTAGCTAACAGTGGTGTTCTTGTGCTCTAGTTTGAAGAATCTTCTTGATAGAGTAGTTAGAGATCATGTAATTGTTCCTAGTGATTACAATGTGCTTTTGGATGGCTCTTGATCATGTTCCTACCTTTGGATTGGTCTGCAAAGAGAAATATGGATCATGAAAGAAGAATGTTCTTAGAAAACTTAGTGTTAACTCCAGTCTTCACCAACTTGATTGATTTCACTATTTGCATAGATGCATTGAAGATTGTAGAAGCATGTTGTGGTGTGGAGGATTGCGTTTGAGTCCCAGCTAAGGTGTGACATGTTCATCATACTTCTCTACATCTTTCCTTAGCTAAATTTTGTAATAGGTCTAGACCTATTTCTGTGTATGTTTTGCAATGCTGACCTTGGAGAATGTTCCAATGGTTAATGAATGTAATTCTGACCTTGATGTACATTCCAAGGTTGATGAATTGTATAAAAGCATGTAATAAAGTTGTGAAAAAAAGTGTGTGTGGGTGAATATGAAGAGATAAGTATAAAGGTGTGAAAGAGTGGAGTAGAGAAGTTATATTATGCTTCAATGGAACTAAATCCTAGCATGGAGTAGATGCTACTTAATTAATTCACCCCTTTGGTAGTGAGCCACCTCTTGGTAGTAAGCCATCTCTTGGTGTGTGAGCCACCCTTTGGTAGTGAGCCATTCTTTGCAGTGAACAAATTGGGAAGTGAGCCCTATAGGTAGTGAGCCTGGTATTGTTATAACTCATATTTCTGTGGGCTAAAACCCACCATGGTTTTTCCCTTTTAGGGTTTTCCATGTAAAAAATCTGGTGTCTACTATGTTGGATGTGTGTTTGTGATTAAGTTTATGGTTTCATGGTTAAATCTGATTATAAGCAATTAAGTTGTTGATGGTTTGATGTTGATATGAAGCTAAGTTTTTGTGACAACTGATTCACCCCCCCTCTCAGTTGTCTGGTGTATTTCAACATGTACATAGTAACATGTATCATCCTAGAGGGATGCACCAAAATGTGCAAGCTAATGTCAATCCTAATGCAGGGATGAATTATAATGTGCATCTAGGTGCATACCAGTAGGCTCAATTACAAGGACCTTAGCACAATCAGTATCAGCCTAATTAGAGGCAAAGTCCATTTGCAATAGGTCTAATGAATGTGGATAGATTTAGACAGCTAGACTTCTTTGCAATCTAGGGATATCCAAATAGCATTGATAATAATGTAACAAAATCAATTCCTAAATTTTCTAGTAACAATGTTATATCTGGAGAAGATCGTATAAGATCATTTGAGACTATCATGGATAAATTTGAAATTAAACATGAAGATGTATATATGAAATTATTCATGCAATCACTAGTTGATGATGCAAGGGATTGGTATAGAAATTTGCTAGATGCTTCCATTAGCACATGGGATGAATTTAAAAAGTTGTTCAAGGAACAATATGGTGATCATTTCGATCCCAAATTTTCCTTACATGAGCTAACCAATATTCAAAAGAATTATAATGAGTCTATGGAATATTTCAATTCTAGATTTATGAAGGTTTTTAACAAGATCCCACATCATTTGAAACCTATAGATCCAATATGCTTGGTCTTCTATTTGAAGTCTTTTGATCCTAAAACAAAATATGAGCTCAGAACAAGAAATCCACCAAGTCTTACAAATGAATTCAAAACTTCTTTGAATATTGAAAACAATAGGAGAGCTTCATGGAAGGTTGGTAGAAGGTATGAGTCCAGAATATTGTAGAATCTTAAGGTTCATAAAAATAAATAGATGAAAGAAGAAGACAAGCTGGAAAACATTTGGCATGCTATCAAGGATTTATCATATAAAGTGGCAAGAAATGAAAAAAGGAATACCTTATGATAAATCAAACTATCCCAGAAATGAAAGATCGATGTTGTAGGATATGCCATATAGGACAAACTAGATAGATGGAAGGCCTATGGTTGAAGGCTAAAAGCAAAATTTTAGCAAAGACACACTAGATCCACTGAGTAGACATGGGGCAAACATGGTAGATGATACTCCATGGTGTGTGCCTTGCAATTTTCATCACTCCCTTGATTATTGTGTTGTGGCATAGTCCATCAAAGAAAATGAAAAGTCATATGATCAGGAGAGAGATGTACATAGAATAAATATGTTGGCAGTTAGGCCATATGAGGTAGAAAAAGATTACTCTTCAAAAGAAGATGGATCAGGATATGATGTGAATAATCAGAGGTACAATAGTCACATTGGTCAACAAGACATATTCTTTGATCAGGAGGATAATAGCATAAGAGATACTCAAGTCTACTCTGCAAAGTCACAATCAAACCAAAATTAGTTGAGGAGGCCTTCTAAAAATGAAATGAAGGTACTAACATTTGCTGCTATAGAACAAGCTAGGAGCAACTATAACCTCAGAAATAGGACTGTGAATGTTGATCAAGGTGTGCAAGGAAGTGTGTTCATGAAGAATCCATAGGCTGATAAAAAGATTTCCCCAGAACCACAAAGGGATGGTGAAAACAAAAACATGCAAAAGGCAACTCAAAAGTATGTCCCAAAAGATGTAGCTAAGGTTGATCAAAACAAGATAAGGAGTGAGCCCAGGTAGTAGATAATAGAAGAAAAGAAACTTGCCAAAGTAGAAGTGAGTAAAATAGAACCTCTAACAGGTATGCCCTTTTATAACATAACTCAGGCTTTGTCTCAAGTCAAATTATCAGTCCCATTACTAGAAATGATGAAAATGATGAGTATAGGGATAATGCTATGAAATTGATTTCAAATGTGCCAAATAAGCTTGAGGTTCAGGGCAAGGGTCTCAATGACTCAGAAAAGAATAAGAAATAGGTGAACAATGTCAAAGGAGAAGCTATGAAGACTCGTGAGATTTACTTGGGGACTACTTTGACAAAGAGTCCATCCCAAGTTGATCCCTTTTATGTTACACTACTAATCAACAATAAATTGGTAACAAATTGCATGATAGACTCAGGAGCTGCAATAAATATCATGCCAATGGTAGTTATGAAGGAACTAGGTATGTGGGTGGAATCCACATATGGAAAATGCTATGTGTTGTTAGGGTAAAATCTAGGGTAGAAATCAAAATTGTAGAAAATCAAACCCTAACTAGCACCATGAAGCAAAAACTAGAATGAACATGTAAATGAATAACTCAAATGCAAACCAGATTCAAACTAGTGTTGATTGACCTCCATGGATCTTCTCAATCTCGCATGAGCATGCAAGATTTTGAAGGGTTGATAATGAAGGTGTTGACCTATTTTTTCCTCTGTCCAGAGCCAAATAGTTCACCTTGTATTTTCCTTGAAAATCTTTTAGGAAATGTCCCTACAGGCTTAAATCCTTCAAATAATTATGCTATTCCTTGCCAAAAATCCCAAAAAGTCTCACCTCGAGATTCCTTGCAATAAACCCAGAAAAACCTAGAAATCTTTTAACTTCAAGTATTTTCTATCGCTGGGATTTCTTAGTTTCATGCTTGTATTTCAATATGCATTTTTGAATGTACATTTGCATATACATTCGCCATTGTATGTTTGGAACATACATTCGCAATATGTAAAGGGCTAGATGCAATCAGCAAGCATACAAGGATGAATGTACATTTTGCAATGTATATTGGCAGGACATACAAAGGACTTTCGCCTAAGATACAAAGTTGACATACAAGTGCGAATGTATAGTGGAATGTATATCGCCAACATACAAGTCCAACATGCAAGGCTAATATACAAAGATAATATGCATCAGCTACAGTTGATGTACATTGGCGTAATGAACAAAAGAGAATGTATATTTTGTGTTGTATGTTCCCAACATACAATCAAAACATACAAGGAAAAATGTACAGGGCTGACATACATTCAGTGGGGCCTGCAAAAGTACAAGGTAGAATGTATATTGGGTAGATGCATCGATGGCAAATGTGCAAATGGTGGGGTCCATGATATACAAAGCCATTTGTATATCAGTGAAGTACAAAGAAAAGATGCAAGTCAGATATACAAGGGCAATATATAAAGAGGAAGAGATACAAGGTGGACCCGATAGCAATTCCAATCTGCTCCATAACCATTTGAGGTCCATGCTATGCATGTTACATTTTGTATATTGTGATATACAAGCCTACATACAAAGGGATACATACAAGCTGGACCCAACCCATAAGTTAATTCTGACAAACTCAAGCATCGAGTCCACGGCTTGTATGTATAAGTGCTTTGGATATCGACAACATACAAAGAAATATACAAAGAAGGGTGATACAAGCCGGACTTGACAGGGCAATCAGATACAGCTAATGGTCAT
Source organism: Cunninghamia lanceolata (assembly GCA_027924645.1). Taxonomy (NCBI): domain Eukaryota; kingdom Viridiplantae; phylum Streptophyta; class Pinopsida; order Cupressales; family Cupressaceae; genus Cunninghamia; species Cunninghamia lanceolata. Next base: position 10,175,923 of record BSBN01000419.1, on the reverse strand, counting down.
TTTGGAGTTTACGGCTTGTATGTTTGCAGATACAAAGGAGATACAACTAGTGGGGTCCACCAAGGGACAAGCACTTTGCATGTATCTTCTACTTATATGTTTTCTTGTATGTTTCGATATATAAGGGAAGATACAAAGTTAACATACAATAGGTGGGGCCTGCACATACAAAGGTGATTATATGTATATACAAGTCGCATATACAAAGAAACATACATGGGTACTGATGCAAGTTTTTGTATGTATGTTCTCTTTGTATGTTCGCACATACAAAGGTCATGTACAATGCAAGATACAAGGGTCAGATGCATGTTTGTATGTGCAATTTTTGTATGCATGTTTTGCTTGTATATTTAAATATACAAAACTAAAATACAAAGAGGTGACATACTTTTGAACATACAAGGACATTTCATAGCCCAATATACAAAGCGCTTGGCATATGCAAAAGGAGTTGTAGAAAAGGTTTTAGATGCCGATTTAGGCGGCAAATTCAAGAGATATATACACAGATGCAAAGCGATATATACAGGTGGTTGACCAAAACTTTGATTGCCTGTATCTACTTCATCCTAGAGAATTTTGACATTTTGTAAGAGGCAAAAATGCTTATTTTTACCTCCTCTTTCATTTGGTGAGGTTTTTAGCAAGATTTTCTCATTTTCAAGTTTTGGATCTGGCCTTGCATATTTTGGGTGATTAGACATTTCAGCGACTTTCACAAATGCAAATGCAGATATTTGTCGAAGATAGACATGGAAGCTGCTCACATTCAAGACTCAGAATATCTCCCACCTACCCTAGTTCTAGATCTTTTATGCAATAATTCCTTGCAGTTGGATGTCCCTTTAGGAAAATATTTTCCTGCTACAGCTCCTAGAGCAAATTTTGTAACCAACATAGGGAATTTTTGGAATGCTATATATATGCATTCAAATGTGGTAAATAGGGTTGGAAAATTTTTGAGCATTAAGGCTTTCCTATTTCCAAACAGAGCTTTCTGCTACTATAACTTTGCCTTTCCATTAAATATATGCAAGTTATTTTTGCCTCTTTGGATTAATTTTTAGTTTAGTTTGAATCTGCATATGTTTTCCTGTGAACGTATTATTCCTTTCAATCATCTTGTTGCTCACCTTTACTAGGATCAATTAAATTTGTGTATGTCATACTTGTTGTATTTGGTTATGCTGTGCATTTTCTCAATGCTGTAGGAGTTCTTTTATGTAACTTGGTGGATCACCCTTTACTTGTCAAGTTATTTTATTTCATCTTTCATTCAAAAGCATTCCTTCTCCCTTTTCCTCTGGAGATTTAGTGGTTTTAGGTGATAACCAGTTAAGAAAGCCGGCCTTCTCTGGAGGTCTTATCTTATTTAGCAAAGTCCCACACTTAGAGATCATTCCATGTTACTCCAGATTGCTAAAGTTTCACAACTGTAGCAAAGGGTGTAAATCTGGGTGATAATAACTTTTGGCACACCCAGTGGGACTGAGAGTTAGAAAATAATCAATATACTATCTCCTATTGCTAGTTATGACATGCAACCAATAATTTTTAGACCTGTGAGAGGTTAAAACTTGCATATCTAGCTACTCATACTGAGGAAAGAGAAGCAAATTAGTTCTTCTATTACATTATATGAGAAAAATTCAAACTCAGAGTTCAAGCTCATTTGACTATTTTTAGCTATCACCAACTAGAAGATAGGGGAGAGTTATAGTAAGGACCCCAATTTCCAAAAGGGTACAATCAACTCCTCCAAGTTTCAGGCTGGTTGCACCTGTAGTTCGTATAGCAACTCAAGCAATTCTACCTCTAGCCATTCAAATGGCAAGGAATCAACCATTTGTGGCTTTTGATGGGGGTAGCCCATTGAATTGAACAGTACATGATGTCATACCTATGGCAGCTTTGAAGAGTCTACCTTATTTCATAGGGGAGAATCAAACTACCCCTATTGAGCACATTAGAGACGTAGCTTCTCTATGTGGTGTTCATTATGTGACTCAGGAGAATGTAGCCATCAGGCTGCTGGCTACCTCTTTCAAGGGAAAAACATTGCAATGGTTTAGGAGTTTACCAGTGTAAACTATTACAACTTGGGATGATCTAGGTGACAAGTTAAATAAGCAATTTCAAGATAAATTAGACAACTTGTCACTAGTTGAACAGATGACTACAATAAAGAGAGCTCCCCAGGAGCAAATGATGGATTTCAACTTTAGATTTCAGAATACGTGGGACAGAATTCCTGCCATGGTAAGGCCTCTAGCTGAATATGCTTTTCTATATTTTTTGAAAGCCCTAAATAGTGATATTTCAATGATGATACAATCATTAGGAGGTACTAGTTTACCTGATGCATATGAAATAGCTATTAGGGTAGAGAATAGCTTGATTTAGGCTTGAAAAATAGCACCTAGACCACCAATTACCATCTTCCCCAAGATTCAAGCTTCAATGCCATTACCAATTCCATATTTTGCCCCTTTACCTACTACTACAGCATTACTAAGTACTGCCATTTCTCAAACTCCTTCTTCTAGCTTGTCTCAAGAGTTAAAAGATATTAAAAGTAGCCAACAGAAAATAGAAAATATCCTCCAAACCTTTGGGAATGAGTTAGTAAGCATAAAAAAGAAGCAGTCCCAGAATAGGCAGCCTTATCAACCACAACCTCAAGGGCAAAATCAACCTTATCAAGGGCAAAATCAGCCTTATCAGGCCAACAGGCCTCCATATTAAAGCAATTACTAGGGTACCAGGCAGAACATGAACCAGAGGCCTTTCTAGCCTTATAATCCGGTGCCCATTAATGTTGTTAAGGACCTTGTCCATATTTAGAATAACCTTGTAGCTGAATATGAATGGTGTTTTCCATGCAATCAGCCATACAATCAGGCAGCCTGCTCAAATGGGGTTATAAACTAGGCTTTGATGGTACAAAATATTGTAGTCTCTCATCCAAATACACCTCATGATGGGGTTGTACAATAGCAAGATCAACCTCAAAATGATTCTACCTTCTTAAGTTGGCAAGAAGGTGAATTCTATGGCATAAACAATGATAATACTCTAGTTGTAGCCAATACAAGAGCCAAGAAGAGGGGTTATGATGTAGATCAAGCAGCAAATAAAGAGGAAAGACATGTTGGTGCCTCTACTTCCCATGTTCCACACACTTTATAAAGAAACACTTCAGTAGAAGTAAGGGAAATACCTCATTTGCAGGTAGATATTGTTGCTACAAAGTCACAACAAAAGGTAAATGTCACTCCACCTTTCAATATTATTAAAAATATGAAGAAGATGAATGTGACCATGTCTATGTGGATTCTTTAGCCATCCCAAGCCAAAATGACATATTGCAATCTGCCTTGTCTAATTTAAAAGTGGCCAATAATACAACTGTTGACCCAAATAGGACTGTCCTTACCAATTCATCCTCGGATAACAACAAATAGCTAAACAAAAATGCCAAACCACTTCCATTTTATGTGTCTTTGATAATCAGAGACAAGTTAGTACATAACTACATGGTGGATAGTGGTGCAAGTAGTTTTGTGATGCCAAAACAAATTGCAGACCAATTAGGATTGAAATACCAACCCCTTGAGAAAGGTGTGCTTCAGTTAGATGGCACCGCTGTTAATACTGTGGGTGTGATCAAAGACCTAGGTCTCACTCTGCACACTTGCCCAAATGTTTCCATTTCCCAGGAGGTGTTCATCATAGATCTACCTCCCTACTTTGCCATGTGTTTATCAAGGGAGTTCACAGCCAAAATAGGGATATTTATCCTCGGACTAGTCCCACATGTTTTTCAGGACCAGATATGGCACAAAAGTAACCCTAAAATTCAAATTGCTTTCAAATCATCACATAGAGCCTTGTGTTCCAAGTGTTGTTAATGCAAATTGCATTATTTCTGATAACCCTGAACTTATGGCTGCTGAAGAGCTACAAGCTAAAAGTATACCAGAGGTACTATTAAAGGAGTGGGCCTTAGAAAATGTTGTTGATGATCTTGAGGGACACATCTAAGAAGCTGGTATGGGGGTTTACATATTGCATGAGTCTGAAACAACAATTCCAAGCCTAGTAAAGAGTGTTGAACATCAGATACAGCAGCAGAATGAGGTATGGGAAATGTATTTTGATGGCTCTAGAAATAGAAATGGATCTGGTGGTGGTGCAATGCTTGCGTCTCCACAAGGTGAAAAATATTTTTCTGCTTTCCATTTTGCCTTTTCTTGTACAAATAACACTGCTGAGTATGAGGGCTTGATCTAAGGTTTGCAATGGGCAAGAAAGAGGAAAATTGGTTGTTTATGGTGACAATGAACTCATTGTAAATTAGGTGAGAGGGCTGCATGTTACAAAAAATGATGTTTTGAAATGCTACAAGCATAGGGTATGGGATATGATTGAAGAGTTTGATGCTTTCAATCTAATCTCTATTCCAAGAAATTAGAATTCCCATGCTGATAGGTTAGCTGTAATTGGGGCCCAGTTTGATATCCCCAGTGATATTCAAAGAGAGAAGGTGCAGCCCCATGTAAAAATAGTGAACAGGCCTTCTATCCCTGACAATAATGTTCATTGGCAGGTTTTTGAAAGTGATGAGAAGATCTTGCATTTCCTATTAGAGGAGGATGAGTTTTCTATGATGAATCAAGATAAACTCAAGCAACAATATGAGGATGCTCAAGTTATTTAGTTAAGGACAAAAAAATTGCCCAAAGGATTGGTAACCTTGGAATCCATTTTTGGGACTGATGATCAGTTGAAGAAGAGCAAAACCAGCATGCAGATAAAAGTGGAACATTACGAGGAGTGGAAATTTTCAAGGGTAAGCTTCTCAAAATAGGTAAAATCTATTCCCCTAAAGATAGAAAAGCTTTCATTGCTATGTGTCAAGAGTTTGAAGATGTGTTTGCTTGGGATTATTCAGACCTAAAAGGGTTTGACCATCATATTGCCCAGCATACCATAGAATTAGAACTAGGTACTAAACCTATGAGGTAGAAACAAAGACCTTTAAATCCAAAGCTTGAGCCTCTAATGATTAAAGAACTAACCAAACTAATCAAGGGAAAGATCATTTTCTTGATCAAGCATACTTCTTGGGTCTCTAACCTTGTCCCTATGAGGAAAAAGAATGGAGAGATTAGATTGTGTGTCAACTTTAGAGACCTAAATAGAGCCTCCCTAAAAGACCACTACCCACTACCCTCAATGGAGCAAATTTTGTAAGTAGTGGCTGGTTCTGAAAGATTCTCCTTGCTTGACGGATATTTTGGCTACAATCAAGTGTTAGTTAAGGAGGAAGATCAATTTTAAACTGCTTTCACCACTAATTGGGGCACCATGGCCTACAAGAGAATGCCTTTTGGTCTTTCAAATGCTGGCTCTACTTTTCAGAGAACTATGGATATGGCTTTTAAGGGTTTGCTTTATAAATTGGTGCTTGTATATTTAGATGACACCACAGTTTTTACTAAGAATGCATCTGAGCATTTATCCCACTTAAGGCAGGTATTTGAGAGATGCAAAGAGTTTGGGGTATCGCTCAGTCCCAAGAAATGCATTTTTGTTGTGCACGAGGGCAAGCTGTTAGGGCACATTGTGTCGAAGGAGGGCATTACCATTGATCCTGAAAGAGTAAAGGCTATTTTGGAGTTTCCTTTACCTAGCCATAAGAAGGGACTACAAAGTTTTATTGGTAGAATTAATTTTCTACGAAGATTTATTCCCAATATTATAAATCTATTGAAGTCTTTGACATCTATGTTGAAGAAAAATACAGTTTTTAGTTGGACAAAAGAAGCCAGACTCAGCTTTGAGTCTTTAAAAGAAGCATTGTCAGTTGTGCCAACCTTGGTAAATCTTGACTTCTCAAGGGATTTTATCTTGTATGCTTATGGCAGCCTGGATACAATCTCTGTAATTCTAGCACAGTAGCAGAGCAACAATTTTGAATAGACAATCTCTTTCTTTAGTTAGCAATTGGAGATGTTTGAAGTAGAGGATCCCATGGCTATCAGATATGCTCAACTTATGGAGCTTGAAGAAATCAAAGACAAGGCTATGAAAATTATGGAGTATCATCAGCTTCAGACCAAAAGAAATTTTGATCAGAAGGAAACTCCCAGAATCTTTAGGAAGGGTGATATGGTGCTCAAATGGGATGAGTTGAAAAGCAGACTAGGAAAGTACTCCAAGTTCAACAACATGTCAAGTGGCCCATTTCTCATCACTGAATGCAAGGAGCATAATGCATTTCAGTTATCAAATATGGATGGATAAAATTTGTCTATCCCAGTCAATGGGATACACTTGAAGAAGTGTTTTGAGGTATGAGTGTCTTGTAAATCAGTAGATTAGATTTCTTGTTTCCAATAAGTGTTGATGAACAATAGTTTAGATCCCTTTTGTTTGATTTCCCTAAGTGTTGTCTAGCACAGTTGGAGGGGTTGCCTTCAGCATTTTTGTCTTCGTTTGGTCTTTAAGATGTTTTTCACTGCTAATATCCTGAGTTGCTAAGGTTAGAATTGTTTATCAAAGATATATTTTTAGTTTTGGTATGACTCCATGCCCAATGGCTACTTAATGCCACTGGTCTAATTGTTTAGTAGGCAAACATCCCATAGAGGTCGCCAAATTGTTGACCTATTTTTTCCTCTATTTAGAGCCAAATAGTTCACCTTGTATTTTCCTTGAAAATCTTTTAGGAAATGTCCCTACAGGCTTAAATCCTTCAAATAATTATGCTATGCCTTGCCAAAAATCCAAAAAAATCTCACCTCGAGATTCCTTGCAAAAAACCCAGAAAAACCTAGAAATCTTTTAGCTTCAAGTATTTTCTATCGCTGGGATTTCTTAGGTTCATGCTTGTATTTCAATATGTATTTTTGAATGTACATTTGCATATACATTCGCCATTGTATGTTTGGAACATACATTCATAATATGCAAAGGGCTAGATGCAATCAGCAAGCATACAAGGATGAATGTACATTTTGCAATGTATATTGGCAGGACATACAAAGGACTTTCACCTAAGATACAAAGTTGACATACAAGTGGGAATGTATAGTGGAATGTATATCGCCAACATACAAGTCCAACATGCAAGGCCGATATACAAAGATAATATGCATCGGCTATAGTTGATGTACATCCGCGCAATGAACAAAAGAGAATGTATATTTTGCTTTGTATGTTCCCAGCATACAATCAAAACATACAAGGAAAAATGTACAGGGCCAACATACATTTGGTGGGACCTGCAAAAGTACAAGGAAAAATGTATATCGGGTAGATGCATCAGTGGTGAATGTGCAAATGGTGGGGTCCACAATATACAAAGGCGTTTGTATATCAGCAACATACAAAGAAAAGATGCAAGTCAGATATACAAGGGCAATATACAAAGATGAAGAGATACAAGGCGGACCTGATAGCAATTCCAATCCGCTCCGTAACCATTTGAGGTCCACGTTATGCATGTTGCATTTTGTATATTGCAATATACAAGCCTACATACAAAAGGATACATACAAGCTGGACCTGACCCAGAAGTTAATTCTGACAAATTCAAGCGTCAAGTCCATGGATTGTATGTATAAGTGCTTTGTATATTGGTGACATATAAAGAAATATGCAAAGAAGGGTGATACAAGCTAGACCTGATAGGGCAATCAGATATAGCTAATGGTCATTTTGGAGTCCATGGCTTGTATGTTTGTAGATACAAAGGAGATACAACTGGTGGGGTTCGCCAAGGCACAAGCGCTTTGCATGTATCTTTTACTTATATGTTTGCTTGTATGTTTCTATATACAAGGCAAGATACAAAGTTAACATACAATAGGTGGGGCTTGCACATACAAAGGCGATTGTATGTATATACAAGTCATAGATACAAAGAAACTGGTGCAGGAGCACCCCTTCAACAAGATAAATATGCACAAGAGGGGGAAGAATAAGGCTTTAATATGTTTTAGATATTTCATGTTAATGTGTAGCATTTTTATGTCTTTGTCAAATGCAGCATTTTGTGTTGACATTTCATGTTTCAATATCTCTCTTCCCGAGGCTAGTATTTAGCATCATGGATAACAACAGACAGTTGGGTTATGTGCAGGATAAAATCTAATGTGTTGTATTATCTGATGTTTTGTTGTCTTATGCAAAATAGGTGCCATGTGATTAATTAGGGCTTTTTTTTATAATCTTGGTTTATGCAACATCTCAAAAATAGAGGAGAGAAGAATCGGTAACAAAACAAGGAAGGTGGTCAAGGAAAGTTAGTCTTGGACCTTCATAATTATCAAATAATTGAATCTCTGCAATCAGCCTGTGTTTGATAAAGTTGGAATGAAGAAATAGAAATTCAGTGAATTGTGTCCTACCAATTCTAGATTTTGTGTAAATTCCCTATATAGCAAGTCATTTTGTATATTATTTGTATAAAATTGGTTTGCATTTAATTTAGTTCTCATGTGGTCGAGATGTATGATTAAATCCATTCCACTGGTGGATTTCTATGAAATTAGTGGAATGGATTGTGTATATTAGTTTTCTGTATGTTTTCCTTCTTGTTCAATGGGCATGGCAGAATAGGAATCATGGAATCTGTTATAGAGGAAGTTATTGGCGAAAAATGCGAATATACATTTTATGTATATCTGTGAATTGTATATCAGGGACGGTCTATGAATATATCGCATTTGCATTCGAGCAACCTCCCGTGTATATGGTGTGAAGAATGGTCTATATAAAAGTCTTTTTGGGTTAAGTTTATGATTGATAGTCAAATATACAAATAGTGTGTATATCGCTAATGTACCTGAGTATATTCTATGTGTATCTTACAACTGCATGTAAAGGTCCGTTGTCTGTGTATATCACCAAAGCATATTCTGTGTGAATTCTTGTGTCTGTCGAAAGTGTCTGAGGAGATACATTTTTTGTGTATACGTTCATTGTATGTCATAGATAGTTTGTGAGTATATCGCTATTGTATACAAGTGTCAGTTTGTGTGTATACTGCAATTGTATATCACAGATTGTATATTGGAATGTACATTGTTAATGTGCATTTCGTGAGGTGCAAGTGGTGACCGGTTGTACCAGTCAAAGTGGGTGAAGATACAATGGGTTACCAGCAATAGAATGTTAGATAGTGTATATACAAGCCGAAGTCATCGGTGTGAGAAGAGTCATCGGGTGGACAAAACTATGTGGACCCGACAGTATGTGTTCATGCCGATCGGGGTGACAACGGAAAGTGTCACCGATGAATAGTTGATTGGTGTAATGGCAGTGTATTAGTCAGAGTCTGGAAGTGGCTATCGATAGGGTCGTGTGTTGCCAATGAGGAGTTTGGAGAGACAAGAAGTTTTGGAGTAACATTTCAAAGGGAGGCCGATGATATAATGTTTGACCGATGCATAGGAAAGTATTGGTGTGAAGGAAACCATCGGGGAGATAGTAGATAGTGAGGCTGACAAGGCAAGTCAGGCTGATAAGGAAAGAGTGCAAGAGTTTTGGTGAGACATTTGAGATCACTTGCTGGTATTGTAGAAAGTAACATTGAGTCTATATTTCCACTGTGTGACACTTTGCATCATAGTGGTATCAGAGCAAAGGAGTATCCTTTGGGTAGAAGAAGAAGACAAGATGTCAGACGACGAGGGGTCTCAAGAGTACCCATCAAAGATGACCAACTCTGAGTTGGTGGCCTTAGTGAGAAAGAAAATGGCAGAGAGCAGAACAACTCGGGCTCAGAATCAGGCTTTGAAAGAAGAGGTAGAGAAGTTGAGGGACAGAGTAGAGAAAGGGGAAGAAGATTCTGGTAAGAAAGAAGACAAGGATGAAGAGGAGATCCCTAAGCAAGAAGAGATAGAGGTTCTTGCAGATCAGAGACCCTTACTTAATGCCCTCAAGTCCATGGAGAGAAGGACCATGGATAAGAAAATAGACCTGCCAGTATTTGCAGGAAAAATGGAACCTAATTCAGTGATGGAGTGGACAGACTCCTTGAATAACTTCTTTGAGACCAAGGAAATACCAGACCACCAAAGGGTGAAGATGGCTCAATCCAAAATGAAAGGGGCTGCACTAACTTGGTGGAATTTCATCCAAGATGACAGGGTGAAAGAAGGAAAGAATAGAGTTGCAACATGGAAGAAGATGATGGCTTTAGTGAAGGAGGCCTATGTTCCATTGGATTACAACATCCAATTACATAAGAGGAAACAAAACTTGAAGTAGAAAGAGTTAGATGTCAGCTCATACACAGAAGAGTTCATGAAACTATGTGTCAAAACAAAGGTAAAGGAGAATGAAGAAGAGAAGGTGGCAAGGTACCTCAATGGATTGAGGTTTACTATCCAAGAAGACATAAATCTACATAACCCAGAGACAGTCCAGAAGTGCTATCAATTGGTAGTCAAGGTGGGAGAGAAATTCAAGAGAAGATAATAATAGAACAGTAGAGGAAAAGGGAGACATCAAAGGAGAGGAAGAAGTCCTTTCAGAGGCAGAGGAAATGGATTTGGATTCCAAGGTGAATCAAACCAAGAGAGCAACAAAGGAGACAACAGTCAAACCCAAGGGGGAAGTTACAATCAAAGAGGAAACTTTAGGGGTAGAAGACCATAATTCAAAGGTAGATCTCAAAGTAGAGGAGCTATCAGGTGTTACAATTGCAATCAACAAGGCCATATAGCTAGAAGATGTCCAAGAAAGGCAACAAGTTCAATGGGAGAAAGAAATATAAATCTGATCCAAGAATCTAATTGTTAAAGTGTGGCAAGCTCCATCACTTTTCAAAGTGTGACTGCTCCTGATAGTTATGGATACCCTAAGAAAGGAGAATCTTTGATGATGAGGATAGCAATGACCACCATGAAGGTGCCTGACAAAGAACCCCACAAAGGAAGTCACTCTTCAGAACTACTTGCAAGGCAGGAGGAAAGGTATGTAAAGTTCTGATTGACTCTGGATCCACTAAAAATTTTGTGTCATTTGAAATGGTAGAAAAGCTTAAGCTTAGAAGACTGCCATATCCTTTCCCATACAAGATCTTGTAGCTCACCCAAGGTCAACAAACAATTGTGGAGTAACAAGCTTGGGTGGAGTTTCAAATTGGACCATACAAGGATAGGTTATTGTTTGACATTGCCAAGATGGATGCTTGTCATCTCCTATTTGGAAGACCATGGCAGTATGACTTAAAAGCACACCATGATGGAGTGAGAAACACATATTCAATCACCAAGGATGGTAAGGTGATAGAGTTACTACCATTGATGGAGAATGAGGTAGAACCAAAAGGGAAAGAAGTCAAGGTGATGATGGTAGAAGGCAAACATTTCATGAAAGAGATAGTAGAAGAAGGAGCAGTGGCATATGCTATAATTCCATGCCTAAAAGTGAATAGGGAGCAGTAGCAAGAAGTCAAGGGGGAGAAGAGGTAAAAGTTCATAGATCTGGCTGTCCAAGAGCTATTGGATAGACATAAAGGCATCATCTTTGATGGAATGTCAAGGTCCCTACTACCTATGAGGGACATCAACCATTGTATAAATCTAATCCTAGGATCTACACTTCCAAACAAAGTAGCATACATGCTTACCCTAGAACAGAATACAGAGGTAGCAAGGCAGATTGAGGAATTGTTGGAGACATGCCTAATTGGCAAGAGCTTAAGTCCCTGTACAATACCAGCTATACTAGCACCAAAGAAGGAAGGCACTTGGAGACTTTGTATTAATTCAAGGGCTATCAACAAAATAACAATCAGGTATAGGTTCCCAATCCCTAGGATAGAAGATTTGCTTGATTTCTTGGGGGGTGCTAAATATTTCTAAAAAATAGATTTAAAGAGTGGATATCATTAGATTAGGATTAGGCCAGGAGATGAATGGAAAACTGCATTTAAGACTAATGAGGGGTTATATGAGTGGAAGGTTATGCCTTTTGGTTTGTCCAATGCCCCTAGTACCTTTATGAGGTTGATGAATGAGGTCTTGAGGGAATTAATGGGAAAATTTGTCATAGTATATCTAGATGACATCCTGATTTTCAGTAATGCAAGGGAAGAGCACCTCAACCATATAGACTTGGTCCTCAAAAAGTTACATGGAGAGCAGCTGATGATCAACTTAGGTAAGTGTTTATTCATGCAGGAAGAGATCATCTACTTGGGATTTGTTATCTCACATAACAAACTAAAAATGGATCAAGAGAAGGTAAGTGCCATATTGTCTTGGCCAACCCCCAAAACCTTGAATGATGTTAGAAGTTTCCATGGGTTAGAAACCTTTTATAGGAAGTTTATAAAGGGGTTTAGTCATGTTTGTGCACCCATGCTTGACACCATAAAAGGAGGACAAAAGTGCAAATTCACTTGGACAAAGGAGGCAGATGATTCATTTGAAACATTGAAGAAGAAGGTGGCAGAGCAGCCAGTCCTTACACTTCCTAACTTCAATAAGATTTTCTAGGTAGAATGTGATGCAAGTCACATGGCAATTGGAGCAGTACTGAGTCAAGAAGGTAGGCCTATTGCATTTTTTAGTGAAAAAATAAATGATGCAAAGAAGAAATACTCATCATATGATTTGGAGATGTATGCTCTAGTACAGTCACTCAAAAAGTGGAGGCATTACTTGATACCAAAAGAATTCATAGTGTTCACAGATAATCAGGCCCTTAGTTTTATAAACAGTCAAGAGAAGCTAAACCATAGGCATATGAAGTGGGTGGAGACTTTGCAAGCTTTCACCTTCACACTCAAGCATAAGGGGTCAAGAATAATGTAGCAAATGCTTTGAGCAGGAGGGCTCTAACCATCAATTAGATCCAACTGGAGAGTGTTGGCATTGACTCTTTGAAGGCCATGTATGATGCTGATGAAGATTTTGGAGAAATATACCAAGTATGTACTTCCTTTGGTGATAAATATCATGCTGAGTTCTCTAAATTTCTGAACCAAGATGGATTACTTTTCAAAGGTAGACAATTGTGTATTCCACCATGTTCTATGAGACTGAATATCATTAGGAAGAAACATTGTGGGGCCATGGTAGGAAATTTTGGTCTAGATAAGACTCTTGATCTTGTGAGGAGGCATTAATATTGGCCCAAGTTACAATTAGATGTGAGAAAATTTGTGGAGGCATGTGTGATATGTCAGAAGGCAAAAGGGAGATCCACTAATGTAGGTTTGTATCAGCCACTACCCATTCCTTCTAGGTCGTGGGAGACAATAAGCATGGACTTTGTATTGGGTTTGCCTAGGACAAGGAAGGGATATGATAGTGTTTTTGTTGTATTAGATAGATTTAGTAAAATGACACACTTTTTTCCACGCAAAACCACTTTTGATGCCTCATATGTTGCAGATCTATTTTTAAAAGAGATAGAAAGGATGCATGGATTGCCATTGAGCATATTCTCCGATAGAGATGTGAAATTTATTGGCCATTTTTGGAGGACTCTTTGGAAGAAGCTTGGTACCAACTTGTCCTTCTCATCAGCCTACCATCCTCAAACAGATGGGCAGACTGAAGTTGTTAACCATTCATTGGGAAATCTATTAAGGTGTTTGAGAAAACAGCATGGAGAGAAGTGGGATAACATCCTACCAAAAGTAGAATTTTCCTATAATGACACTGTCAATAGAAGTACAGGGACATCACCTTTTCAGGTGGTATATGGTATTCATCCAAGAGGTATTTTGGAGTTGTGAGATCTACCTATAGGAGAGCCTAGTAGTGCAGATGGAGAAGCTTTTGCATCAGCCATTAAGGAGGTGCATGATCAAGTCAAGAACCAGCTTCAACAAACTACATTGAAGTACAAAACATATGCTGATAATAAAAAGAGACATGTACAGTTTGATGTTGAAAATTTGGTGTGGGTTAATCTGAAGAAGGAGATGCTCCCAAAAGGTAAATATACCAAGCTAATGTAGAGGAAGATTGGACCATGTTAGATCTTGAAGAAATGTGGGTAGACTACTTATGAGATCCAACTTCCTCCTGATCTTGGATTGTCACCCATTTTCAATGTATGTGATTTGACTCCATACAAGCCAAATATAGATGTAGAATAGGAACCATTGCAGGATGTAGCAAATGATGATATTCCTAAGCATGATCCACCAAAATTGAAAAAGATATTAGACTCAAGAGTGACAAAGAATACAAGGGACAAAGAGTACATGGAGTACTTGGTATCTTGGCACGGGAAACCTGTTTCAAAGACAATTTGGATGACTGAAGATCAGATTACATAATATAGTGCAAAGTTTCAAACCCTGATCTCAAGTGGGCTTGAGATCTCTTCTCCCAGGGAGTATGGTGCAGGAGCACCCCTTCAACAAGATAAATATGCACAAGAGGGAAGAATAAGGCTTTAATATGTTTTAGATATTTCATGTTAACATGTAGCAGTTTTATGTCATTGTCAAATGTAGCATTTTGTGTTGACATTTCATGTTTCAATATCTCTCTTCCCGAGGCTAGTATTTAGCATCATGGATAATAGCAAACAGTTGGGTTACGTGCAGGATTAAATCTAATGTGTCGTATTATCTGATATTTTGCTATCTTATGTAAAATAGGTGCCGTGTGATTAATTAGGGCTTTTTGTTATAATCTTGGTTTATGCAACATCCCAAAAATAGAGGAGAGGAGTCAGTAACAAAACATGGAATGTGGTCGAGAAAAGTTAGTCTTGGAGCTTTAGAATTATCAAATAATTGAATCTCTGCACTCAGCCTATGTTTGATAAAGTTGGAATGAAGAAATAGAAATTCAGTGAATTGTGTCCTACCAATTCTGGATTTTGTGTAAATTCCCTGTATAGCAGGTTGTTTTGTATATTATTTGTATAGAATTGGTTTGCATTTAACTTAGTTCTCCTGTGGTTGAGTGTACGATTAAATCCATTCCACTGGTGGATTTCTGTGAATTCAGTGGAATGGATTGTGTATATTAGTTTTCTATATGTTTTCCTTTTTGTTCAATGGGTATGACAGAATAGGAATCACAGAATCCGTTATAGAGGAAGTTATTGGCGGGCAATGCAAATATACATTTTATGTATATCTTTCAATTGTATGTAGGGGACGGTCTGTGAATATATCACATTTGCATGTGAGCAACCTCCTGTGTATACGCTATGAAGAATGGTCTGTATAAAAGTCTTTTCAGGTCAAGTTTATGATTCTTAGTCGAATATACAAATAGTGTGTATATTGCTAATGTACCTGAGCATATTCTGTGTGTATCCTGCAACTGCATGTAAAGGTCTATCATTTGTGTATATAGCCAAAGCATATTCTGTGTGAATTCTTGTGTTTGTCGAAAGTGTCTGAGGAGATACATTTTATGTGACAGTTTGTGAGTATATCGTTATTGTATGCAAGTGTCAGTTTGTGTCTATACTGCAATTGTATATCATAGATTTTATATTGGAATGTACTTTGTTAATGTGCATTTTGTGAGGTACAAGTGGTGACCGGTTGTAGTGGTCAAAGTGGGTGAAGATACAATGGGTTACCGACAATAGAAGGTTAGATAGTGTATATACAAGCCGAAGTCATCGGTGTGAGAAGAGTCATCGGGTGGACAAAACTATGTGGAGCTGACAGTATGTGGTCATGCCGATCAGGGTGACAATGGAAAGTGTCATTGATGAATAGTTGATTGGTGTAATGGTAGTTTATTGGTTAGAGTCTATAAACGACAGCCGATAGGGTCGTGTGTTGATGGTGAGGAGTTTGGAGAGACAAGATGTTTCAGAGTAACATTTCAAAGGAAGGCCGATGATATAATATTTGGACGATGCATATGAAAGTATCAATGTGAAGGAAACCATTGGGGAGATAGTAGATAGTGAGGCCGATAAGGCAAGTCAGGCCGACAAGGAAAGAGTGCAAGAGTTTTAGTGAGACATTTGAGATCTCTTGCCAGTATTGTAGAAAGTAACATTGAGTCTATATTTCCGCTGTGTGTCACTCTGCATTAGAAAAATACGCAGGTGCTGATGCAAGTTTTTTGTATGTATGTTCTCTTTGTATGTTCACACATACAAAGGTCATGTACAATGTGAGATACAAGGGTCAGATGCATGTTTGTATGTGCAAGTTTTGTATGCATGTTTCACTTGTATATTTAAATATACAAATCCGAATACAAAGAGGTGACATACTTTTGAACATACAAGGACATTTCATAGCCTAATATACAAAGCACTTAGCATATGCAAAAGGAGTTGTAGAGAAGGTTTTAGATGCCAATTTAGGCAGCAAATTCAAGCGATATATACACATATGCAAAGCGATATATACAGGTGATTGACCAAAACTTTGACCACCTATATCTCCTTCATCTTGGCAAATTTTGAGATGTTGTAAGAGGAAATTTTTTGACTCCTCTTTCATTTGGTGGGGTTTCTAGTAGGATTTTCTCACTTTCAAGTTTTTGATCTAGCCTTGTATGTTTTGGGTGATTGGACGTTTTAGTGACTTTCATAGATGCAAATGCAGATATTTGCCAAAGATAGACATGGAAGCTGCTTGCATTCAGGACTCAGAATATCTCCCACCTACCCCAGTTCCAGATCTTTTGTGCTATAACTCCTTGCAGTTGGATGTCCCTTCAAGTAGATTTTTTCCTGCTGCAGCTACTAGAGCAAATTTTGTAACTGACTTAGGGCATTTTTGGAATGCTATATATATGCATTCGAATGTGGTAAATAGGGTTGGAAAATTTTTTAGCATTGAGGCTTTTCTGTTTCCAAACAAAGCTTTCTGCTACTGTAACTTTGCCTTTCCATTAAATATATGCAAGTTATTTTTGCGTCTTTGGATTGAGTTTTAGTTTAGTGTGAATCTGCATATGTTTGTCTGTGAACGTATTGTTCCTTTCAATCGTCTTGTTGCTCACCTTTACTAGGATCAGTTAAATTTGTGTATGTCATACTTGTTGTATTTGGTTATGCTGTGCATTTTCTCAGTGTTGTAGGAGTTCTTTTATGTAATTTGGTGGACCATCCTTTACTTTTCAAGTTATTTCATTTCATCCTTTCATTCAAAAGTATTCCTTCTCCCTTTTCCTATAGATATTTAGTGGTTTTAGGTGATAACCAGTTAAGGAAGCTGGCCTTCTCTGAAGGTCTGATCTCATTTAGCAAAGTCCCACACTTAGAGATCATTCCCATGTTACTCTAGATTACTGAAGTTTCATAGTTACAGCACAGGGTGCAAATCTAGGTGATAATAGAAGGATTGTTGGTTGCTCACGATTTCAACAGCATAACAGTATATTAGAGCTTGATTGTATGAAAATGACTTGTTAGAGGCTACCTTTATAGAAAAGTCCTGATTCAAGTGGATGGATAGGATTGTAAGTTATGTTGAGTGATATGAACGGTTGAGATCAATTAGGGTTGATTAGGGTTTTCCACTTCAAGAGGGATTGTAGTCATGTGACAAGTGTGCAATGGAGGATAAAGAGGAACTAATTTAAATAGAAGATTATTTAAATTAGCTTGACATGTGAAGAGGTTAAGTGGAAGATGTATCATGTAACACTTGTTTGATTGTGTTGAAAGGTGAGGCATTTAATTCAAATGTTTAATTTGAATTATGTGAGACATGTGAGAAGGGGGAATTAATTAAACAAATGGATTTATTTAATTAATTGGAATGTGATTAAGTTGGCTAAGACTAGGACCAAGGGTAAAACATTACAAGGCCATGTTTACTAGGGGATGGTCAAGACATGGACAAATTTTAGTGTCTACATTTTGACCCTCTTCGAGATGATGTTCGAGATGATACGATTTATGTCGAGTGACATCATTTCAAAGAAGGTAAGGTATGGATAGAGGAAAAGGATAGGGTGATGATGCCCCCTTGAGAGGATAGGCAGGTTGGACAGACATGGGTAGGCTCTTGAAATGAAAGGGTTTGGTCAAGGACAAAAGATGGCAGAATGGATAGAAGAAAGGGAAGGATGCATTATACTGCAATGTAGGTGAGCAACCATGGTGCTTGATATAGCACTAGATGTTATGAACCAAGGTATAAGGACCATGGTGATAATGTGTCTCGTGCCCTAGCATAATACAACATTGTCTAGATACAAAATATGAATATTAGCTGGGAATGATTTGGATGTGATACAAATGCAAGATAAAATGATAACACAAAAGAAAGCATGCACAAATGATTCAAAAACAAACAAGGTATTGCCTCTGTCAAGTTGTAAACCAATGATTAATGATTATGATATTGTCTAGTTTCAGGAAATGAAGCATGTCGTCTAAGATGTCTAGTCTGGTTTTAGCAATGCAACATCTTGTCTAAGACAATTGATTGATTGATTGACACTAGTGTTGTTGGTCATATAGGAAACACTAGGATTTGATTGATGATTGATTGATTTGGTTCATGTCAAGATTAGGATCAAGACTATTTATGCAATTGGATAATTTGATAAGATTGACTAATTTTATTTCTATTGATTGATGATGACTTGCATTTGAGTTATTTCTTGAATGATTTGGTTGAAGTGAATTGACTGGATTGATATGAGTGAATATGATTGGGTTGATTGATGAATGGGTTGGAAGAATTGATTTGATTGGAGTAAATTGATTTGAAGGATGGATGATGACGATTGATTGAAGATTAGAAGAAAGATGAAAGATGGAAGAGGTCTATCGCATGTGCTTGAATTTGGGTACTTCCTTTATATCCCAAATTGCCTACATGCCCTGTATCCATAGGATCAAGGCACTTAATGATAGAGGTGATATGTATTTCTAATAATGTTTTATTGATGGGATGATATGGATTGGATTGTTGTGATAGAAGGAATGTGTAGGATGTCGTACTGATGTGTTTGCTATAGGGATGACTAGGAGGGTCTAACTCCCTTTTCTCTTCATTTTGCAACTGTGTCTCTACAAGACTTGTGAAGTGTGGGATGCCATGGAGATGTCAATGCAAGGTGATGAGGCCCAGGCTATGATAGAAGTTAATGGATATTAGTCTTCAAAAAATCTATCTCCAAGAGGGTACTCTCGTCTACTAATGACCTTTCAAAGAATAAAGTGGTTTTATCGAGACCTTGAGATGTGAGAGAAATGATTGATTAAAGTGAACCCATGAGTTTTCGAATTCACTTGGAAGGATGGACTTAAACTAGCCTTGGAGTATTAAGCCCAAGTTATGATTGATTTGAAAAAGATGTCAAGGTTTCTTGGTCTAGATTTGTACTTATCATACAGCTAACCTTCAACAATTTCTCCCTATGTTTCAACCTTAGGAAGACTAATGTTTAGGGTCCTCTTATATATGTCAAAGGCCAAATGAGACTGAATGTGTAGTGGAATGAAATTGATTATGTAGTGGGTGAAATTAAGTATACTCTAACATAGCTGCAATCAGATTTGATAGGGAGAGTAGATAGTCCAAGGTTTCCCTACGGTGGTGTATTGTGATTGAGATGAAATTGATTGGATCAGAATGAATGGTTAGGATGTGATTAGAATGTGATCAATTGGATTAGGATGATGATGTGTAGTGATGAGATGAAGAAGAGTTGGATGGATTGGGATGATGACTAGGATGATTGGGAGAATAATTAGGAAGAAGTTGATTGGATTATGAATGAGGATGTGTAATGATTTGGAATGATGACTAGGATGGATTAGGATGAAGATGATGTTGTGTTGTGACAAGATTTAAAGATGATTTGATGGTTTGATTGAACTGGAGAAGTGATTTTATTGTTTAGATTTTTATTGAATATTTGATTTTTTGTAGTTTTGATGATATTTGGATGTTTTTGGGATTTTGAGACTATTTGAATGTTTTTGGATTTTTGACATGTTTTGATTTTTTTTTGTGTTTTTGGAATGTTGTGATTTTTTTGGATTTTGGAAATTTTTTGGTTTTCTTTTGGATTTTGGAAATGTTTGAGATGGCATTAGATGATGATGGGGATAGCCTTCACACTAGATATCAATGACAAGGGGAAACCAAGTCTAGGTGTAAGGGTGGAAGGTAGGATAAAGTGATAGGCAATAATGGATGGATGGAAGGATGTATGCATAAGAGAGCAAAAATGTGATCTCCAAAGGATATGTCGCATAGAAATAACATGCCCCATTCTAGGTGTAATGCTTAAGATTGGTAATGACAAGGTTTATGACAAGGGATGGTGATAGGATTGGTTTAAAAGGGATAAGGTATGTTAAAAGACATCCAAAACATTTGTCAACATTGTGCTCCAAATCTTTATCAAGATCAAAAGAGGAAGGGAGGATGAATGGATTCGATAGGTTAAGTATATCTATGTAATGGATAGGATGCTATGGAAATGGTATGATATGATAGGATGGAAAATGATAGGTTGAAAGTGCTATGTTGGATGAGACAAGGTGCCCCCAAGTGTAGGTGACATAGAAGATCAACTTACACATGATGCATGTTTGCCAGGTTTTCATCATGGTACTTATCCAAGGCCACTGTTTATCAGGTTTTCACCATTGGATGAAGGGATTTCTCTTTACTTTTTTGACTTTTTTGTTATTTTTGACTTTTTGCTTGGGATAGGTGGAAATGAAAAGGAGGGACTGAGTGCCTAGTTCCATCAAAGGTGATAATGTCCCATTAGAGAGTGATGTCATCACAAGGACCATGTCAAATGTGCTCATTGATGTTGGTAGAGAGATGGCATGAAAGTGAGATGGGTAAGGTAGATAGTGGATTATGGATGAAAGATAGTGGATCATGATGTGGATTATGACATGGATTAGGTAGAGGATGATAGTGGATTATGTAGGACTTATGCAAGGAAGAAGGATGAAATGTTTATGCAAAAGCATGGACCATAGGGATGCGATGGGTAAGATATGTAGGATAATGGTTGAATGATGGGGTGATGAAGGTGTGAAAAGGAATCATGAACAATGGTTGCACATACTATGATAAACACTGAAGCATTTGATTAGATGGTGGTGTAGGAAGCAATAGGGATTTTTGCTTAGTGGATGGGTGATGTAAGATTTTAGGGACCCACATAGGCTTAGTATTTTTATGATTTTTGCTTTTGATGTAGGATTTGCATATGGAATGGAATTTTTTGATGGAAAAGGATGATTAGGAATTTTGCAAGGTGGATGCCTCATTTGATTTGATTCCTTTTTGCTTAGGGACACATATAATTTTGCTTTTGTACTTTTGTTGTGAAGGTATGGGCTTGGATGGACTTTGGCATGTACCTTTCTTTGAATTTTTGAATTTGTTCACTAAGGCATTAGGACCCTTAGGATTTTTAACATTATGAAAGGAGGCATCCAAATGTTTGTTTTTGAATCCCATGTGGTGGGTGGAATGAGTGGAAGCTTTATGTTTACAAGATGTGTGCATTTGTGGGTCATGATTAGGAATGTGAAGAAATTTATGGATGATAGGGATGTTAGGTGTTGGAAGCAATGGTGGTAAAGCGGATGGAGGGAAATTAGGGGTTGGAACTAGCAGAAGTAAATTGGATGGTAGAAGGTGTATGGTTACATGCTTTTGACGCTTGTAGGATGTGAGACATGGAATGGTGACATATGTTTTGGGAATATGATGAAAGGTGGTGGACTTAGGATGAGTGGAGGAATTACCAAAATCTTGGCCTTGTTTACCTTAGGGTGTGTATCTAAGGCCATATGAGCATGGGAGAACATTGACATGGATTGGCTCTAAAATATCTTTTTCTTGAAGGCCTAGGCCTTTGCCTTGATAATTCATGTTTTCGAGCATACGATTGACAATGGGACTAGGTGTAGTGTGGGAACTAGACATGAGTTCCTTATTGGATGGAGAAGGAAAAGTGTTGGACAAAGGTTTTTTTGTTCCTAACTGTTGATGATTTTGTTACTCACAAACAAACATGAAATAAAAGTTACACAACAACCTTTATTTATCTTGAAAGATACAATAAATTGAAAGAATTCATGATCCCAAGTCTCTTTTGATTAGTTCATAATCTACTGATGTTACTCAGTGGTTGATGTGTCTTGTTATTAATCATTCAAGGGCCTTATGTACTTCGATTTGTCCTACAAAGTTCCTTAATGTTCCTCCAAATATCCTATTCTTTTTACCTGCTTTGCATAAATCTTCAACAATTCTACCTCTACACTATGAATTTACTCAAATAATGTGCCTACAGGTTGATATTTTCTTGATTTCTACCATTATTTGTAATTCTTTTCATGATATTTTCAACACTACATGCATTTAGCTCAAATATGCTAATGATATTCAATTATCTATAGGATGTCATCATATTTCTCTATTCTACTTATTATTTATCATGATTTGTAGTTATGGAAGTGATTTAATGAAATTAAGAAAAAGAAATGACAAAGATAGGATTTAAAGAATGAGATTCCCAAAATTACTTGACTGAGATCACCAATCCACATACATGTTCTGATACAATGAAGAGAAGAAAACTATAATCATACTTCACCAGGACATTCCACAAATCCACATGATCTAGTACAAATCTTCAAAGGAAAAGTTGACAACAACATGCAATAAAATGAAAGCACTTCTATTGAAGACAACATTCACCATTACATATCTAGAAATCAACTTGAAGATTATGTAGAGTTTACAATCAAGATGTAATCTGAAGCTTCATCTCCATTCAGTATGCTTTAGAACAAGTACATTTACAATGAACTGAAGAAAGAACCTTGAAATTTCAACAATTTAGTCCTCATTAGTCTTGGTAATCTAATCTCCTACATTCAATTGGCTCGGTCTAATTTAAAATGATTGACCTCTATATATTTATGTCTATCTCCCCCCTTTTTTAATGACAAAACATGGCCCTTTTATAGGACAAAGTCTAGAAAATGGTCACAATGATCCAAGGATTAGGATCCTCCTAGAACAATCATCGGCTTAGATGAACAACACGTGCTTGCCAGTTGGCAATCACATAGCTGGCAGAGAATATTCTAGCATCTTTGGACTTGATTTTCTCTCCAGCCGGCAAACAATGGACTTGATAATATCTTCCTCAATTTAGGTTCATGTTGCCTCTCTATTCCTCTTTAGGACTTTCTCTTCTTTATTATCTCCATAGTTAGCAAGACAACCACCATCAGAGCAACTCACTCAAGTCTCCCCATGGCCAAACTCACCCCGATGACAGCTTTACTTTATCTTTGGTATGACCCTCCTTGTCGGCCCAATCTTTTTCCTTTTTGCGAATGGCCGATGAAACTTCACTTTATCCTCCCTTAACCGCTGACGGCATCCGCATCAATAAACTTGTGTACCTACCAACAGACGCAAGTTAATTAAATGGACTAAAGTCACTTTTTAGTCTTGAACCTAACCATTGTCATAAACATACAAGCATGCAAATATACAAATAATTTTCTATATTTAATTTCCCTTTGACATCCGATTTGTATATCCAACTTGCATCTCAGAAATGTACATCGCAAACATACAAGCACATAAACATACAAGGACTTTTCAGTATTTAATTTTCCATTCACATCCGGTCTTTGTATATTCCTCTGCATATTGGGTCCATCAGTGTAACCCACTTGGTCGGGATGACCGAAAAAACTTCCTCTGACCCCAAACATCTATTCGATGCTCTTTATATCAGATTTTAAACTTTGTGAGTTTCACCTTGCACATACCACAATGTATGCATACCGCAATGTATGTATCGAAACATACAACGACTTTTCATTATTTCATAATTATTTCAGTTCTAGCTAATGCATTCCACCTTGTATGTATCACAATGTATACATCGATACATACATTAACTTAATCCTAATTCACAATCATTTCAGTTCTAGCTATTGTATATAGCTTTGTATGTTGCTGAAACATATACATATACAACGCGTGGAATATACAACCATAAAACCAACTTTAATAATTTTTCGGTTCCGCAACATGCATGTATAAATTGTTGTATATCCGCTTTGTATCTAAGATACATACGAACATAAGATGCATCTGGTGGCTTTAACCAAACATTCATTTCAACTTTTAACTGTGTCGGGTCTACCTTGTATGTACAAATAAAATATTAGCCAAATACATACAAGTAAACAATGTATCCAAACTTGATAACTTTCCTATGCGACCATACAATGACCTGATATACAAAGGACCTTGTATATGCATGACTCGATATACAAACAATTTTTTATATTGGCGACCTTGTATATACAAACGACTTTGTATATACAAACATACAAACCCAGACCACAATGTATTTACCAAAAAACACACATAGCTTGCAAAATATAGGGAATTTTAAAATGATTCAAAAAGCAACCCTCACTCATTTTTGACAAGGAATTCACCCATACTCTGCCCTGGTACTCAATACTATTTTTCTTTATTTTCAACAAAGTTTGTAACTTTCACTCTCTTTTCCCTTTATCACCAAATGAACCCACACACACAAGCAAAAAGACAAAGCCACAATAGGGGTCCTCATTTTGCTAAGGAGTAAAATGGGGCATGTTGTGAACATCACAAAAAATAGAAACCAAACAAAACAATTAGATAAAAACCATTAAAGAAAACTAAATGAAATAATTTCATAATTTCCAACTATGTTTTTCTGCAAATCATTATTTAACTTGAGACTCAATGTATTCAATAAGGTGCATGAATTTTCACATTTAGTTTAAGTGGGTGCACGTGATTAATAATCCTCATCTTGAAAATTAGTTGAACAAACCAGTGACTAATATTAGACTACCTAGTTGATGTCATTCCCTCATAGCCAATAGGATAGAGCCTTACTACCAGTAGGCATCTATAGCCCTAAAAAGTTATCATTACAATTCTCCTAAGTAGAGCCCCACTGCCAAGGAGCGTCTATAGCCTCGGTAGAGTTACTTAGATGGATTAACCTAGATTTTTAGTAAAATCCATATTTATTATTTTATTTATTTTATATTTTGAATGAGATAGAAACATCATAAGAGATTGCAGTTGTAACTTTATGATGCAAGGAATGGTCACTTGCTAAAATTAAGCTGAGAATTGTAATGGTAGCAAGGGTGACCTCTAATTTTTCACCTAATATCTACACTCATAGGTTCCACAAACCCAAGGATTTTAGGTGTGTCATCATGAGAAACTTCTCTTGAATACTCAACCCACAGTTATTGAATACAAAATTTCACAAGTCAACTAACTTTCTACATTCATGACAATCACAACAAATTATGCATAAATTTCAGATAATTAACCTAATTATTCTGAATTTTCCATTGTTTTCAATGGTTGTTAGTATGTTCATTCATACTCTAAATCAAAATAAATATCCCAACACACACAAACAACAAAGCAAAGAAAACAAACAGACTGTACAAACAACTAACCTACAAAAGGAAACAACACAAAGCAAGACAAGAAACAAAGAAAAGAAACATAACAACTACTCTACCAAACTATATACAAACCCTACAAGGCAAATAAAACCCAGGAAAAGACCCAAAAACACTTGTATTTCCATACATCCTTAGATTGTGTAGGCACATCAGAGCACTAGTTATGGTTTTGATCCTAGCAAATTCATCTTTGTTTTCTGAAAAATATTCTTGTATTCTAAATTCACTGTGTTTAATAGAATAACCTCTGATTATCAACAAATAAGGAAGCTCATCATGTTCATGACTTATCCATATGCATGTCTTATCTCCCAAATTTCCATAATCAAAATAATAATCAACATCATTCACCGTGGAAAGGAAAGATACAACCTATTGTATCTCTAGTTCTACAAGACATGTTGGTTCATTAGCAGCTAGTCCTCCATTTGACTTTGCACTTTTGTTTCTTAACTCAACTTCAAGTCTCCCTTTATCTTGAAGAATGTATGACTATTGAAGTATTAATCTGTCATATTTATCTAGCTTTGTCTCTTCATTCTGGATGTATATTTGATTCTTGACTTCAGAAAGCACCTCAACATTTTCTTTAAATCCCTGCACATCAGCCTCTAAATGAGTATCTTTATAATCATAATCTAATATAAAAAAATTTATCATTTCTAAATCATTTGACTGTAAAGGTGAAACAACATTCAACTGATAGGAATAATCCCCTATTTCATTTTCACAATGATATTGGACTAGCATCTGATCATGCACAACAACTCCAAAGCTTTTTGCATCTTCAACTTTCATGAATTGTTCATCAAATAACTCAAATCTGCCATCTAGTAAGGTATCTGGTTCCATTGTCCTACAACATTCCTGCATTTGATCATTCAATTTAAACAAGTTAGATATGAAATCAACTTCTCTCCTTTCTATGACTCCATTAGTTGCTATAATAGGGACTTCATTAGCAGCAGTGCATTTAAATTATTCCACCACCTGTTTCCACTTCTTTATCAACTCATCTCTATCAAAACTGCTAAACTTAGATCTAGAAACATTATCCTGACAAGCGTTTAATAATTCAATATATTTGTCTAGTGTGTCAAGATCAATTTCATATTTATCTTCCCCCTCATCAAATCTTTCTTGCTAATTGTCTAATGATGTGAAACAAGAAACACTTTCTTCTCTATGATTTTCAAAAGATTCATCCCTGCACTCTACCTCACCCTTATTATAAAGTAGAGAACTCCAATTCTCACCATAAAATGACTCAAGGAAAAATGTTTCCTCATTTTTACCTACTAGAACCGGTTCAGCTATTGTATTTTCTAAACAACTCATGATTACGGGTGTTGCATCCTCTTGTCATTCCAGAATTTGAGTCTTCTCCAACATGACCAAGAAAGCATCACAATCCCTTTCTAAATGCTCTTCATCATGTAATCTGCACCAACTTTCAATCAAGACATCCTCAGTGGATAAACCTAATATTCAACTACACTGTATGTTTCTAGACAAATATAATTTGAAATCTTTAGAGTGGTCCACTTCAATGTCTGGACTACTAATAACTTCTAGTGCTGTTGTATGCAGTAATATAAATTTCTATTAAAAAGGTAAGAAACTATTGCAAACCCTAGAAACTTATATCAAATGCACCACCAAATAGATCAAAAGATATGATAAAATAAATGTTACCAAACACACTTAAAAATGTGGTTGCTTAGATAATTGCATAACTCCACGATAGTTTCTCCAGGAGGTAGTAAATAATAAATTAAATTTATTTTATAAGGTTTGGGTAGAAGTGGTTCGGATGGTTAAATGGTAAAAGGTGGTTAGGGTAACAGTAGGTATTTTACGAGTTTGATTTTAGTTATGGTGAACAGGTTTTAGGGTAAGGTTTAGGTCAATAATAAATTAAAGTAGTTAAATTTAATTTATTATTAACAAGAGGTTTATAAGTAAATAATAAATTAATTTTAATTTATTATTTATGGGATATGGTAGAAAGTGAAAAGATTTAATTAATTAAAATTAATTAAACCTTAGGATTAAGGGTGGATTAGGGATTAAGGGAAATTTAATTAATTAATTGAAATTAATTAAATTTCATGGTAAGGGAGGACTTAGGAAATTGATCATAGGTCAATTTTTTATGTCCACAGTTGTATCTACTTGTTGCTCTAGAATTTCTTCATTTTCATGCCAGACTTTAGCCCTGAACATGTCTATAAAAAATATTAGTCCTTTCAAATATAAATCCAACCTTGTAAGAAAAGTTAAACAAATAATTTCACTGTGCTCCACAGACATGTGTATCCTGCAACAACTGGATAAACCAAAGTTAGATAGACTTTAAGGATAAAGCTGCTCATTCAAAGTTTCCTCAAATAAAGGAATGTTAACTTGACAATTGTCCTCATATGCATCCATCAAAATGAGTCTCTATTTTCAATCCTTTCCTTTTGAATTTCTAATGAGATCTATCATATCTCGGAATAAAACTTGAAAACTCATAACATCAAATGAATCGTAGAAAAGATACAGTCAAAACTACTCAGACAAGAGATATTTGTAGACATTAAGTTCAAATGATGAAATATTTATGGAAAATTTGTAGAAATCCACAAATTCCTTGTTCGGCCCTCCTTCTAGTGCCAATTTATGTTGATGATGTTACTCACAAACAAACATGAAATAAAAGTTACACAACAACCTTTATTTATCTTGAAAGATGCGATGAATTGAAAGAATTCATGATCCTAAGTCTTCGTTAATTAGTTCATAATCTACTAACGTTACTTAGTGGTTGATGTGTGTTGTTATTAATCATTCAAGGGCCTTACATACTTTGATCATTCCTGCAAAGTTCCTTAATATTCCTCCAAATATCCTATTCTTTGTATCTTCTCTACATAAATCTTCAACAATTCTACCTCTACACTATGAATTTACTCAAATAATGTGCCTATAGGTTGATATTTGCCTGATTTCTACCATTATTTTTAATTCTTTGCATGATATTTTCAACACTACATGCATTTAGCTCAAATATGCTAATGATATTCAATTATCTATGGGATGTCAGCATATTTCTCTGTTTTACTTATTATTTATCATGATTAGCAATTATGGAAGTGATTTAATGAAATTAAGAAAAAGAAATGACAAAGATAGGATTTAAAGAATGAGATTCCTAAAATTACTTGACTGAGATCACTGATCCACATACATGTTCCGATATAGCAATGAAGAGAAGAAAACTATAATCATACTTCACTAGAACATTCCACAAATCTGCATGATCCAGTGTAAATCTTCAAAGGAAAAGTTGACAACAACATGCAATAAAATGAAAGCGTGTCTATTGAACACAACATTCACCATTACATATCCAGAAATCAACTTGAAGATTATGTAGAGTTTACAATTAGGATGTAATCTGAAGCTTCATCTCCATTCAATATGCTTTAGAACAAGTACATTTAAAATGATCTGAAGAAAGAACCTTGACATTTCAACAATTTAGTCCTCATTAGTCTCGGTAATCCAATCTCCTACATTCAATTGGCTCGGTCTGATTTAAAATGATTGACCTCTATATATTTGTGTCTATCTCCCCCATTTTTTAATGACAAAACATGACCCTTTTATAGGACATAGTCCAGAAAATGGTCACAATGATCCAAGGATTAGGATCCTCCTAGAACAATCATCGGCCCAGATGAACAACATGTCCCTACCAAATGGCAATCACACAGCTGGCAGAGAATATTCTAGCATTTTTTGACTTGATTCACTCTCCAACCGGTAAATAATGCACTTGATAATATCTTCCTCAGTTCAAGTTCCTATTGCCTCTGTGTTCCTCTTCAGGACTTTCTCTTCTTTAATGTATCAATAGTCGGCTAGACAACCACTGTTGGAGCAACTCACTCAAGTCTCCCTGCAACCAAACTCACCCCGATGATGTCTTTACTTTATCTTTGGCGTGACCCTCTTCATCGGCCCAATATTTTTCCTTTTTACCGATGGCCAATGAAACTTCACTTTATCTTCCCTGAACTGCTAACAACCTCCGTATCAATAAACCTATGTACTTGCCAATAGATGCAAGTTAATAACATGGACTAAAGTTATTTTTTAATCTTGAACCTAACCGTTGTCATAAGCATACAAGCATGCAAATATACAAAGAATTTTCTATATTTAATTTCCCTTTGACATCTGATTTGTATATCCAACTTGCATCTTGGAAATGTACATCACAAACATACAAGTGCTTAAACATACAAGGACTTTTCAATATTTAATTTTTTATTCGCATCTGGTCTTTGTATATTCCTCTTTGCATATCGGGTCCATTGGTGTAACCCACTTGGTCGGGACAACCGAAAAAACTTCCTTCGACCACAAACATCTGTCTGATGCTCTTTATATCAGATTTTAAACTTTGTGAATTCCACCTTGCACATACCACAATGTATGTATTGAAACATACGATGACTTTTCATTATGTCATAATTATTTCAGTTCTAGCTAATACATTCCACCTTGTGTGTATCACAATGTATACATCAATACATACATTGACTTAATCCTAATTCACAATCATTTCAGTTTTGGCTATTGTATATAGCTTTGAATGTCGCTGAAACATATACATATACAATGCATGGAACATACAACCTTAAAACCAACTTTAGTAATTTTTTGGTTCCGCAACATGCATGTATAAATTGTTGTATATCCGCTTTGTATCTAAGATACATACAAACATAAGATGCATCTGGAAGATTTAACCAAACATTCATTTCAACTTTTAACTGCGTCAGGTCCACCTTGTATGTACAAATAAAACATTAGCCAAATGCATACAAGTAAACAATGTATCCAAACTGAATAACTTTCCTATGCGACCATACAATGACCTAATATACAAAGGACCTTGTATATGCATGACCCGATATACAAACAATTTTGTATATCGGCAACCTTGTATATACAAACATACAAACCCATACAACAATGCATTTACCATAAAACACACATAACTTGCAAAATATAAGGAATTTTAAAATGGTTCAAAAAGCAACCCTCACTCATTTTTGACATGGAATTCACCCATACTCTACCCTAGTACTCAATTCTATTTTTCTTTATTTTCAACAAGGTTTGAAACTTTCACTCTCTTTTCCCTTTACCACCAAACGAACCCACACACGTAAGCAAAAAGACAAAGCCACAATAGGGGTCCTCATTTTGCTAAGGAGTAAAATGGGGCATGTTATGAACATCACAACACTAAGGAAGAACACTCATGAATGAAAGTGGATAGACCATGTGGATATGATAGTTGATTTGAAATGGGACCTATAGTAGATGATGTGGAAGGATCATTAGGAGCTTGATTAGCATTATGTTCACTTAGATCCAATTGATTTGTTTGATCTTCTATGTGTATGTTCTCTTGGCAGGCACATGTCTCATCATGACAAGTGGAAGTGATTGAATCATAGATGGGTGAGGTGGAAAGATCTTCACTATGGAAAGCATATAGTAGACTAAGATGATCATCATGGTCTTCTTGATCATAGAGGGGATCCTGATCATAGATGGGACCTTAATCATCAAAAATAGTAAGTGTGTTGTGGATGAGTTGGATGGAAGGGGTTTGATCTTGATTGGAATTAGGGGGTAATGTTTCTTCATGCTTAGGATAATGCTCTTGACATAGCTTTTGACTTTGAGTGGAAATGGAAGTGGAAGGCTCTAGAAGAGGCTTGGTGTGTTCTTTGTGATCAACAACATTAGGCCATGATGGACCTTGACTTGGACATGTAGGATCAATAGGTTATGGACCACATAATAGAGTTGGAGGAATAAGCATGGCATTTGAAGGTTCTTTGATAGTCTCATGAATGGGTGTTTGACATGATGATAGGTTGTTCCTAGCTAGTAGCCAATGGATCACATCCTTTACAAGGGCATGTGTGGAAGGACAAAATAGTGGATGGATAATGAGGGTAGATGACGTTGACTCATATTTAGGATTAGGTGGAGTGGAAAGTTCCCATGGTGGAGGGATAAAAGAAATGGAGGGTGTTGGCTTAGGATTTGTATTTTGATTGGATGAAGTGGTGGATTTGGATGACTCCACATGTTTACTTTTATAATGTTTAAACTTAGGATGTAGAGTTAGTGAATGGCTTACATGGACTAGGTTGATGTCTATCTTGTCAAAGGTGGCATTAGAGCATAAAAAAAATTGAACTTGTTGCAAAGAAGTTAAGTGTACATGTGTTTGTTGTGGGATGACTTGATAGGTTGATGTAGAATTGACATGGGAAGAAGTGCATGGATTGGTTGGAGTGGTATTAACTTGATATATTGATGAATTAGATTGGTATGAAGTGGAAGGGGATGGCACATAGAATTGAGGTGGAATGTGTGAAGGTTGTGTTAGTTGGATTTTGCAAGTGGATATGAATTGATTGGCTTGGGCTAGGAGGAATTAGATTTGAGGTGATTGGATGTGTTGGAATGTTTGGAAGAGAGCTTGGAGTCTTTGTGTGGTTTGTTGGTCAAAGGGTTGGGGTACTTGGTGAAGTGTTTGAAGAAGGTTTCAGAGTTTTGATGCTAGGACTTTGTTTTTGAATGTCGGCATGGTGTCACACATGTGTTTAAGTTCTTACATGTTGATTTATTCCTCAAGGTATGCAACATAGTTCATGTCATCATTGGAAGTGGTAGGAGGAGGGGCCCCTTGAAGTTTGATTTTAGCTTTTGTTTCATTATTTGAATTAGAGGGGTAGCCTCCTCAAATTGTGATCTTGAACTTAGGTTTTGTCTCATGATTAGAGGGATAGCCACCTTGAATTGTGATTTTGGGCTTATAATTCATCTCATTGTTCGCACTAGAGGGATGGCCCCCTTAGACTATGATCTTGGGCTTAGGATTATGATTGGTCTTGTTAATGATTAGGGCTATTTTTACAAGTGTTAATTAGGACTAGGTTGATGTAGAATGATTCGGAATGAAGTGATTGGATGATTAGAAATGATTAGGATTGATTAGTATTGGATTAAGATATGATTGAGATGTGGTTAGGATGATTAGGGTTGATGTTCTTTGGATATGATTAGATGATGTGTAGTGATTACAATGATGTTGATTGAAGTGATTGGATGATGTGTAATTATTAGAATGATATTGGATTGATGATGAAGAATGACAAGAATATGATTAGGATTGGATTAGGATGATGACTAGGATGGTTAGGATATGATTGGAATGATTAGGA
Source organism: Cunninghamia lanceolata (assembly GCA_027924645.1). Classification (NCBI taxonomy): domain Eukaryota; kingdom Viridiplantae; phylum Streptophyta; class Pinopsida; order Cupressales; family Cupressaceae; genus Cunninghamia; species Cunninghamia lanceolata. Next base: position 10,143,137 of record BSBN01000419.1, on the reverse strand, counting down.
CTGACATTGATTGGACTAGAATGAAAATGATTAGGATAATGATTTGCATAGAATGATTAGGAATGATGTGGAATGACAAGATTGGGTGACTTGGATTGATAAGGATGAAATTGATTGGATTAGAATGTGTTGAAAAGATTGTGTAGAATGACTTGTCTTTATGTGTTTGGTTTTGAGCTTGATTTGGCAATGTTCAAATGAATGATCACACATGTACAAACATGAATCACTCACGTGAGACAAATAAGCAATTTTGAATTTTAAATTTGAAGAATGTGATGATTATTAAACAAACACACGTGGAAGACACATCAACAAGCCCTAGAATTAGTCAAGTGGGGTATGGCCAATTAGGTCTTAAACTAGGGAGCACAAGGTTGACTAGGAAAATGACATGAGAGCAAAATCCTACCACATAGCTAGGAGAAAGGGGTAACCCACCCTTCACCTTCACTTCCCAAAGCTATTAAGTTCTTTGGGGCTTAGGCAAGAGTGACAAGATTCTGACTCCGATGGAGGGTGTCTTTCGATTCAGCCTCAATTGAGGTCATCCCTTGGAGTTGTGTGTCTCCAAGAGGGCCTCCTAAGATAGGGTAAACAAAAGAAAACCAAGTGAGTTGTCACTTGATTCACACTCGCACTTGTAAATTGCCCTTAAGAAATTGAAATGTGAGGTCTGAATATGAATGGATAATAGGTGTTTATGATTCTCAAGGTCATACAAAGTGCATGAGAAGAGCATACATACCACTTAATCACATGGAAGTTCACCAAACAGTTTAAGCACTAGTTCTTTTTATCCCCAAGTCAAAATGTGAATAAAGACACTTGTTCATTTTAATGCCCAATTTTTTATTTGTGATGAAGACAAATGTTTGTTTTATGAGCCCCAAATTGAAATGTGTGACAAGTAATGTTTGATTTGATTGAATAAGAAATGATAGATTAGAAGGAGTGCACTTGATTATTTCATTGTCTGAGCTGCTATGTATGCTAACGCTGATGTTGTTCTAGCCTTGTGAGGTCACCTCCAATCCACAAAATTGAAAAAGAAACAATTAAAGTAGCCAAAGAGACCATTATGTGACAAAGAGATATATGATAAAAATCTAATAAAAATCATCTGATAGAGAAAAATTACTATGATAAACTGAAAGTACACAAAATTCTAAGCACTTTTAAAAAAAAGTTGTGAGAAAAGGATGAAAAAAGCAAAAGTTATGCTCGATTGAAGTTTGCAATGAACTTTGACTTTGACTATGAAAAAAGGCATCAAAATGGTACGTTCACCTAATAATTCCTACTCGGCTGCAAAGTTGATAGCGTCCTCTTCCCAATGAGCCCTTGTTTGCAAAATTTTGCCTTCGTATGTGAAAGTTATGATGAAATGAAAAAATTGGCCTCCTTTGGCATGTAGGAAACACAAGAGATAACCCTGACTGTTAAATGTTAGCCGCTGGTGGTTAAGGTAATTCCTGATCACAGTTACACCAAATGGCTAAATCTTGGTGGTAAGGGTTGAATTGGTAGTTTATGTTTAGAAATTGGTGGTTAATGTTGATGTTAACATTTGGACTTAAGTTGAGCCCTCGATCATTCATATGACCAAGGGTTGAGAGGGACAAAAAATAAAAATAGAGGGAGAGGCTTCGTTGCCCCCTCCCTGTGGGTCTCCATGACCAAATAAACTATGCCCTAACTATTGAGGGTTAAGGGCTTGTGCTACTATAGGGATAACATACCCCCTAATGGGGACAGTGACAACAAACCTCCCAAAAGCGACAGAAAGCCTAAACCCTCCCGAGGTCGATGATGGATGAGGGAAAGGTGTGGGTAGTTGAAGAATTGTAAGGTGGCTATGGAGGAAGTCAAAGGGAAGAGAAACTATGGATAGGGAGGAGTCAAAGACTATAGAGAAGCTGACAAGGAGGTGAGTTTGAGGTGGTGACAACTTTAAAATGGCGGTGACCGAAATATAGTGGGCGGAGATGTGAACAACAGAGGACTTTGACAATGTTTAAACCAACGGCAACAGGATATAAAGACTACAAAAGTAGCTAGGGTCACCACAAAAGGTGATGGCAGGCGAAGATTGGGGGTTTTTTTAATGCTTGCGTTAGGGTTTTAAAACACAAGGGATCCAGGTGAGGATTTAGTGTTTTAATCAATGGATCCTCACAATTTTAAGATAAATCCTACAACATCAAATGTTAAACCTACAATAATCAAACAATTACAAACACCAAAAACTATCAATAAACACAGAGAATCATTGATGCCAATAGAGAGGGCCCCTCTATAGGGTATGTATGGCTCCGTACGAATTGGTATGGTACGACCCTATAGAGGGGTCAAAAACTAAACAAAATTCAATTTTTTTAGTAGCCAAAACATATCAAATTTTATGTCAATTTTTCATTTCTCAGGCCTTCTAGACGTAATCATGAGGTATTTTTTAGGCCTGGGAGCAACCTGGAAAGTTAAGTCCCTAAAATTGACAAAAAAATGTTAGATTCATATGCATTCATGTCGGGTTCTCCAAATGTCGTTAGGGTAAAATCTAGGGAAAAAATAAAAAATTGTAGAAAATCAAACCCTAACTAGCACCATAAAGCACAAACTAGAATGAAAATGAAAATAAACAACTCAAATGCAAACCAGATTCAAACTAGTGTTGATTGACCTCCATGGCTCTTCTCAATCTCACTTGAGCATGCAAGATTTTGAAGGGTTGATAATGAGGGATTGTTGGTTGCTCAAGATTTTAGCAACATAATGGTATATTAGAGCTTGATTATATGAAAATGACTTGTGAGAGGCTACCCTTATATAAAAGGCCTGATTCGGATGGATGGATAGGATTGGAAGTTATGTTGAGTGATATGAACAATTGAGATTGATTAGGGTTGATTAGGGTTTCCCACTTCAAGAGGGATTGTAGTCATGTGACAAGTATGTGATGGAGGATAAAGATGACTTTAATTAAATAAAAGATTATTTAAATTAGTTTGACATGTGAAGGGGTTAAGTGGAAGATGTAGCATGTGACACTTGTTTGATTATGGTGAAAGGTGAGGGATTTAATTCAAATATTTAATTTGAATTATGTGAGACATGTGACAAGGGGGAATTAATTAAATAAATAGATTTATTTAATTAATTAGAATGTGATTAAGTTGGATAAGACTAGGACCTAGGGCAAAACATTAGAAGGTCATGTCGACTAGGGGATGGTCAAGACATGGACAAATTTTAGTGTCTACACTATGCAATGGATAACAGGTCAATTCCTGTCACTGGTATCATGAGAGATGTGGATTTAAAGCTTTCTACCTATCTTGAAGCCACATACTAGACTAATACAACTGTGATGGAGATTCTACCATATTATGGCATGTTACTATCAAGGCAATGGACCAATGCAGTAGGTGGAAATGTCCAATTAGATCTCTTATATGAAACCATACCTGTAAATGGAAAAAGGTCAAGCTATGCAAAAAATTGAGATCATAGCAAGTGATAGAAAGAATTGATCCAAATCAAATGAACTACTTCCGTGATGTTGACTTGGGAAATTTTAGGGTTGAGAGACCACAACCTTAGCTACAAAGCAGTGATCTAATTAGCAATATTGTTTAATTGGATAAGGATGGTGTCTAGCAGATGTATTTTGATGGAGCCTGTAGCAAAGAAGGGAATGGAGCTGGTGTAGTTTTTATTTCACTTAGTGGTAAGACTTTTAAATATTCGTTGATGTTATCATTTGAATGCACAAATAATATAGCAGATTATGAAGCATTATTGTTGGGTCTTAACTTTGTTGTCAAGAATGGGATCAAAATGTTGATTGTATATGGAGATTCTAAGTTGGTGGTATCACAGGTAAGATCCAAATATGCCACTAAAAATAAAAGGCTCAAAAAATACAAGCATGTTGTATGGGACATAATTGAGCTCTTTGATGCATTTTTAATAGATTGGGTGGATAGGTCAAAATTTAATGCCTGATTTCCTTGCTAATGTTGCTCTGAGAAGAAATGATATTACATTGACTAGTGTCTCAGAGGAAGAGTTCAAGACTAGAACTTACATTTCTAACAATATATATAGTTAGCATATTTTCAATGATGATAAAGATCTACTAAAGTTCTTATAGTGTATAGATAAGTATGAAGCTCAAGAAATAGACTTCAATGCTTTTGTTGAAAAGGTAGATGGTAAGGACACTGTATTTGGTTAGGATGTAGTACAATTTAAGAGAAATAAAATTCCAAAAGGTCTAGTGGCTTTGGAGCATTTTTTTGATGGAAATGATAGATCAATGGTGAAGCAAACACTGGTTCGTCAAGATGATCTTGAAAATGTAAATCTTGGTACCATTATTGCTCTAAAGAACATTTACATTGGCAATAAAATAAGTCCACAAATTAGGGACATGCTCATAAGCTTGCTCAGGAAACACAAACATGTATTTGCATGGTCCTATGAAGATTTAAATGCTTATAGAGAAGACCTATTCTAGCATGAAATACCATTGAAGCTAGATGCCAAACCTTTTAGGCAAAGATAGAGGCCTATCAATCCTATTTTGGAGCCAAAAATGTAGGAAGAATTGATGAAGCTCAAGGATGTTGTTATTGTCAAGCCTATTGTAACATTAGAAAATGTCCCCTTTGGGGATTTTCCCTCATAAGGTTTATCTCTGGGGTCTTTTATCAACATTTAGCACATCGTAAATCATATTTTGACATCCCGATGAAATGAACCTTAGGTTTCATGAGAAATGGAACCTAGGGGGATCCCTTGAACCTAACCCTAACCAAAATAGGGAGGGAGGACTTGGGCGTCCACTCCGTAGTCTTGCCCTATTTTGGATTAGTCCCAAATTTTGGGTGTTGGCTTGTGACCATTATTTGGGTCCTATGCTGACACGGTAAGTTTGAATTAGGAAATTCTTGGTGGGAGTGTTTGTAGTTGCATATATAAGCATGTTTAGGCATTCACTTGTAAACTAGATGATTACTAGCTAGCAATTTGGATTCTCATGTTTAGGTGAAGGTGATTCAAGGCATTCATTATGTTGCAAGAGTAGATTTGTGTTCTCTATGTGTTTGTATTTGCAGATTTGAGAAATCATCTCCTCATGGCATGAAGAGATTCTTTCTCCCATGAGATCTTCACTACAAGGTGACATCATTTGTGTTTTTGCCTCTTCCTCTCAAGGGCATGCACTCTTTATCTAACAGCGATGTTTGGAAGACTTGAATGTATCTCCAGGGCTTGACTGAAGCAAGCCTCTAAACACCACAACCCCCTTCCAATGTTTCTGTGATTGCAGGTTATAGGTTGAAGATACAAGAAAAGTGGAGTTGTAGGAGTGTATTTTAGAGTGTCATAATTGTATATTAGAGAAGAAAATAGCTCCCTGGATTAGGGCACCTACTCATTAGTCCTTGAAGTTCCATGATGGGAAAACCTTTGGTACAACAGGAACAAGTTACAGATCTTGTTTGTAGATCTCGACAAAAAATAAGGCATTGGACTTGGGTGCCTGCTCTTTAGTCCTTAACTATTCCACTTTCAAACCTCAAAAATAGGTACACAATTATTTGTTATTTTACATCTTTCTGTAGTAGCATTTTTTGATATTCATCTATTTGTTGTCGTATTTGTATTATTAGGGTTTAAATGTACAATTGAGCATAAGATAAGATAATGGAAAATCATATCATACAAATCCAAATTTCCCTACATCTCACAGTGACCTAGGGTAGGATATAGTACATTGCAACTTGATCCTAGGTCCTTGAATGAAAGGGTGAAAGGAGGATACACACAAAACTACCAAAAACTCAACTATCCAAATTCCACCCTTTACATTTTAATGAACCCATGTTATTGGACTTGTTTGCACCTTACTAAGCGTTTTGCTTTAGATTTACATTGATTTTCATTCACTAATATAGTCATTCATCTTATAGCATTGGAAAACTTACAAAAAAATTGGAAATTTGAAAATTTGGAAAAAAATAGCATTTTAGGGTTTGCATGTTGTATCAATTAATTTGAATTTCATCAAATTTCTGATTTTTACATAGATCTGAGGTAAATTGTAGAAAATTACAAAAATTCAATATCTTGCATTGCATTTTTATCATAAAATTGCTAGGGTTTTGTTGAAAATTGTGAAATTTGCATATAACCTAGTAATTCCAAAATCTAGGGTTTGTAGGTAAAATCTTGTTTAAGATTTTTCTACTAATCTAGGACACTCATTCAAAATTGCATTTGGCTATAGTGTTGCATTTTAGTACAAATTTGCATTTAGATTTCAACAATTTACATTTTTGCATAGAAAATTTTGACAAAAAGCTAGCATTTTCATTGAATTTTCACTAGATTTGCACTTGCATTTTGCATGTTAGGGCTTGAAAAACATTGATTTTCACTAGATTTGGCCTTATCGACTCTCACAATTTGCACTATAAGTGTATTGTAAAAAAATATTTTTGCACTAATTGTATGATATTAGGGGTATTATCTATTGCCCCTCCTAAAATTCTTTACAACACCTTGTTATTGGCCTCTTGTATTGAAAATTTGGTGAAAAATTGCACACTTCTGCTATTTTTGCCCTAGGGTTTGGCCTAGTTTGCACCCTAAGTGTGTTGTAACATATTTTATGCTTCTAGGTGATTGATATCATTTCTATTATTTTCTGTAACTCATAAAATTCCTTATAACACCTCTTTCATTAGGTCTTGGGATTGAAAAATAGTGAAAATTGCATATTTTAGGGCATTTTCACTAGGTTTTGACTACTCATCATTATAGATTTGCATCAAAAGTGTGTTGCAAAGGATCTTATGGTTGTATTGGATTGATATTAGACATGTTATTTTCTTCCCATGATCAAAATCCTCACAACATCTTTTCTTTCATATATTTGCATTGAAAAAGTACCAAAAAAATCAAGCATTTACAACATATCTTGCACCTAAATTTTGTCAATATTGTTGTGCATGAGTCTGATCACTCACTATCCTAAGAGAAATATTCCTTTAAGAAGAAGCATAAGACACATGGGATCTAGTTCTCTTGAAGAAGTTGGCACATTGAACACCTTCTTTACAAAAGGAGAGACACAAATGTTACAAGATATTACACCTATCACAAGTACAATAGAAGAGAAAACTTTTCATGATGTTAATGATACTATTGAAATGACAAGATATGTATCTAATGAGAAAATAGATAAACTTGACAAAGCTAGCTGAATTTCAAGACTATGTGCAAACATAGAAGATAGCTGAAGAAGTTGTACTTGTGATTCACCATGTAAGAGAATTGATAAAAGAAGGACAAGATGGTGTTAATACAATCCATGTGTAAGGGATTGCATGTAAAAGATATCAATTAAATGCAAATAAAGATTAAATAGAGGAATGGAAATACACATAAATAATAACAGTGAGAGACAAGTTTTAACATGGTTCACCCAAACCCAGGCTACATCCACCAATAGAGAGTCCAATATTATTATCTAGTGAATCAAACTTATTACAATCAGCAATCCTTGCAACTTAATACTGCTGCAAAATACTACAATACATCAACAAAAACCCTAACCCTTAGCCACTTGTATCAAGCCTTATGTCAGTTACAAAAATAGGGTTTTTTTTATGTCGGCCACTAGAAAAATAAATTCGGATGCATTTATAAAATAATAAAAAATCATTGGGGGTTTCAGGCGCACTACCCCCAAGCCCCCACGAGGGTACTGCCCCTCGACCCGATACTGTATCACGACAGGGAGAGGGCTAGGGGAACTACCCCTAGACCCTGCAATGGGTGCTGCCCCTTGACCCCATCTTGGGGGCATTGCCCCCAAACCCCCACAAGGGGCACTGCCCCTTGACCTCGTTAAATAATTTTGAGGGAAACCGTGCTAATAAAAGTGGGGTAAATTTAACCTCCAAGTCTGATTAGGCTTCATATAACAACACTGTAGTTTAGCACATATTGTACAAACCAATATCATGCCAGTGACTTAATGTTTAAAAGTGATAATTAACACTTTTTCACCATCTCATACTCAAGTATCGGTACCTATACTGAATACAGGAATATCCACCTTTACATCAATGATCTTAACAACTGATACGAATGCTTATAGTAATGCTACCATTGGTATTGGAGTATCTAATGGCACTAATTATAAAGTTATGGAATTTAATTATCATAATTTGGTTCCTAAGGGGGCCTCTTCTATGAATAATTGCTCTCAACCACCTCTTCATCCCACTTATTCTCAACCTCCCATTACATATAGTAATTCTCAACCACCTACCACCTACCATTATGTCCAACCACTGTTGACCTATTCACAACCTCCGCCTATCATATCTCAAGCTCAATCACCTCCTCACTTTGGTTCCAATTCCTCATAGCAAATTGCATATCCCAATGATGCCATCCTAAACCAACTTTTATAGGGCATGACTCGTTTAATACAACAAAAGGTAAAAAATTAGACAAATTCTTTACAACCTAATATACCAACATATCATGCCCGTAATTCCCTTTCCTATGCAATTTTGAGAACTCCTATGCCTGAGAGGTTTGAGATTCCTCGCTTTGAAAAATATGGTGGAAAAGGTGATCCTAATACTCATGTGGTAGCATTCACAGCTATGTGTATTGATTTCTATTTTGAAGAGGATTTGTTGGCAAACGTTTTACCACAATCTCTCAAAGATACTACTTTAGAATGGTTTTGCTCTTTGCCTCTAAATTTAATACACTCCTTTTCATAGTTGATTGATCAATTTCTACAACATTTTCAAGCAAACATTAGACCTCAAGTCTCCTTAATCGATTTAGTTAATTGCAAGCAAGGTCTAAAAGAGAAGTTAACTGAGTTTATTAGTCAGTATCAAGATTTGTATACACAAATTCAATATCAAATGAAAGATGAGGATGTTTAGAAGGTGTTTATTACAAATCTACAACCTAACATCCGTGATAAAATTCTCTTGATGAAGTATAACTCCTTTCAAAATTAATGCACCGCCCTTTCTAATTATCAACTTTCATCTAATCAGTATGAGAACTAAAACTCATCGACTCAAGAAAGTCAATCCATTGGTGGATCATTACAAAACAATATTAAGTTTCATCAAGATTAATGGATTGAATATGAACAACTTTTCTAATGTGTTTGCTATCACTAATCCAAAGAAGACATCATATCAACCAAGAAAGTTTACTCCGATATCTGAGACTTATCATTCGATCATGAATCAAGTTGTGAGTAATAACATTCTAAAGCTTCCCCTAATTAAGGTTGTTGATCCTAGTAAAGCATAAGGACCCTTTTTCGATGCTAATTTCTTTTGTTATTTTCATCAGATACAAGGACATGATACTAAATGATGTATGCATCTTAAACATGAACTACAAGACCTCATTGATTCAAATATCATAGAAGTATAGGGTTTGAATGATAATGGAAATAAGTCAGTTGCTCTACCGAATCAAAATTTACAAATCTTCACTAATCCTTTTCCTAAACATATTGATACCAATATGTTGGAACAAGATTTAGTAGAAGTAGCTAATGATGGTTATTTATACTATGATAATATCTTGGGTATGATTGAAGTGGATATAGAGAAACTACATAACCCACCTCTTCCATGAAGAAAGGGAATTTATGCTAAGGTTCCTCCTTCATTATCTTTATATAGATTGGGAAATAACCAAAACACATCAGAAAGACAAGTAGAACAACTAATACAGATGAGTGAGATGGTACATGATGATTCATATTACTCTGTTAGATGACATCAACAACAAAAACTTGCTAAAAATTAGAAAAGAGTAAGATGGCTATCAGCAGTTGGAGATAATAATGGTTCTCCCCTCATTAACAACAAAAAGTCTCATTTAAACAAGTATTTAAGGAACAAGTATCATATCATAATAAAAAAGACTTTCATAAGAACCACTCAAACTTTGTAGTAAACATGATCAAGTACCTCTTCAAGAGGTTCACAAGTTCAAAAATCTGATACGAAGACCCTACAAGTAAGTATCTCTAACCCTTTATCTCTCTTATGATGTGCTTCCCTCGTGATGTGTTATGTGTTGTTTAGGACTCTTGGGATGACCCCTGATTCTCTTGTACAGTCTAGGATACCAGGAAACCACCTTTGTTGTGACCTTCTTCTATTTGTATCATCATTATGCTATATTGCCTCTCTCTCTGATTTCATTGTTGTGTGTTGTGTCTTACGGACATAGTGTTGCGATTGGTGACTTGGGGGCACACTCCTACATGACTGTCCCTGAGACACTTGTTTCTCCTCTCTTATTTATTATTTCCTTTCCTCTAGTGTTTCTATCTAGCAGGCAGATGATGAAAACTATTTACACTGCTGCAGACCGAGCATCCCTTTAGCGAGAAATCAATAATTGGACTTAGTTCCTAATATGATGATGGGGTTGTATATCTTATCTAATGCTTGGCTAGTAGAAGCACTTGTCCTTTTTGTGTAGTGATTTTGATGATCTTTATGTCACTTACAAACCTTAACAATATTGTTGCTCCGTGCACTTTATTTGTCTTTGAATCTCACCTTAGTGACACTCAGTTCTAAGATTTTCGTGATATAGCCCCATGGTTATCCTCGATCTCTAAATTCATAGTATAACCTTAGCTCTTTGTGTGGTTAATCATATGCATTGATATTATTGTTTACAATGATTAAGGACACTAACATGTTTCTTACAGGGATGTGTTTGTGGGAATATTTGGCGATTGTAAAGTACATGTCACCTCCAGGGGGCATGGGTTTTGTGAAAGTCCATGTTCCCTTCTGTGTTTTCTTACTACATTAATGTTCTTGATATCGATACCTAATATCAACCACCTTAAGGTGGGGGCATATATAAGGTAAGCTATTTGTTGTAGAAGTTAGCAATGTGCTTGTCCTTAGGGGTAGTTTAAAGACTAGTGGTGATGAGTCCCTCCTGCACTCTAAGTTTGTGTACAATCAATCAATCAATCATCTTAAGCCTTCTGTGGAGATGCGGGTGGTTATCTCTTGCGGAGAGTGCCCATCCTATCATATTCAAAAGTCCTCTACAAAGGCAAGGAGCAGTTCTGTGACTAACTCAACCCTTAATCATGTCTTCAGTGACTGTTGTGGCGAAGCGCAGTCATCGGTGTGTGCATGTAATGTGCCTGAGATGGTGTTGAACCTAGAAATAGGGACACTCCATCTCTTGTCTACCATGTTTTCTCCATGTCTTCAAAGTGTGTGTGTTTGGTGTGCCTACTTTGTTTGGCATGTTTGTTGCCCCATATGTAGTTTAAAGACCTGCGTGATGAGTACATCTTTCATTATGAGAGGTTTGGTGTGTCTTGCATGTGTGTTGCTACATCTATGTAGTTTAAAGACCTACGTGATGAGTGCATCCTACATTATGGGAGGTGTGTTTACTTTCCTTGTACTTGCATCTACATTTCATATCTATGAGAAAAAGAAAAGAAAAGAAATCATTCTTGTCTTCTATGCATCTTCTATTTTTTCCGTGTTTTACATGATTGTAACTATCTTCTTCATGTTGTGTGTGCCTTTCATTGTCTTCAATGTGTTTGGTGTGTCCTCTCCATGCTTGGCATGTTTGTTGTGTTTGTTAACCATACTTTAATGCATGTATTGGCCTCACATTTATACATAAATTAAAGTTGGGGCTAAATGTAATGCCATAAAATGTCCCCTTTGGGGCTTTTCCCTCATAACGTTTAGCTCTTGGGTCTTTTATCAGCATTTAGGACATCTTACATCATATTTTGACATCTCAATGAAATAAACCTTTAGTTTAACGACAAATGGGACCTAGGGGGATCCCTTGAACCTAACACTAACCAAAATAGGGAGGAAGGACTTGGGCACCTGTGCCCTAGTCCTACCCTATTTTGGGTCAGTCCCAAATTTTGGGTGTCAGCTTGTGATCGTTATTTGGGTCCTATGCTGACACTATAAGTTTGAATTACAAAATTCTTGGTGGGAGTGTTTGTAGTTGCATATATAAGCATGTTTAGGCATTCATTTGTAAACTAGATGATTACTAGCTAGCAATTTAGTTTCTCAAGTTTAGGCGAAGGTGATTCAAGGAATTCATTATGTTGCGAGAGAATATTTGTGTTGTCTATGTGTTTGTATTTGTAGATTTGAGTAATCATCTCCTTATGGAATGAAAAGATTCTTCCTCCCATGAGATCTTCACTACAAGGTGACATCATTTGTTTTTCTGAGCATTTATCATTTGTTTTTTGCCTCTGCCTCTCAAGTGTATGCACTCTCTATCTAACAAGAGTGTTTGAAAGACTTGAATGTCTCTATGGGGCTTGACTAAGGCAAGCCTTTAAACACCACAACCCCATCCCAATTTTTGTATGATTGCAGGTTATAGGTTGAAGATACAAGAAAAGTGGAGCTGCAAGAGGGTATTTTAGAGTGTAAGAATTGTAGATCAGAAAAGAAAATAGCTCCTTGGACTAGGACACCTGCTCATTAGTCCTCAAAGTTCTGTGATAGGAAAACCTTTGGTACAACAGGAATAGATTGCACATCTTGTTTTAAATCCTAACAAAAAGTAGGGCATTGGACTTGCGTGCCCACTCTTTAGTCCCTGAATGTTCCACTTCTAAACCCTAAAAATAGGTAGACAGTTATTTTTTATTTTACATATTTCTATAGCAGCATTTTCTAATATTCATCCATTTACTATCGTATTTGCATAATCAGGGTTTTAATGTATAATTGAGTATAAGAGATAATTGACAATCAAATCATACAAATCTAAATTTTCCTACATCTCATAGTGACCTAGGGTAGGATAGTACATTGCAACTCAACCCTAGGTCCTTGAATGAAAGGGTGAAAGGAGGATACACACACAAAACTACCAAACTTGGTACCTGTAGGAATAAGAATGGAGATATAAGGTTGTGTGTAGATTTTCTCAATCTAAATATCTCATCCCTAAAAGACAACTATCACCTTCCAAACATGGAAGCTCTGTTGCAAAGAGTAATAGGTTGTGAATTGCTTTCTATGATGGATGGGTTCTCTGGCTATAACCAAGTCAAAGTCAAGGAGTTAAAGCAATATAAAATTGCCTTTACCACACCTAGGGGCACATATGTATATGTCAGGGTGTATTTTGGCCTCACAAATGCAAGTGCCACTTTTTAGAGAGCCATGGATGTTGCATTTGCAAACTTAATTAATATCATAATGGTTGTGTATCAAGATGATTTGACAGCATATTCCAACAAAGTAGATGATAATTGATTACATTTAGAAAAGATATTCATAAAGGTATTGGAATATGGTATTTCACTAAACCCTAAAAAATGTCAATTTACTATCACATCATACAACTTTTCCAGCACAACAAGAATCTTCATGTTACCATATTCTTCTGCTCACAACTTTCACTTTTGCATGAACTTTAGAAGATAGGGTACAACTATGTATAGATGATACTGATCCAATCAATATACATGGTACATGACTTTCATCATCTTATCCTTCTCTTCACAACTTCTCTGATCCATCTATGATCTCCTCAACCTATACTCATCACGCTACCACAATCTTCATTTTGCATCACCAACACTAATTAACTCACTATATCAACACATTATCCTACTACTAACATCACCTCTATTAACTTCACTTCCAGCCTCCTTTATTACAAAACTTTTGACATCAATGACAACACAGATGCAACAAGATACTGGATTCCAAATCTTGTACCCTTTCACATCGATGCCATAATCGATTAAGATACACTTCACAACCTTGTTATCCAACTTAGACATCTTCTTCTTAGACCCATGTGTATATGCCTCACAACTAAATACTTGAATGTGTCTCAATTAAGGATTTTTACTAGGCTACACCTCCATAGGTGTCTTCTTGTAATGAATGAAAAGATGATTAATGGAATTGATTAATTGTTTGATTAGGTCCTCCTTTCACTCAATACATTCAAGGACATTTAACCAAGTTGAGTCATAACTTATGCAAGAGGACTCAACTACCAGGTTGGTTGTTACTTGGAATGATAAGGAAATTTGGAATTTGTTAAGTGATTTGTTGATTGTTATCCTGATTTAGCTTAAAACCCTAATTATGTAAAATCATAAACAAACGGATGAAACCTGATAAATCCTTCTACGGAAAGATACTAAATATGGATTAGATACATACTAGATTTCAAGTTCTAGAATACAAAAAAGACAGGGGGTGAAAGAGTGGGCGCACAAGCCTAAGGTGGCAATTTTTCTAAGGGCTTTGAGATCTTTTCCACTACTAACTACAACTTGTTGATGCATGTTTTTACACATTCATAACAAAAGTAAAAATTCATTAAGGAACCATCGCTGTCTTGAAAGATATGAAGAATTGACTAAGAACTCTTAATCTCAAGTGTAGACACCCAAAATTGTCCCAAATTTGTCCATGTCTTGCAACACCTAGTCAAAAACATTATTAAGACATCATGTAGCATTTTGTCCTAAAATCCCACTCTTAATCCCACTTATCCATTAGCCAATTAGTTAAATAAATTTTATTTATTTAATTAGCTTTTCATCATAGCCAATGAATTAAATAAATTTTATTTATTTAATTAATTTCCCCATTCATATCCCAATCCTATCCTAATCATCTTCCCAATTAATTAAATAAATTGTATTTATTTAATTAATTTCCCTCACATATCCCAACTAATTCAAATAAAATATTTAAATTAAGCCCTCACCTCTCACCACATTTCAACACTTGTCCATCTCTCAATTGACTCGTGTGTGGTAGTACAACTTTCATTTAAAATCCTTCACATGTACAACTAATGGGACCTAATTTTAAGTATTGTGTACATGGTCGCATATGAGCCTTATCCTCCTTTGTACACTTGTCACATGACTACAAGTCCCTTGAAGAGTGGGAATAACTAATCAATCCTAGCCATCTACATCAGTCATTTAGCCATTTAATCTCAACCATCTATTTGAACCAAGCCTTTTCTATAAATCAATGCTCTCATAAGCCATTTTCAGGCATTGAGTTGGAGTATCCTTATGCTATTGAAATATCTTTAGAGCCTTTGCATCCATCATCATCTTCTATCTATCAATCTTCCATCTATCATCTCAATCCTATACAAATGTTATGTTGCCAAATTGTGAGCAACCAACATATCAAATCAATCAAACAATTCATCTTGCATGTTTGAGGTATTGAATGATTTGGGCTTAGGTTATGTATTTTATTGTTTTGATCATTTCCATTTGCAAATCCAAATTTTTTGATATACATTTTGGCACACCCAATGGGACTCACATCCTTTATTAACCTCCTTGTTTGAGTTGTTTTTGTGAAGTTTAGATCTCTTGGAGCATCAATCTTTCATTTTTGCAAGCTTTTGTAGCAAAAATTTATATTTTTCTAACCCTAGTTTGTTAAGATTTGGATACAAATGTATGTATATGATCTCTTAGCTCAAATATAACCTCACCGTTGCATTCGAGGGGCCATTTCCATAAATTTTGAGTACAAATTTGCCTAGATTTCATGAAAAATAGAGCGTTTGGCGAAGAAAACAACAATCGGTCTGCATAAATTCGCCTCTGGTAATTCATCTCGCTTTTGATAAAAAACCAGTGGCCTTTGGTAAATTTAGCTCGCTTTTGATAAAAAAATTGATCACTTTTGGTAAAATTTGCTTCACTTTTGAACAACAATACATCACTTTTCGCAAAATTTGCATCGCTTTTGAATGAAAACCTATCACCTCTGGTAAACTTGGTCGCTTCTGGTTAACATTTGCATTCTGTCACATGAAACTTTCCAGATCACTTTTGAGCTATTACCCATTAGTTTTGGCCTTTTCTAAGTTGCATATGAGCTATTACCTATCACTTCCATCCATTTCTGCATCGCTTCTAAGCTAACAGTGATCGCTTCTACTTTAGAGTGAATTACTTTTGATCGGAAACGGCTCGCATCCAGCTGTTCCAGTCACTTTCGGTAGTCTAGAGTTTTCGTTAGCATTTGATTTTGTAGGTTGTTGTGTCAAATTTTTATTGATCAATTAGGGGTTTTAAACTACATTTTTCATGTCTCTAATCTTCATATTATCATTTACCAATCAATTTGATTAGGGCTTTCATTTTAGTTGAGTTAACACCCTTGTTTTTGCAAGATCTTATCAATTTATCATTCTAGGGTTTTCAATTGATTAATTTATGGTTGTAGGGTATCCATCTGATCATATTTCATCTACTAGATTTGCCATTTTAGGGTTTGCATTATCTAATAGTCATTTTTTTTCATAACCCTGACCCTAGTTTTACATAAATAGGAATTTTTCACGCATCTTGCAGATTTGAATCGCTTATGAACAATTATTGGTCACCTCTAGTTTTTTTGTGTCACTTCTAATTGGTAATTGATCACTTCTGGTGTAATTTGGGTCACTTATAATCAACAGTTTGTCGCTTCTAGTAACCATAACTTGCTTTTGGTTGCTGTCATTGTGCATTTTGGTGTTTCTATCATAACTTTCACATACATAGGCAAAATTGTGCAAACAAGGACTCATTGGAAAGCTGAGAGGTAGAACTACATAGTGGAGTAGGTTTTATTAGGTGACTATATCATTTTACTATTTTTTATCAGTCAAAGTTAATTTTTTTTAAAACTTCAATTGAGCATATCTTGAGCAAAATCAATCAGATTTCAATAAAAATTCTTTTCAAATTGCTTAGAATCTTCTAAACTTTTTGTTTATGCAATCCATTTTCCTGTATTAGGTCATATTAATTAGAATGTTTTTTAGATTTCATCTTTTTTCACATAGCCTTCTTCTATGCAAGTTTACTTGTTTCTTTTTGGAATTGGTGACTTGTAGGGGCATCTAAGGAGTTGGAGCAGCATTGGTATTTTCATCTACAATAGATTTGGATAGAGAATTAACTAGGTGCAATCATTTCATCTCTTATCTTCCAATCTTGTTTGATCACACATTTGGATTTTGGACATAAAATGAACAACTTGTTTGCAATCATACCATTGAAATTGGGCTAAAACAAATTATTGTCTTCCATCGAATTTGGATTTGGGCTTTGTAAATGAACAAGTGCGTGCATTTTCTTCCACACATTGAATTTCTAAGGTTAATGAACCCCATGTGAGTATGACCAAATGAATGTGTATGCTCTCTCCTCACATCCTAACACAAACTTGGAGATCAAAAACATTTACTTGTGTTTATTTTGTTAAACCGTAGAGAAGCTTGCCTTGGTGGGAAAAGAGGTACTCACCCCAAGGGAATGACCTCAAGTGGTACTTTCATCTGGTCCATTATAAAAATTAGAGGATAAGGCGAACGCCAAGTCTAACCGGTATTGGTACTCACCATACAGTGCTAGCTCGAAATGAGGTGTACCTTTGTGTATATTAAAACTTCTAGTAGGATTAGTTAAAGTCTTAAGTGGCTTGCTGGATGCTTGTGGGGTGCTGGTCCCCAAGATTTTCACTAGAACCTCCTTGTGATAGTGGCCTTGCCTTGACTAGGACTTGTTGAAGTGTCTTCATGTGCTTGCTTAACCATCATCACATTCTTCCAAACTAACAACTTGCTTATGTGTCTTGTGTGAGTGATTCATGTGTGTATATGCATAATCATTTGTGTGAATATTGCCACATCAAGATCTAAACACCAAAACACATAAAGACAAGTCATCCTATACATTCTTCCAATAACATTCAAGCCCAATCAGTTTCATCTCAAACATAGCCTAGTCATCATCCAACCCTTCATAGCTAAGTCATTCAAACTATCCTAAACTTATCCTAGTCACATCCCTATCCTACCCAAATCACTTCTGCCACATCATCCAAACCCTAAACAAGCACTTGCTAAAAGGACTTAAGACTTAAACAATTGGGTGACAACATGTTTACACCAGAAGACCTAGAAATCAAATTCCAAAGATTCCTCCAAAATCTTTATCAAGGATCAGAACCCCTAAACCAAGACACCATTGAAACATTACAATTCTTCATCCAAAAAGCTCAACCCGATGCAAGCTAATTACCTCAACTACAACACTTTGTAGCCCAAGTCCAATACCTTTTAGCCACTAGTCAAGCTCAACAAGTACAAAAATCCTTAGCCACTCCATACCAACCTAATAGACCTCATAGCCATATGTCATATCCATCCACTTTCTATCAACTTAATCCACTTATCCACCAATTCAATGCCACATCAACCTATGAACATCCAGCTCAAGCTTATCAAATCCCCCATGCCACCATTCCAATGCACTACCAAGCCCATCCACAAAGCAATCAAGTGATTTCACAAGAATAACATGCAAGTCCAAATGGCCTTTTGTATATAAATCAAGTGAGCACAAGTCAACCTTGCCAACAAGATCAAATGCCCACATCTTTGAGTCCACCTTGAGATCTTTTGTCTACCTATCCTACCATTACATCTAGCTATCAAGACTATAAATGGCCTCCCCAACATGCACAAGTGAGCCCAAATCCACCTTTACAACAAGAACCATATAAAACTCCAAGTGGCCCTTTGTAGAGCCTAATACAAAAAGACTTAATTAGCTTTGACCAGGGAGATAACAATCTAGCCAATGCATCCTATTAGTGGTCTTCATCATCCAATCACATGCCAACACATAAGCCTACGAGCCCTATCATAACACCACCATATAATCCTATCCCTTGTCCATTGGTCCACCAACCTTCATCACCTTCATCCCCATGTTCTACAAATCTTCCACCACAAGATCCCTTGGACATAACTGTACAACAATTGGTTCAAGCAAATTTGATTGAGTTGTCACTGATAGAACCTTTTGAACCAATCTTTAAACCGCCTTGGTATAATGAAATCCATTATTGTGCATAGCATAGGTATAAGGGCCATACAACAACCAATTGTGTCAAACTTAAGAGATTGATCACAAACCTAATAAATTATGGTAAGATTATCCCTTCATCCAATCCAAATCGTAATCCACCCAATCCAATTAGCCCCCAACCTAATCGTAGTCCTAAGCCTGCAATATCATCCACTATTATTGCTCATCCATTATATTGCCCATCCACTCATACCATTTTGAAGGATGTGATCCATTAGCTACTAGCTAGGAATAAACTACGCCCATGTCAAACACCCATTCATCAGTCTATCAAAGAGCCTTCCATTAGCATACCTAGCCCTTTAAGCCCATCATGTGACCTACAAGCCAACAAGTCTATTCAAGAGTCTCCAACCACAAGCCTAAGCCAAGAGCCATCATGTCCTCGTGTTGATAACCCTTACGAGCCTATCAAGTCCATGCAAGAACCTTCCACTTCCATTCAAGCAACCCAAGAGGTATGTCAAAGGTTTAAGCCTAAGCATGTGGAAACATTAAGCCCTAGTCCAACTCAATTTTCAAAACACTTTCATGCAACCCATCCATAACATTTACCTTCTTTATGATCAAGATGACACCTATAAAGAAGCTATCCATGAGCACCTTGATCCTAACCATAATCTTATATCTATCCATGAGTAAGATATCCACATTGCTCCTAGTCATCCGCCATCTAGCCCTATCCATAATGAGCAAACATCCACTTGTCATAATGAGACATGTGGCTCCCAAGAGCAAGTAAGCATAAAAGATCAAACAAATAACTTGGATCTTAGTGAACACAATGCTAATCAAGATCCTAATGATCCTCCTTCCACATCCACCATCGATTCCACTTCAAGTCCACCATCATATCCACTTGGTCTTACCACCATTATACATGCATATTCTTCTTTAGGACAACAATGAACTTTATCCACTTCACCTTCTCCATCCAATAAAAAACTCAAGTCTAGTTTTCAAAGCACACCAAGCCCTATAGTCTATCGCATACTCTGAAACATGAATGACCAAGGTAAAGGCCTAGGCCTTTATGAACAAGGTATTTTGGAGCCAAACCAAGTCAACATTCCTCCACGCTCATATGGCCTTGGGTATACACCCCAAGGTAAACACTCTAAAGATGTTCGTAATTCCACCATCCCTCTTAAGTCCACTTTCCACCACAAACCACATCATATACCCAAAACATATGTAGCCATTCCACCTCCATTATCCTATAAACCCCAAAAGCATGTGACCGTATAGCTTCCACCATCTACTTTATCTCCACTACTTACAACTCCTAATATCCCTCCATCCACTTTACCTCCACTTCTACCAATGCTTAATTATCCATTTATCCAAAAACACATTCCTAATCATGACCAACAAATGCAAATATTGTCTAAACATAAAGCTTCCACTCATTCCACCAACCCCGCTTCCATCATGTCCATGGGATTCAAAAGCAAAATTTTGGATGCCTCTACCTATAAAACTAAAAATCCTATAAAAAATCCTAAGTATGCTAATGCCTTAGGACATCAATGCAAAGAATTGAAGCAAAATCTATCCACAAAGCTATCTAAGCCCATACCTCCAAAAGAGAAGTCCAAAAACAAAAGGGTATGGGTCCCCAAGCAATAAGCAATTACTTCCAATCCATCTCTAAAGCTTCATACACCCACTCACCTCAAAGAAAATATGAAAAAGGTGTGAGTCCCTAAGAAAAAATCAATTAAGTCAAATGGGGCATCCATCTCTCAAACATCCCAACTATCCACTTCCATCCAAAAATCCCACAAGCAATGTAAAGATTATAAAAATAGTAAGTCTATGTGGGTCCTTAAATCACTCAACCACCCATCTCCTAAGCAAACATCACCATTGCTTCCTACAACACCTTCCCATCAAAAGATTCAATGTTTATCATGGTGTGTGCAACCATTGGTCATGGTTCCCTTCCATTCCACAACCTTTCCACATACCTCCATCACCTCATCCTTCAACTACTATCCTACATATCTTCCTCATACTATCCCTATGTTCCATGATTTTGCATAAGCCTTTTATCCATCCTTTTCCATAAGTATTATATAATTCACATCATAATCCATTATCCCCCATCCATCCATCCTTTCATGAAACTTTCATAATCCACTATCTACCTATTCCATCTCCCTTTCATGCAACCCTTTACCAACATCTATGAGCACACTTTACATGGTCCATGAGACGATATCCCTCTCTATTGGGATACTATCACCTTTCATAGCATTAGACACTTGAGTCCCTCCTATCCATTATCATGGTGAAAACCTGGCAAACATGTGCCATGTGTAATTGTCCACCTATCCCAAAAATCTTAAAAAAAAAAAAAAAAAGAAAAAATCAAAATAGTAAAGAGAAATCCCTTCGTCCAATGGTGAAAACCTAGTAAACAGGTGCCTTGGATAAGTACCATGATGAAAACCTGGCAAACAAGTGTCATGTGTAGGTTGATCTTCTATGTCACTTACACTTGGGCGAACCTTGTCTCATCCACACTATCTATTCTATCATATCCATTTTACCATGTCCTATCTTCCAATATCCTATCCTACTATCCTTAGCCATTACCCATGTACCTATCCTATTGAGTCCATTTATCCTCCCTTCCTCCTTTTGATCTTGATAAAGATTAAGGGGAAAAATGTTGAAACAAATGCTTTTGTTATCTTTTGATATACCTCATCCTTTCCAATCAATCTTATCATTATCCGTCTATCATAAGCCTTGTCATGTGAAATCCATCATGTCATCTTTTCATCATAAACCTTGTCATGTAAAAATCCTAAGTCTTCTACCTAGTATGGAGCATGTTATTCCTATGTGACATAGTCTTTGAAGATCACATCCTAGCTCCATTATGAGGTATACATCCACCCACTTTGGTCTATCCTTTTTACCCATCCATCTATTATGAGGCTTCCATCCCTTATTGCCCATCATTTTATCCATCCTCCTACATCTTTGCACCTAGACTTGGTTTTTTCATGTCATTGGTATCAAGCACAAATGCTACCCAAATTGTAAATCCATTGGCATTTTTCAAAATATTTCAACAAAAAATACAAAAGAATCAAATATCCATAAAAATTCAAGCAATAAAACCAACCCTCAAATCAAATCCATCACTTCATCAAAAACCAAATCTAATCAAATCAAATTCATCAATGATCAATCAAAATCATCAAATCCATCAAAGCAAATCAAATATCCAATTAAATCATCAAATCAAGCCAATCTATCAAATAATCAAAATCACATTAATCTAATCCATATCATCCCATCAAAAACATAAATCACATTCATATCAATCCATCAAATTCATCAAACCATTCCAATCAAATCATCATTCAAATCAATCTTTTCATCCAATCAAATCAATCCAAACAATGTTCCAAATGCAAGTCAATCCTTAATCCATAGCAATCAAGTCAATCAATCTTGTTAAATCATCTAAACACAATCAATGGTCTTGATCCTAATCTTGTTGTAAACCAAATCAATCAAACAATCTTCATCATCATCATCATCATCAATGGGATATATCGTTCCCACATCCTCGTGTTGATCTAGGGATATAGTTTTCCCTACAATGACAACACTATCATCATCATCAACAAAACAATCAATCAATCAACCATTGGTTTACAACTTGACAGGGGCAATACCTTGTTTGTTTTTGAACCATTTGTGCATGCTTGCTTGCTTGTGTGTGTTATCTTTTTATCTTGTATTTGTATCACATTGATATCATTCCAGCTAATATTCATATCTTGTGTATGTTAGAATAGCTTTTTGTATTATCCTTTGCATCTAAGGTCATATCATACCTTTTCTGCATTAGGACTTCAATGCTAAGTTTTCTTCCTCATACGTTAGACAAGGTTGTATTATGCTAGGGCACAAGACACATCGTCACCCTAGTCCTCATACCTTGATGCATAATGTCTAGTGCTATATCATACATCATGGTTGCTCACTTTCATTGCAGCATAATGCTGAAGAGAACTTGTGTCTCAAATTACTACTTGAACCTCTTAGTTGAACCTATGCTTTGAACCACTTCGTTGAACCTCTTGTTTGAACCTCTTTGTTGAACCTTTCTAGAGTTCATTTGGTAGGTTCAATGAATTTTAGTTCAACTGTTCCTTGGTTCATTGGTCTGAGGATATGCGATGTCGGCATCGCTGTGACGAAGCACTATCGGCAGGACCGTGTTGAAGACCATTGGCATCGGTGAGACAAGGGCCGTCGGAATAAGCATCGAAGGTTTGTCCGATGCTAAGTGTCACCCCGATGGAAGCATTCAATCGTCGGCAAGACAAGGCCTATCGGCCAACCTTTGTGGAATTACTCCGACAGGAGTAGTCACTCCGACGAAGGTTACGGGCGTCGGCAAGACAAGGCCTATCGGCCAAACTCTGTAGAGTTACTCCGACAGGAGTAGTCACTCCGATGGCGTATGTCTATCGGCAAGAGAATACCCGTCGGCTAAAGGTGTTGGGCCGATGTACTGCGGACATCCTGATGGAAGTCTTATTGGTATCGGTGAGACAAACCTCTGTCGGAGCGAGGGCTAGATCTTTTGCCGATGGAGAATGTCATACCGATGGTAACCTTGGTGATCGGGGAGACAATGCTCATCGGTGGGAGGTGAAGTCTGAGGGCCGCTGGGAGTTGTTATGCCGATGGACTTGGAGGCTTGGTATTGTCGGCAACAAAATTGCTGACAATACTCTTTCGCCTGTTGGCGGTTATAAACTGCAAAGTCCTTTGCGACTTGGTACATGTGGGACTAAACGCCTCACTGAAATGTGAACCGTTGCGACAGTTAGATGGCAGCGACGTATGAGGAATTTGTTCTATCAGTTAGAGCAGAAGTCTGTAACGATTCTTGTTCTTGCAGATTGGAAATAGAATGATATGTCTATAGGTGTTGTTGGTATTATGATGATGAGACTTGAATAAAGGTTCGTTCTGTAAATGTACAGGGATGTGAACTGTGTATGATGTCGAGAATCAAACACCAGAGCAAGAAGCTGAGTTCTTTATTGTAACTGTATATCTTACTGTAATAAAGATTGTTTTCTTGTGGTGGTGGGTTTTTTACCCGTAAGGGTTTTCCCACGTAATTCTGTGTGTCTGTGTTCTAAATATTGTCTATTTTGGTTTCTCTTGTGTATTCATCTGTGTTATTGTAATTTAAAAAGTGACTGGTCTACACTGTCCCCTGGGAATTAACATTAGGGAAGCTGTTTTCCGCACCTGTGCTTTCCTTACAAGTGGTATCAGAGCCTGGCCCGTTGTGTTATCCTTGTCGGTAGTTTGGGTTTTTTGTTGTTAATTCTGTTGTGTGGGAGTTCTGTAGAAAGTTATTTTTTAAATTAAATAGAGATGGCAAGTACATCAGACAAAATAGACATTGAGAAATTCAATGGCACAAACTTTGAGTTGTGGAAACTTAAAGTTGAAGACATGTTAGTCTATAGAGATCTTTGGGTTGCTGTGTCTGGAGTTCAACCTACAGGCATGAAGCAAGAAGATTGGGAACTGATATGCAGAAAAGCCAAAGGACTGATAAGACTGAGTTTATCTGACTCTGTTCTATTGAACATCCATGAGGAGAAATCTGCAAGTGATTTGTGGAAAAAGTTGAATAATATTTATCAGGGCAAGTCCTTGGTAAATAAACTTTTCCTCAGAAAGAAATTGTATTCTCTGAAGATGGATGAAGGTGCATCTGTAGCAGAACATCTGAGTGCATTCAATACGATTGTTGCTCAGTTGACATCTATAGGTGTAAAAATAGAAGAGGAAGATCGCTGTATGCTTCTGTTATGTTCCTTACCTGACTTGTGGGACCATCTGGTGATGGCTATTGGAAGTACAACAACTTTGTTTTCTCAGGAAACTATTGTTGCCTCTTTGTTGTCTGAAGAGATGCGGAGGAAATCTTCTGGAATGGCCAAAGAGGCTCTGTCAGTTCGTGGTAGATTAAAGGAAAGAGGCAAGAAGAAGGACAAGAAGTCTAAGTCCAAATCAGAGGGGAAATCAAAATCTCCTGGCAAGAAGTCCAAGGTGAAGTGCTGGAATTGTGGACAGAAAGGTCATGTCAAGAAAGACTGCAAAGAGGAGAAAAAGAAGAAGAACTTCTCTGACTCTGAGTCTTCACACAGTGATGCTGATGCTTTCATTGCTACTCTGGCAACACCTGCTTCTGAAGATATTTGGCTGATTGATTCAGGAGCATCCTTTCATATGACATCTCATAGAGAGTGGTTCACGAAGTATGAACCCTATGCTGGTGGCAAGGTGTTCCTGGCTAGTGATTCAACGCTGGAAATTGTTGGCCGAGGTCGAGTCAGAATCCAGTTCCCGGATGGCAGAATAAAGGGAATGAATGAAGTTCTTCATATACCAGGTCTGGCTCGAAATTTACTTTCTGTTAGTAAACTTAATGATGTTGGAGTGCAAGTTACTTTTGTGAATGGTGGCTGTAAGATGACTAGAGGTTCTATTGTTCTGGCAAAAGGTGAACGCATTGGAACTCTGTATAGGTTAGATGCTAAACCAGTGTGCTGTAATAATGTCTCTGCAAAATCTGAAAAGGCTACTATTGTAACACATGACGTAAATTCTATGGAAGTTAAACTTCCTGCAGAGAAAACAATGCTCTGGCATCATAGACTTGGTCACATAGGTGAGAAAGGTTTAAAAACCTTGAAAAACAAAAATCTGGTAGATGGGCTGATTGATTGTAATCTGGAGTTTGATTTCTGCGAACATTGTATATATGGAAAGCAAAACCGTGTTTCATTTTACTCTAGTTCTCATAAATCTTCTGGTGTTCTGGACTATGTGCATTCTGATGTTTTTGGTCCAGTTGATGTTCCTTCTTTATCTAAATCAAGATACTATGTATCGTTCATTGATGATTATTCAAGAAGGGCATTTGTATATTTTTTGAAAAACAAATCAAAAGTGTTCAGTCGATTTAAAGAATTTAAAACTCTTGTGGAAAATCAGACTGGTAGAAAACTAAAATGCTTGAGAACAGATAATGGTGGTGAATATTGCAATGCGGATTTTGATAAGTATTGTGTAGACCATGGAATTAAAAGGCATAAAACTACACCTTATACTCCACAACAGAATGGAGTTGCTGAAAGGTTAAATCGATCGTTGATGGAGAAAGCAAGAAGTATGTTGAGTTATGCTGGTCTTGAACAGAAGTTCTGGGCTGAGGCAGTTGCTACAGCTTGTTACTTGCTGAATCGTTCTCCTACATCAGCATTGGTTGATAAGACACCTATGGAAGCATGGTCTGGTAAGAAGCCCTCTCTAAGACATATTCGAGTCTTTGGCTGTGAGGCATATGCTCATATTCCTGAAGTTAAAAGATCTAAGTTGGATAACAAGGCAGTTAAATGTATCTTTGTTGGCTATGGAGTCGGTATTAAAGGATACAAGCTTTGGAATCCTGAAACTGAAAAGGTAATCTACAGCAGGAATGTAATTTTCAGAGAGCTGAAACCATTGGTTGTTGATCCTTAGCCAGAAAAGACAGAAGAAAAGAAAGAAAAGAGTGTTGTGAATGTTCCTCTGACTCCTGTAAAAGAGGAACAACAAGCACCAAGTGTAGATGGTTCAGATAAGAGTTCAAGTAGCTCCGAAGATTCTGATCCAGAGCAAGAACCTGAACCTGCACCTCAACCTTTGAGGAGATCTACACGTGAAAGAAGACAACCAAATAGGTATGGATTTTCAGTACCTGATTCAACTTGTGCCTATGCTTTACTTACTAATACTGATGAACCTAGGACTGTGAAAGAAGCTATTAGTGTACCTGATTCAGATTCTTGGTTGGAAGCCATGCATAGTGAAATGACATCATTGGAGAAGAATGGAACCTGGGATCTGGTGCCCTTGCCTGAAGGAAGAAAACCTGTAGGCTGTAAGTGGGTATTTAAGAAGAAATATGGTCTAGATGGTAGTATTGAGAAGTACAAGGCAAGACTGGTTGCTAAGGGGTATTCCCAAAAGGAAGGTATTGATTATGGAGAAATCTTTTCTCCTGTAGCTAAGTTGACATCCATTAGATTTCTGTTGTCACTTGCAGCAGCATATGATTTTGAAATTGAGCAGATGGATGTGACAACATCGTTTCTTCATGGAGACCTTGAAGAAGAAATTTATATGTCTCAGCCAGAGTATTTTGTGGAAAAAGGTAAAGAACATCTGGTATGCAAACTTAAAAAGTCTCTTTATGGTTTGAAACAGTCTCCCAGAATGTGGTATCAAAAGTTTGATACGTATGTTTTATCCTTGGGGTATGTGAGATCTAAATCTGATCATTGTGTCTATTATAAAACTGAAGGTGACCAGATTCTTATAATTGCACTATATGTGGATGACATGTTGTTCATTGGCAATGGTAAGGGGATGATCTCAGAATTAAAATCTCAGTTGTCCTTGAAATTTGAAATGAAAAATCTGGGGGCAGCAAAGTACATTCTGGGAATGGAGATCAAAAGGGACAGATCTAAGAGAAAAATTTGGCTCAGCCAGAGGAAGTATATTACCAATGTTCTTGATAAGTTTCATATGTCTGATTCTAAACAGTTAGTTGTTCCAGTTTTGCAGGGAACGAAATTATCTGTTGAAGATTGTCCAAAATCTTCAAATGAAATTGATGACATGAAGAGAGTACCTTATGCAAGTGCTGTTGGCAGTTTAATGTATGCAATGGTCTGTACCAGACCAGACATTGCCCAAGCAGTGGGAGTTTTGAGCCGATTTATGGCGAATCCAGGCAGATCACATTGGGATGCTGTGAAAAGAGTTATGAGGTATTTGAAGGGAACTTCTGACTATGCTATTTGTTATCATGGAAACTCAGAAGGGTCTAAGAGATCTATCAGTATTCAGGGATATGTTGATTCTGATTGGGCAGGGGACATTGACAGTCGGAGATCCACCAGTGGATACGTGTTCATGTTACATGGTGGTGCTATCAGTTGGATGAGCAAGCGACAGGCTGTAGTCGCTTTGTCCACAACAGAGGCAGAGTACATGGCAGCCACTCGTGCATGCCAAGAAGCTGTTTGGTTGAAAAGGTTGTGTTCTGATGTTGGTTTTAATGCAGGGCAAATACAAATTCATTGTGACAGTCAAAGTGCCATATGTTTGGCAAAGAATCCTACATTTCATGCTAGGACAAAACATATTGATGTCCAATATCACTTTGTTCGTGATATGGTGGAAGACAGGAAGGTGAAGCTGGAAAAAGTTGACACTTTGGAAAATGTTGCTGATGCCTTAACTAAACCAGTGAACACAGCCAAGTTCAAATGGTGCTCAGATGAAATGGGTCTTCGGGCCCATAGTTCTCAATAATCGAATGAGGACTAAGAGGTAGCAGTAATGTCTTCGACAAGTGGGAGATTGAAGAGAACTTGTGTCTCAAATTACTACTTGAACCTCTTAGTTGAACCTATGCTTTGAACCACTTCGTTGAACCTCTTGTTTGAACCTCTTTGTTGAACCTTTCTAGAGTTCATTTGGTAGGTTCAATGAATTTTAGTTCAACTGTTCCTTGGTTCATTGGTCTGAGGATATGCGATGTCAGCATCGCTGTGACGAAGCACTATCGGCAGGACCGTGTTGAAGACCATTGGCATCGGTGAGACAAGGGCCGTCGGAATAAGCATCGAAGGTTTGTCCGATGCTAAGTGTCACCCCGATGGAAGCATTCAATCGTCGGCAAGACAAGGCCTATCGGCCAACCTTTGTGGAATTACTCCGACAGGAGTAGTCACTCCGACGAAGGTTACGGGCGTCGGCAAGACAAGGCCTATCGGCCAAACTCTGTAGAGTTACTCCGACAGGAGTAGTCACTCCGATGGCGTATGTCTATCGGCAAGAGAATACCCGTCGGCTAAAGGTGTTGGGCCGATGTACTGCGGACATCCTGATGGAAGTCTTATTGGTATCGGTGAGACAAACCTCTGTCGGAGCGAGGGCTAGATCTTTTGCCGATGGAGAATGTCATACCGATGGTAACCTTGGTGATCGGGGAGACAATGCTCATCGGTGGGAGGTGAAGTCTGAGGGCCGCTGGGAGTTGTTATGCCGATGGACTTGGAGGCTTGGTATTGTCGGCAACAAAATTGCTGACAATACTCTTTCGCCTGTTGGCGGTTATAAACTGCAAAGTCCTTTGCGACTTGGTACATGTGGGACTAAACGCCTCACTGAAATGTGAACCGTTGCGACGGTTAGATGGCAGCGACGTATGAGGAATTTGTTCTATCAGTTAGAGCAGAAGTCTGTAACGATTCTTGTTCTTGCAGATTGGAAATAGAATGATATGTCTATAGGTGTTGTTGGTATTATGATGATGAGACTTGAATAAAGGTTTGTTCTGTAAATGTACAGGGATGTGAACTGTGTATGATGTCGAGAATCAAACACCAGAGCAAGAAGCTGAGTTCTTTATTGTAACTGTATATCTTACTGTAATAAAGATTGTTTTCTTGTGGTGGTGGGTTTTTTACCCGTAAGGGTTTTCCCATGTAATTCTGTGTGTCTGTGTTCTAAATATTGTCTATTTTGGTTTCTCTTGTGTATTCATCTGTGTTATTGTAATTTAAAAAGTGACTGGTCTACACTGTCCCCTGGGAATTAACATTAGGGAAGCTGTTTTCCGCACCTGTGCTTTCCTTACAAATGCATCATTCATTTCTTCTATCCATTCCCTTATATTTCTTTCCTAGCCAATCCTTTTCATTTTGAGATCCTATCCATGTTTGTCCAACCTGTCTGTCCTCTTGAAGGGGCATCCCCATCTCCATTTCATCCTCATTATATCTTTCCATCATCATCCTACCCATTTCATCATCCTATTTTTCCATCCCATCTCCATTTCATCCCATCATTTTCCTCTATCCATACCTTAGCTTCTTTGAAATGATGTTACTCGACACAAATCTTATCATCTTGAACATCATCTCAAAGAGGGGAAAATGTAGACACCCAAAACAATTAAAACATCATGTAGCATTTTGTCCTAAAATCCCACTCTTAATCCCACTTATCCATTAGCTAATTAATTAAATAAATTTTATTTATTTAATTAATTTTTCATCTTAGCCAATTAATTAAATAAATTTTATTTATTTAATTAATTTCCCTCACATATCCCAACTAATTCAAATAAAATATTTGAATTAAGCCCTCACCTCTCACCACATTTCAACACTTATCCATCTCTCAATTGACTCATGTGTGGTAGTACAACTTTCATTTAGAATCTTTCACATGTACAACTAATGGGACCTAATTTTAGTATTTGTGTATATGGTCACATATGAGCCTTATCCTCCTTTGTACACTTAGCACATGACTACAACTCCCTTGAAGAGTGGGAATAACTAATCAATCCTAACTGTCCACATCAATCATTTAGTCTTTTAATCTCAACCATCCAATTGTATCATGCCTTTCCTATAAATCAACCCTCTCATAAGCCATTTTCAGGCATTGAGTTGGTATCCTTATGTTGTTGAAATATCTTTAGAGCCTTTGCATCTATCATCTCAATCCTATGCAAATGTTATGCTGCCAAATTGTGAGCAACCAACATATCAAATCAATCAAACAATTCATCTTGCATCTTTGAGGTATTAAATGATCTGGGTTTAGGTTATGTATTTCATTGTTTGATCATTTCCATTTGCAAATCCAAATTTTCTTATATACATCAAGTTTCTGTATGGTCAGGTCTTGACCTTGTGGATAATTCAGTAGGTTGATGTGAAACTATAATATTCAAGAGGTCTTATGTAAATTAAAGTAGTCAAAGATTCACTAGACTTTAGATTGTGCAAATTGTTCAAAATATCATCAAAGTATTTACTCTTTTGCATAAATTCACTATTATATCTCAAAGATTTCCATGAATTTCATTAAAACAAACTCTGTCTTTCAAATTTATATGAAAATTGTCAAACATCATTGCAATTCCTCATTCTTTGTTCAAATGTATGACAACTTCCTTTAGATTTCTGTATTTAAGCTAATTATTTTCAATTGTTGGAGAAAAGTTAGAAAAACTCAAATTAAAGTACTATTTCATACAGGATCTAAATGTTCTTCTACTCACGCTTTAAAGAATACAGTAAACTGAACAACTCAACACATTCTAATCTACAAATGGAAAATCTTGAATAGTTTCATGAACATACATGAGAGATTGCAAGCTTCCAAAGAATAATACTTCAAATACAAATTAAAATTAAAAAAACACTCTGTAATAGATGCAGAATTCTGAGTTTACTTATATTTAAAGCATAAAGTCATATAAAATTTGCAATGTAAGAATGACTTCTGTTTCATTGATCAAATTACCAGAAAAACTTACAAACATTTTTGATAGATACACTAAGGAGACCAGACATTCCATGTACTCCTTAATGTAGACACAAGCAACCTCCTTTTCCAAACTAAAAGAAATCTCTTCTCTATTTCAATAACTTTGACAAATTACAAACTCAAGCTCAAATTGTAAAATCCATGTGTAAATAATACAAGTACCAAAGCTTCTTATATAGACTTTGAAGCTTTCTACTGCTACAGTTATAAAATCTCATCAATGGTCAGCAAGTAAACTTCTTAGATCAATGGTATGTATAAATTCTTAACCATTTTAAAAATATCTTCATGGTATCTTTTCTTGACTCAAAGGATGCCTTTCAAATCTTTTCAAAATAATAGATGCCTGCTGACTTCTTATTTGTTGACTTTTGGAGATAGTACCCTCTAGTTACATTCATACTGAGCATTACTTTACTTTTGATATTTCTCTACTCCCTTAGGTATACCTTAAAATTACCTATTACCCCTTCTATGAAAGTGCAATTTCCTCCTGGACTTCTCATCCATATGTATTCCTGCATTTTGATTCCTTCCTTTAACTTCTTTTCATCCTTTTGCAAACCTTCAGCTTTTTTCTTATACTTTTTTATTTTGGCACTTGTTTCCATTATTGAATAGATCATTTCCTTACTCAGATAAGTTGTCAGGTTACCCAAGCATGGTGTAAAAATAGCTTTAAACTCTTTTAATGCCTTTTGTAATTCATATGTTGGTATTTCTAGGCATTCATGATCAATGAGTTTCTCAATCATGTTCATATGTAACCTTATCATTTTATTAGCAATCTCTTCTATATCTTGAGTAGTAGCAATACATCGTTTGAGAATATCATCCTCAAACTTTAATTCTAACCTGGCCTGTGGTAATTGATTAGCCATAAGAGGAGTAATGACTCCTTCATTTATCAATTCCTCTTCTCTCTCCTCAATTTCTTCAAGCTTCCTTAATTCAGATTTGCATTCTTCCCTTCTAAATTGACAATTATGTAGAAGAACACTGCATTTATTTTTCTCTATCGCAACCATTTCCTAGCTTGTCACTGCTTGCTTGGTCACTTCTCCTTTTTGTATGAATTCTCTAAACCATTATTAAAAAATATTGGCTTCAAGCCTCTTATTTTCCATGTCTTTTACTTCATCTTTTGATAATAATCCTATTTCAATAGGTAACTCTGGTATTGTGGCATAGGGATCAAATATCCCTCTAATGAATTGTTGGAATTGGACAATGTGTCCTTTCAAGTATTCTTGTTTATCTTTATCTTTCTTCAATAGTTTAGTAGTGGCCTGATGCATATCCTCCCACTCATTTATATGCTATTCTCTGGTCCTATGGCCTAGATCCAAATTAATTATCTCATAATCTTCCATAGTTATTTCTCATTTTAACTTGTCTTTTTGTAGTATGGCTAGCTCTAACACTCTAGATCTAGCAGGACCTCTCTTGATAGCTGACATTGTTCTAGCCTTTCTTTTCTCCTTTTGTGGTGTGGAACCACCTAGTAGACTTTTTATATCAATAGGTACTAATTTCAAATCTACCTTCTCTTTTATGACCTTAGAGCCCATTCAAGTTGGAATCTCTTTGGTGACCTTTTCTGTTCTCTCTTGATTTATCACCTCCTCTTGAGGTTTTTCCATTTTTGTCTATTCCATGTGTTGCTCTTGTTGTTGTTGAGGAGGTTGAGGTTGAGGACCTTGTTCTGGAATCAATGGATCATCCTACTTTTCTAATTCTCTGTCATTATTATCATCTTCTATCTCAGTGTCTCCTCCTTCCTCTTCTCCTATATTCTCTTTTCCTGTAGACTCCTTTTGTTCTTCTTTTTATTTATTATCCCACTCCATATTCTCTATGTTCATACTCTCTTGTTGCTCCTTATGCTTCATATTATCCTTAGAAACATTTTCTATTTTACTTGATCCATCCTCAATATTAGCTAATGTTTCCCTTGTTTCTTTTTCTGGTTCAGTTTGCCCTTGCACCTTTCTAGTTTATTTGTTTGTTCCATTTGTGAAGGTGAACATGTGATTTCATCAAGTTTCTTTGTATCTTTTTCACTCTCAGGTTTGCTTTCTATTCTCCTTTCTTCTTCTATGTTTTCCTCTTGCTCGCTATGTTCACTGTACATATTCAATATATTCAAGACATCAACACTAGAAACGTTTGTCTCTACTTCTCCTTCAATTTGGACCTTTTTTCTTTCACAACCTTTTTAGGTGTCTTCTTTTTAAGATTCCTCTATTAGTTGTGCTACATTCTACACGTCCTTAATGATTTCGAGTGACACTAATGTACCAAAAGTATCTATTGCCTCTACTTTATCCTATACATTTTCTTCTCATGATCCTTGACTTTAGTCTATCTCCATATATCCTTGACTATCTTGCCCTTCTCCTGCACTAGAGTACTCACTTAGTTCTTCTTCATCTTTCCCAATTTATTCTCTTTCACTGGGATCTACCTCCCTAACTCCACTCTCACTACTGTCATCCTCTATATAGATAGTCTCACTTACTTGTTTGGCTTCATGCAATCTTGACTTTTGCAGCTTTTATTTAGCCAATTCTTGCTTAACCTTTACATCTTTTTTCCTTTTCTCTTCTGGTGTGGCCTCACTAGATATGCTACTCATCTTAGCCTCTACTTGCTGAGTACCTATAACAACATCATGCATTAGTGTTTGTCCTTTTGGGGTTTCAATTGCTACGGATTTCATGATTTTCAGTCCTGTTGACTTCTTGACCACTTGGGTTTACTTTGCACTGTTGTTATGGCTAGATGATTCTACCTCTATAAATGTGCTTGAAGATACTACCACTGTCACCCCTAAGGCATATGGATCCATTAGGGTTGCATTTTTATCTTTTTCAATGATCATTGCTTCTACAACCCTTCTCTTCTTCTCACAGAAACATTGGAGCTCATCTTAATGCTCCCTTACCCTCTTCTTACCTTTCTTTTGAAATGTGAGTTCAATCCCCTTAGCCTTGAGTTCTATTCTATCTTTCAACCATGTTTTGGAAAATAAAATCATTGGTTTGGATAGTGTATCCAACTATGTATTCCATGGTTGTGCCCAATCAGGCTCACCAAATGGAGCAATCCTTACACTCTAATAACTATGATGTAACAATTTATCATCATCTTCAACCTCTAGAGGCATATAGATTTCTCCTATGGTCTTCATCTATTCTACTGTCAGCCTTTTATGAGCCATTTTCCTCACTTCTTTTTATCATTTTTGCAATCTAACCAGTAGTCTTCAATATGCACTTGATGCTTGAACTTAGGATCAATGGTTCTCTAGATTCTATGAAAAAGATCAAAATGTCTTGCTAATTCAAATTCCCCAAAGCCATAATATCTCAATTCTCTTTCTAAACATTCAGCCACCTCTTCACTATAGCAACAATATCTTCAAATTGCCCAAGGAAGTTTAATATTTCCTCTGTTCCACTTCTTCTTATACATCCTGAAAGCATTCAGGTTTTGTCTTGAATACTCCAGTACAATCAATTTATTTGATGGATATCTGGGCAGCATGAATGGCTTCCCTGGAAAACCCTCAGTTCTAATATATGTAAAGTGTTGGAATTGTATCTACCAAGAACTGTGCGATCCAATAGTGTTCTCTGCATCCTTAGATAATCTTTTATCCTTTTTTGCCTTTAAAACTCTGACCATGTAAGTGTAAAATAAATCATTAACCAAAGCATAATTTCTCAAAGCATTATTGTCCTGCAAATCTAGATAATGGTCATAGACTAACTTCTAATCTGGGCCATTCCCAATGCTCCCAACTCTCTCAATTCAAATTATGTATGGTTGAACCATTGATGCACATGAATATAAGATATATGATGACAAATAAAAAGGCATCATTTTTGTTTTTTCAACATAGCTTGCTTCCATATGGTTGTACAGATAGTCTTGGCCCAGTAAATTTGTCCATCTTCCTTTTTAGCTTCCCTTATGAATTGAATGATAGTGAACATGCAGGATTCACATTTTGTTGCATCTCTCAACCCTACTAATCTACTTGGCATGGTAATCATTAAATATATCTCCTCTTTAAAGTCTATCCTATGCAGATTCCTTGGCACTCTTGCTATAGCCTTAGGTTTGTTTTCTGCATTGTACTAGCTATAGAAGATTTTACTCTTGCAGTCTCTTTCATTACTATTAAAGTCTTCATTATATTAGTCTATATCTATATACACCATCTTTTCCTGAATTCTTAGACTAAATGTCCTTGCTATCCCTTCAGTGGTCAAATCTACAATTTCCCAGTCTTCATGTATTACCTTTCTGGTATTCACATCATACTTTTATATGAATTCCAGAACCAAATCCTTAGCCTCCATGGCTAACAGAAAACCTATAGCCTTATATAATCCACTATCCCAAATGCATTTAATGTCAGGGGTAGCATCCATTGCTATGATCTTCTAAAGAATACCTTCTACATCATAGGACCCCACATTCATATCAGTGCTGACTCTGCTTGTGCCAAGTAAAGTTGAATATCCTCTATGCATCGGTAGTTCTTCCTTTTCTGTTTCCTTTCGTGGCTTTCTTTTTGTCTTCACTTTTTCTTCACCCCGTGGATGTACTTTCTTTTGTTTTGGGGCCATCTTGTGAAAAATCATATATTTACTCCCTATTTTCACTTCATTTACCTAGGGTTTTACCATGAATTTTTTTTACATTTAATATTTACCCTAACCCCTTTTGTCTTTTCCATTTTTGAATTTTATAATACTTAACACAAATCAACTAATTCCCTTAATTAAATATAGTAATTTGAAATTTTATTGCATTTTTAAATGAAATTACTAATAATCATTTTGCATTTTTAATTAACTAAACTGTAACGACATTCAAGATAAATACCTGTATTTGTGAAAGCTCAACCTTACAAGCATTGACTCACTTTACCATTTTTTTTATCCGTTCACGTTCTGAAATTTTGTTCAGTAATGAACTTTCTGTTCAATATGTGCAATAGTTCTCTTTCTCTGAATTTTTAATTTTCACTATGCAATTCTGAAAGAAAAAAATCTTTATTTACCCTAACATTTTAAAATTCATCCTTTTGATGTTAGTTTTGCATTAAATGATGCATTTAATGTACATACAACTTTGACTTTCTACTTTAACCTTCTATTTTGAACATTACATCCGTTAGTCTGCCCTTTGCATACATATAACTTTTTTTATGTCACTTTGTATATCATTTTTTTTTGTATATTGCTTTGTATGTCATTAGTATGCAAGCTTACTTATGCAACGGGTTATAAAACAATGTTATTTTTTACCTTATGTTCAACCTTGTATCTTTCATTTGTATGTCGCAATGTATATAAAATATATACAAACCATTATACAAATGCAACATGCACAAACCATTCACTTTATATTTCCCGACAGTGCACTTTTACCTCTATGTATATCGGGATTGTATGTATACAATCTTTCATACATACCAAAATATTAATCATATTTCATCCCCTTTTGAACTTTGCGTGGAGTTTTACCTTTTAATTTCTTGTATCCTTCTTTTGTATCTCTACTTGTATCTCCCCTTTGCACATGCAACATACAACCGTGAGATACAATCGTGGGCCACACTCTTCTTACCCACATGTATCTTTTCAAAGCAATAATAATTGTATCTGCACCTAGATATAATCCCTCATACATGCAAACTTTTATACAACCATGTTGGACTTGTGACTTTCATTAACTATATTGTATAATCTTTTCAGGTCCATGCATGTAAATTTTGTGAATGCATACTTTTCCAAAATGCGCTAAGAAACAATGCATTGCTCACATCAGATTTGAATAACTTTTGGAATCTGTAATTGTAGGTATCCTTAAAGATGCAAAGCTGAGATATACAAACATACAAACTATAGGAAATACCCTTTCCTCACCTTAATAAACCACATTGTATACCGCCCTCGGGTCTGTGCATGTAAATTACTTTGTATATACAAACCCACATTCAACATAGATCTAACGACTTTATTTATTCAATTTTTGAAAACCTATTAGGTCTAACTTGCATACAAAGGATACAAACATTAAGCATATGCATGCAAATTATCAAGATACAAAACCTGATTGTACTCACCATGACTTATACAAAGACCCACGTACAAATGACTTTGTATACGACATACAAACCCCAAAAATGATGTAATTTACCAAAAAACACATACCTCACAGAATATTGGGAATTTCTTACTGGTTCAAAAAAAAACCTTAACTCATTTTTCACAAACAATTCACCCCTACTCTCGCCTTGTACTTAATGCTAGATCTTTTCAATTTTCAACATGGTTTATATTACTTACCCCCTTTTTCCCTTTACCACCAAGCAAGACCACACAACAAACCAAAAGCAACAGCCACAATAGGGGTCCTCATTTTGCTAAGAGGTAAAATGGGGCATGTTGTGAACATCACAACAACTAGCAACCAAACAAAACAACTAAATTTAAATTATTCAAGGAAAACCTAATGAAATAAATCCATAAATTACAACTTTTTGTATGTAAACTGTTATTCAATTTGGACCAAGTGTATTCAATAAGGTGCATGAACTTTCAATAGAGTTTAAATGTGTGCATGTGATTAATAATCCTCATCTTGAAAATGAGTTGAAAACACTAGTGACTGGTGTTAAACTACATAGTTGATGTCATTCCCTCATAGCCAACCAGATAGAGCCTTGCTGCTAGTAGGCATCCATAGCCCCGACAAGGTTATTGTTGCAATTCTCCTAAGTAGAGCCCCACTGCTAGCAAGCATTTATAGCTCTGGTAGAGTTACATAGATGGCTTAATCTAGATTTTTAGTAAAATCCACTTTTATTTATTTATATTTTTTAACTTTGTGTAACATAAAAATTCATAAGATATTATCATTGTAAGTTTATGATGCAAGGTATGATCACTTGCTAAAATTAAGCTAAGAATTGCAATGATAGCAAAGGCGACTTTTGATTTTTCAGTTAACACCCACACTAGTACATTCAATAAATCCACGGATTTTAGGTGTGTCATCATGAGAAACTTCCCTTGAATACTCAACTCATAGTTATTGAATGAAAATTTTCACAAGTTATGTCTAAGTTTCAAATGATTAACCTAATTTTTTTGAATTTTCTATTGTTTTCAGTGGTTGTTAATCTACTTCTGCATACCTCAAATCAAAATAAACATCCCTACCAAGGAAACACAACAAACAAACCAACCAAAAACAACAAAACAAAATAAAATGAAAACAAAACACACACTATACACTATTTACAATATGATACACAATAGGACAGACCCTATCTTCTCAAGCTTGGAAGTAATGTTTCAAATGTTGGTCATTAATAGGTAATGGTACATCTTCCTTAGTTAAACTCTTGAGCCTAAAAGTATTGTTCCCTATTATTTCTATGACCTGTAATGGACCTAACCATAATCTGTCAATTTTTTTGTGATTTCCTTTCTTTTCATGTGCTTTATCCCAACATAACACTAGGTCTGATATTCTAAATGTTTTAACTCTTGCTCTTTTATCAAACTACCTTTTAACCATAGTTTGATGTTTAGCAAACTTATCTATGGCTTGATCTCTCTTCTCATCCAATTGTAACATCTAGACCAATCTAGCTTCTATATGATCATCAAAGTGTAGATACTCATTAGAAAATTTCTAAGTAGGTATTCTTAAATTAACTAGAAGTATGGGATCAGTCCCATAAACTAGATGATAAGGTGCATTACCTAAGGATGTCTTAACCTTTGGCCTATCCACCCATAATGCATACTTTAGTAGGGTATTCCATTCTTTTAGGTTTTTTACAATTAGCTTCTTAATGATATCCAACAAGATCTTGTTAGTAGACTCGGCTAAATCATTGCCCTAAGGGTAATAATTTGAAGAAAACTCTAAAACTATTCCATATTCAAATGCCCATTTAGAAAATTTAAGAGAAGAAAAGGTAGGGCCATTATCACATACCAAAGAATAGGGATCCCTAAACCTTGTAATGATGTTTTCTTCTAGAAATTTGATGACCACCTCAATAGTAGAGAACTTGCAACACGTGGCCTCTTTCCACCTTGTACAATAGTTTGTTACTATTAGTATAAACTTATGCCCAGTAGAGGATGGATGATTTATGACTCTAATGAAATCTAAGACCCACTATGCAAATGGTCTAGACTCAATAACTAGCTGTAATGGATTAGCCTAATTCCTTCCCTTGTCTGCTATAGTCTAACAGGTGTGAAAACCTCAAATATGGCTTTCTATATCTTTAAATATTATTGGCCAATAATATCTAGCTCTCAAAATCTTATGAGTAGTAGCCAAACGAGAACCATGAGTGGTTCCATACTTATCATGCAACTCTAACAATACCTTGTCTACTTCCACTCTGATCAAATACCTCAAATATATACCTTCATGATTCTTTTTGAACAAAAGACCTCCTTGTACCATATATCTTTGTGCTTTTATCTTCAAGGCTCTCCTCTAGGAGGCCTTCATCTTATTTGGATATTTTCCTGATATCAGGAATGCGTTTAAATCATCGTACCAACTAGATGCATCATTAGAATTTAATACATACTACTTCTTCACCAAATTTGGATCTATATTGGCTATTGTCTATACTAATGCCTAACCTCAAACTAACTTCATTGGATGATCTCCATATCAAATTCTTGCAATACTGTAATCCATTTGGCCCTTTTCTCTCTAAGCTCATTTTGCATCAGCAACATTTTCACTGCTACATCTAGTACTATAGCCTTAACTTGGTTTCGTAGGATGTAATGCTTGAACTTTTTTACTACCCTTACTAATGTAAATGCCTACCTCTCTATGTCTAAATATTTCAATTGTGCATCCTTCGAAGGGGCACTCATGAGAGCAATAGGTTTCTCTTCATTTTCTTCTCCCTTTTGCATTAAAGTAGCAGCAACTAAATGTGTAGATGCAAAAAAATAAATGTAGAATGGCTCGGTATAATCTAGACTTGCTAACACATGAGCATAAAAAATGGCCTCCTTAATATCTTCAAATGTAGCCTTAGCTACTGGTGTCCATACTATTTTTGTATCCTTCTTTAGAATCGCATTTAATGGCTGCACAATCTCTACAAATCCTATAATAAATTTCCTAACAAAGTTAATTTTTCAAAAAAAGACTTTAACTCTTTCTTACTATTAGGTAGTTGCAACTTTTTAATCCCTTCTACTCTATCTAGATCACTTGATATTCCATTTTAAAAAATATGCCCTAACAATTTTCCTTCTATCATGCCCAAAGAACACTTCTTTGGATTGAGAGAAATCCCATACATTTCACATCTTCCAAGAACTTTTCTCAAATCTTCTACATGAGTTGATGCATCCTTAGAATATACAGTTAAATCATCCATATAAATGACAATACACTTACCTGATAATCCGTAAAATGCAATGTCCATGGCTTGCTGAAAAGTAGCACCTGCATTGATTAAACCACAAGGCATTCTTCTGTATTCATAATTGCCCCATTTACAAGTGAGTGTAGTTTTCAACCTATCCTCTTTATCAACCAAAACCTAATTATATCATGAAAATCCATCTAAGAAAGACATCATCCTAGCTCCATTTATTGCTTGCAGTACTTCATCTATTGGTGGTAATGGATAATTATCTTTTTCAGATGCTTTATTTAGGTTTATAAAGTCTACACATAATCTGATGTCTCCATTTTTCTTTCTCATAGGTACTAAGTTTGCTACCCAAGTTGAATGTTTTACTAGGAAAATTATTCTGGTAGACAACAATTTTTTGACCTCTTTAAAGATCAGAGGTTCCAAAATAGCATTCATAGGCCTTTGTTTTTGCCTAAATGGTTTCAGTCCGGGTCTCAAAGGTATCACATGAGTTATAATGGATGTATCATAAGTCTTTAAATCTTCATATGTCCATGCTATTATGTATTTATATTCTTTTAAAACATCCACAATTTCCTTTCTCAATTCTTCAGAGCAACCCTTTCCAATCAACACATTTTGTGGACTTTGCTCTATTCCCAGGTTATAGGGATCACATTTACCCCCTTCAGTTTTGGGCAGATATTTTTGTCTGACTACTCCATCAAAGTCAAAAATCTTTTCCAACTCTATTACCCCCTTGGGAAAGAAATTGCTCTTCAGGTTTATAATGTCTTCTTTATCCCAAGACACATCAGGTCTTTCCTGTTCATCAATGATCTGAGCTTCAAATACCTCATTACAAGTAAGGAAGTCAACAATTTGTTGATCTCCTTTGAATACTTGGAAATGAGTAACATTATCTAGTATACTTGGGACATTCACCAATTCAACAGCAAATTGCTTTAACCCTAACAATGTTAATGGCTCTAAGGTACTGGCAGTGACTGCTAATGCATTTGGTCTATGATTCAATTCCTTAGGGATATGCTAAATGTTAAAAGCATCAAATGATTCAATTAGATTCCATACTCTATGCCTATAGATGACCATTTTCTTGTAGTTACATGCATAAAACTTCCTAACCTATCTAACCACCAATTCAGAGTCAGAAAAAACTCTGATCATCTTTACCTTCTTCTTAATATCCATAACAAGTCCATAAATCAGGGCTTCATATTCTACTACATTATTAGTGCAAGGAAATTATAACCTATATGCTGCTAAAAATGACTTACCACTTGGATTAATGAGCTTAACCCCAACTCCTGCTCCTTGCTTAGACTTGGATCCATCACACTTTAATGTCCCCATGTCACTTTTATTTTTTTGACCTTTCCCTTTAGCACACTCTATCTTATCTATTACCTATGTTGAAACATTCTACCTATCTCTAGATGCTTCATTCTGTATTACCTACACATTAGCATTTTCAATTTGTAACCCAGAATAATCACCACTTTATGTTCTTGTTTCCTTCTTCAATGCTTGGATTGGTTCATTTATGTCATCAAGAAAATACAACTCTAGCTTATCTAAGAAACCTTTCACCTTGTTGTTCCATTTTCTTTATACACTTTCCATATTGATATTCAGTGATGTCTCTACACATTCCACAACTCTCCTCAGGATGAGGCTTAGTATGGACTCCGTACAAATTCTTGTACAACTTACATTGAACTGGAGATTGTTGTTTAATGCACTCCTCTATCTCCTATCTGTTAATCTGACCAAAACTATTTACAACATTACTCTCTTCATCAGAAGAATTACCATCATATTCAATGAATACCACCGTTTCCTTAATAATATGCTTTGTCTCAAAATTTAACATCAGTATTTCCTTAATTTGCACTCCTTTGTTTGTAACTCTATAAACACTTGGCTCAACTGATGCATATAATATCTCATTTGTTCTGTTAGACTCTGTGATCATGTGTTTCATCATAGGTTTGGCTTCTATCCTAATCTAATTTGGGACACCTCTCTAGGGTAACCACATGTGTGAAAAATCAATGGCCATATATCCATTCAATGTCTTAGACTAGTCCCTACTCAGTAACATGCCATAACTAATAGGTATATCAACTACCTGAATATCAATAAACTAACTAACTCTAGGATCTGAGGCTAACTGCATTTGAATGTGCATCAGTTCACCTATCACATTGACCTCAGTTTTATCCAATTGAGTAACAACCTTGGCAAACTTGGTGGGAGTTAGCCCTAAAGTTTTACATATTCCTAGGAGCATAACATTGGTTGAGGCTCTTGAATCCACCATACAATTGTGTATATTCTTTCCCAACATTCTACTATTAACAAAAAAGTAGGAGCTTCCTTCTTATCAGTATACATAACAACATTAGTGTTGGAAGGTTGTTCAGTTGGCTTACCTTTATCCTTGGACTGTGTATTTTTACCATGAACATCTAAATCAACAACATTTTCTTTTGCTATGGATATATCTAATGATTTTATGAAGGCAGTCCATACCCCTGGACTTCTTAATAACTCATATAGGGGTACATTGACCTTGATTTTCCTTATTTCTTCAAATAAATAGTTCATTAATTTTGTTGTTTCCATAGACTTTGTTTTTCTTGTTTGAACTTTTGATGTTGTTGTGCCACCAGTCCTTTGGTGATTATCTTTTAAGATTACAAGGTTATTACTAGCATGTTGATCGGGAGGAGTATTGAATTTGTTAGGAGGGGTGGAGGTAGTGAAAGGACCTCTAGGCTTGGTATTGCTTCTCAAATTATAAGTATGATTTTTATTAGACTGTTGAAAAGCTATGATTTTTGTTAAACTGTTGAAAAGCCTGCACCTCTTCTAGTTCAGTTAATACTTCATTTTTAGTTTCAAATGGAAACTGAAAAGCATCCAATACCAGGGCTGATTTAGGATACAAACTCTCACAAGAATAAGGTTCATCCTCCAATATCTAATTTTCTTCCTCTCTAGTTGCAAAGGTGAAACTCTCTAAAAACAAAGCAAACTCAAACCCTGAGGGTACTATCTCGTTCCCCTTGGAAATGAGAAATTTAGAAGTAGGAGCTTGTACATCAATGTTGAAAATGCTAGCAGCAAGGTGAAATTGAGGGCAATCAAGCTCAACAGTTGTATTGTGAATCTTACACCACTTTTTTAATGCAACATTAGCCATTTGAATTCTAGTTGGCTGTTTTATTT
This sequence comes from Cunninghamia lanceolata, assembly GCA_027924645.1. Lineage (NCBI taxonomy): Eukaryota > Viridiplantae > Streptophyta > Pinopsida > Cupressales > Cupressaceae > Cunninghamia > Cunninghamia lanceolata. The sequence goes on along the minus strand of BSBN01000419.1, from coordinate 10,098,945 downwards.
CTTGATTATCTAGATTCTCAAATGGAAATGCCAGAGTGCCATTATTTGGTCTTGTGTTCCATGTCCTAGGTGGCTTAGGTTGATTCTGATTTCTGTTGTTATTACCCTAGGCTTTGTTATCTCCAACATGTCCCCTATTTTGCATTCCTTGCCCTTGATTATGATTTTGTCCTTGGTTGTAATTCTAATTTTGATTTGAACTTTGGCCTTGACTATAATTCTAACTCTAGTTTTGACTATATCCCTGAGTATTTCTACCATAGAAATTCTCATTTATCAATTGTGTTATCTTAGTGGTCAACCTTCTGAAGTGTGCAATTATTTCTTTTATTTCCTCTTTATCATCTTGTGCCTTTGCAACAAATGTATCCTGAGGAGGATGGAAGAAAGACTAACCATTAGTCTGATTGTTACTGGTATTATTATTACTGGTATAAGGAACTATAACCTGGATGGGGGAAGGATTATACATAGGTGTATGTGTAGGAATTGGATTTAACAATGGAGTATGGTGCATGGGACGTCCATTCCAAGGTTGTGTTTGATTTTGCATCCTAGGATTTCCTACATTTAGAAAATGATTGTATGTCATTTGTTTCATCTCCTAGTTTACAGCGGCTACTTCTTTATAAGCTTTTTATATAGTATCTATATCAACCTTTCTTCTAACAAACATAGCAGTCAAAGAATCTAGGGCAACATAATACATTGCTAATAGGGCCTTGGGAGTCACCGTATAAGGAGAAACTAACCTAGAGAAAGCTTTCTGGAACCTATCATTAAAATTGTCAATAAGTTCCCCGTCACCTCTTTTAATTGCTGCCAATTTTTGATATACGGTAGAAGGATCGACTAGTCCCCTAAACCTAGACAAGAATGCCTCTTCCTTGAGTGCCCAAGAAAAAATGTAACCATTTAGCAAGTTGGCATACCAGTTAGAAGCATGTTCATTGAAGGTGTAAGGGAACAGTCTACACACCGCATCTTTATGTTCTAATCTAGCTCTAAAGAATGCTTCCTTGAATATCCTAATATGATCTTCTAGATCCTGATGCAATTGATACTTGGGACAAATATTTTTAGAATTCTTTAGGATCTCATGGTAATCATTGAATGTTATAGGGGAATTGACATTGAAATATGCCATCACTGGACTAGGACGTGGAGTAGGACATCTAAGTCAGGTTGTATTTAAGGGTAGACTTGGACCTCTAGGAGGACTGAGACCTCTAGGAGGACTAGGACTTCTGGGAGGTTCTGAACCAAGATTCAGAGTTCTAAACAATGAACTGTTAGGACTTACGATATTATGTATATTGAAAGGTGATCTAGGAGGAGTTCCAAGTGAGCCTCCTACATGTGATATTCTAGGATTCCAAATCAAAGGACCTTTGTTCTATTTTCTATTAGGTAATTACACAAAGATGTCCTCTAAACTAGATCTAGACCTAGTCACTTGACCTCTATTGTGAGCCATCTTTGCTCAAATCCTACTTCAAGTTAAATTAGGCCGTCCTTCTAGCAACAAAACTGTTGATGTATGTTTTTACACATTCATAACAAAAGTTAAAAATTCACAAAGGAACCATAGCTATCTTGAAAGATATAAAGAATTGACTAAGAACTCTTAATCTCAAGTTTTCGTATGGACAGGTCTTGACCTTGTCGATAATTTAGCAGGTTGCAGTGAAACTATAATATTCAAGGAGACTTACATAAATTAAAGCAGTCAAAGATTCATTGGACTTTAGATTGTAAAAATTGATCAAAATATCATCAAAGTATTTACTCTTGCATAAATTCACTATTATATCTCAAAACTTTGCATGAATTTCACTAAAACAAATTTTGCCTTTCAAATTTATATGAAAATTGTCAAATATCATTGCAATTCCTCATTCTTTGTTCAAATGTATGACAACTTCCTTCAAATTTCTACGTTTAAGATAATTATTTTCAATTATTGGAGAAAAGTTAGAAAAGCTCAAATAAAAGTACTATTTCATATAGGATCTAAATGTTCTGCTACTCATGCTTTAAAGAATACAGTAAATTGAACAACTCAACACATTCAAATCTACAAATATAAAATCCTGAACAATTTCACAAACATATATGAGAGATTACAAGCTTTCAAAGTATAATACTTGAAATACAAATCAGAATCAAAAAACACTCTGTAATAGATGAAGAATTCTGAGTTTACTTATATTCAAAGCATAAAGTCATATAAAATTTACAATGTAAGAATGACTTCTGTTTCATTTATCAAATTACCATAAAAACTTACATACATTTTTGATAGATAAACTAAGGAGACCAGACATTCCATGTACTCATCAATGTAGACACATGTGACCTCTTTTTCTAAACTAAAAGAAATGTCTTCTCTATTTCAATAACTTTTACAAATTACAAACTCAAGCTCAAATTCTAAAATCCCTGTGTAAATAATACAAGTAGCAAAGCTTCTTATATATACTTTGAAGCTTTCTACTACTACAGTTAAAAAATCTCATCAACAGTCAACATTCAAACTTCTTAGATCAATGCTATGTATCAATTCATAACTATTTTCAAAATATCCTCATGGTATATTTGCTTGACTCAAAGGATGCCTTTGAAATCTTTTCAAAATAAAAGATGCTTACTGACTTCTTATTTGTTGACTTTGGCCTATAATACCCTCCAATTACATTCATACTTAGCATTACTTTCCTTTTGATATTTCTCTACTCCCTCAGGTATAGCTTAAAATTGCTTGTTACCCCTTCTATGAAAGTCCAATTTCCTCCTGGACTTCTCATCCATATGTATTCCTGCATTCTAATTCCTTCCTTTAACATCTTTTCTTCCTTTTCCAAACCTTCAACTTTTTTCTTATACTTTTTAATTTTAGCACTTGTTTCCATTATTGAATTAATCATTTCGGTACTCAGATAAGCTACTGGGTTCCCCAAGCATGGTGTAAAAATAGCTTTAAACTCCTTTAATTCCTTTTGTAATTCATATGCTAGTATTTCCAGGCATTCATGATCAATGAGTTTCTCAATCATCTTCATTTATAACCTTATTATTTTATCAGCAATCTCTTCTAAATCTTGAGTAGCTGTGACACATCTTTTGACAATATCATCCTCAAACTTTAATTCTAACCTAGCCTATGGTAGTTTGATTAGCCATAAGAGGAGTAATGAATCCTTCATTTATCAATTCTTCTGCTCTCTCCTCAATTTCTTGAAGCTACCTTAATTCAGATTTGCATTCTTCCCTTCTAAATTGATAGTTATGTATAAGAACACTACATTTATTTTTCTCTATAGTAGCCATTTCTCAGCCTGTCACTACTTGCTTGGTCACTTCTTCTCCTTTTTGTATGAAGTCACTAAACCAATCTTCAAAAATATTGGATTCAAGCCTTTTATTTTCCATGTCTTTTACTTCATCCATTGATAATACTGTTATTTTAGTAGGTAACTCTGGTATTATGGCATTGGGATCAAATATCCCTCTAATGAATTGTTGTAATTGGACAATGTGTCCTTTCAAGTATTCTTGTTTATCTTTATCTTTCTTCAATAGTTTAGCAGTGGCCTGATGCATATCCTCCCACTCATTTATATGTTGTTCTGTGGTTCTGTGGCCTAGATCCAAATTAATTATCTAATAATCTTCCATAGTTATTTCTCATTTTAACTTGTCTTTTTGTGGTATGGCTAGCTCTAGCACTCTAGATCTAGAAGGACCTCTCTTGATAGATGACATTGCTCTAGCCTTTCTTTTCTCCTTTTGTGGTGTGGAACCACCTAGTAGACTTTTTATAAAAATAGGTACTAATTTCACTTCTACCTTCTCTTTTCCGACCTCAGAGTCCATCCAAGTTGGAATCTCTTTGGTGACCTTTTCTATTCTCTCTTCATTTATCACCTCCTCTTGAGGTTTTTCCATTTTTGTCTATTCCATGTGTTTCTCTTGTTGTTGAGGAGGCTGAGGTTGAAGACCTTGTTCTAGAATCAGTGGATCATCCTCCTTTTCTAATTCTCCCTCATTATTATCATCTTCTATCTTAGTGTCTCCTCCTTCCTCATCTCCTGTATTCTCTTTTCCTGTAGACTCCTTTTGTTCTTCTTTTTCTTTATTATCCTACTCCATATTATCTATAGAAACATTTTCTATTTTACCTGATCCTTCTTCAATATTACCTGATGTTTCCCTTGTTTCTTTTTCTGGTTCAGTTTGCCCTTGCACTTTTTTAGGTTTATTTGTTTGTTCCATTTGTGAAGGTGAACCTATGATTTCATCAGGTTTCTTTGTATCTTTTTTCACTCTCAAATTTTCTTTCTATTCTCTTTTCTTCTTTTGTGTTTTCCTCTTGCTCGCTATGTTCACTATACATATTCAATATATTCAAGACATTAACACTAGAAATGTTTGTCTCTGCTTCTCCTTCAATTTGGACCATTTTTTCTTTCACGACCTTTTTAGGTGTGTCTTCATTTTCAGATTCTTCTATTTACTATGCTATAGCCTACACTTCCTTAATGATTTTAGGTGACACTAATGTACCAAAAGGATCTATTGCCTTTGATTTATCTTGTACATTTTCTTCTCCCGGTCCTTGACTTTGTTCTATCTCCAGATATCCTTGAGTGTCTTGCCCTTCTCATGTACTAGAGTACTCACTCAGTTCTTCTTCATCTTTCCTAATTTCTTATCTTTTCCTAGGATCTACCTCCTTGACTCCACTGTCACTACTGTCATCCTCTACATTGACAGTCTCACTTACTTGTTTGGCTTCATGCAATCTTGACTCTTGCAGCTTTTCTTCAGGCAATTCTTGCTTAACCTTTACATATTTTTGCCTTTTCTCTTCTGGTGTCGCCTCACTGGATATGCCAGTCATCTTAGCTTCTACTTGCTAAGCACCTATAACAACACCCTACGTTGGTGTTTGTCTTTTTGCCATTTCAATTGCTATGGCTTTCATGATTTTCTGTCCTATTGACTTCTTGACTACTTGGGTTTTCTCTACACTGCTATTATGGCTAGATGATTCTACCTCCATAAATGTACCTAAAGATACTACCACTGTCACCCATAAGGCATATGGATCCATTAGGGTTGCATTTTTATCTTTTTCAATGATCTTTTCTTCTACAACCCTTCTCTTCTTCTCATAGAAACATTGCAGCTCATCTTGATGCTCCCTTACCCTCTTCTTACCTTTATTTTGAAATGTGGGCTCAATCCCCTTAGCCTTGAGTTCTTCTATTCTATCTTTCAACCATGTTTTGGAAAATAAAATCACTAGTTTGGATAGTGTATCCAATGATGTATTCCATGTCTATGCCCAATTAAGCTCACCAATTGGAGCAAGCCTTGCGCTCTCATAACTATGATGTAACAATTTATCGTCATCTTCAACCTTTGGAGGCACATAGATTTCTCCCATTGTCTTCATCTATTCTACTGTCAGCCTTTTATGAGCCCTTTTCCTCACTTTTTTTTCATTTTTGTAGTCTGACCAATAATCTTCAATATGAACTTGATGCTTGAACTTAGGATCAGTGGTTCTCTAGATTCTGTTAAAAGGATCAAAATGTCTTGCTGATTCAAATTCCTCAAAGCCATAATATCTCAATTCTCTTTCTAAACATTCAGCCACCTCTTCACTATAGAAAAAATATCTTCCAATTGCCTAAGGAAGTTTATTATTTCCTCTGTTCCACTTCTTCTTATACATCCTGAAAGCATTCAGGTTTTCTCTTGAAAAGTCTAGTACAATCAGTTTATTTGATTGATATCTAGGTAGCATGAATGGCTTCCCCTCAAAACCCTCAGTTCTAATATATGTAAAGTGTTGGAATTGTATATACCAAGAACTGTGCAATCCAATAGTGTTCTCTACATCCTCAGATAATCTTTTATCCTTTTCTTCCTTTAAAACTCTGACCATGTAAGTGTAAAATACATCATTAACCAAAGCATACTTTCTCAATGCATTATCCTCCTACAAATCTGGATAATGGTGATAGACTAACTTCTGATCTGGGCCATTCCCCATGGTCCCAACTCTGTCAATTCCATTTATGTATGGTTGAACCATTGATCCACATGAATATAAGATATATGACGACAAATAAAGAGGCCTCTTTGTTTTCTTAACATAGCCTGCTTCCATATGGCCATACTGATAGTCTTGGCCAGTGAATTTGTCCAGCTTCCTTTTTTGCTTCCCTTATTAATTAAATGATAGTGAACATCCAAGGTTCACATTTTATTGCATCTCTCAACCCTACTAATCTACTCAGCATGCTAATCATTAAATATATCTCATCTTTAAAGTCTATTGTGTGTAGATTCCTTGGCACTCTTGCTATAGCCTTAGGTTTGTTTTATGTATTGTACCAGCTGTAGAAGATTTTATTCTTGTAGTCTCTTTCATTACTATTAAAGTCTTCATTGTATTGGTCTATATCTATATCCACCATCTTTTCCTGAATTTCCAAACCAAATGTCCTTGCTATCCCTTCAATGGTCAAATTTGCAATTACCTAGTCTTCATGTATTACTTTCATGGTAGTCACATCATACATGTATATGCATTCTAGAACCAAATCCTTAGCCTCCATGGCTAACGAAAAACCTACAGCCTTGTATAATCCACTATCCCAAATGCATTTCATGTCAGGGGTAGCATCCATCACTGTGATCTTCTGAAGAATACCTTCTGCATCATAGGACCCCACATTCCTATTAGTGCTGACTTCGCTTGTGCCAAGTAAAGTTGAATATCCTCTATCCATCAACAGTTCTTCCTTTTCTATTTCCTTTTGTGGCTTTATTTCTTTCTTCACTTTTTCTTCACCTAGTGGATCTACTTTCTTTTGTTTTAGGGCCATGCTGTGAAAAATCATATATTTACTCCTTGTTTTCACTTCATTTACCGAGGGTTTTACCATGAATTTTTTACATTTAACATTTACCCTAAGGCCTTTTATCTTTTCTATTTTTAAATTTTATAATACTTAAGACAAATCAGCTAATTCCCTTAATCAAATATAGTAATTTGACATTTTCTTGCATTTTTAAATGAAATTACTTATAATCATTTTAGATTTTCAATTAACTAAACTGTAATGACATTCAAGATAAATACTTGTATTCCTGAGAGCTCAACCTTACAAGAATTGACTCACTTTACCATTTTTTTGATCTATTCCCATTCTGAAATTCCGTTCAGCAATGAACTTTCTATTCAATCTATGCAATAGTTCTCTTTCTCTACAGTTTTAATTTTCACTATGCTATTATGAAAGAAAACAATCTTTATTTACCCTAACATGTTAAAATTCATCCTTTCGGTGTTAGTTCTGCATTTAATGCACATACAGCTTTGGTTTTCTACTTTAACCTTCTATTTTGAACACTGTATCTGCTAGTCTACTCTTTTCATACATATCATTTTTTTTTGTATATTGCTTTGTATGTTGTTAGTATGCAAGCTTACATATGCAATAGGTTATAAAATAATGTTACTTTTTACCTTATGCTCAACCTTGTATCTTCCATTTGTATGTCACAATGTATATAAAATAGATACAAACCATTATACAAATGCAACATGCACAAACCATTCACTTTATATTTCCCAATAGTGCACTTTTACCTCTTTGTATATAGGGATTGTATGTGTACAGTCTTTCATACATACCAAAATATTAATCGTATTTAATCCCCTTTTAAACTCCTCTTTGAGTCTTACCTTTTCATTTCTTGTATCCTTCTTTTGTATCTCTACTTGTATCTCCCCTTTGCACATGTAACATACAACCACGATATACAATCGTGGGCCCCACTCTTCTTACCCACTTAGATCTTTTGAAAGCAATATTAATTGTATCTACACCTAGATACAATCCCTCATACATGCAAACTTTTATACAAACATGTTGGACTTGTGACTTTCATTAACCATATTGTATAATCTTTTTGGGTCCGTGCATGCATATTAAGAGAATGCATACTTTTCCAAAATGCATTAAGAAACAATGCATCACTTACATCAAATTTGAATAACTTTTGGAATCCGTAATTGTATGTATCCTTAAAGATGTAAAGCCAAGACATTCAAACATACAAACTGTGGGAAATACCCTTTCCTCACCTTAATAAACCACATTGTATATCGCCCTCGGGTTTGTGCATGTATATTACTTTGTATATTTGTTTGCGTTTAATTGATCATACATACAAACCCACATTTAATGCAGATCTAACAACTTTATTTATTCAACTTTTGAAAACCTATCAGGTCTAACTTGCATACAAAGGATACAAACATTAAGCATATGCATGCAAATTATCAAGATACAAAACCCGATTGTACTCACCATGACTTATACAAAGACCCACATACAAAGGACTTTGTATATGACATACAAACCCCAAAAATGATGTATTTTACTAGAAAACACATACCTCACAGAATATTTGGAATTTCTTACTGGTTCAAAAAACAACCTTAACTCATTTTTCACAGAGAATTCATCCCTAGTCTTGCCTTGTACTTAATTCTAGATCTTTTCAATTTTCAACATGGTTTGTATTACTTATTGCCTTTTTCCCTTTACCACCAAGAAAGACCACACAACAAACCAAAAGAAATAGCCATAGCAGGGGTCCTCATTTCGCTAAGAGGAAAAATGGGACGTGTTGTGAACATCACAAGACAACCATTTCAAAGAGTTTCCATGCTGTGAAACTGACGTTCAAAGATGTGGGTGCACTTGCCCTTTTTGAGCTATTTCTAGCCTTTTTCTTTAGATCCTGATTCCTAATGCTCTACAACAATCCTCTGTAACTCCACTCTTCATGATCTGATATCTATCACCTACAATCATAAGAGAGGGGCTGGGGGTTGTGGTGTTTAGGAGCTTTCCTCAGTCAAGCCCCTTAATGGCATTCAAGCCTTCCAACACCATTGTTAGATAGAGAGTGTGTGTCCTTACAAGACAAAGGAAAAATAAATAATAGAAAAGATAGATTGAATCACAAATAGATATCACCTCGGTGGTGTAGCTCTCATGGAGATGAAGCTCTTTCATGCCATGAGAAGATGAAGCCAAATCTGCAATAACAAACATAATAACAACACAAGTCTGCTCTACAACACAATGAATGCCTTGAATACTCTAAAATCATAGGTTTGCTGAGATCTTAAAATCATCTTCTAGTTACAAATGAAGTCCTAAACATTCTGATACATGCATTCCCACTACAAATTTCATAATTCAAACTCAAGATGCCGACAAGGAACACCTTTAACAGTAACTTTGCCAACATTGAAATCTGGGACCCTGCCAAAATAGGGTGGTGCAAGGGCACGAGTGCCCAAGCCCAGGGGCCTATTTTGGGTAAGGGTTAAGCTTAGAGATGTGCCATAAGTCCCATTTGTCATGGCTTTTAGGGCATTTTTTCTCAGGATTCACTTCTAACATGCATGATGAAAGTTAAGGGACCCAGGAGCTAAACTTAGGAGGTAAAAGTCCTAGGGGAACATTTTTTGAAATAACATTTAGCCCCCACTTTAATGTATGTATGACCTTACAACCCATACATGCATTGAAGTACGGTTGAAAACACAAAAAATATGCCAAGCACTTGAAGCTAATGCATACACAATGGTTGAGGAACCATTTCTAGCCCCCGTCTTAGGTAAGCATTGGAAAACACATTGCAGACATGCAAAACATAATGAAGATAGTAACAAGCATGTAAGACATGGAGAAGATAGTATTGAAGACACAAAAAATGAAGAAGACATGAGAGAAGTCACACAAAATATAATGAATATAGTTGATATAACATTTTCATTTTCATATATATAAATGCATGGAAATAACAATTGCAACACAAAATCCCAAAGTATGTAGAGGAGACTCATTGCCACACCCTTTACACTACATCAAGGGGAGAAAACATGCCATACAAAACCCAACCATAGGAAAGACTCATCGCCACACCCTTTACACTATGCGAGGGGAAAAACACACTATACAAATCCAAGCATAGGGGAGACTCATTGCCACACGCTTTACACTATGCGAGGAGGAAAACACACTAAAAATGTTGGCAAGAGACACTATATGGATTCATGGTTGTTGTCATTGATGGCAACAAAGGTCATCCCACATATCCGCAAGTCATGGTGTGTCTCTACCGGAAGTCAGAATAAAGATTGTTGTGGTCCGGTGAACAAGAACAGAGCATGTGGCAAGGTCCGACAGATTGGTCCGGATCTCTCAGAGGAAGTGTCTTGGTGCAGTGCAGATTTGGGGAAGTCAAGAGGACTACCTTGAGTGGTATATTCCAAGGATTTAGCCTCTGGTGGTGGACAAAGAAAAAGATATGAATAGTTGAGTACCAGATTCCTAAGAGATAATGAAAACAGAGGAAGAACTAACTGACAGAGTATCAGACTACTTTCCGGATGTGTTACTGTTGATGATAAAGGTTGTGAAGGCATGAATCATGTTTGGCCGACATGATTAATGATATCTACAAGTATATGCTTGATCCACATTGCTTGGTGAGCAAGGATTCAGCCGACAGAACAAAGTTTGTAAGAAACTAGACTGTTCCGGATGCCGACTAGAAAGGTGATGAAATTACTTATGCGGATATATATAGAGGATGGATTTAGTTGTGAAGGGTGTGATTGTGTGAAGGTATATGCGAATAAGTGCAGAAAAGAGCAGAAGTAGCAAGAAAGATCCGGTATGTGAAAGGGTAGCAGAATAAAGAACAGAGGAGAGATGAAGTGCAGCAGATCAGTGTACTGAGCCTAACCAGAACTGAACTCCAGCATATGCAGATGCTTCCAATCAGTTCAAGACTATGATTCTTATCACTTTGTAGACAGTGTGTCTCCTTGTAGGCAGTGGGCCTCTTTGTGAGCAGTGTGCTCGGGCAGTGAGCCCTAATTGGCAAGTGCCATTTTTGTAATTTCCTATTCTTCTAACAGAGAATAATTTTTGGTTAATCACCCCATGGTTTTCTCCCTTAACAGGGTTTCCACGTCAAAAATACTATGTCATGTGTTTCTTATTTCATGGCAATGTTTTTGTGATTGATTCAATGCTGCATTAATTAACAATAAAGTTCAAAAACGGAAATAATTAGGATAACTGATTCACCCCCCCTCTCAGTTATCAACAATTGGTATCAGAGCTAAGTTCCTCCTAATAGAGCCTAACAGCTTGAGGAAGATCTGGGAGTTCAAATGGATGCATATGGTTTAAGGGAGCAACTCAAGACTGCCCTTGAGGATCTTGAACAGTCAAATTCTGAAGTCAATGAATTAAAGGAAAGACTCAAACAGGCTGATGAATTCATGAGAGAATTAAAAGACAAATTAAGTCTCTCTATGAAAAAGAGAAAGGAGCTGCTCCAACAATTGGCAAGACAAAGTGAAGAAAGCAATACAAATGAAGAATTGACTGAGCAAACCAAGTTATGTGAAAAGTTATCAAAAGAAGTCATTATGTTAAGACATGAAATGGAATCAGGAACTATAAAATTTACTCAAGAGATTGAAGAAAAAAGAAAAGCTGAAGACAATCTAAGACAATCTCTTAAGGAAAAATCAGAAGAATGCCACCAGATGGACAGGATTATCAGACATCTTGAATCTGATCTTGAAGATGCCAAAGATAATGAAGAAAAACTTGAGGATCAAATTGCCTCTCTCAAAAGAGACCTTCAAACAGCAAATGAATATAAAGAGAAATTCAAGATAAGTTCTGCTCAACTTGAAGTTCTTCTTGGAAGTCAAAAGAGGATAGATGACAAGTATGGTTTGGGATATGAGAAAGGAGAAAGCTCCGGATCCGGTCAAAAGAATTTTGGATCAGAAAATCCAAGGAATAGACCTAGAAGACCTCCAGTAAGACAGCCCAATGCTCAAAGATATCCATCTTTCAATGGATACTGCCACAGCTGCAACCACTTTGGTCACAAAGCTAATCAGTGCAAAAAGAGAATGAATTAGATTAATTCATCCTTCTCTGGACAGTGCTTTAACTGCAAAGGGTATGGACACAAATCCTATGAATGCAGAAATATGCAAGCAAACAATTCATTCAAAGGTAGATGCTTTACATGCAATAGAGTAGGTCATATGGCTAATCAATGCAAATCAAGAGGTTATCAGTCAAATATGCAAAGAAATGTTATTTGCCAAATCTGTAATAGGTCCGGTCATAATGCTAAAGTCTGCAGAAGCAAGAATCAGGACAAAAGAGGTCCGGTGTATAATCAGAATCAAGACAAGGGTAAACAAAAGATGAATGCGGATGAAGTTAGGAATCAGATGAGCAAGATTTGGGTGAAGAAAAGTTCAGAGAATGTAGAGGTTGGATCCGCACCAGACTCTGGTGCTGATATTTCTTCCGGAAATTAAAAAGTGAGCTCTGGCTCAGGGGGAGACTCAAAGAAAATCCTGTTCCCCCAGCCAATCAAGTGGTGCCGGATGTGGCATAAGATGCGGAGTAAAGGGTTTAAAGATATAAGTCTTGAGATGATCTAGATAAGATTTCAGAGGTCCGCATGGAGATATAAAGAAGCTGTGATCGATAAAGTAAGACCTGTTCTGGGAGATGCTCTGGTATGACAGATGATTACAAAAAGATCCGGAGAGATCCGGAAGTGCATTGTCTTATTCTGCGGATTGGACAGAGTGTTTGGGATGTTCTTGTAATGTGTCACCTCAATTTATTCATGACTGAAAGATCCGGATGATGTTCACAGATCAGGACTGATCTGGGATACTCCAAGCTATCCGGATAAGGCAAACCGGAATAATATAGGTCGAGCATTTATTGCCATCAGATATTAGGGTTTACAGAGCAATATAAGGGATTTCTCAAAAAGCATTTGCTCATTCTGCACTCAAGAAGAAGTGAAAAGTGGAGCTCTGCAACAAGATTCATCAAGCACACCAAAGATCTCCTGCTGAAGTCATTGCATAAAGAAATCAATCCAACCACTCCGTGCAAACCGAAGGCGCATAAGGTATTCTCCATTTTCATTATCTCACTGCAAATCTTTGAAGAAATGGCTACTCCAAATATAGTGAAAATCTCAGATAGGCCCCGACCTGAATTTAAGAAACATCCTTACAAATCCTTGGAGGTAGATCCACTAGGAGCCTTCTCTAGTGTTCCTCATGGTGTATTGCACACGGAAGATATTAGGGTTTACATCCATGCGAATCTTGAAGACTTTGGAGAATCAAAACTGATGGATATCTATCACAAATAATTGATAGATGACTCCTTTGAGATCAAACCTCAGTACAAAGCCATCCAGGACAAACACTTTGCACAGTGCATTCATTTCCCCTGTTTTGAAGAAGATGAATGGGTCTGGTATGTACTAAGTAGAGTACATGACAACTTCCTATGGTTGAACAAGCCCTTCAAGATCACCAAAGATGCAATTAGGGCTGTAACCAGTCTGCACTCATCCGGTGGATTACCTGTTCTCAAATCTATCAAAAATCAGACAGTTAGTGATGCAACCGGATCCAAGTTTGACAAGAGAGCTATGACAGTTGATGACATCACTGAACTGGATGTCAAATTTGCATCTATGATAATTGGTTACAAAATCTATCACTCCAGTAGGGAAAATTCAGTACCGGGAACTACAATCTACACAGCCTATCAAATGTTAAAGGAGAATGCAGACTATGACTTGTGTGAGCTTCTTGTAAACCAACTCTTTGAAAATCTACAGAAGATTAAGAAGGACAAGAAAAACTCCTTCAAGTATGGCAATCTAATCCTTTGTCTCTTCTTTTACTACATGAACGAGCTTCCTGGATCCAGTGGATGGATATGGCAGAATGACAGACCGGTTGCCATCCAAATCAGAGACTATTTGCATGGACTTGGGGATGCTAAAGCAAGAAACACAGCTCTATGGGGATACTTCAAGAACTTCCAAAGCATGATGCATTCAAGAGAAAGAATACCCCTATCCCTCGTTGAAAAGTACAAAGACACAGTATGCTTCATGGTAGAAACAAATCAGTGTCTAATGGAGGCAGTAGAACCAAGAACTCTATGGATCATGCCCATGGGGTATGAAGTGGATGAACAAATAGTGGAGCTGCATGTTCAACACATGCTAAGTCAGCCCAAAGATCCAAAGGCAGAAAGGTTTGGAACCTTTGAGGAGCTGAGTGTAAAGATCCATGTAGAACTCAGGGAACCTGAGATAAAGAGAAAGGTGAGAAAAGAAGTAGAGCATATTGCTCAAGGCCTAGGCATCTCAAAAGAGGCACTTGATGCCAGCCGGGAAAAGAGGAGGAAGGCTGAGGAAGAAAAGAAAAGTAAAGAAAGTGTTCTGGTTGAAACTTCCACCCGGACCAGATCATCAAAAAGATCTGCACCTCCCACAACCAAAAGCTCAAAATCGGAAGTCCAGGCATCCGGTAAAAGATCTAAGACAAAAGCCACAAGGGCTTATGAAAGCCAAAAGGATGAAGAGGAAACAGAGTCAGATGAGGGAGTAAAAGAAATAAAGAAGCAGAAGAAGAAAGGATCCAGTAAACCCTCCATAGGCCAAGACAAGGATGAAATGGCAGAGGTATCTGTTGAAAAGCCCACTCTGTCTCTAGAGAGTGTAATCAAGTCGGTTACGATGGATGGAAACCTTCAACCAATGACTGGATTTTATGATGACTACAATGAGGCTGACCAAAAGACTCTGCAGGAAGCCACAGTCAAATATCTGAACATATACAATAAGGCTTTCATTGAGATCATATCGCTTATTCCTAAAAGCCTAGAAAAGGAATTAGAAATAAGAAAGAATAATGCTCATGCAAAAGATCTTGAGATCTGGGAGCAGATAGCTATTCAGCTATATCCTCAAATTGATCCCAAGACAATGAACATAATCTTCAAAGACTGCAAAGATGAGTTCAGAAGTAAAGCCAGGATGAATCAACTCATGCTTGGTGAGACTGACAAAGTGGCCAAAGAGACAGAAGAGATCCTCCGGAAGGCCTTCAAAAGGTTCAATCTTCCTATTGTAGAGGACTTAGGTGTAGAAACAGCTGCGGATTTGGAATCATCTGCTCCGAAAGAAGTGGGCCCTGAACAGACTAACATCTCTCCTCCAGTTTCCCCTACAGTCTCCGGATCCCAAGAAGAAGAGAAACTACAGGAGAAAGAAGCAGCAGTTAAAGAAAAAGAGGTTGATAGCACCCCAACAGAGAAAACCACGACTGAAAGTGGTAAGAGTAAGGAAGGAGAAAAGATTCAAAAGGACAAAACTGCAGAAGAGAAGAAACATCTGTCTCCGGAAAGAGACACTACACAAGCTGTTCAAGAATTCCTGACAAAAGCCACTATAGAAATTGATGAACTGGACCTGCTAAAAGGACCATTAGATTTTGACTCTTTGTCACCAGTGCAAACAATGAAAATAGCCTCATTTGCAAATGAGAAAGTCAAAGAGAAACTGCTGAAATCTCACATGGAAGACTGTGAGCTTATGGAGGTAGCATCTGGAGTGCTAGAAAAGATCATGCCATCTTTTCAAAAGGATCCCACAGCCTCCTCTTCCGGTAATCTCAAAACCTTAGTCAGCAGTGTTAGTACACATTTTGAATCTCTAGAAAAATCTGCTGAAGAAAAGGTCCGGAAGCAATTTTTGGATAAAAGATTTTCAGAAGTATTAGGATTAATCTCTAATGATAGGAGAAATATGAGTATTGGAATAAAGAGCTTAGAAAATGCTCTTAAGGATGGCGGTGACATTTACAAATTTTGTATATCCTGGTCAAAGGCAACAGCAGCAATTGATAAGAAAATAAAAGAGGAACAGGACAAGCTACAAAGTTTATCTCAAAGCTTTGATCCTCTCTCTTCCTCCATAATAAATCAAGAATGTCAGACTATTGCAGTCTTGAATGAAATAAAGAATCTTGAGAAGGAAAGGAAGAATATCACTAACCGGATGGGAGAACTTAGAAGGATTATAATCCCTAAGTTAGAAACTATGCATGAGGCCATCAGTGATGCTCAGACCACCGCCCAAACAAATGATCTGACAGATCTCAAGAGGGCAGAAGCTTTTGCATTTTTGTTGAGTGGTCACATCTCAATTTTGGATAGAATGAAGCAAAGTTGGGCTACAAAACTGATCCAATTGAAGACATCCTTTGCAGACATTCTTCAGTATATGTGAGTATGTAAATATGCGGCTATATATAGAAAATTTTTGAAAATTTTGGTGTGCGGACCCTACCCTTTGCCATTGATGTCAAAGGGGGAGTGAGGAGCTATGAAAAACGAGGAATCCAACTAAAGGGGAGTTCCAGAAATTGTATATAAAGACAGAGCATCAGCAAAGGGGGAGCATAGTGTAAACACTTAGTCATTTTTCACTAAGTGTTGCCATCAATGCCAAAGGGGGAGATTGTTGGAAAGAGACACTATATGGATTCATGGTTGTTGTCATTGATGGCAACAAAGGTCATCCCACATATCCGCAAGTCATGGTGTGTCTCTACCGGAAGTCAGAATAAAGATTGTTGTGGTCCGGTGAACAAGAACAGAGCATGTGGCAAGGTCCGACAGATTGGTCCAGATCTCTCAGAGGAAGTGTCTTGGTGCAGTGCGGATTTGGGGAAGTCAAGAGGACTACCTTGAGTGGTATATTCCAAGGATTTAGCCTCCGGTGGTGGACAAAGAAAAATATATGAATAGTTGAGTACCGGATTCCTGAGAGACAGTGAAAACAGAGGAAGAACTGACTGACAGAGTATCAAACTACTTTCCGGATGTGTTACTGTTGATGATAAAGGTTGTGAAGGCATGAATCATGTTTGGCCGACATGATTAATGATATCTACAAGTATATGCTTGATCCGCATTGCTTGGTGAGCAAGGATTCAGCCGACAGAACAGAGTTTGTAAGAAACTAGACTGTTCCGGATGCCGACTAGAAAGGTGATGAAATTACTTATGCGGATATATATAGAGGATGGATTTAGTTGTGAAGGGTGTGATTGTGTGAAGGTATATGCGAATAAGTGCAGAAAAGAGCAGAAGTAGCAAGAAAGATCCGGTATGTGAAAGGATAGCAGAATAAAGAACAGAGGAGAGATGAAGTGCAGCAGATCAGTGTACTGAGCCTAACCAGAACTGAACTCCAGCATATGCAGATGCTTCCAATCAGTTCAAGACTGTGATTCTTATCACTTTGTAGACAGTGTGTCTCCTTGTAGGTAGTGGGCCTCTTTGTGAGCAGTGTGCTCGGGCAGTGAGCCCTAATTGGCAAGTGCCATTTTTGTAATTTCCTATTCTTCTAACAGAGAATAATTTTGGGTTAATCACCCCGTGGTTTTCTCCCTTAACAGGGTTTCCACGTCAAAAATACTGTGTCATGTGTTTCTTATTTCATGGCAATGTTTTTGTGATTGATTCAATGCTGCATTAATTAACAATAAAGTTCAAAAACGGAAATAATTAGGATAACTGATTCACCCCCCCCCCTCTCAGTTATCAACAAAAAACACATGGAAGACATGAGTACCATATAGCATGCCATAGACATACTATACATCTTAAACATGGAAAATAAGGTGATGGAAGGAACTTATTGCTAAGTCCCACCATCTCAAACACTCTATAGGCACACCTAACGGTTTGGCTTATGCGACAACAATCACCAAAGACACACTTAAGGGAAGATAGTCTCAAGATCCAACCCCACCTCCGCAAAAGACTTTTGAAATAAAAGGATGTGCAGTAGCTCAAGACATACACCATCCCACCTTCATAGAGGGATTTTGAATAAAAGGATACATGCGAGCTCAAGAGATACATTATCTTGCCTCCATAGAAGGATTCTCTAATTACAATATAGATAAAGATATGCACTCACACTGGAGATACAACATCCCACCTCAAACAAAGGGCTTACAAACATGCTTTGTTAGTACCAAAATCATCAAACAACTTACCTTATATATGCCCCCACCTTAAGGTGGTTGATGTCTTGTGCCAATATCAAGCACGTTAAGGTAAAGAGAAAACACACAAGGGAATAAGAGCTTTCACAAAGCCCGTGCCCACAAAGGTGACATGTGCTCACGATCGCTAAATGTTCCCACAAGAACATCTTAATCTAAGAAAAAAATGAAAGATATGCATGAATCATATATGAAATTACATCAAAGAAACCAAGGCTACAGTACATACAAGTTTGAACCTGAGTATAGCCGTTGGGGTTATACTGCAGGCATCTCAGAACTGAGTGTAACAACAATACGAGATACAAAACCATGAAAGGGCACAGAACAGATGTATAGTTATGATTTGTTAGAAATATAAGACAACATCAAATATCACATGAAGTAATTCTATTAGCCAAGCATCGGATATCTAAATCAACCCCGTCTTCATGTATGGACTAGGTACATTTTTGCTTTCTTGCTGAAGGGACACATGGTACATATAAGTTAGTTGTTTTTTTTTCATCATCCACTAACTAGGTAGAATCATTAGAAGAAGGTAAACAATAAAAAGGAGAGAGGAGAACAAGTGCAACATTTCATCCCACAATAACGGGTTACACTTTTTGGCCAAAGTTGACATTGAAATCAATATTTTGAACTAAATCTTCACGCTCTAACACCTATATCCGCTAAACCATTAGGAATTTGAAGATGATGTGAACTAGTGATTTGTGAGATTTTGTTTATACATTCTAAATATATATTTTTTTTAAAATGTGGAGTTAAATTGTAAATTTTTTTGCATCTCCTTTTGATAACTAGTTTTTAATAGTAAACAACATTTTTTAAAGTGATGTGTATTCCGTAGCACATAACTTTTTTTATACAAAGGATAAAATTCTTATTCTTTTTAATTTAGATTGGTAACACCAATATATAGTGTATACATTTAGTTTCATAATGTTTTGTTGAATATATATTTTTTAATTAATTTTTGAAGTTAAATGAATTATAATTTAAACATAGGCGTATTTTGTAAAACATAAATTTTTCTGTATGTATAGAAATTCATTTTTTTTTCTTTTGTTGAAACAAGGACATCAATACCTAGTGCATAGATATTTTTTAGAATTTTTTTTCAGTAATTTACTAATTTTCCATGTGTGTAGAATAGAGAACTTGATGTTCGGTGAAAAACATACATTCACAAGAAATACAAAATAAATATAATAATCAATTTAAATGTATTTAAAATTATATTTTTTGGGAAGCTTATAATAAGGACTACATACTTACAAAGCATAAATTTTAAATGAATTCATTTGATCCCTAAAAAGACAAATCAAAATTGGTTTTTTATCAGCATTTTGATAGGTGTAGAGGATACTCCATTATAGGTATGGTTTACAACTAGAGGGGTTATATCCAAGGGGGTTTGAATCTAAGGGGGTTTGATCAAACCCTCTTCAATTAAAATCCTTTAAATAGAACCTTTCAAGGCTTAAATTATTATATTTTCTAAAAATATGTGATTTCAACAAAAATCAGGATGTCCCAAAAAGTGTAACCCATTATTGTGGCAGCACCACTAGGTTAGGAACAATCACGTTAGAGGATGCCCCCAAGTCATCAACTGCAATGCTTTACCCCTAAGGCATGACACACATCAATAAAATGGAGGAGAAACGAGATAGAAGAATGATGAAACAAATAGAAGAATGGTCACAACAGAGGTGGTCTCCCAACATCCTTGACCTTACAAGAGTATCAAGGGTCATCCTAGGAGGCCTAAACAACACATAACACATCACAGGGGGAACACAACACAAGAGGGGAGGTCACATAAATGAGAAAAGTATGCTATGACATAGGTGACTACCATGGTTAGGAATACCTACCTGTTGCACAAACAAACTAGTGGTTGTCAAAAAGAAAATCATCATCTTCCCAATCTTGAATGTCAGAGAAGAGAGGGACATAAGGTACAACTGCCCAAATTTTGTCATTGTCCTTAATTTCTTTCTCTACTTCTTTAAGGTCTTCTTTGTTTTGTTCAATGTTAGGTGGTGGAATGTTTTCTTGTTGAGGTGCATTTCATTGTGCAAAAGCTTGTCTTCTCTTCCTCCTTTCTCTTACTTCTCTATTCCTTTTTGTTTTATTGCTTATATCCCCAAAAGGACTATCACATTTATCCATAGGTTTTTGTATCTTAGACGAGGAAGTAGGTACAAACATAATTTGTTTTGATGAAGTTCTTTGTTCTCCATGAGTACCTCCTGATCCTTAAAGGGATGACAAAGGAGGAACCTCGACATAGAGTCCCTTACCTTTCAACCTAGGTAATTCCTCTAATGCAGGTGGTTCTTCTCTTATTGTTTATTTGAATAGAAGGTCTAGCCACTCTAGATAGTAGTTTTTATTTGTATCATCTATACTCTAAGAAAAGTTGGTCTCTTCATGGCTCGGGTTCCCTAATAGGTCATGGCCAAAAGTAATCAAGAGTAAACTTCTTTTGAGTAACCATGGGTTTCCATGTATTATGATGAATAGTGTGCACTTGTCCATGTAAAGGGAATTTTATACATTTGTGAATTGTTGAGGAAATAGCCTTCATAGCTTTGAGCAATGGATGTCCTAATTTTATGCGAAAGAGATCTGATGAAGGGATGACATCGAGTAATTTTTCCACAGCTTTTTCAAATACCGTAATCAATAAAGATATCTTCCCATAAGTAGGAATAAAATATCCAGTATGTGTCTTAATCATTATGTCTATGGGTTCATAAGATTCTTGTATCAAATCATGTGAAAAAAGGATCTCTTCCATTGCCACAATAGTCATACAATTAGGATCGATAAGTGTTCCATGCAGAAGGCTCTCCATTATCTTCACTGTGATGTATAGAGGCCCTTCAATGTCTCCAATTGTTCTATCATGAGGTGTGAATGTTATTTTAGTCTCTGGGGATTTTCTTTTCATATAAGGTCTAGGAGGAACCCTAGCATTATTGTTGTGACGAGAAGCCATGTATATGAGACTATTTCACACTCACACACTTGTTTGAGGGAAATGGGTACTAAAGGAAACAAAGTGGATAGAATGAAATAATGAAACACAACAAGGCAATATCATTGATTTGTAAGTCTATTTAAAGAAAATGTATACAACCCTTAGCATTGAAATACACAATGTGTGATTAAGAACATGCAATTTTACAAGCAAAGGTGCAAAATAATGCCAAATTTTTAAATGAGAAATGTATGTATGTTTTCAAATGAATGAAAAATATGATTTTGAAGGATTTTTAATACATATGCAAGGAAGTAGATGCAAAACTATGCTTGTTTATGACCTAAAATTTTCAATTTTCTCACTTTTTCTCAATGTAAATGTTGTAAAGATGCAAATTTAAATACAAAGATGCACAATGCAACAACACTACAGTCCAAAATCAGATTTGAAAGAGTGTTAAAAGGAGTAGTAAAATTTGAAATAACATTTTAACCACAAAACCTATATTTTGCAAAGACATAGGTTTTATGAAAAATGCACAATTTTAAACAAACCCTAACAAATAGAGTATGAAAATGCAAGGTAAATGATTATAGAATGATGTAATGCTGCAATTTATATCAGATATTTAAATGATTTAGATGAAATGCAATGCAAATAGTGTAAACTATGTCTAAATACAAGCCTAGGATGTTTTTTTTTTCAAATTTTTTTTAAGATTTTCAAATGTATGATGATGAAAATGAAATGTATGAATGGAAATCTGATGTACAACACTCAACAAGGTGCAAATTTAATAGAAACACAGGTTCACCAAAATGTAATGAATGAAAAGAGGATTGATGGGTTTGATTAGGTCCTCCTTTCACTCAATATATTCAAGGATATTTAACTGAGTTGAATCACAACTTATGGAAGAGGGCTCAACTTTCAAGTTGGCTATCACTTGGAATGATAAGGAAATTTGGAATTTGTTAAATGATTTATTGATTCTTAGCATGATTTAGCTTAAAACCCTAATTATGCAAAATCATAAACAAATGAATGAAACCTGATAAATCCTTCTACAAAAATACACTAAATACAAATCAGATACATACCAAATTTTGAGCTCTGGAATACAAAAAAGTTAAGGGCAAAAGAGTGGGCACCCAAGCCCAAGGTGTCATTTTTTCTAAGGGTTTTGGGATCTTTCCCGCTACTGACTACAACCACTTCATAGACATTCCATGCAGTGAAACTAAGGGTGAAAGGTGGGGGCACCCTTTCCCTTTTTAAGCTATTTCTAGCCTTTTTATTCAGATCCTAATTCCTTATGCTCTACAATAGTCCTCTACAACTTCACTCTTCGAGATTCAATACATGCCACCTACAATTACAAGACATGGGTTGGGGGTTGTGCTGTTTAGGAGATTGCGTTAGTCAAGCCCCTAAATGGAATTCAATCCTTCCAACATCATTGTTAGATAGAGAGTGCATGTCCTTGCAAGACAAAGGAAAAAGCAATGATAAAAATGATAGATTGCGTCACAAATAGATATCACCTCAGAGGTGTAGCTCTCATAGAGATGAAGCTCTTTCATGTCATGAGAAGATGAAGCCAAATCTAGAATAACAAACACAATAACAACACAAGTCTACTTTGCAACACAATGATTGCCTTGAATGTTCTAATATCATAATTTTGCTAAGATCTAAAAATCATCTTCTAGTTACAAATGAAGTCCTAAACATGATTATATATGCATTCACACTACAAATTTCATAATTCAAACTCAAGATGTCAACAAGGAACACATTTAATGGTAACTGCAAGGGTGTGGGCATCCAAGATGAAGGGCCTATTTTGGGTCTGGGTGAAGCTCAGAGATGTCCCTTAAGTCCCATTTTTCATGGGTTTTAGGGCATTTTGTCTTGAGATTCACTTCTAACATGCATGATGAAAATTAAGGGACTTGGGAGCAAAAATTAGGAGGTAAAAGTCCTAGGGGACATTTTACGACATAAAAATGATAAACAAGCACAAATGTAGGAGACCTATTAACTAGGTAACAAGCAATAGCAATAGCTTTAGCCCAGAGCTTTTGTTCAAGGCTAGCTCCACTTAACATGCTCCTAGCCCTCTCCATCAATGTTATATTCATCCTCTCTGCAAAGCCATTCTGTTGAGGGGTATATGGAGTTGTCTCATGCATCTCAATCCCATGTTCTTTACATAACTCATCAAAATCTATAGAACAAAACTCACCACCATTGTCATTCCTCAAACACTTAATCTTTCTATCCTTCTGATTCTCTACAAGAGCTTTGAACACTTTGAATATACTAAAGAGTTTAGATTTTCCTCTAAGGAAATACACCAATGTCCTACTATAATCATCAATGAATGAAACAAAGTAAACAGATTTTGAAATCGAATGAACATTAACATAAAAAATAAATCAAAATGAATCCAGTCCAACACCTCATAAGATTTGTGAGAACTAGAATAAAATTGAACATGGTTTTGTTTTCCATAAATGCAATGTTCACAAAAATCAAACTCAAGGTTATAGTCATTCGTACCCTCAATAAATTTTTTATTTTTCAGTATCATCAAACCCTTTTCACTAATGTGACCAAGACTTTGGTGCCCTAACATTGTCTTCTCAGCTGGAAGTTTCATCTCCATAGAATGAGAACCCTTAGGTACCCATAAAACATGACCATCGGAAGTAAATGCAACAATCCTCTTTAATGATAGTTCCAATGGTGAGGATTAAGACTCTGAAGTTCTCTTCTTCAAAACAAAGGCAATATTACACTGAATTGCTTATTCATCAAGATGAAACAAAGTGCTAATCCAAACACCCTTAGCTAGCACCATAACTCCTCTAGTGATCTTGCATGATCCTCCATTCAAGAAAACAACCTCCACACCCACATCATTCAATTTACTTATAGATATTAGGTTCTATGCCAAACCATGGATATGCAGAACACCATTGATCCCCTTCACTTGTCCATTAGGGAATCGAATCAATACTCTTCCATGACTAGTAATCTTCAGGTGAGAATCATCACCCAAGTACACCTTCCCACTCTCATATTCTTGATACTTCGTGAACCAACCCCGATGAGAGGTCATGTGAAAAGATGCACTAGAGTCAATAAGCCACACATCCTTACATGTATGAGTTTCCAAGGCATCGCCAAATGCTTCTCCTTCATCTTGAGAGGACTTGTCAAAATATGAATCATAGTTATTCTTCTTTTTATTCTTATCCTCCTTGTACTCCTTGGAGAAGTGATTGGGTTTGCCATGGTTCCAACATAGAGCCTTGGACTTCCAAGAGACTTGGATCTCCCATGGGATTTGGATCTTCTTTTTTCTTCATTCTTTTATCCTTTTTCTTTTCCTTATCTTTAGATCTACCACAAACCACAAGAGCCTCCTTAGCCAATTTAAAAGATTTTCTTTGCATCTCTTCAGACAACAATGAAGAAACCACTTCATCCATCTTGAATGTGGTAGTCTTACTCCTAATGGCCATAACAAGGTGGTCCCATGAATTTGATAAGGAGCGTAGTAATGTCATACATCAATCCTCCTCCTCCATCTTCACACCAAAAGAGGTCAGCTAGGCAACAAGTATATTTAATGTATTTAGGTGATCAACAACTGATCCTCCATCTTCCATCCTAAAAGAATACAATTTTTTTTCATAGGAATAACTTGTTCACTAGGGATTTAGCCTAATGAACATCTCCTAGTTTCTTCCAAAAATCTTTTGCACTCTTCTCTTCATGGATATTCAAGATCACTGAATTAGCCAAATAGAGTCTTATCAGACCATTAGCCTTCAGATCCATCATATCCCAATCTTCTTGTTTCATGCCCATT
This sequence comes from Cunninghamia lanceolata, assembly GCA_027924645.1. Taxonomy (NCBI): domain Eukaryota; kingdom Viridiplantae; phylum Streptophyta; class Pinopsida; order Cupressales; family Cupressaceae; genus Cunninghamia; species Cunninghamia lanceolata. The sequence continues at coordinate 10,074,012 of BSBN01000419.1, read as the reverse complement.
GACATGGTTCCTGATACTGTGAGCCATAGATCTCTATCCACCAATAAGTCATCCATCTTCGGTTTCCAAAACTCAAAGTTGTCTGCATTAAATTTCTCTATCTCAAACCTCTCAAATGTGCTCTCCATCTCTTTCTTGCAACAAAGGTTTTAAAATACTTTGCACAAGCTCCCACTCAAATGAAGATCATCTCAACAAAACCCTCTACCCAACAACTAGAACCAAAGGTGATCAGGCTCTAATACAAACTACAAGGAAGCAAGGTACGCAGAATAATCTTCCTACACTAAACATCTATAGGGTGTTTTCTCAACATGATAGAGGTTGTACAATAGAGAAAATGGATTTCAAGTGGACAGTTGTTGATGCAATTTGAAGTCCTAGAAGGATCAAATCTCTCTCCAATGCCCTCAAGGAGTCTTGGTTAGTTTGAAACTCATGAAACACATGTCCTATAAACATGCAAGGTGGATTTGGAAAGTAGTTATGAGGACTCTAAAGGTAGTTTTGGATATCTTCAAGCATCTAGGAGCCATCAAGTGCAAAGTTGAGGAGGTTCAAAAAGTTAGACAACTCATCCCTCAATGCCTTGTTGGAGCATTTCAAGGAGTCAAACAAGGAGATCTAGTTCCCAAGTGCCCAAGGAGAGTTGATGAGGTTTTTAAGGCAAAAAAACATTATATTTACTTTTAAGAAACATGTCCTATATTCTCTCATTGTTGTTAGATAGGCAAAAGAGGATGCCTTGTAGGAAAGAATTATTGATTATTCCAAGTTTTTTGGCTAAGTATTGTAACTCAATTGTTTTGAAAGAAAACATTGCAATCTATGGTTTTTGAGAAGAAAGACATTGTACAAGACTTGTGCTACAACTACATTTTTTATTAAAAAAAAAGCCATATTTTTACCTTCTCAAAGCTATGTATTGTGTGATATTATGGAATGATTGATACTCTCTTGTGATGATATTGTTTATGCTTGAGTTTTAGTCTCATTTTTCATTGTCTTTATGCAGAAATACATTCACATTGTAGGTCATAGATTATGTTTTTGACAAGTTAAGTAGTTTTAAACTGTGAGATTTTTGTCACTTGAACTTGTAAAAGGTCATTTGTCATTCCTCCTAGATATCGTCATGAGATTTAAACTTTTCTATGAAATACATGTGCAAAATTTTTCAAATCTTGGGTTGTGTATGTTATGTTTGCATCACTGATCATATTGTGTATGGTTAGTCAAATACAAGTCACAAATGTTCTAGTGTATCACCTAATGTTTTAGACTTTAAGTTCAGTTATACTTAGTTTCTACTCCTTTTCTCTATTGTAGTAGTAGGATAGTTTAGTTTTAGGTGTTACACTAGGGGAACCTTCCCTCTCTAGAGATTCACTCCAATATTAAGGTTACCCATAGCCTAGGAGTGTTTCTATTGTGTCAATTGAAAGGAGAGCTATCACACCACACTCCAAAGGGTGTAGTTACTATAGACACCTAAAATTGACTTGCTCTGCAAAGAAATTTCCTATATCTCTACACCACCAATTATCCCTCCTATTAATTAAAGAAATTCATTTTATTTAATTAATTTATCCCTTATCATCTACCTATTGATGATAATGTTACTCACATACAAACATAAAAATAAAAGTTACACAACAACCTTTATTTATCTTGAAAGATACGATGAATTCAACGAATTCATGATCCCAAGTCTCCGTTGATTAGTTCATAATCTACTAACGTTACTCAGTGGTTGATGTGTGTTGCTATTAATCATTCAGGGGCCTTACGTTCTCTGATAATCAGGATGTGTCTGATGTCTGAATACCATTCTCCATCATCCTTTGCATTTATAACATACTGCTGGCTCATGATATTAGGATCAATTTCTAATATCATCTGGCTTAATGCCTATCCTCTTACTAACTTCATGGGTGTTATGTCCATATCATACTTTTGGAGGACAGTGATCCATTTAGCTCTTTTCTCACCTGGTTCACTTTGCATTAAAAGCATCTTCACTGCGGCATTAGGTACTACAACAATCAGTTTACTTCTCAGAATGTAATACCTAAATTTCTTGACTGCTCAAACCAGAGCAAGTGCCTATCTTTCAACATCCATGTATCTAAGTTCTGCATCTCTAAAAGGGCAGCTCATGAAGGCTATAGGCTTTTCTTCTTTGTCCTCATTTCTCTGTGTTAATACTGTTGTAGATGCATGCTCTAAAGTAAATAAGTAAATGTAAAAATCCTTGGTATAATCTAGACTAATTAGAACTAGAGCATTAGATATGGCTTTCTTAATATCTTCAAAATCTGCTCTAGCTTTAGGTGTCCACTCAATTTTAGCATCCTTCTTGAGCATGGCATTCAAGGGTCTGACAATCTCTGCAAAGCTAGTAATAAATTTCCTAACAAAATTAATCTTACCAAAGTAAGATTTGAGCTCCTTCTTGCTTCCAAGAAGTTGTATCTTCATGATTGATTCCACCCTGTCAGGATCAATGATGATCCCATTTTCTGTTATCAGGTGGCCTAATACCTTCCGATATCCCATATTGTTCACACTTCTTTAGCACCTTTCTTAGGTCCTCTACATGGTTTCCTCTATCTTTAGAGAAAACTATTAAGTCATCCATGTATATGACTATGCATTTACCAATCAAGCCTCTGAAGGCTATGTCCATTGCTCGCTGAAATGTTGCCCCAACATTTATTAACCCAAACGGCATGCACCTGTAGGTGAAGATGCCCCACTTTGTGGTGAATGCAGTTTTTAATCTATCAATTTTGTCCACCATCACCTGGTTATAACCAAAGAAACCATCCAAGAATGACATCATCTTGGCACCATTCACAATTTGTAAGACTTCATTCAGAGAAGGCAAAGGATAATTATCCTTTTCAGAAGATCTATTTAAGTTTTTGAAGTCTACACACAACTTGATGTCACCATTATTTTTCCTTACTGGGACTAGGTTTGCCACCCATGTGGAATGTCTCACAGGAAACATGATCCTGGCATTAAGTAGCCTTTTAACCTCTTCAAAATTGATGGGCTCTAGTAAAGCATTGACAGGTCTTTGTTTCTACCTAAAAGGCTTGGCATTTGGCTTCAAAGGTATAGTATGAGTGATGTTTGGTGTGTCATAAGTTTTTAACTCATCATAAGTCTAGGAAATGACATGGATATAATCTTTGAGAGCTCAGGGTATTCCTTCCAACTCCTCCTCTATATAGACCTTCCCAATCAGAACATTTCTTTTTCTATCATTCTGTCTAATGTTAACCTATGAGTACTATCCTCCATTGGCCTTTGGGAGATCGTTCTATTTTAGCATGTTGTCTAGATCAAATGCTCTTTCTAGCTCTATCATTCCCTTGGGAATCCTATTACTAGGAAACTCTAGGATTTCTTCTTCTTCCCAGACATGATCTTCTACATTCCTTTCATCTATGATCTGTGCCTCAAAAATATCTCTGTTGGAAATAAAGTCCAATATATGTTGATCATCATCAAATACTTGAAGATTAGTTACATTATCTGGCATAGAAGGCATTGATACTAATTCAACTGAGAATCTTTTTAAACTAGATATGGATAGAGGTTACAGAGTACTTGTAGCCTGGGCTAAGGCATCTGCCCTGTGATTTTGTTCTCTAGGTACATGTGTTATGTTGAATGCATTGAAATCTTCTATCAAGTCTCATACCCTATGTCTATAATTGGACAGCCTTTTGTAATTGCAAGAGTATATACCTCTTACCTATCTCACAACCAATTTTGAGTCTCCATAGACATGAAAAATTTTCACTTTCTTTTTAAGTGCAAACAATATCCCATGAATTAGAGCTTCATACTCTGTCACATTGTTTGTACATGGGAACTACAATTTGTATGCTGCTAGGTAGGGTTTTCCAGATGGATCAGTAAGATCTACTCCTACTCTAGCTCATTGTTTTGACTTGGATCCATCAAACCTGAGGATCCACAGCCTATCTTCAGCTAAAGGCTTATCTGGGCCTTCCTTCTTTTTAGCTCTGGCAGTTGCACCATTTGGTATCCATTTTAACTTTGATGTTTCAATTTTCCAAGGCTTCTCCTTATCTGCCTTATGTGAAGCTAATATTTCTTCTTTTCTCTTGCCATCAGAAGGAAAATCTTTTGTACTAGGCAATATCTGTCTTTTCAAAATATGCAGACACAATGAACAAGCAGTTTCTAAATGTGGTGCTTCATGTAACCTGCACCATCCCTCAATCAAAACATCCTGTGGGGATCTTTACTATTGTGTCATCTTTTGAATCTCTTTTGATAAAAACTCTTCAAACTTGGACAGATTACTGCCCCTATTTTCATCAGATAACTCATAATTTGATTCTACTAAACAATCACTCCCTGGGGTGATTTTCTTCTTGCTTTTAGCATTACTCTTGTTGCATACCAGTATCTCTTCTGTCATCTGAATAGAACTTTCATCTTGATATGTGCATTCTCCTATTCCTACAAAAGATAAACAAAAATTAGTTTCGCTATCACTATCTACAGAACTCACCGTAGATGATGATGAAGATGCTCCACTGTATGCTTGTTCCAACTCCACCATGTCTAAATAGGCATCACAAGTCCTTGCAGAATGTCCCTCATCATGTAACCTATACCATCCATCAATTAGAATATCATGAACATGCATTTTTAACAATTGACATCATTATACCTCTTTAAATAAATGCATCCCAAAATTATTGAAATGATCTACCTCTACTTCGTTTTCAGGATTACAATCAGATTCTAAAGTTATTTTATCATCTTGAGGGTCATCATCATGATTATGAATGTCAAACATCAGGATCTTCTCTATACTGATGGTCTGGGGTCTGATGGAGTAAACTCTGGGTTCTACATCCACATACATGATTTCATTGGTTTTATTATATTCAATGATCATGTGTTTCATGCGAGGTTCAGCATCTATCTTTATTTGATTTGGTATCCCTCTCTAGGGCAACCACATATGACTAAAATCAGTTGACATGTATCCATTAAGGGTTTTTGACTAGTCTCTACTAAGTAACATCCCATATGTATCAGGTACATCAACTACCTGAATATCAATATAGTGTTGATTTCTGGGATCTGATGCTAACTGCATGTGAATGTGAGTTAGTTCTCCTACCACACTCATCTCTATTTTGCCCAATTGTGTTACTTTCTTTAATGATATAGTAGGATGTAACCATAAAGCATTGCATATGGATAGGGGCATTACATTGGTAGATGCTCCTGAGTCTACTAAGTAGTTGTGCAAATTTTTACCAAACATCCTTATGGTAAGGAGGAAAGGAGGTGACTCACTCTTGTCTTTGTATAGGGTCATGTGGGAAGTCTTTGCATCTTGAATAATAGCTGGCACTTTATGTTTAACATTAACATCCCTAGAAGCATGATCTTTATTTCCAAATTGACCTGAGGTATGACTATCCTCTTTTTGAGTAGGATCATCTAATGATTTCATGAAAGCTTTCTTGATAGCAGGGGTTTTAAGCAGCTCTAACAATGACATGCTGACTTTAATCTTTTTAATTTCATCTACTAGATATGTAACCAATTTGTCAGATTCAGGAGGTAGATTACCAACTTTTAGTGTTGTATTATGTGATGCTAAGTACTGAGCATTGAATTTGGGAAATCTAGGGTTATTATTTGCCTTGGGATTAGGTGGAGTGTTGAAATTGTTTGGAGGCAAGGATGTGGTCAAAGGATCAGTAGATTTGTTTGAGTTATTCCTCAAGTTGTATTTATGCCTACCCTGAGGTTGTTATTGATAAGCATGTACCTCCTCATGTTCAATTGATGGCTCATTCTCATTCTCAAATGGAAAAATGTAGTTAGATTCAAAAGCCATGGTTGATTCCTTACATGTTGAGGTGTAATCTTGATAAGACAAAATTGTCTGCTGATAAGGATGATGCATGAAGCTTTCTAGCACTAAGGCAGAATCATATCCACAGGGGACAATTTCATTTCCTTCTATATGAGGTGGATTACCTAAAGTATTAGACACTTCAGTTTGGAATATACTAGCAGCAATCTTGAACTGAGGACAATCTAGCTCTGTATGAGCATTGGTGTTATGTATCCTGCACCAGTTTGTAAGTGCTGCCTCTGCAAGGTTTACTCTAGTGGTCTGTTTAGGTTCACTAGGAGGCTAGTTATCTAGAGGTGATGGCAGAGAACCATTATTTGGCCTAGTATTCCACATTGTAGGTTGTCTAGGAGGATTATTGTTGCCATTGTTATTGTAATTATTGTTTTACCCCCTATCAAGATAATTAGGTCTGTCATTGGCATAACCTCTGTTATGATTTGGTTGAGAATAGAAGTTCTAACTCCTCAAATGAGTGATCTCAGTGATGAGTTTCCTTAACTGTGCTGATATCTCCTTTATTTCTTCTTTCTCTTCCTGAATCTTGGCCACTACATTCTCTGTCTGAGGCTTGAAAAAGGAAGATCCATTATTATTGATGGATTGTTCCACAACCTAAGGTACTTGTGTTTGTCTTGGATATTGTAACATCTAGCCATTTCCATTTAGTGGTGGCATGATACTGAGTGGAGGTATCTAGAAAGCAGTTGGCATCATAGCTAGAGGTATCATGCCTCCATTGGTCTATTGGTGAACAGGATATGTAGGATAAACAGGAAGTGTAGGGAAGACAATATTTGGTGTGGGAGCAGGAGCCAATTGCTGACTGACTTTGATAGCTTCTTCAAAAGCTCCTGCCAAAGTTGTTACACTAGGATGTGCTCTCCTAATAAACATAGAAGTCAAGGGATCTAAGGCTAAGTAATAAACACTCCTAGTAGCTTCATCTGTTATAACATAGGGAGCAACTATATTATATAGCATCTTTTGGAACCTTGCATTGAAATTGGCAATAGGTTCTCCTTCAAATCTCTTGATTGTGGAAAACAAATGATAATTCATTGAAGGATCTATAGGTACCTTGAACCTATTCTTGAAATCTTTTTCCAAGGCATCCCATGAATCGACTGAACCTTGACCAAGACTGATATACTAGTTATATGCCTCTTCCCCTAAGGAAAATGGAAATAACCTGCATACCACATCTTGATGCTCATATCTAGCCCTACAACAAGTTTCCTTAAAAGTTCTGATGTGATCATCAACATCTTGATATGGATGATACATAGGAAAATTTTTATCAAGATTCTTAGGCAAAGCATGATATGCTGTGAAAGTCAGAGGCGACTCTGCTATAAAAAATGACATTACAACTGGTGGAGGTTGTACTTGAGGTATGACTAGTTGAGGTTGGACCTGAGGTGTGACAGGTGGTCCTGTAGGTGTTTGTAACCTAAGAGGAGTTATAGGAGCATGTTCTAGTGAAGCTCCTAATGCATTAGAACTAGGAAAGTGATAAATGTCTACAGTTCTAGGTCTAAATCCCTTGATAGGTAATTCTTCAAAGAGTCCACTAGATCTGGACCTAGTATTTGGCTTGAGAGCCAAGATTTCTTAAATTTAAGGAAAATTGGCTAGTTTATTGTAAAGATCAGTTGAAACTCCCTAGCCAAGGCTATATTTATGGTCAGAATTTGAAATTGACGGGATATTTAAGCAATATTTGCAGAAATGATGCAAATATGAGATGATATTGAAGCTTGATGACATACACAACCAAATATTACGTTACTTAAGCAGGTTACTTCAAAAGCTTTAGTAAATTTACCTGAAATAGAGCTTATCTTTACAAATTCACGATGATCGACTACAAAACTTGCAATATTTTTGCTTAATTTTGAAAACTTCACAAATGATTAGTGTGCACAAACTTTAAAAACAACAAATCTTTGCATATATCTTAAAATACAGATATGCTTGAGTGTTACCTTTATGTCTGCATCATCAAATCGGACAAAACTTACTGATGATGAGGGGCCCTCCCTCTAATGCCAATTTTATGTTGATGATGATGTTACTCACATACAAACATAAAAATAAAAGTTACACAACAACATTTATTTATCTTGAAAGATACGATGAATTCAATGAATTCATGATCCCAAGTCTCCATTGATTAGTTCATAATCTACTGGTGTTACTCAGTGGTTGATGTGTGTTGTTGTTAATCATTCAGGGGCCTTACATTCTCCAATAATTTTTGCAAAGTTTATTAATATTCCTCCAAATATCCTGTCCTTTATATCTGTTATGCATAAATCTCCAACAATTCTACCTCTACACTATGAATTTACTCAAATAATGTGCCTAAAGGTTGATATTTGCATGATTTCTACCATTATTTGTAATTCTTTGCATGATATTTTCAATACTACATGCATTGAGCTCAAATATGCTAATGATATTCAGTTATCTATGAGATGTTAGCATATTTCTTTGTTCTACTTATTATTTATCATGATTTGTAGTAATGGAAGTGATTCAATGAAATTAAGAAAAAAGATATGATAAAGATAGGGTTTAAAGGATGAGATTCCCAAAATTACTTGACTAAGATCACTGATCCACATACATGTTCCGATACAGCAATGAAGAGAAGAAAACTAGAATCATACTTCACTAGGACATTCCACAAATCTGCATGATCCAGTGTAAATCATCAAAGGAAAAGCTGACAACAACATGAAATAATATGAAAGCGCTTCCATTGAACACAACATTCACCATTACATATCCAGAAATTAACTTGAAGATTACGTAAAGTTTACAATCAGGATGTAATCTGTCATGCCCACATTTTCCATGTGGCACAACACGCGTCACACGTGTCATAGCCACATTTGTCATGTGGATATGACATGAACTATCAAAAATCTTCTCACACTTCCCTAGAAACCCCCTCGCATGCGTAAGCATGCTAGGTGGTGTATGCTCAAGGTGAAAACATTACAGCTGTCGACGGGGTACAAGTACAATCGCGTGCAACCAGATGTAAGCAGACCAACAAGGGGGTCTCTACGACGCCGTTAACGTTGCTACAAGGTTTATATTATCAAGGTTCCTAACCCTAAATCTCGGCAGATTTCAACAGCATAATGCCTTACGGCGTATGTGGGAATTACTCAACACTATACTACTTACGTGGTTCCCTGATAGATTAACAACTTCCCACGATGCCTTGTTCTGACTAAACTGACTCGTGATCTCCCTATGGGGTTATTTTTCAGCAAAGCACATTTGTCTGCCTTCTTTCTCATTTCCTGAAATATACTCCTACTTCAAACTTAGCATTCTCAACAAGACAGTTCGTTTGCCCTCTCTTCCGTTTCTCTGGATCTTAATTTTGATTGTATTTCTATCGTGCTCACCTTAACTATTTCTCTGAAATTTTGGTTTGTTTATATTTCGGTCTCTCTCTTTTGGTTTCTACGTTTTCTTTATGTTTATCCTATCCTTTCTTCATATTCTACATCAATCAGAGTTATCACTGTATCTACTTTTAACTTTATTCCTAACTTTCGGTTTGTCCAGATCACATAGGCTGGTTTACTACTTCGCTGGACTCGGTCTCCTGGTTTTCTCTGATCTAGGATTCACCTTTACGTTTGTATTAATTAAACTTGTTCCTAAGCAAATTTAGCGGAAGGGTCCATCTACTTAGTTCTCTTATCCCAGGTGGGAAATGCCGTGCATTTTCTCCTCTGTGTTTTCCAATGTTAGTTTTTCTTCTTCTTACTCTCTTGCAGGTTTTCTTCTCTGGACGTTTACTAACTACAGTTGAGATTAAAATGGCCTCACATGGAATGTCTGTGATGGCTTCTTAAGTTTATTTCCAGTGATCTTTTAAACAAGGTGACGCGTAATTTTCCTCTTCATTTTCCTGGTTATTAAATTTCGTTGATAGTTGAAACTTCTGAGAAACTCTTCCTGGAGTATTATAGTATATTCTTTTATGCTCTCTTTAAATTATAATTTTATTTTCTCTTATTATTGTAAAGAGAAAACGGCCTCTCTGGTGACTTATATCACCTAATTAATTAATGTATGTATCTATATACATATATATACAGATTGTATATATACATATAGAAATAGATATACAAATATATTTATCTAGGTAATATTAAGACTATTATTATTATTAATTACTATTGTTAGATTATTTTATCAATTTATTTAACTATTATTACTATTGTTATTATAACCATTGTTAATCTTCTATTTTTTTTATATAATATAATTATATATATATATATATATATATATATATATATATACAATTATATACCATTGTTATTGTATATAAGAGGCTCTCCTCTTTATAAAAAAAATCCAAACCATGGAAATATTTCTTATTTTATTTGGTTAATTTATTTCCCAAATAGCAAGCCCTAACCCCTTTTTTTTTGGTTTCATTTTGTGGAGGGCAGAGGGATGGAGAGGCGGCAGCGCGGCCATGGCAGGGGTCACTATGGAGGAAGGTCACGGAGGCCGTGGCAGAGGGACGGAGGTGGAGGTGGCCGTAGTGGCGGTGGAGTGGGCGGATATGGGTTAGGCCGCAGTGGCAGAGGTGGAGGGGTGGTTTTGTGGCGGCACCGAACAGCGAAAGGCAGAGATGGAGCGGCGGATTGGTGGGAGGAGGTTGTCCGCGGGGTGGAGGCACTGTCATGGGGAGTGGGGAGTACCACAGATGGCAGTGGCCACAGTTTATATAATGGCGGGGGTGTTGTGTTGTGGGGAGTCCGCGGTCACACGGCCGCAGACTGTGGTTTATCTTACGGGGGGGTGTGGGGAGGGGCGGAGCCCCCACCCACATCCCACTATGTGGGGTGTGGGTGGGGGCTCCGCCCCTCCCCACACCCAATAAGCACCGACGGGGGTAGTGGGAAGGTTCAAACCCTTCCCACCACCACATCACATTATTTTTTTTAATTATGTGCTGTGTAATACACAGCGACCAAACTGCGATCCATTGTATTTTATTTCTATTTTCTCTTATGAAATTTCCTCTATATTATTAACTCTTCAAATCACATTTTGATAAATTTATATATATATATATATATATATATATATATATATATATATATATATATATATATATTTATTTATCCCACAACTTTCAGACATAATATATATATATATATATTTTACAGAGAAATTTAAAAGAAATACAGAGAATTAAATAAGTAAGGCTATTAAATATAACTCTTTATAACAATCGTATTAATAATTTTCTTTCACAGGTAACTTTATAATTACAGAGAAATGAAAATAAAGAAATCTAATTTATCTTACAATCACATTCTCATATAATAATTAAACATTTCAAATGCAAAGAACAAACAATAATTCTTTCAAATGCAATTTACAATTACCGTTTCGTTAAGAATTGAAGTTCTTAAATGCAGAGATTGAATTATTTTTCTATTTAACAATTCCAGTTCATCTACAAATTGCAAATATAAATACGGAGAATGAATCTTTTAATCTACCAATTACAATTTTATTAAGATATGTATCAATGCAAATTTAAGAATTAGACTTCATACACATAATATTAAAATCAATTTTTTTCTTGCTTTTCTTCTCTTAATTTATAACTTGCTAATTTTCAACTTAACAGATATTAGTTTAAACTGAAAATGGAAAGAATAATTAATATCACATTGGCTCTCAACTGATTCAAATTACCATATCTAAACATTAACAAAATACATAGTTTCCTCCAACCACCTCCAAACAATACTATAGTTAAACTTTTAACACCTTTGTCAAGATCAACATACAATTTCACTACTTAACAACAGTTACTCCAACTATACATAACTGTCAAAACTCATAACTAACAAACAACACTGAAGGGAAGAATTTCTCTCTTTCCCCAAACATTAAATTATACAACTTCAGAGGAAGAGAATCCCTCCATAATGAACTTAAATAGGATGTAGCTCAATGAACCAAACTCTTCTTATAGCAAAGATGAAGTTCTTTCTCCCCAATTACAGTACTCCTCCAATTCCAACCATAAGCTTCAAGAGGAAACCTACGTATCAAAGACAAACAAAGAAGAAAACACCACTCATCTAGCTCTCCTCCCTTTCGTAGACCCGCAAGAGGGTCACCCCCGAGCTAGGGAGACCATACTCACACCTGGGAATTCAAGCACTCCACTTCACAACAGGGAACAACACGAAACCCAAATCACACAAACACTCGTGGGTAAATTATACAACACAAAAGCTCAACTACAGTGAGCTTCATAAGGGGCAGGGGAGTGGACACACTCGACTCTAGAGTGTCACCCTTATAGATAATATAACCAACATAATTTCTCTTGGCCTCAAACCAAGTTTGATCATAAATTTTCAAAGGAATTCTGTATTTGACTCTCAAGTCAAAGATCCAGTCACAAATACATGCCCTTAAGGCTTTCAACATCGCAAAAGAAGAAACCAGGTATGCACCCGAGGAGGATCACTCCTCCCCTACCCCAAACTTGATGAGCATTTCTCCCAAGTGGGAGAAGCTCTGTCAACAACCAGACAACAGATCCCACAAAATCAAATCAAAAACACAAACAAATAAACATCTTTCACACACTTTTCATACAACATTCAGATATACAAAAGATAGGTAATCATAACCAACCTTACAAAGCCCTTCAAGGATGAAGCTGTTGTAGAGCTCCACTGAGATCTCTTCCAACCTTAGCCACCAACTCCCTCCTCCTTTCCCTCTCCCCCAAAAGCTAACTTTCTTATTTTTGGCAATCAAAAGAAAACTCTCCAAAAAAAATCAACTAACTCCCCTCCATCCCAAAAATGGAATTCAAATAACCCAAATCCTTTTTAGTTTAGAGGAATGGGGGAGGTGACACTTGTCACCTCCTCACTCTCCCCAAAACCACTATTATGTCCCAAGGGATGAGTGTTGGCTTATGTCACTCACCCATCCCTAGAGTACTCCTTATCCCTCTCCTCATGTCATTTCTCTTACGCATGGGAGAAATAAAAGGAGTTAAAGGAGGAAAAGACAGGTGACCCATGCCTCTTCTTTCTTCCTTCATAAGGATGACCCCACAACTCATGGGGAATCTCACTAATGGTGAGGGTGACTTCAAGTCAATTCCTCTATAATGGATGGGTTTGTAGTCATCTCTTACCTTGGGGATTGAAGAGGGATGGGTTGGGTGTTGGTACAACCCATCATGTCCCCCCCATACCTCCAATTTTCGCCACTTAACTTTAGGGGGAAGTTAAGATGACTTGATGGAGGTTACCCAAGGGTTACCCATGCCAAATGGGGCCTTGGACCCATGGGGTATAACCCAAGGTCAACTTTAACCCATTCTGGACAACCATGGTCAAGGTAAAGCACAAGAAAAGGGCCTCAAAGATTTAAACAAAAGAAAGAAATTCCAATTCAATCTTCTTACAACACAAATCATAATAAAGTGTTACAAGAGGGTAACCTAACCCACTCAACCCTATGAAAGACCACATTACAACATCACATCAAACACAGCATGATCTTGGTTCCTCGTGGAACCAGATCGGCTTAACAGGGAATAACAATAACAAGGTGCGGAATGATCTCTAAAATTTGTGGTTTGATTAGTAAATCCTGCACACTAAATTACAAGATCAGTTTCACATATAATCATCATAGCCGAAGCAAATTAAAAACATGCATTATCATGACATAGTTCTAATTAGCATAAATGAAATCATACTACAATTTTCCATCATTATCTAATTAACTTTTCTGAAATGTAAACTTATCCAAACATCACCCAGTTAGTTTCTCTGTAATCATAATAAAGTTTAATAATTTGACAAATCTGGGTATTGTTATCCCACAAATATAAAAAGTATCAATAACAGTAATGTAAATAGTCATAAGAACAGAAGTAAAAAGGGCGGTCCTCACATCCTCTCCCCCTAAGACTGTACTTCCTCCTGGAAGTCGTAAAAAAGGTGAGGATAAACAGTCTTCAGTCTCCCTGCATCTTCCCATGTCGCTGTGACTTCGTCGTATAGGTCCCACTAGACACTAACCTGGTCCAGCTCTTGACCTCGAAGGGCCAGCGTCCGATGAGCCAATATGCGAATTGGCTCCAACGCTAGCTATCCGTTTGCCTCTACCTGAAGAGCAATCCAATCCAACACGTGAGATAAGTTAGAGATATATTGACGTAAAACTGAGACATGAAATACATCATGGATACGTGAAGGCTAGGTGGCAAGACTAGATGATAGGCTACAGGTCCTATCCACTCCAAGATCTCAAAAGGTCCTACAAATTGAGGTGCGAGCTTAGAGCCCTTCCCGTAATAGATTGGACTTTTGTGCCGTCACACTCTCAAAAATACTCTATCCCCCATAGAGAAGCTTCGGTCTGTCCTCTTAGCATCGGCATACTTCTTCTACCTGTCCTGTGCCTCTTGAAGTCTTTGTCTAATCTGTTTGACCTGCTGTTCCATATTCTAAACTATCTCTGGACCGATGGCCGTTCTGTCCTCTATCCGATCCAAACTCAAGGGTGTTCTACATAGTCTACCATATAAAGCCTAGAAAGGAGGCATACCCAACGAGCTGTGATGCCCATTATTGTAGGCAAACTCAACTAGATATAGGTACTCCTCCCATCTAGACTAATGGTCCATAACATACATGCAAAGCATGTCTTCTAACACCTAGTTACCTCTCTCTATTTGCCTGTCGGTCTCCGGATGATAGGCTGAACTGAAGTTGAGCTGTGTGCCCAACGCCTGATGTAAGGCTCTCCAGAACGATGAAGTAAATATGGAGTCTCTGTCAGATATAATGCGGTGAGGCACCCCATGAAGTCTAACAATCTGATCAAGAAAACACCTTTGCCACTGATGGTGCATTGCATGTTGTGCATATCAGTGAAAAATGCACCACTTTGGTCAGCTTGTCAACTGTCACCATAATAGCATCATGGCGACGTGATGACATAGGTAGACCAATGATAAAATCCATAGAAATGGTGTCCCATTTCCATTCAGGTATCTCGTGAGGGTACAACAGTCCTGCTGGATGCTGATGTTTGGCCTTGACCCTCTGACATTCTAGGCAACGAGCAACATATTCTGTAATGTCATGCCTCATGCCAGCCTAATGATAAAGCTGTCATAAGTCAGCATGCATCTTCTTCACTCCTGGGTGTGCTGCATAGGGTGCTCTATGAGCCTCCGATAGAATAATGGTACGTAGATTACCCGCGTTTGGTACATAGATGCGTTGCTGATGTCTAAGCAAACCATCAGACTCAAGGGTATATCCTCCAAATTTGCCCTCAAGGGCCCTCTGATTTAGGATTTCCTGCTGCACCTCAAGAAACCACTCGTCCTCTAGTAGATGCTATAAGATGTGATCTCTCAAGTCCATCCTCAAAGTCAGGGTCAGTATCTCATGGCGTCTTCGACTCAAAGCATCAGCGACCACGTTCTCCTTCCCCTTGATGTAGTGGACATCAAAGTCATATTCGCATAGGAATTCCATCCAACGCCGTTGGTGGGCGTTCAAGTTTGGCTATGTAAAAATATACTACAAGCTATGATGATCCAAATGGAGTTCAAATCGTCGACCTAAGAGGAAGTGTCTCCAGCGAACCAATGCATGAATAACTGCTGCGAGCTCCAAGTCGTGAGTAGGGTAGTTTAATTCATGTGTCTTCAGTTTTCACGATTCGTTTGCGATCACTCTACCACCCTGCATAAGCATGGCTCCCAAACCCTCTAATGATGCATCTGTGCAAACAACAAACTCCTCTGCAGGATCTGGAACCACTAAAATAGGAGCACTGGTAAGACGCTCCTTGAGGACTCCAAAGGCCTTTTCACACTGTTCGGTCCATATGAAACCCTTCCCTTTTCGCTAAAGGGAAGTGATGGGATGTGCTATCCTGGAAAAGCCCTCGACAAACTGATGATAATACCCAGCTAACCCCATCGAGCTTCTGACCTCTATCACATTGGTGGGTACCAGCCACTCTTGAATTGCTCTGATTTTAGATGGATCTACAGAGATGCCATCGCCTGATAAAATGTGTCCCAAATACTGCACCTCTGTCCTGAAGAAGTCACACTTCACCAAGTTGCCATAAAGCTGCTCCTCTCATAAACGCTGTAAAACTTGACGCAAGTGCTCCACATGCTCTTTCTCAGTCCACGAATAAATCAAAATGTTGTCCAAAAATATGATCACGAACTGATCTAGGTAAGTACAGAACACCCCATTCATGAGACTCATGAACACTGCAGGGGCGTTCGTCAACCCAAAGGGTACCACTGTGAATTCGTAATGGCCATATCTGGTTCAAAAAGCAGTCTTATGAATATCTGCCTCTGTGATGTGCAATTGGTGATACCCAGATTTTAGATCAATTTTTGAGAACACTCTGGCTCCTTGCATCTAATCAAAAAGGTCGTCAATCCTAGGCAGAGGATAACGGTTCTTCACTGTCACCTTTTTCAACTGCCTGTAGTCCATGCATAATCAAAGAGACCCATCCTTCTTCTTCATGAAGATAACTGGTGCGCCCCATGGTGAAATGCTGGGTCGGATGTGCCCCTTCTCAAGTAATTCCCCTAACTGCAGCTTTAGTTCGGTGAGTTTGTGTGTAGTCATCCTATAGGGTGCACGGGATATCAGTTCTGCACCTGGCACTAAGTCGATGTGGAAGTCCACTTCTCTGCGTGGAGGCATACCTGGTACTTCCGATGGAAATACGTCAGCAAACTCTCTAAGGACAGGGTGATCATCTAAAGTAGCCTTAGGTTCATCCTCTGCTCTATCACTGACCATAATAGCAAACATCTGACATCCCTTCTGCATACAACACTTAAGCTGCTGAGCGGATATCATACGAACAGCTGTGGGCTTTTGAATGCCCACTATCTCAACCGGCGAACCATGATCGTCTAAATAGCTAATCATCCTCTGGCGACAATCAAGCTTGGCTCTATGTGCTGCAAGCCAATCCATACCCAGAACTACACTGTAGGATCCTAATGGCATAACCCTAAGGTCACATGATGTAGCGAATGATCCTAATATGATCTAATAGTCTTTAACCAAGGTATCTACTGACATCCTGGCCCATGAGGCCAACTCAACCTCCCACCTAATGTCTTGCCTAGAAGCCACCAGCCTGCAACGCTCCACTAACGATGTAGACAAAAAGGAGTCAGTAGCTCCTGAATCAAAAAGGATAGAGGTGGGGAAGTTCCCAATTGTACCTACTGCCTCGATGACGGAGGCCTGAAAATCAGCCTGGCAGTTATCAACCGCTGCAAACATGTGGTGGGATCTGCCCACGTCACCTACGGTCTGCTCAGATCCTCTTGATCGGGGCTGTCCCCCTGCTGTAAATCCCTGCGGGCACTCTGTAGCCAAATGCCCTGCCCCTCCACACACATAACATGGTCCTCTGGCCTGTAACTACCCTGACTGTGTTCTGCTCGACTGTTGTTGCCCAGTCCATCTAGTGGACCCCTGTGAGCCTCTGTAAGACTGCTGGGACCTCACAGGTCTTGCCGATGAACCCTGCTATCTCTGATCTCTGCATGAACCCTGCTGCTGCCAACCACGGTTCTGTCCTCCCTGACCCCTCTGTTGGAATTTAGATTTTTGTTGATGTTGCTGCTACTGTGGAGGCCTAGGAGGTAATGATGAAGAGTTATATCCTCCTCTCTGTGTTGTGTTTTGAGGCCTTCGAAAGTTCTGCTGTTGTTGGGGATTATGATCCTGATACTGCAGATGTGAATTATGCCCTCGTCCTTGAATTTCCTCTGCTATAAGGGCCTTTTAAACAGCCTCGCTCATGGTCTGGGGATCTGCCATACGAACTGGTCCTGCTATCCTGTGATTCAGCCCTCTAATGAATTTGTGTATTAAGATTTTCTCGTCATGGAGGTACTCCGCGTAACAAGAAAGCTCAATGAATCGGCTCTCATACTGAGTAACAGTGAGTCCCCTCTGCTGTAAATCATGGAACTCATCGATCCTGCGCTGTCTGTAATGTTCTAACAAATATCGTGCATTAAAGCGCTCAATGAAGATCTCCCAAGTGAGTGTATCCATGGAAAGTCAGTACTTGCACTCCTCCGTGTGCCACCAGGTAGCTGTGGCATCCCTCAAAAGATGGACTGCCACTCGTGCTTTCATGTTGCTTCCATATGGTCGCAATGCGAAACACCTGTCTAAACTAATCAGCCAAGCCTCGGCCACAGCTCCCTCTGTAGCACCTGCGAAAGTGGGTGGGTTGAGCCTAAGTACATCTCTGATGGGGTCCCCTTTGTCTCTAAGTCCCACAACTGGCTCTTCCACCCCATCCTCATGCAATCCATGTTCTGCCCTCTGGGTCTCATCTCGTCTCAAAGGTCTCGGAGGACTCCTGCTTCATGCATGGGAGGCTGACCCTACCTCCTCTACTATTGTGTCGGGGATCTCAATGAAAGGCTCCACACGTGGCACCTCTAGTGGATCGACGTGGGGCTCCTCAAGTGGCTCAATACGTGACTCGGCACGTGGCTTCTCTCGCGGATCAATACGAGGCTCAACACGTGGCTCAGGAATCACTAGCGGTAACCTCTCTAAGATAGCCTGTAGTGCCTGTAAGATCTGTGGTACTAGTGGTGCTTGTGGTATAGGCTATGCAGGTGGTGGTGCTGTAACTGCGGGTGCCCGTCCCTCTGCTGAGGAATCGCTGTGCACCTCAACAGATGCTGTGTGGCGTGATCGCGCTCGTCGAACATGTTGGGGAGGCATCCTACAAAACAAGGTAGAGACTAGTTAATCAAAGTTGCAGAATAATAACGTGCCCAAATATGCCCAGTGTTTAAACCGGGGCTCTGATACCAAATGTCATGCCCACATTTTCCATCTGGTCACAACACGCGTCACACGTGTCATAGCCACATTTGTCATGTGGATATGACACGAACTATCAAAAATCTTCTCATGCTTCCCTAGAAACCCCCTCGCATACGTAAGCATGCTCGGTGGTGTACGCTCAAGGTGAAAACATTACAGTTGTCGGTGGGGTACAAGTACAATTGCGTGCAACTAGACGCAAGCAGACCAATAAGGGGGTCTCTATGACGTTGTTAACATCGCTACAAGGTTTATATTATCAAGGTTCCTAACCCTAAATCTCGGCAGATTTCGGTAGCATAACGCCTTATAGCGTATGTGGGAATTACTCAACACTATACTACTTACGTGGTTCCCTGATAGATTAACAACTTCCCACGATGCCTTGTTCTGACTAAACTGACTCATGATCTCCCTATGGGGTTATTTTTCAGCAAAGCACATTTGTCTGCCTTCTTTCTCATTTCCTAAAATATACTCCTACTTCGAACTTAGCATTCTCAACAAGATAGTTCGTTTGCCCTCTCTTCCATTTCTCTGGATCTTAATTTTGATTGTATTTCTATGGCGCTCACCTTAACTATTTCTCTAAAATTTTGGTTTGTTTATATTTCAGTCTCTCTCTTTTGGTTTCTACGTTTTCTTTATGTTTATCCTGTCCTTTCTTCATATTCTACATCAATCAGAGTTATCACTGTATCTACTTTTAACTTTATTCCTAACTTCTGGTTTGTCCAGATCACATAGGCTGGTTTACTACTTCGCTGGACTCGGTCTCCTGGTTTTCTCTGATCTAGGATTCACCTTTATGTTTGTATTAATTAAACTTGTTCCTAAGCAAATTTAGCGGAAGGGTCCATCTACTTAGTTCTCTTATCCTAGGTGGGAAATGCTGCACATTTTCTCCTCTGTGTTTTCCAATGTTAGTTTTTCTTCTTCTTACTCTCTTGTAGGTTTTCTTCTCTGGATGTTTACTAACTACAGTTGAGATTAAAATGGCCTCACATGGAATGTCTGTGACGGCTTCTTAAGTTTATTTCCAGTGATCTTTTAAACAAGGTGACACGTAATTTTCCTCTTCATTTTCCTGGTTATTAAATTTCGTTGATAGTTGAAACTTCCGAGAAACTCTTCCTGGAGTATTATAGTATATTCCTTTATGCTCTCTTTAAATTATAATTTTATTTTCTCTTATTATTATAAAGAGAAAATGGCCTCTCTGGTGACTTATATCACCTAATTAATTAATGTATGTATCTATATACATATATATATAGATTGTATATATACATATAGAAATAGATATAAAAATATATTTATCTGGGTAATATTAAGACTATTATTATTATTAATTACTATTGTTATATTATTTTATCAATTTATTTAACTATTATTACTATTGTTATTATTACCATTATTAATCTTCTATATTTTTTTATATAATATAATTATATATATGTATATATACAATTATATACCATTGTTATTGTATATAAGAGGCTCTCCTCTTTATAAAAAAAATCCAAACCATGGAAACATTTCTTATTTTATTTGGTTAATTTATTTCCCAAATAGCAAGCCCTGACCCCTTTTTTTTTTGGTTTCCTTTTGTGGAGGGCAGAGGGATGGAGAGGCGGCGGCGCGGCCATAGCAGGGGTCACAGTGGAGGAAGGTCGTAGCGGCCGTGGCAGAGGGACGGAGGCAGAGGTGGCCGCAGTGGCGGTGGAGTGGGCAGATATGGGTTAGGCCGCAGTGGCAAAGGCGAAGGGGTGGTTTTGTGGCAGCACTGAACCGCGAAAGGCAGAGACGGAGCGGCAGATTGGTGGGAGGAGGTTGTCCGTGGGGTGGAGGCACTATCATGGGGAGTGGGGAGTACCGCGGATGGCAGTGGCCGCAGTTCATATAATGGCGGGGGTGTTGTTTTGTGGGGAGTCCGCGGTCACACGGCCGCGGACTATGGTTTATCTTACGGGGGGGTGTGGGGAGGGGCGGAGCCCCCACCCACATCCCACTATGTGGGGTGTGGGTGGGGGCTCCGCCCCTCCCCACACCCAATAAGCGCCGACGGGGGTGGTGGGAAGGTTCAAACCCTTCCCACCACCACATCACATTGTTTTTTTTTTATTATGTGCTGTGTAATACACAGCGACCAAACTGTGATCCATTGTATTTTATTTCTATTTTCTCTTATGAAATTTCCTCTATATTATTAACTCTTCAAATCACATTTTGATAAATTTATATATATATATATATATATATATATATATATATATATATATATATATATATATATTTATCCCACAACTTTCAGACATAATATTTTTTTTTTTATAGAGAAATTTAAAAGAAATACAGAGAATTAAATAAGTAAGGTTATTAAATATAACTCTTTTTAACAATCGTATTAATAATTTTCTTTCATAGGTAACTTTATAATTACAGAGAAATGAAAACAAAGAAATCTAATTTATCTTACAATCACATTCTCATATAATAATTAAACATTTCAAATGTAGAGAACAAACAATAATTCTTTCAAATGCGATTTACAATTACCATTTTTTTAAGAATTGAAGTTCTTAAATGCAGAGATTGAATTATTTTTCTATTTAACAATTCCAGTTCATCTACAAATTGCAAATATAAATATGGAGAATGAATCTCTTAATCTGCTAATTACAATTTTATTAAGATATGTATCAATGCAAATTCAAGAATTAGACTTCATACACATAATATTAAAATCAATTTTTTTCTTTCTTTTCTTCTCTTAATTTCTAACTCGCCAATTTTCAACTTAACGCATATTAGTTTAAACTGAAAATGGAAAGAATAATTAATATCACATTGGCTCTCAACTGATTCAAATTACCATATCTAAATATTAACAAAATACATAGTTTCCTCCAACCACCTCCAAACAATACTATTGTTAAACTTTTAACACCTTTGTCAAGATCAACATACAATTTCACTACTTAACAATAGTTACTCCAAATATACATAACTATCAAAACTCATAACTAACAAACAACACTGAAGGGAAGAATTTCTCTCTTTCCCCAAACATTAAATTATACAACTTCAGAGGAAGAGAGTCTCTCCATAATGAACTTAAACAGGATGTAGCTCAATGAACCAAACTCTTCTTATAGCAAAGATGAAGTTCTTTCTCCCTAATTATAGTACTCCTCCAATTCCAACCATAAGCTTCAAGAGGAAACTTGCATATCAAAGACAAACAAAGAAAAAAACACCACTCATCTAGCTCTCCTCCCTTCCATAGACCCGCAAGAGGGTCACCCCCAAGCTAGGGAGACCATACTCACACCTGGGAATTCAAGCACTCCACTTCACAACAGGGAACAACAAGAAACCTAAATCACACAAACACCCGTGGGTAAATTATACAACATGAAAGCTCAACTACAGTGAGCTTCATAAGGGGCAGGAGAGTGGACACACTCGACTCCAGAGTGTCACCCTTATAGATAATATAACCAACATAATTTCTCTTGGCCTCAAACCAAGTTTGATCACAAAATTTCTAAGGAATTCTGTGTTTGACTCTCAAGTCAAAGATCCAGTCACAAATACATGCCCTCAAGGCTTTCAACATCCCAAAAGAAGAAACCAGGTATGCACCCGAGGAGGATCACTCCTCCCCTACCCCAAACTTGATGAGCATTTCTCCCAAGTGGGAGAAGCTCTGTCAACAACCTGACAACAGATCCCACAAAATCAAATCAAAAACACAAACAAATAAACATCTTTCACACACTTTTCATACAACATTCAGATATACGAAAGATAGGTAATCATAACCAACCTTACAAAGCCCTTCAAGGATGAAGCTATTGTAGAGCTCCACTGAGATCTCTTCCAACCTTAGCCACCAACTCCCTCCTCCTTTCCCTCTCCCTCAAAAGATAACTTTCTTATTTTTGGCAGTCAAAAGAAAACTCTCCAAAAAAAATCAACTAACTCCCCTCCATCCCAAAAATGGAATTCAAATAACCCAAATCCTTTTTAGTTTAGAGGAATGGGGGAGGTAACACTTGTCACCTCCTCACTCTCCTCAAAACCACTATTATGTCCCAAGGGATGAGTGTTGGCTTATGTCACTCACCCATCCCTAGAGTACTCCTTATCCCTCTCCTCATATCATTTCTCTTACGCATGGGAGAAATAAAAGGAGTTAAAGGAGGAAAAGACAGGTGACCCATGCCTCTTCTTCCTTCCTTCATAAGGATGACCCCACAACTCATGGGGAATCTCACTAATGGTGAGGGTGACTTCAAGTCAATTCCTCTATAATGGATGGGTTTGTAGTCATCTCTTACCTTGGGGATTGAAGAGGGATGGGTTGGGTGTTGGTACAACCCATCATGTCCCCCCCATACCTCCAATTTTCGCCACTTAACTTCAGGGGGAAGTTAAGATGACTTGATGGAGGTTACCCAAGGGTTACCCATGCCAAATGGGGCCCTGGACGGTATAACCCAGGGTCAACTTTAACCCATTCTAGACAACCATGGTCAAGGTAAAGCACAACAAAAGGGCCTCAAAGATTTAAACAAAAGAAAGAAATTCCAATTCAATCTTCTTACAACACAAATCATAATAAAGTGTTACAATAGGGTAACCTAACCCACTCGACCCTGTGAAAGACAACATTACAACATCACAACAAACATAGCGTGATCTTGGTTCCTCGTGGAACCAGATCGGCTTAATAGGGAATAACAATAACAAGGTGCAGAATGATCTCTGAAATCTGTGGTTTGATTAGTAAATCCTGCACACTAAATTACAAGATCAGTTTCACATATAATCATCATAGCCGAAGCAACTTAAAAACATGCATTATCATGACATAGTTCTTATTAGCATAAATGAAATCATACTACAATTTTCCATCATTATCTAATTAACTTTTCTAAAATGTAAACTTATCCAAACATCACCCAATTAGTTTTTCCGTAATCATAATAAAGTTTAATAATTTGACAAATCCAGGAACTGTTATCCCACAAATATAAAAAGTATCAATAACAGTAATGTAAATAGTCATAAGAACAGAAGTAAAAAGGGCGGTCCTCACATAATCTAAAGTTTCATCTCCATCCAATATACTTTAGAACAAGTACATTTACAATGATCTGAAGAAAGAACCTTGACATTTCAACAATTCAGTCCTCATTAGTCTCAGTAATCCGATCTCCTTTATGAAATTGTCTCAGTCAGATTTAGAATGATTGACCTCTCCCCCTTCTACAAAGTAAAGGGGCTCAATATATAGGTCTAATTATCCCCAATATGGTTCCAAAACCCTAGTTAATCAATGATCTTTATCTCAAGTGCAACATCAATCAGTGGAAAACAAATCCCGCCAAAAATCTCCAAGTAGCATACCCATATTGAGCATAAGGATGCCCTTTGAAAACCCTAACAATCACCAAAATAACTGTTGCTCCATTTAATAATGTTTCATTCCACCTACATTTTTCTCCACATTGAAAGCCTTTACTCCTCCTGCTTCCTTTGCGATCTTTTGTGATCCAATCCACCTCCTGTGATGTCATTGCCATTAAAGCTCCATCTTTATATCTACCTACATGCCTACAAACAGACATAAAAAATAGATTTAAAATTTATGTTTGCCGTTGTCAATTTTGTTAGATTTCTACCCAAGAATGCAAGTGATTGAGAGAAAGCAAAATAGAAATTAGATATGAGTCAAATATGTTGTATTCAACTCAAGAGAATGCAAAGCATTACAATAGAATGGGATGCTCATATGAGAGCAAGAGGTTGGTATATATATGATATTCCACCCAAGAGACTCAATACACAACCAATGTGGGATAAAGTAAAAAAGTCCCTAAGTAAGCTTAACCTAGTGTGAAAAGAGTTAAGGTGGAGAACAAGCTAAGAAATAGCTAGATAGCAAAGTAACCCTTTTCACACTAACAATAAGACATGCTTTATTAACCTAAGCAAGATTAATAGAAGTGTAGGAAAAACCTAGGAATATAGGGAAAAAATAAATAACCCAACTAGGAAATAAAAACCTACACTAACACCCCCCCATAAGTGAAGCTTAGGTGGATGTAGAAATGGGTCCCAGCAAATCAAGCCTAAGGAGGTACCCATGTACATAAAATTCCCCCCCAAAGAGAGAGAAGAGACCCCCCCAAAGTAGAGAGAGTCAGGACTCTGAGTGAGAGGAAGAAGCCCCCCAGAAGATGAAGCATCCTGTACCCCCAACAAAGCTCGCAAATGAAGGAACTTGCTCTCATTGAAGGGTTTGGTGAAGGTATCAACAACCTGCTTAGAAGTCAGACAGTAGAGAAGGTCGATGACGTGGCCATGGATGAGCTCCCAGATGTAGTGCATGTGGATCTCTAAGTGTTTGGTCTGCTGATGATGGACCGGATTCTGTGAGATATGAATGGCACTTTGGTTGTCACAAAATATGACTGATGGCCGTTTGATTTGGATACCAAACTTAGTGAGAATATTCTGAAGCCAAATGGCCTTAGTGGTGGCATTCACAGCCCCCTGATACTTGGCCTCAGTAGAAGATAGAGCAATAGTAGACTGCTTCTTGCTTGACCAACAAATAGGACCTAAACCAAGTGAGAAGCTGTAACCTGAAGTAGACTTACGATCCTGAGAATCACTAGCCCAATCTGAATCTGTGTAGCCCACCAAGTCAAGCTCAATACCTGCTGTGTAGTGAATCCCAAAACTATGAGTACCCTGAATGTAGTGAAGGATCCACTTGGCTGCTTTCCAGTGTAGCTCATGAGGCTCCTGCATGTATCGAGAGACCATGCCTATAGCATATGAAATGTCAGGTCTCATATGAGTCAGATAAATGAGACTCTCAACAAGTTGTCGGTACAAAGTGTTATCAACAAGTGGAGAAGAACACTGAGCCTCAAGTTTGACTCTAGAAAGGAAGGGAGTCAGAGAAGGCTTATAGTTAGCCATATGAAACCTCGAGAGCAAATCTAGACCATACTTGGACTGTGTGATGGTGATCCCAGAAGAAGACTGAAAGATCTCAATCCTGAGAAAGTAATGCAACAAGCCCAAGTTAGTCATCAAAAAACTATCATGAAGGGTAGTTTTGATAGCCCCAATGCTGGATGAAGAGCTCCCTGTGATCAATAAGTCATCAACATACAGAACTAAAAATAGGAGTGAATCATCCTGCTGTAGAATGTAGACATTGGGATCAGAATGGCACTAAGTGAACCCAACTGATAGAAGGAAGGAGTCCATCTTGGCATACCAGGCTCGAGGAGCCTGTTTGAGGCCATAGAGAGACTTCTAAAGATGACACACAAGTGAAGAATCCTGAATGAACCCCTGTGGTTGCTCCATGTAGATCTCCTCCTAAAGGTCACTGTGAAGAAAAGCACTCTTCACATCCATTTGGTGTACTTCCCAATGATTAGCTACAGCAATGGCAAGAACAAGTCGGATGGAATTCATTCAAGCAACTGGTGCAAAAGTCTCAGAGTAGTCAATCGCAGGAACCTAGGAGAATCCTTTGGTGACCAAGCGAGCCTTATGCTTGTCAACTGACCCATCTGCTGTAAATTTTGTCTGATAGATCCACTTACATCGAACGAGTTTTCTTCCCTTAGGAAGAGGGACTAGATCCCAAGTGTGGTTCCTCATCAAGGAACTATACTCCTCCTGCATAGCTATATCCCACTTAGAAATACCAAAAGCCTCATGAAAGGACTGTGGATCTGAGGCAGTAGCAATGAAGACATGTGGAGCATCCTGAAACTATGAATGAGTCCGCCTTGTGTCTGATGGATCCCCAACCCAATCACCTGCAGACTGCAAGGTTTGTCTAGCCCGAAGTGGACTAGAAGATGGAGAATCTAGAGGAGAATCATCAACCTTTGAATGATGACTAGGAGAGGAAGGAGGTGAGTCCTCTGAATCACTCTCTGCATCAGAAGTGGAGGTAGAAGTCTGCTCAGGTGGATCTGACTCATCAGAAGATCTATCATGTATCCCAAGTGACTCCAATGTCAAAGTAGAAGGAGTTGGAGAAGTGATAGAAAGTGAGCTCGAAGAGCCCTCCTCAAACTGAACACTCCTTTCAATGAACAACTCATTTGTAGTAGGGTGGAGCAACCAATAACCCTTCACACCATCAGGATAACCTACAAATATGCAAGGTCTACTCTGCAGATCCAAGGCCTTGCATTTCTCTACATGAATGTGGGCCCATGTAGGAGAACCAAAAATTTGAAAGTGCTTAACTGATGGTTTTTGACTGCGCCAAGCTTCAAAAGGAGTGACTCCCTTCAAGGCTCGGTGAGGAACATGGTTCTAGATATAACAAGCACAGTTAATGGCCTCTACCCAATACTGTGGTGCAATAGATCTGGAATGAATCATGCAGTTCGCCATTTCCTTCAAGGACCTATTCTTCCATTCTGCAACACCATTCTGCTGAGGATTATATGGAACTGAATGCTACAAATCAATCCCCTCTGAAGTGCAAAACCTCTCAAACCGATGGTTAACATACTCACCACCATTGTTAGTGCGCAAAACTTTGATGGCTTTCTCGGATTGCTTCTCTACAAAAGTCTTAAAGTCTTGAAAGTGATCAAATACCTCAAACTTCTATTTGAGAAAGTACACCCAAGTATATTGAGAAAAGTCATCAATGAATGTGAGGACATATCTAGCCCTACTAAAAGAAGGATACTGAAATGGACCAACCAAATCACTATGAACTAACTTCAATATCTATGAAGCTCTCCATGCCTTACCTTTGTCAAACTTTTCCTTAGGATGCTTACCAAGAATGCAACCTTGGCAAACAGCACCTAAAAACTGAACTAAAGGCAGCCCTGTGACCATGCTCTGCTGGTTGAGCTGCTGCAAGTAGCAGTAGTTAAGATGGCCAAAACACTCATACCATAATCTACTCTTATCATTAGAATGAGTGAGCAAAATAGTTGAAGGAGGATCAGGAACAAAGTGAGAAAATAGATAGAGCCGTGACTGATGATCTATTCTCCCAACTGCAACTGTAGAACCACTATGCACCTCACGAATCTCCACTGAATCAGGGGTGAACTCAACCCGCTTGCCTGAACCTATGTGAGTGATCTGGTATACCGATAGGAGATTAGTTGATAATGAGGGCACACAAAGAACATCATGGAATGTGCCATCCCCCACACCAACAGACCCTCTCCCACACACCTCAACAAGAGTGTTATCACCCATCAAAATAGAAGGCATAGTACATTGCTCCAAAAATGCAAGTTCTTCCTTAGATGAAGCCATGTGGTGTGAAGCACCCAAATCAAGAACCCAAGTGGATGGTGAAGAAGCAACTACAATAAGGGCCTTGCCCTTTCCTTTCCCCTTACTATTTTCTTTTGCCTTGTTAGACCCCTCATTAGAACTTTGTTTGATAGACTCAGGAACACTAATATTATTCTTTTCAAGAATGTGTGTCAAGTGATCAATTTGTTTCTTCAGACATTTATGTTCATCATGACCAGGTCTTTTACAATAGGCACATTGGACCCTCTCTTTCTTAGGCTTGTCGCCCTTGGAAGATTAGGTCTCAATAGTTGCTTTTGAAGCAACCGATATCTGATCCTTCTTCTCCTTGCTATTCTTTTGTTTCTTATCCTTACTATTGTTGTTACTACTTTGTCCTTTCTGTTCTTTTGTGCTTTGGTTGGCAGCCAAGGCATGTGACTTAGAGGACTTAAGAGTGCCCATCTAGATTAGCTTGTCTTGTTCTCGAGTGAGACTGACAGCAAAATCATCTAAAGATGGCATGGTGAACTAAGTACCAAGTGCACCCTTAGTAGCATAGAAGGTAGAAACAAACACAGAATATTCTGAACTTAGCTTAGAGAGAATACTAAGAATCAATTGTTCTTCTTTCTTTTCAATTCCACATTATTTTAAATGCAGCCTTAGTGATTTCAATTTAGTGAAGAAATCCTAGATTATGTTGAAATTGCTTGGACTTAAACTATTAGTTCATTTTCCAACATATGACCCCTCATTGAATCTTGTGTGCCAAATAGTTTTTCTAGCTCTATCCAGATTTTATTTGATGTATTAAAAGACTCAATGTGAAAGAGAAAATCAGGAGAAACAGACAAACACAATGTTCCATATGCCTCATCACATTTGTTAAACCACTTAGGCTTATCTTCATCTTTAGTAGGCTCAGTTTCAAGTCCCATAGTTATCCTATTTAGTCCAGCTTTCCTTAAGTGAATTGTCATGCGTGATTTCCACTCAAAGTAATTGTATGGAGTTAGGATGGGTAGATTTGTTTGATCCATGATGAAGAAATGCAAAGAAGAAGTGCCGAAAAGAAGAGAATCCAACCAAGACAACCCCCCTTTTTTCACTCAATCAAAGAACCCCCCCAAGAAAATATGATTTGGCACTTTATATTAGTACATTTACAGCTTCCACTAGAAAGAAATACTAAGTGGTCTTGATTTCAATGTATTACAAAACCCTCATGAAGAGCATATGCTGAAACTATAACTTTGGTACAATATCCAAGGAAATAAACAGTACCACTATGATCTACTTGAAAAATCATGCACTTTCAAAAAAAGAATCACCTCGATACAAGGTCGTATGTGAAAGTTATGATCCTTCGAAGTTCCCAAAAATGAGAACTGTGCAATGTCATGACTGAGAATCTACAATTTCTAAAAAATATGTACACTAAAATCAAAAAAGATTGTACCAGCATGTAGAGCACAAAAAATTAGCCAAAATCAAAAAAATAATCTCACAAATCGGAGGTCGGGAGCCCAAGTTACGGCCTTTGGAAGTTGAACTGCAATTTCCAAAATGCCAATGGAGAGGGGTTTTGTTGTAGCTTTCTGACATCATTTCTACAAAATATATAAGCTGTATGCAAAAACTAATGATACCCAGATGGTTTTTCGATGCTACAAATGAAACCCAGAAGGTGTTTTTCTCTGTGATCTACAGAAAATGTGACTCTAATCGAAAAAAATGTGTTTTGGATAAAAAATAGCATGCAAAGACTGAATCAGCTACCTAAGATAAACAAAGGCATGCTGCAACCTGCAAGATTTACCAAAATAAATAAAATGCAAGCCAATTGTTAGATTTTAGCTCAACGAGTCTTAAGGAAGCTATGAAAAAAACTTACAACTGGAAAGTCAAAATATGAACCCCCCAAAAACTAGAGTTTTCTCCACACTTTTCTGTTTCTCTAGATCATCAGAAGATGCAAGAGAAGAGCATACTCATGTGCTTAGAAACCCACAACTCACAAACTAGAGTTTTCTCCACACTTTTCTGTTTCTCCAGATCATCTGAAGATGCAAGAGAAGAGCATACTCATGTGCTTCAAAAAACAACTCTACACTCTCAAATTTCTTAAAAAAATGCTAACCTACAACTCACAACCGCTTTGATACCATGTTAGATTTCTACCCAAGAATGCAAGTGATTGAGAGAAAGTAAAATAGAAATTAGATATGAGTCAAATATGTTGTATTCAACTCAAGAGAATGCAAAGCATTACAATAGAATGGGATGCTCATATGAGAGCAAGAGGTGGGTATATATATGATATTCCACCCAAGAGACTTAATACACAACCAATGTGGGATAAAGTAAAAAAGTCCCTAAGTAAGCTTAACCTAGTGTGAAAAGAGCTAAGGTAGAGAACAAGCTAAGAAATAGCTAGATAGCAAAGTAACCTTTTTCACACTAACAATAAGACATGCTTTATTAACCTAAGCGAGATTAATAGAAGTGTAAGAAAAACCTAAGAATATAGGGAAAAAATAAATAACCCAACTAGGAAATAAAAACGTACACTAACAAATTTATACCTGGTCAGAATGTTCGATGGGCCTTAATTACAGCAATGCTGACGCTTTTAAACCCTCCTTTACTGCCAGTCAATTCTGCATATAAACCACTTTGTAGGCCTTGCTTGTATTTCTCGTTCTATATACTTCCCTATCATCGACAAGACTCTTGCAGTCAGGTCGATCAATAAATTTCCCGCTGATCTCACCTTTTTGGCCGATGCAATTCCTATTGGCCTGCATTTCCTTACCATTGGCGTAACTTACTTAAGTTGGAGCGATCCTGAAGTTTCATTCCAATCGCACCACTCCGGTCAATGTAATCCCTTTGTTTTGTGTATCTCCCTATCGGTGTAACCTTCCTCCATCGGGTCGCTTAATGGATTTCATTCCGATCATATCTTTCTGACTGACGTAATCCTTTCATTGTTTAGAGTATCTTTTCCATCAGCGTAACCTTCCTCATTGGGTCGATCAAAAAAAACTTTTGCCGATTGCTCATTTCTGCCCGATGCCTTTATTTCTTTTGTATCTCGGATATAATACATCATAAGCATACAAGCGCTCAAACATTCAAAGACTTTTTTAAATTGAAATCCCCTTTCACATCCAGTGCTTGTATATAGGCTTGCATATCAAGCATATACATTGTACTTATACAAGCCAGATATAAAAGCGGTGCGGTCCACATTACCTTTTCACTTCTATTTCCGTGATGCATATTCCGCCTGTATCGAACCTTTAGATACAAGCCCAATACATACAAACTCCCTTGTATCCTTTCGGACTTCAAATTTTATAGACCATAGTTCATTCACCTTTCAGCTCCATGGTATGCATAAAGCCTTGTATATTCACCTTGTATGTTTTCCTTCTGCCAAATATAGAAACGTGACATACATCTGATGGACCTAATTGATTATTCATTTCACCTCCAAATTCTGTTGGGTCTGACTTGTATATACCAAAATGCATCTTTTTGATATGCATTGAGTCCCGATGCAATCCATTATATTGGATTTAAACTTTCCTTCAGTTCTATTTTGTATATTTCGCTTCGTATGTCCTGAAACATACATATAAGGTGGAAATATAGAACAATTACATCTCATTTCATAACTTTTCAGTTTCGCAACTTGCATAAAGCTTTGCATATTTACCTTGTATGTTTTTCCTTCACTAAACATACAAACCCAAAATACATTCAATGGAGCTAACCAAATATACATTTAAACTTTGAGCTATCTCGGGTCCACCTTGTGTGTACCGAAATAAAACGTTAGCCAAATGCATACAAGTAAACAATGCATAGAAACCCGATGACTTAGAAAACTCGACAACCTATTTTTGGGACTAACTCAAGGACTCGATATTAAAAGGACTTTGTATATGAGAGACCTTGTATGTTTTGACCTTTTATATGCAACCTGATAGACAAAGGACCTTGTATATGCAACTTACAAACCCTCACATTGTACATTTTACCAAAACACTTATAACTTGTGAAATACATGAAATTTTTACATGGTTCAAAAAGCAACCCTCCCTCATTTTTGATAAGGAATCCACCCATATTCTGCCCTAGTACTTAATGCAATTTTTTCTTTATTTTCAACAAGGTTTGTAACTTTCACTCTCTTTTTCCCTTTTACCACCAAATAGACCCACACACAAAAGCAAAAGCAAAGCCACAGCAGGGGTCCTCATTTTGCTAAGGAGTAAAATGGGGTGTGTTGTGAACATCACAACACTACCCTTAACCATTTGCCCATCCTTTGTGATCAATTAATTCATTTAATTTATCACTATACCTTAAAACACTATCCCTCATTAACTAAATAAATACTCAATATTTATTTAGTTAATTTATCCATCTCCCTAATCCTTATTAATTAGATAAATCATGTTTATTCGATTAATCTACCCTACTAATCAACCTAAACCTAGCATAGTTCATTAAATAACAATTATTTATTTAGCTACCCTAGCCTACCTATCCTCTAGACCTAAATTAACTAAGCTAAACACGTAATTAATATGATCAAAACTTAATTAACACTCATTCCCACACCCCACCAAATAAAAAATTAACTTTTATTACTACTTGTCTTAGTCTCCATTAATGGAACTCTTCCCCATGAATGGAACTCTTCCCCATGTTAATAGAAGTCTTCCCCATGTGAATTAAAAATTCACATCTAACTTGTCATATCCAACTCTTCCCCCAAAATGAATTTTTAATTCATTTTTATTGTCATCACCCTTCCCTATGTGAATTTAAAAATTCACAAATAATGGGAGCCATCCAATCTCATTGACCCAATCTTAGCCTTTGATCTCTCTTATCCAAACCTCTTGTGACACTTGTCACATGACTACAACTGCAATCCAAACCGTAACCATCAAGCATTCCTAGCCATTGATCTAAACTTTTAATCTTCACCCTCCATCCTTTTACCAAAAATCTATAAATAGAACCCTCACCCTTTAATTCATCTTTATTCTCATCACCCTTCAATCTATGAATTTAAAAATTCACAAATAATGGGAGCCATCCAATCTTATTGACCCAATCTTAGCCTTTGATCTCTCTTATCCAACCCTCTTGTGACACTTGTCACAAGACTACAACTCTAATCCAAACTGTAACCATCAAGCATTCCTAGCCATTGATTTAAACTTTTAATCCTCATCCTCAATCCTTTTACCAAAAATCTATAATGGGAGCCATCCAATCTCATTTACCCAATCTTAGCCTTTGATCTCTTTTATCCAACCCTCTTGTGACACTTGTCAAAAGACTACAACTCCAATCCAAACCGTAACCATCAAGAATTCCTAGCCATTGATCTAAACTTTTAATCCTCACCCTCCATCCTTTTACCAAAAATCTATAAATTTCATTCTGATCATATCTTTTTGACCAATGTAATCCTTTCATTGTTTAGAGTATTTTTTCCATCGGTGTAACCTCCCTCATCGGGTCGATAAAAAAAACTTTCGCCAATTGCTCATTTATGCTCGATGCCTTTATTTCTTTTGTATCTCGGATATAATACATCATAAGCATACAAGCGCTCAAACATTCAAAGACTTCTAAATTGAAATCCCCTTTCACATCTGACGCTTGTATATCGACTTGCATATCAAGCATATACATTGTAATTATACAAGACGAATATACAAGCGGTGGGGTCCACATTACCTTTTCACTTCTATTTTCGCGATGCATATTCCGCTTGTATCAAACCTTTAGATACAATCCCAATACATACAAATTCCCTTGTATCCTTTCAAACTTCAAATTTTATAGACCGTAGTTCATTTACCTTTCAGCTCCACGATATGCATAAAGCCTTGTATATTCACCTTGTATGTTTTCCTTCTACCAAATATACAAATGTGACATACATCCAATGGACCTAATTGATTATTCATTTCACCTCTGAATTCTGTTGGGTCTGACTTGTATATACCGAAATGCATCTTTTCGATATGCATTGAGTCTCAATGCATCCATTGTATTAGATTTAAACTTTCCTTGAGTTCTATTTTGTATATTTCACTTTGTATGTCCTGAAACATACATACAAGGTGGAAACATACAACAATTACATCTCATTTCATAACTTTTCAGTTCCACGACTTGCATAAATCTTTGCATTTTTACCTTGTATGTTTTTCCTTCGCTAAACATACAAACCCAAAATATATTCAATGGACCTGACCGAATATACATTTAAACTCTGAGCTGTCTCGAGTTCACCTTGTATGTACCAAAATAAAACGTTAGCCAAATGCATACATGTAAACAATGCATAGAAACCTGATGACTTAGAAAACTCGACAACCTATTTTTGTGACTAACTCAAGGACCCAATATACAAAGTACTTTGTATATGAGCGACCTTGTATGTTTTGACCTTGTATATGCAACCTGATATACAAAGGACCTTGTATATGCAACTTACAAACCCTCACATTGTACATTTTACCAAAACACTCATAACTTGTGAAATACAGGGAATTTTTACATGGTTCAAAAAGCAACCCTCCCTCATTTTTGACAAAGAATCCACCCATATTCTGCCCTGGTACTTAATACAATTTTTTCTTTATTTTCAACAAGGTTTGTAACTTTCACTCTCTTTTTCCCTTTTACCACCAAATAGACCCACACACAAAAGCAAAAGCAAAGCCACAGCAAGGGTCCTCATTTTGCTAAGGAGTAAAATGGGGTGTGTTGTGAACATCACAACACTACCCTTAACCATTTGTCCATCCTTTGTGATCAATTAATTCATTTAATTTATCACTATACCTTAAAACACTATCCCTCATTAACTAAATAAATACTCAATATTTATTTAGTTAATTTATCCATCTCCCTAATCCTTATTAATTGGATAAATCATGTTTATTCGATTAATCTACCCTACTAATCAACTTAAACCTAGCATAGTTCATTAAATAACAATTATTTATTTAGCTACCCTAGCCTACCTATCCTCTAGACCTAAATTAACTAAGCTAAACACGTAATTAATATGATCAAAACTTAATTAACACTCATTCCCACACCCCACCAAATAAAAAATTAACTTTTATTACTACTTGTCTTAGTCTCCATTAATGAAACTCTTCCCCATGAATGGAACTCTTCCCCATGTTAATAGAAGTCTTCCCCATGTGAATTAAAAATTCACATCTAACTTGTCATATCCAACTCTTCCCCCAAAATGAATTTTTAATTCATTTTTATTGTCATCACCCTTCCCTATGTGAATTTAAAAATTCACAAATAATGGGAGCCATCCAATCTCACTAACCCAATCTTAGCCTTTGATCTCTCTTATCCAACCCTCTTGTGACACTTGTCACATGACTACAACTGCAATCCAAACCGTAACCATCAAGCATTCCTAGCCATTGATCTAAACTTTTAATCCTTACCCTCCATCCTTTTACCAAAAATCTATAAATAGAACCCTCACCCTTTAATTCGTTTTTATTCTCATCACCCTTCCATATGTGAATTTAAAAATTCACAAATAATGGGAGCCATCCAATCTTATTGACTCAATCTTAGCCTTTGATCTCTCTTATCCAACCCTCTTGTGACACTTGTCACAAGACTACAACTCTAATCCAAATCGCAACCATCAAGCATTCCTAGCCATTGATTTAAACTTTTAATCCTCATCCTCAATCTTTTTACCAAAAATCTATAATGGGAGCCATCCAATCTCATTTACCCAATCTTAGCCTTTGATCTCTCTTATCCAACCCTCTTGTGACACTTGTCAAAAGACTACAACTCCAATCCAAACCGTAACCATCAAGAATTCCTAGCCATTGATCTAAACTTTTAATCCTCACCCTCCATCCTTTTACCAAAAATCTATAAATTTCATTCTGATCATATCTTTTTGACCAATGTAATCCTTTCACTGTTTAGAGTATTTTTTCCATCGGTGTAACCTCCCTCATCAGGTCGATAAAAAAAAACTTTCGCTAATTACTCATTTATGCTCGATGCCTTTATTTCTTTTGTATCTCGGATATAATACATCATAAGCATACAAGCGCTCAAACATTCAAAGACTTCTAAATTGAAATCCCCTTTCGCATCTGACGCTTGTATATCGGCTTGCATATCAAGCATATACATTGTAATTATACAAGACGAATATACAAGCGGTGGGGTCCACATTACCTTTTCACTTCTATTTTTGCAATGCATATTCCGCTTGTATCAAACCTTTAGATACAATCCCAATACATACAAATTCCCTTGTATCCTTTCAGACTTCAAATTTTATAGACCGTAGTTCATTCACCTTTCAGCTCCACGATATGCATAAAGCCTTGTATATTCACCTTGTATGTTTTCCTTCTACCAAATATACAAACGTGACATACATCTGATGGACCTAATTGATTATTCATTTCACCTCTGAATTCCGTTGGGTCTAACTTGTATATACCGAAATGCATCTTTTCGATATGCATTGAGTCTCAATGCATCCATTATATTAGATTTAAACTTTCATTGAGTTCTATTTTGTATATTTTGCTTTGTATGTCCTGAAACATACATACAAGGTGGAAACATACAACAATTACATCTCATTTCATAACTTTTCTGTTCCACGACTTGCATAAATCTTTGCATTTTTACCTTGTATGTTTTTCCTTCGCTAAACATACAAACCCAAAATACATTCAATGGACCTGACCAAATATACATTTAAACTCTGAGCTGTCTCGTGTTCACGTTGTATGTACCAAAATAAAACGTTAGCCAAATGCATACATGTAAACAATGCATAGAAACCTAATGACTTAGAAAACTCGACAACCTATTTTTGCGACTAACTCAAGGACCCGATATACAAAGCACTTTGTATATGAGTGACCTTGTATGTTTTGACCTTGTATATGCAACCCGATATACAACGGACCTTGTATATGCAACTTACAAACCCTCACATTGTACATTTTACCAAAACACTCATAACTTGTGAAATACAGGGAATTTTACATGGTTCAAAAAGCAACCCTCCCTCATTTTTGACAAAGAATCCACCCATATTCTGCCTTGGTACTTAATCCAATTTTTTCTTTATTTTCAACAATGTTTGTAACTTTCACTCTCTTTTTCCCTTTTACCACCAAACAGACCCACACACAAAAGAAAAAGCAAAGCCACAACAGGGGTCCTCATTTCACTAAGGAGTAAAATGGGGTGTGTTGTGACCATCACAATACTACCCTTAACCATTTATCCATCATTTGTGATCAATTAATTCATTTAATTTATCACTATACCTTAAAACACTATCCCTCATTAATTAAATAAATATTCTCAATATTTATTTAGTTAATTTATCGATCTCCCTAATCCTTATTAATTGGATAAATCATGTTTATTCAATTAATCTACCCTACTATTCAACCTAAACCTAGCCTAGCTGATTAAATAACAATTATTTATTTAGCTACCCTAGCCTACCTATCCTCTAAACCTAAATTAACTAAGCTAAACACGTAATTAATATGATCAAACCTTAATTAACACTCATTCCCACACCCCACCAAATAAAAAATTAACTTTTATTACCACTTGTCCTAGTCTCCATTAATGGAACTCTTCCCCATGTTAATAGAAGTCTTCCCCATGTGAATTAAAAATTCACATCTAACTTGTCATATCCAACTCTTCCCCCAAAATGAATTTTTAATTCATTTTTATTGTCATCACCCTTCCCTATGTGAATTTAAAAATTCACAAATAATGGGAGCCATCCAATCTCATTGACCCAATCTTAGCCTTTGATCTCTCTTATCCAACCCTCTTCTGACACTTGTCACAAGACTACAACTCCAATCCAAACCGTAACCATTAAGCATTTCTAGCCATTGATCTAAACTTTTAATCCTCACCCTCCATCGTTTTACCAAAAATCTATAAATAGAACCCTCACCCAAGCCATTGACATCACTTGTTCATAATATCAAATCCATGCCAAGATTTCTATCAAATCTTCTCCTCATGCCATCATAATGCCAAAATCACTCTAGCCTCTCTATCCATATCCAATCTCCATCCAATCTGTAACCAGATCCTTTATCATGTTGTGTTGAATCTCAAAGATTAATCCACATTACACAACCATCCTCTTGGGTAAAGTGAGGAGCTTTTGGGTGCAAGCTCCTCCACCTTATCGAAGGAGAAAAAAGATTTCAAGGTATAAATGGTTTGTTTTATCCATTTCATTTGTGTTTTCTACCTTTGAAGTTTTCCTTATCCTCAGTTAGAATTTGACAATAGTTCCATGGGAAACCAAAATTCTAGCAAATGCCTTTTACTCTTAAAAGTAGGGAATTGAAAAAGTGGGGGACCTAAGGATTCCTAGATAAAAGTCTTACATCCTCAAAGAAACCAAAATTCTACACTCATTTAATATTTAGTCTATTCCACTAGGTTTTTTAGATCCGATAGGATCTAAAGACTAAAGGCAAATAAAGTGGGCACTGGGAAACTAGGAAGATTAAGAACATTCAGATAAAGTCCCAAGGTGTGAAAAATTCTTGAAACCCTGAATCATCAAACTTTGACTCAAAATTGGCAGGATTTTAGATTGCAGGCATGAGTTTTCCATAGTCCATGAAATGAATGCAATAGTGCTTCTAGATTTAACTATGTATCTTTTAGAAGCTCTCTTGCATTCAGGATTTTAGATTCCTAGGGAATCAAGGAACCCAGGACTATTTTGAAAAATGGGACATGGAAAAATAAAATCCTAAAAAAGGATTTTGCAAGGATATCTAAAGTGAAACCATCTACCAAACAAGGGATTCAATCTTCACCTAAAACCTATCCCTAATAAAAACCTAACCTAGATAAACTAAAAAAATGGGCCCTAGGTTGTGATTCCAAATGGTATCTGGACAAGGAGAACAAATAAAGAAAAAAGATGTGAGAAATAACAAAGATTCAACAAGGAATATCCTAGAAAACAAAGAAATAATTGAAATCTAAAACAAAGGAACTGATCTGGAAATCGTGAAGGATGGAGGCTAAAAATAACATGTTGATCCCATGATGCTTGCAATCTCTAGACACGAAATTCTTCACTAATTGCACAAATCTAAAAACAAATCCAAGTGCTAAGTAGGAATAAGTGTTGGGTTGCACTGTAAAGCTCAAAACTTTGAAAATTTGAATACAAAATGTGAAGAGAAAGACAAAAAATGATTATATACTATCATATTCACTGCATACGTACACCATTAATACTTCCAATGTTGTGGGAACTCGAGATCTAGAAGGACCACAAACTTTGAGACTTAATCTTACGGACCTTAAGTTCTCTGGAATTCCAAAAGTTTGGCAAAACAAAGAACATTAAAGAAACCAAGCAAAAAGCGAAACCCAATAGGGACTTGAAACAATGTTCCAAAGTCCAAAAAAACTTTTGGAAATCTGAATTTAGAAGAAAGACATGGGGTGGGAACTTTGATAGGACCCGAGATCCAAGGTACTTTGAAAACCCTAGAACTTTTCAAAAAGACTCAACAAAAAAGGTTTCTAAAACTCAAGAAAAATAAAAATCAAAGATATTAAATAGGGGAGAAAGTAAAAAATCTTCAAAAAATCAAAATCAAAAGAAAGAAAAAAATGTAAAAGAACAAAAAAAGGGGTCCCTATTTTCTAAGCAAAAGATGGGGTGTGTATGCAAGGCATAACAATACCATTACATTCCATCCCTTGCTGCTATGAATTACAATCAATACAAAAGTACTAAAATAAAAATCTAAATCCTCAATTTCTCGAACACTAACTTTAAAGGGGTAAAGCTACATTGTTACACTTATTAATAGTAGGTCTCATATTTTTATTAAAGCATATTATCATCTTAAAAATATGTTTTCAAAAAACGTTTATAATATTAAACTAACAAACAAATCCTCTAGTTTTCACTTTAGATTTTGAGAAAAAAAAAAAAATATTTAAAAATAAATTTGGTTTATAATATTAAACTAACAAATAAATCCTCTAGTTTTCACTTTAGATTTTGGAGAAAAAAAAAATAGAAAATTGTTGATGAGTTTTTTGACGTGAAGGAAAAACATATTCCATATTTTAATAAAGGAGATAAAATCTCCTTAAGCTTTATTTCACTACCCAATATTTTAATAAAGCAGATAAAATCTCCCCAATATTTTAATAACGCAGATAAAATCTCCTTAAAATTTATCTCATTAGATCTTGACACCGTTGAATAAAATCTCGTAAAACTTTATTTCACTAGAACTTGATAATATTGAATAAAATCCTTAAACTTTATTTAATACACTTTGAATAAATCTTCTAAAAAGTTTATTTCATGAAATCTTCATACACTAGACTAAAATCTCTTTAAAGTGTATTTTACTAGAACTTGATACACCTGAAAGCATATCTTTTTGTTGTTCCAATCAAAAGGGCTATAATGAAAACTAAAGAAAACGAATAAACCATTGCCTCCTATACATGGTCGACCTTTCAAAAAAGCAAATTAATATTTTACCACTTAAGTTAATCACACTTAGCACTTGTTTCATTCCATATATGGTCAACATTTCAACACGTTTAATTTCCAATGATAGCCTTATAAGCTATGGTGGCTTCTGATATGTAAATATCATTTTTATAATTGCTAAAGTAAATTGCGTGTCATGATGTGGGAGATTTACAAGGCCGGCAAAATAGATTGAAGAAAGCAACACAAATAGAAAAACAGACTACTTTACATGGTATCGAAAAAGATTATGACAGAAAAGTTATAATAACGAATTATAGCGATAAAAGATAAAGAGAAGCGGCGTGGGAGCAGCTTACAGGCTAACAGTTCAAGATAGTGGGTTGTGATTTTGAGGGGAAGATCAGATTTGAAAACTACTTTTGCTTTTAAAAGCTTGGTTTCATGCTTGTCAAAAATAGTTGCTTCATTATGAAGAACCGATTCAGATTAATTGGATTCCTCTATTACATATATTAGACAGTTCTAGTGCAGTGAATTATATACTTTTGCACAGTAATTGAAGTGCTCCGCATCACTGCCGTCGTCATGTAGCAGTTCTAATATAGCTGTTTCTAATTTTGTGGCTGCTACACAAAACATGTGCTGTAAATGTAGCTAACTCCAGAATGGAGGGAGAATGGAGGGGCAGGAGTCAGGACTAGACATCTTCAAAACTTGAGGGAGACTGAAGGTGTGGGAAAAGCTGTGTGAGGGAATAGGAAAGCCTATTTTTTCAACAAGATATTTTCAGTTGGCTTTGGTTTGCATTTTTGACTGATGAATTTATGTAAATAGCTTGTTGCCAGTGTTTAATTCAGCTGCTATTGGATTTGGTGGAGATTGGTGAACTTAAATCTTAGGGGAAGAATCCCAAAAAAAATTTGCGGTCATGTGGAGAAGTAAAGGGGTCGTTTTTACTTAGGGTGATTATAAACTTCAGATTTATATTATATTTTGTTATTTAGTAATTGATGTGAAGTATACAAGTTAATAGTGGGTTAAGTAGTCTGTCAATTTAGTTGTTAAAGGGGATTTAAGTATTGGATTAACAAACAACTCAGAGTTGTGTAAGTCATTGTAGATGTTAATGGAGAAGGAAACTGGATTATCAAAAAGTGTTTATAGAATTGAGAGGGCATTATGTGTGGTGAAGATCAAGAAGCTCACATGTATCTATTTGGCAACAATACTCATGGACTCTTAGCAAGGAGAGGAGAGAAAGTTGAAGGAAATTTTGTATGAAGCACAATGAGGTCCAAGAGTGGTCCTTGGAGATAGAACAATATTCATTGAGAAAATAGAGGATGAAGTTGAGAAGCAAAAAAATTGCAAGCATAGCTGAGAGGGAGCCAGAAGAAATGGTATGTCCCTTAATCTCTTATGTATTTCCCTTAGTGAGGAAATTAGAAAAACTATCAAAGTTAAAGAGGTTAAGTTATAGAAATATAATATGTTTTTTTGGATGAATGGGTGTTGAATTCTTTTAATTAAACAAGTTGTTAATTTTAGTAAAATGATTCGAAATGGTGTGTTTCAATTTTTTTTAAAATTTTGTGAACCTTAACATACCATAAGGGTGTTGGATGGAATCTTCTCAAATATGTGAATATCTCTATTTTGAGTTATCTATTGGGACTTGAGTTTGAGTTTGAAAAAATTTATAAACCTATAGGGTAGAAATTTGCGATGTCCATATACTAGAATTTTGTTCTTTCACATGCAATCCCTCAAAAATATTAGAGAAGTTCTCAAAACTAAGAATGCTAGGGTTATACTCACTTGTTTGAATGCTTGGATTTGATTTCCCTCAAAACATTTGAAATTTTTCCTTAAGTCGTCGATTTTTTTCATGAAAGATAGAAAGTTGATTTATGAATTATTTGTTTGTGTGGTTTTCAATTTGGGTTGGTCTATAGAAAAATGATTGTCATCTAAGAAAATATTGTTCCCTTATCCTTAGTTATTTAGTGAGGGGGTAGATCTATCAAACTCCCAATTTGCATAATCATTGATCAAAAGGAGTTTTAGTCACTCAAGAAGAAATTGATGATATTCCTTATGAAGAGGTATTATAAGACCTATTAGAATACTTCATGAAATCATTACCTAAAGACCAATGACTTGAAGCTACTCAATTTCATTAAAGAACTAATATAAACTTGTTATGTAAAGAACATATCTATGTTATTCCATTGAATAGGTGTTGATAGTAAAATGCAATGGATTTACATTTATACAATAGATAGTGAATGTGATGGGGATGGCCATGCATGATAACCGATTATCCAAAAATAGAAAGGAGTTGAGGATGCCAAGTCACTCTTTAGAAATAAAAGATATATAAAGCATGATATATTTAAATATATTTACTTAAGAGAAAAATTTAACAAAGAAAACTTAATATTCCAATATGTAATAAATATTTACACGAAAAACCCCTTAATCACAATATAAGTGGGTGAAATGTGTTAAAAAAACAAGTGTCATGTTAAATATCCATGTTGCATAAAATAACTATTCCCCCAAAGGAGGAGAGTGATAGGAAACCAATGAAAAGAGAGGAAAGAAATGAAAGAATAGGTTGAAGCCCCAATGATCAATTTCCTAATCTCCTAGTAAAGCTTATAAATGAATATTCTTTCTTTCTATGAAGAGGCTAATGAATATG
Organism: Cunninghamia lanceolata; assembly: GCA_027924645.1. Classification (NCBI taxonomy): domain Eukaryota; kingdom Viridiplantae; phylum Streptophyta; class Pinopsida; order Cupressales; family Cupressaceae; genus Cunninghamia; species Cunninghamia lanceolata. Next base: position 10,030,492 of record BSBN01000419.1, on the reverse strand, counting down.
TCTACAATCTACTGTAAAGTAGGAAAAAACTTTAGATTTATGATATACTTCTTTATTATATCTCAAATGTATTGTATGTATACTACAATGTTTTTGGTCCATTTATTCTCAATCAAGTTTTAAGAGAGATTGAAGGTCAATTGTACTGAACACCAAAATCTATAAGAACTTATTAATGCTAGATGACATCAACAACAACATAAATTACCCCCAATGGTTAGCCATTGTAGATGAAAAATAAATATCATGCTAATTCTTTCTATACAAACATGTAAGACCAAAACCAAGATAGAACAAGTAGCAAATAGTGGACTTGTGATCCTAAAAATCACTAACACAATGAAACTATGTATAGATCACATCAAATTTGTAGCACTTCCTAGTGGGATTCACATATATGTATGAGCCTATTGGTATTAGGTCTGTCATACACCTTGCAAGTTGTAATACTTCAACTATTCAATTATTTATTAATTTATAATATTTTGTGTCCTCATGGGAAAGAGCATCCAACTTATGACTTGATCATTATGCTATATGTATTTCTTGGTACATGATATGTCATTAAGAATTTCTAAGAGCCTAATGTCATGTAATATATGTAAGAACATCTAGATAACATTGTAAGTGCTATAAGATTATATGACACCCATAAGACCAGGATTACAAGGAGATTACAAACTAGACTATGATTTGTTGACCAACATATGATGCATCTTATGACATATCATAGAGCATATTCCTAAGGAACTAATAAAATAATAACTTCAAACTTTGGTGTAGGTCATGAGATATCTTACCATGGTATTTTGGGACTTCTCTTATAACCATAGTAATGTTGTTTGGTGTTTCTCTAGGCCTCCTAGAGTCTATGTATTGAGGTCTTGAGATAAAGGAATCAAGGAATGTATTCCATAGGGTTATGCTATTAGAAATCTTTGTGTCTCATTTCTACTTTATGGGCATATCTATTGTTTGCACTTGTATTAATATTTTGTTTAGTAAATATATAACATACCACAAAATGTGCCTAGAGAAATTTTCTTTCTTTAAAGTAATAATTTCAATTGTATCCCATATTATCCACGTAGATGACAAATGTAATCAATAGAGTGAATTGTATTAATTTAAAAATATCAAAAGTAAATAAATATATTTCATAATTTACAATGGATTAAGATCTGAAACTCTTTTATTCAAATAGGATAATAAGGAAAAAATCTACATATATATAATAGCAGTCTTACTAGAAGTGTAATATGCATATATCAAGTCTCTATCTTGAATCTCCAAGCTATTCTATCTAAGATCCAACTATCAATGGGCAAGGCACTAAACCTGCACATTAAAGGAACATGGTCATTCCCAACCATCAGTCTAACAATGAAGCACTCAACTAATAATCTAAAAATGAGAAGTACAAACACATGATTATTGATTCTCTTTTAAGTTTATTTCTCATTACATTCACACACATGTGTGTGCACGTGGACATAGACACACACACACAATTCAATCTATAATCTAACAAAATTATCCAAGAAGAAATTTTTTTATCACATGTTCACAACATCACTAAGACACCAATGCATCATATTAAGCCAACCAATTCTTTACAATACTTCATAGCATATTAACTCAAGCACTTAGAAATCATAGAAGACATATAAATATAAGGTATATACAAGACAACCATGACTTTCATATAATAAAATAAGACATAATCAACCACACTATGATTGACTAATAATAAACACTTAAGATCATATACAACACCTCCAAACAATTCTCCTCGTATCTCATACTATGAAAGGATTCATAATTTAATGACATACACCTTAGCTAATCAACACATGCTCAAGGAAGAATAACTAGACATATTCCTCATACCATAGAACAACCCCTTAAATTCATCTCACATAGAACAAAATATTATTCTACAATAGGAAAACATAGAATACATGATAACATCAATTAGGTAACACACATCCTAAACATGACAAAAAGAACAAGAGCACAATCATAGAAGACCAATAATATAACACAAGAAATAAAAAAGATAACTAAAAACAATCGCATAATGCAATATAAAAATACAACCCACTCAAAGGTAACTCAAACCACACTAATATTTATCTCCAAACTAGATGTTGTGTATGTTAATGTACTACCTAACTTACATAAGAAAGAAGGCTAACTATACCAACCATAGGAAATGCTACCTCAACAAGTACAATGGTATGCATACCAAAAAAGTCAGCCCAGAAGTCCTCAAAATAGAGAATCTTCTAGCTATAGAATAGAAGGTGATCAATAGCATATAACATAGTTTAATGAACTCCAAAAATAGAGCTTAGAAATTTTTTTAAGACTATGGTATGAATCCACCCAAGGACAATAATATGTCATTTTAGGATAAAAGTATAATCCAAAAATCTAAGTATTCATTAATGACCTTTCTCACAACTGCTTTGTTGAATGCACATGACAATTGAGAGGGGGGGTGAATCAGTTGTATCAAAAGCTTCGAACCATCAAAAATAAAATTACATCCACATCAGTTCACTTAAACCCTTAATCTATCATGAAGATTAAATGAAAAGCATATAACAAAAAAATTAAACACATTAACACAATGCACAAGAGAACACTAGATTTTTGTGTGGAAAACCCTAAAAGGGAAAAACCACAGTGAGGATTAGCTCACAATATAATGTAGTAGCAATACCAAATTACAAAGGCTCACTAGAAAAGGGCTCACTTCCCAAAAGAAAGAGAGGATCACTACCAATGGACTCACTGCCCACTGAGAAAGAAAGAGAGAAGAGTTGTTCGCTACCATGATTTGAACTTATACAATTACATCTAACCTATGCATGGAATTTAGTTTCAATGAAGCACACTAAACATTACCTTCGTGCATCTACATTCACATCACAAACATCATATCATTCTCACACGCACATGATTCATGAATCCTTGACACTTATTTATACCACCATCATCCTAGAAACAATCTTCAAGGTCGGCAACACAATCTTCAATCGTTGAAACAATCTCCAAGGTCGGCAAACATATAATGCTTGAATTAGGTCTAGACATAAACATTCCATGGTACAAGGGAATGAAGGAAAATCATTCAACATTTTAGGTCAGACCTAAATCCATCCAAGCATGCTACACAAGACTCGCATAATCACCAAATCAACTCCATAATCAACGCAAACATCGTAGGTCAGCCAAACACTGTAAGCATAAGAAATTCTTGATCACACACTTCCACGATCACAACCAAAGATTGCAGACCATACCCAGGGCTTTATCACATTCAAGAAATATCCACGAACACCTTGAAGTTACCTGAGGACCAAAAAATTTAATTGCAACAACTTTCACCTGAAGACAGTTCACAACTACTTACAAACAACATTGTCGAACTCTTCTACACAAGAAAATTACTTTCCAAAGAACCAAATCACAAACCCTATGGCATGAAGATAGATAAGGACCTTATGAACACTCATCCAGGACTACAGCACCTAAAACAACTCTACAAAGAAATGTGGAGTAAAATACTTTCTCCCAGACACACTACAAACCCTATCAGACACTATTCTCAAACTGGTGAACATAACTTTGACAACACAACATTCTAGAGCACCAAAATCTGGATTTAACATCTTCAAATACTTCTCAACAACATACCCAAACCATAGACTTAGATCTCCAACACAAAAGAAATGTGGAGCAAAAACTCAACCAGTATTTTTTAAGCCAGAAGACTCCTTCAACACACTGTTTCAGATATTAATCAATTTTTCTCAAAAGCACCTGGAAACCCATGAACATGAATATATTCCTAACATCATCAGCACCTCTATAAGGAATTCAAATCACTTTTAACACATCAACTCAATCAATCAACAACAACTTCATTAGAAGACACAGTTGACACAAATGACAACACAAACATGTTGACATCAATGACAACACTAATTAGCACATACTTGCAACAATCTCACCATTTGCCATTGATGGAAACATCTGATGTGAAAAAACATCAAGACACAACTCTATAACAATCTTCTTTACTTCTTTATCCCCCCCTTACTTGTACACATTTTTTCTTTGATCACTAATTGTTCTTTCTCCCCTTTTTTTTTCACATGAACTCTCTCCCCCTTTGACATCAATGGCAAAGTGTGTAACAACTTTCCCTTTCCATGATACTGCACATACTTGTATTATTCACTGCTACTCCACAACATCTTTTTCTTTCATTTCTTTAAATACTCCCCCTAACTACAACCATCATCATAAACACTACATGCTCCCCCTGAGAGGTAGCCTCCAATCACTAGTCTAGAAAAGAATGGATCTTGAAATCGACTAGACTGATGCATCTGCATATGCATCTAGTTCAAAGGAGGGGCAATGAACCCCAACTTCTCCTGGAGATACTGAAATGTATCCTTAGGAAGAGCCTTAGTGAATATGTTAGCAACCTGATCCTTTGTAGCCACATACTTAAGCTTCACTTCATTCTCTGCAACCTTCTCTCTCAAAAAGTGATACCTGATTGAGATATGCTTTCTCCTTGAATGCATCATTGGATTATTTGAAATGTTAATAGAACTTGTATTATCACAAAGAATAGAAATTGGTTCATCATTAACAACTTTAGTATCTTTCAAGGTCTGTTTTAACCATAACACCTAACTGCAACATGATGCTGCAGCAATATACTCTACCTCTGCAGTAGATAAGGACATTGAATCCTACTTCTTGCTTAGCCAAGATACAACTCTATCTCCAAGAAAGAATGCACCACCACTTCTACTTTTCTTATCATCTACACATCTGGCCCAATCTACATATGTGTAGGAATTTAGAGTAAAATCATTGTTCTTAGGATACCACAAACTATGATCCAGAGTGCCCTTCAAGTATCTGAATATCATTTTCACTGCAATAACATGTGATTCTCTAGCATCTGCTTGATATCTAGCCACAAGACAGATTGCATGCATGATATCCGATCTGATAGTAGTTAGGTATAACAGTCCTCCAATCATTGATCTATATTTGCTATAATCAACCTTAGGGGATTCATCACTCTTAGCTTGCAACTAGTTGTCATGGGAGTACAAACTTGTTTAGAATCTTCTATTCCAAACTTCTTTAACATCTCTTTCACATACTTTGACTGATAAATGATAATTCCCTTATCTATCTGATTAATTTGTAGCCCAAGGAAGAAGTTTATCTCACCACACATTGACATCTCAAATTCATTTTGCATCTCAATTGCAAATTCCTTACACATACCTTCATTTCCACCAAAGATTATGTCATCCACATAAACTTCAACAACTAGGATTTGATCTTTGCTTATCTTGATGTACAAATTACTATCTATAGACCCTTTATTGAATCCCTTCTACAACAAATATCTATCTAACCTTGCATACCAAGCTCTAAGAGCTTGCTTCAATCCATACAATGCCTTTTTCAATATGCATACCATATTTGGTTTGTCTGACAACTAAAATGCATCCGGTTGCTCTATGTACACTTCCTCTTCCAACTCACCATTCAAGAAAGCAGACTTCACATCCAGTTGATATACTTTGAAATCCTTATGTGCTACAAAAGCTAAAAACATCCTAATGGCCTCCATTCTTACCACCGGAGTAAAAGTCTCATCATAGTTTATTCCTTCCACTTGTGAGTAGCCTTTACACACAAGTCTTGCTTTATTCCTTACCACTTCTCCATTCTCATTTTATTTGGTCCAGAATACCCACTTAGATCCAATCACATTTTTATTCTTTGGTCTTGGGAAAAGTTCTCAAGTCTGATTCTTTTCAATCTGCATTAGTTTTTCTTCCATTGCCTTGATCCAATACTCATCCTTGCATGCATCAACCACTGTTTTAGGTTCAACTTTGGAAATTAAACATAGATTTACCTATTCTTCAACAACTTTCCTTCTTGTCAATACACCTTTTCTCTTTTCTCCAATGATTTGATCTTCAGTGTGATGCCTCTCCACATATTTAGGAGTTTTAGGAACTTTTTTAGGAGCTCCTTGTTCTTCAATTTCTACTTCTCTTTCAAGAGCTTCTTGTTCTTCAACCTATAGTTCCTATTCTTTAGTTTCTCCTTTTTCTTCATAAGAAGACTCATATGATTCATAACCATTTATCTCTGAAAACTTTTGTACATCTTCATCAAACTTAACATTAGCACTTTCAACAATCTTTCTTAGCCTCTTATTATAGCAATGGTATGATTTTCTTTTGTTGGAGTATCCAATGAAAATACCTTCATCACATCTTCAATCAAACATTTCTAGTTCTTCATCTCTTTTTATATATCATTCAAGCTTCCAAAAACTTTAAAATATTTATAAGTGGGAATCCTTGCATACCATAGCTCATAGGGAGTCTTTGTGTCGTTTGCTTTCACCTATACTATGTTTTGTATGTAGACAACAGTATGAATTGATTCTCTCCAATAGACTTCCAGTAGGTTTGTTTCCTTTATCATTTTCCTTACAGCTTCTTGAATAGTCATGTTCTTCCTTTCAACCACTCCATTCTACTAAGGAGTTCTAGGAGCAGATAAATACTTCTTTATCCCATGATTCTCACAAAACATGTTAAACTCATTAGAAGTAAACTCTCAACCTCTACCAGACCTCAAACATTTAATTTTCATATCCAATTCATTCTCAACCATTACTTTAAAAGATTTAAACTTATCTAGGGCTTCTAATATTTCCTTAAGAAAAGTGACCCAAGTCATTCTAGAGCAATCATCAATAAATAAAATGAAATACATGTCACCTTGGAACCTCCTTACTATGGTAGGACCACAAAGGTCTATATGTACTAGTTCTAATAGTCTGGTAGATGACTGGTCCTTGCTTTTGAAGCTTCTTCCTGTTTTCTTTCCAAACTGACATTCCTTGCAGGCAACTGTAATAGGCTTTGCTATCTTTGGTAGATCTCTCACAGCTTGACTGAGCTTATCCTTACCAGTCTATCAAAATTAATGTGACACAATCTCCTATGCCACAACCAAATCTCATTGATCTGAGTCAAAAAGAAAAAACTAAAATGATCTTTGAGATGGTAAACATTTCCACTAGTTCTCTTTCTAGCAACAATCACTATTCTAGACCTTTTACTGATCTCACATCCATCATCTTGAAAGAAAAGATTGTAACCCTTACTACACATCTATCCAACTCTCAAAAGATTATGTTTTAAACTCTTAACATAAAGAACAGCATCAATGGTATGCTTTCCGTCAAAACTGATTGAACCTTTTCCACAAATCTTAGTAGCTTCATCACCGCCAAACCTAACAACTCCACCATCATATTTTTCAAGTTTAACAAACTTACTCCTATCCCCTATCATATTATTTGAGAATCCACTGTGAATGATCTAGTCATCCTTTTCTTCCTTAGCATGAAAAGCATACATTATATCACCTTCAGGGTTAGCACTTGCTTTTTCCTTCACATAGCTTCCAGAGTTAGAAGAAATAATTTCATCTCTTAGGACTATGAATAATCATTCATTATCATCCTCATTATCAGATTCATCATCAGAAATACTTGCATCTTCTCTAATAGAGTAACTTTTCTTAACAATCTCACCTTTGTTTTCCTTATTTTAAATTTTCATAGCTCTGTTTGGACATCTTGAAGCATAATGACCTATCTTACCACAACTAAAATATTTAAAAGGCAACTTACTACTAAACTTTCAAGTACCCTTTTTCATCCTTCTCATAAATTTAGCTTGTACTTCATCAAAGTCTTCTGGATATGTTTCCATTGTCTTTTCTGATTTACCAGCCTTAAAGGAACTCTCAACTTTTGCAGGTCCACTAGTTGTGCCAAACTCTCTCATCTTAAAATAAGTTGAAGTACCAAGCAACTAATCTTTGGTGAATTTGCCCAAAGTTTGTAATTCTTCAATAGCAGAAACCTTATGACTATAAGCTTTAGGAAGAGATCTGAGTACGTTCAATACAACTTCTTGATCATCTATTTTTCCACCAAGTCTCTTGATACCAAGTCTCTTGATGCCATTAACAACTTCATCCACCTACAAGTATCTTGTAACATTTTCATCTTCAGACATTCACATGGTCTCAAGCATGAGATTCAAATTCTACATTTTAGCTTGTTTGACCTTATCATTTCCTTCATAAACACTTTCCAACCTTTTCCAAATCTCATTAGCAGTTTTCAAATTTACTACTTTTCCCAATTCATAATTAGAAAGACCACTTAAGAGAGCATGCTTTGCCTTACCATCAATTTCATGATCTTTGATCTCATCTTCAATATTTATACCTTCCTCAGGTAAAGTATAATCAGACCTAATGGACATCCAAATCTCATATCCAAGAGAAATTAAAAAAGGTTCCATCCTTACCTTCCATAATGCAAAGTCATATCCATCAAATAGGGGAACATCCTTGCGTTCCATCGCAGATCTACCTCAAGTTGTTAAGCTCTCTTCTAAGAAACCTTGCTCTAATATCAATTGTTGAATGCACAAGACAACTGAGAGGGGGTGGTGAATTAGTTGTATCAAAAACTTCAAACCCTCATAAACATAATTACCTCCACATCAGTTCACTTAAACCCTTAATCTGTCATGAAGATTAAACATGAAAAGCATATAATAGAAACTTTAAACACATCAACACTATGCACAAGAGGACCATCTCTTAGCATCTATTCACTTCAAAATGAATTGCTTCCATAATTGCTTAAAATCTACTTGCAAAATGATTTAACAATTTATTGAAGTCTCATTGTTATTTATGTGATAATTTCCAACTATTCTAATGTACCAAACATGATTGTCAACAAACTAAATTGTAGAAAATAAAATCCATTAGATGTTCATAATCTAATTACTAATTGTTTTTTAAAGATTAATTACAAAGTTGGAACTACAAATATCTTCCCTACATTCTTTCTATTAAGTAACAAAACATACTGAAAGACTAACTTTACTATGAATATAAATCACTAATTCCTTCTAAACATCTTAAGAATCTACATTGTGATATAAATAAATCATTTGAATAGCCTCCATGTATTTACAAAAGAATTAGCTTAACTAACTTTAATGGAAGTAAAACATTATAGAATTTAGACAATTTGTAGAATATATATACAATACATAACATATATCACTACAATTATCCTTTTCTCTAACTATGATAAGATATAACATAACAACATAATAACTTATGAATTAGGAGTCTATTGTGAAGATTATAATGACAGAATGTTGATTTCCCAATTCTCACTAATGTAGCATTTTAATATACCACATATAAATTATGTATTACAAAATCCCTACTAATGGGTCCTTGACCTATCCCAAACCCCTTTGCTAGGCATAGGGTAAGGTGTGAGTTATTATTGGTATTTCACAACTAGATAGTTCACAATTACAAAAAACCACAATATAATAACTGAGGATACTTAACACAACTAAATCAAACAATTTCCATGTGATAGTCATTTTAAACAATAACATATAATAAAACCAAACCTAAGGATAAACTAGGTATTAAACATGAAACCAAGATGTCATTCAACTAGAACTTTTTAAACTACATATGGTCCTAAACTCTATGATAACACAAACATCCACAATCCCATCCATTTTCATGTTAGCCAAGTTTAAATAAAATTATAGACAAATAAAATATAAACATAGGTCAACATTATTTTACCAAAAAATTATATCAAGACAAACCCTTTTGATACACTAACCAAGTAAACTTGGCATAGTGTAGGACAAGTAATAAACCCCATTAAAACACCATATCTTTTGACCTAGAAATGGATGTTCTACATGATTGGGACTATGTCCTAAGGAGATAGTGGAATATGCTTGAGTAACAATTAAATAAAAACCACACCTTCAACATTGTTTGACCAACCCATTAATAAAACTCAACAACTAATATTGTTACTCTAGTTTGGTTATTTAAGGTCAACACCATATTATAACTCATCTAGATAAACCATCAACAAGGTCAAGACTATTGTAGCCATACTTAACAAGCTCAACGTAAAAGAAATAATAGTTGAAACCACCTAATTTCAAAGTAATGACTAAATTATTATAGTCATGTCTGTATAAAATCTTGAACCCCAAGATCATGGTTTAAGAATATTCATAACAAGAGATATAGTCTTGTTAACAACAATACCATTAAAATAGAGATACCAACAAGAAAGTGAGTAAAAATACTCCACATATTGTGATATGACTTAGATAAGAACCCAAGTTAACTTCTTCTAGAAATAAACTTGCATTTTAACTACTAAAAGAAGAAAGAATTATTAATAGTAACTCCAATAAAAAAATGCTAGAAGCCATGACAAAACTAAGCACCTGCAAGGAGTATGAATTAGTAAAAAAATTAAACAATACAACAATTTACATTCCTTTCATGATTGAAATCAAATATAAAATGCAGTAGTCTCCTTGGATGTAGACAAAGTAACCAAAATCTACCATACCACAAAGAATTTTTTCTCCCCTTTCTAGTACTATCCATGCCCTTAATAGTGTAGACAAGAAGAATATAAAACTTGATGAACATAAACCTCCAAAATCCATTAAAAGATAATACAAAAATGCTTAGCATGAGAGAATACAAGGGAGCCAAAATTAAACTAAATGAGAAAATGTTATGAAAATGAACAAAAGTCCCCTTTGAATAAGGTGAAACTAACAAATTAATGATAATAGATGAAAGAACAACCAACTATTGGACAATATTGTTTAACCAAGGGTTAAATCCACTAGCAATTGTGAACTCAATCCCAAGGGCCATAATAATAATTTCTAATAGATGCCATCCCACAATCTCATAATATTAGCCTTTATTTAGAGATAGGGTTTGTGGCCTTCAATTTAAAAAATGGACTACCTAGGCATAACATTAACTATGATTTGAATGAATTAGTTATACACAAATACCATGTATGACTAAATTCATGACCAATAAAAATAAAAAAATAACAAATGCATATACTTATTCTCTTATAATTACATAGACAATAGTATCAACTAGAAGAACTTACATTATCAGAAGATAACAAAACTAGCCTGGATAGAGGTTTATGAATGGACCAAGTAGGGAAACCATGAGACAAGAAAAATATTCAATGTCCCCAACCATTCACATCTTACAAAGTGTCCCTTCTTTGAGAAAATGCTTATGTTCTTTCTAACTTAACTATCCCATGTTTGAGAATCAATCCTATATAAGGCATGCTACAAGAAAAAAATCAAATGACATCATTTACTATCATCAAAACAATATCAAGTTCTAATTTAATGAAGTAGAGTAAGGGAGGCCTATGACACATAGCCTATGGACCCTCCACCAATGAAAGCATTACTAGTGTAGTCATGGATGGAGGATTCTAAGAAGAGACTATCCAACCATGCAGCTAGAGTAAACACAACAAAAAAACACAATAACAAAATGTAATGGAAGATTCATATGCTCAATATATCAGATAATCACAATGTTTATATGCTGGCAACATATGGGATACAATCAAAGGGCTCACAAGCCTACTTTCCAGGTTACAATAGAAATGAAAGATATGGCATTGAAGTGCCTTTTGGAATGAATCTAACTATCTATCTTATCATATTCCTAACTTACTTCCTAGTGCATCTAAGAGATGTATATATATCATCGTCAAGCTCAAATGTGCCTCTACATCAGCCTTAAGAGGTTACAAACTCCAATGAATGATGAAATGTGTAGAAAACATGTAGGTCAACCTACAACTCATGGTATTGCTCTGCAAATGAATGAAACATGGTGTGGACCTTAGGGAAGGTCTATATGATCCTTATTAGCTTTGTGATATGTTCCATTTGGCTCCACAAGTCACAAAAATGCTCCACAAACTTCTACTCTCATGTTGACTGAATGAATGCCCTGTTCTGTGAACGCTGATGAAGTTCTGATAGTGTTAACTTTCTGTAGGAGAATCCAATTCTCCTGAAATCTAAGTATGACATAGATGACATTTCATAGAAGCTAATTCCTACTCTTTGAGCTCTTCAATATGTAGATCATATCTAGTTTATCTGATAACTAAAATCCATCTAGTTGTTCTATGTATACTTCTTCCAATTCACCATTCAAGAAAGTAGAATTCATGTCCATTTGATATACTTTGAAATCCTTGTATGCTATAATACCCAAAAACATCCTAATATCCTCCATTCTTTCCACCAAAGCATATGTTTCCTCATATTCTATTCCTTCTACTTGTCAGTAACCTTTGCACACAAGTCTTGCCTTGTTTCTTGCTACTTCTCCATTCTCATTCAGTTTGTTCTAGATTACCCACATAGTTCTAATCATGTTTTTCTTTGTTGGTGTTGGGACAAGTTCCCAATTCTGATTCTTTTCAATTTGAAATAGTTCTTCTTCCATAGCCTTGATCCAATACTCACCCTTACATGCTTCAATCACTATTTTTGGTTCAACTTCATAAATTAAACATAGATTTACTTGTTCTTTAGCAATTTTCCTTCTTTTCAATACTCCTTTGCTATTATCACCAATGATCTATTCTTCAGAATGATGCTTTTGCACATACTTGGGTGTTTTACAAATTTTTTTGGAGCTTCTTCCTCTTCAACCTGCACTTCCTTTTCATTCAAATTTTCTTCTTCTCTTTAAGAAGACTCATCTAATTCATATCCATTTACTTCTAAATTCTTCTGTAGATCTTCATCAACATTGATATTTGTACTCTCAACAATCGTTCTTAGCCTCTTGTTGTAGCACATAAAAGATTTTCATTTAGAGGAATACACAATGAAGATACCTTCATCAGACCTTGCATCAAATTATCCTAAATTTGCTTCATCCCTTCTAATATAGCATTTGCTTCCAAACACTCTAAATTATTTTACAGTAGGAATCCTTCCATACCATAGCTCATAAGGAGTCTTTGTACTAGTTTCCCTTGCTTGCAATCTATTAAGTATATAAACAACAATATGAATTGTTTGTTACTAGTAGACCTTTGGTAGATTTGCTTCTTTTATCACTGTCCTTGCATCTTCTTGAACAATCCTATTCTTTCTTTCAACTACTTTATTTCACTAAGGAGTCCTATGGGAAGATAAATGCCTCTTTATTCCATGATTCTCACAAAACATGTTAAACTCATTCGAGGTGAACTCTCCACCTCTATCAGACCTCAAACATTTGATTTTCATATCCATTTCATTCTCAACCATTGCTTTGAATGCTTTAAACCTATCTAGGACTTCTAATTTTTCTTTGAGAAAAGTAACCCATGTCATTCTAGAATAATCATCAATTAGTAGCATGAAATACATGTCACCTTGGAAACTCCTTACTTTGGTAGGACTACAAAGATCTCTATGCACCAATTTGAATAGTCTGGTAGAAGATTGATCCTTGATTTTGAAGCTTCTTCTTGCTTACCTCCCAACTTGACATTCCTTAGAGATAGCATTGATAGGCTTTGTAATCTTTGGCAAATCTCTCACAGCTTGAACTAAACTTATTCTTACCAAGATATCAAAATTGATGTGACACAATCTTCTATGCCATAGCCAACTCTCACTAATTTGAGTCATGAAGCAATAACCATCACCACCTTTGAGATGATAAACATTTCCATCCGTCCTCTTTCCAGTAACTATCATAGTTCTGGAGTCTTTTCTGATTTCAGAGCCACTATCCTGAAACATAAGATTGTATCCTTTGCTACACATTTGTCCAACACTCAAGAGGTTATGTTTTAAGCCTTGACATAAAGAACATCATCAGTATTATGCGTGCCATCAAACATGATTGAACCTCTTCCACGTATCTTAATATATGTATAATCAACAAATCTAACTAGTCCTCCATCATATTTTTCAAGTTTAACAAACTTACTCTTATCACTGGTCATATGATTTGAACATCCACTGTTAATGAACCAGTAGTTCTTTTCCTGTCAGGTATGAAAAGAAGACATCGAGGTGCTTTGAGGATTAATGCTTATTTTTTGAGCCCTTTCCTTCACACATTCCTTAGATTTAGGAGCAACAGTATCATCTTTTAAGGCTATGAATAGACATTCACTATCCTCATCATTTTCATAATCAGATTCATCATCAGATATACTTGCATCTTCACTAACATAATAGCTTTTCTTAGGCACTCTACTTTTGTTCTCCCTATTTTTTCTTCTCAAAATTCTTTCTGGACATCTTGAAGCATAATGACCTATCTTGCCACAACTAAAACATTTGAAAGGCAGCTAACCACTATACTTACCAATACCCTTTTTCATTCTTCTCACAAAATTAGCTTCTATATCATCAGAATCCTTCTCGTCTGACTCCATGGTCTTCTCTAATTTACCAACCTTAAAGGCAGTCTCAAACATTGCACTACTTGTACCAAATTCTCTTATTTCAAAAGCAGTTAAATTTTCATATAACTGATCTCTGATAAATTGATTTAGATTTTGCAATTCTTCAATAGTAGAAACTTTATGACTATAAGTTTCAAGAAGAGTTCTAAGTACTTTTAATACCAATTCCTTTTCTGCCAGTTCTCCACCAAGACCTCTAATATTATTGACAATTTCATCCACCTTTTGCAAGTAGCTTGTGATGTTTTCATCGTCAAACATTCTCATGGTCTCAAACGTGGTCTTTAGATTCTGTATTTTAGCTTCCTTGACCTTAATATCTCCTTCATAAATACTTTTTAAGTTTTCCCAAATTTCATTAGTGGTGTTCAGTTTCATAACCTTCACCAATTCAAAGTTAGTAAGACCACTTAGAAGAGCATACCTTGCTTTACCATTGGTTTCATAGGCCTTGATCTCATTTATAGTACTCAAACCATTTTCAAGTATAGTATATGCAGTCACCATTAACTTCCAGATATCATATATAAGAGAAATCAGATAACCTTCCACCCTTATTTTCTAGAATGCATAGTCAGATCCATCAAATAGGGGAATATCCTTCTTGTGTGCCATCCCATATATACCTTAAGTGGTTAAGATCTCTTCCAAGGAACCTTTCTCTGATACCAATTGTTGATTGGACAAGACAACTAAGAGGGGGTTGAATCAGTTGTAACTTAAAATTAGAAAACCCTGACACACATTCAAACCCACAATGATTCAATTAACCCTTAAACTATTATGGTGATTAACCATGAAAGCAAATAATAGAAAATAAATCAAATCAACATCAAACATAAGAGATACATAGAAAACCCAAGAAGGGAAAAACCATGGTGAGGATTAGCTCACAATATAAAGTAATATCAACACCGAAATACAATAGGTTCACTACCAAAAGGCTCACTACCAAAGGGATCTCTACCCAAAAGAAAGGCTCACTACTAGAATAGAGAAGAAGATAGAGAAAATTGTTACAAAGAGAAAATTGTCTCAATGCAACAGAGAAGTCCACAACAACACCATCATCATCTCTGCAATCTCACTAAAGATTTGTAGAGACCTTTTGCTCACTGCATCCAATAATCTAACACATGAAAGCTTGTACTACACCGCACACTCTTTTACATTGTCATTCACCTTTTATTCATTGCACGCACACACAATCATGATCCCTCAACACTTATTTATATCATCTTCAATTTTAAGAATATTCTCCAAGGTTGGCAAAACACCTCAATTATGCAAATTCAAATTAGGTTGGCACCAAAACATTCCCATAGTGGAAAGCAATGGAGGCAGACCACAACACACCTTAGTTCAAACCTAAATCCATCCATACACACCACACCATGCTTCCACAAACATCGAAGCAACTCCATAATTATTGTAAACACCCAAGGTCAGCCAAACCTATGTTAACATCATAAACAATTATGTACACGCTTCCTCAAAAACCAAATACAACACATGGACAACACACCATGCTTGAACATGATCTAGAGTATTTTAAAATCATCCTTAAATCTAGCAAATTCATCTACAACAACTTTCACCTAATGAACATACTTATCCTATTAACCGAGCATACTCAAACATCTCTGTCATGCACTATATCTTGATAAGTAAACTTCTGGAGTGTCAAATCACGAACAACTTCAACTAAAGAAAGATATGAACCTTATAAGCACACTTCCAATACTGTAAGACCAGAAACCACTGTACAGTGAAATATGGAGTAAAAACATTTCTCTCAGACACCTCTGCAAAACATAGTTCATACATTGGTGAACACAACTCCCTCTGCACATTGATCCAGTACACCAAATTTTGAATGTAGCATCTCTAAACATCTACAAACAACTTATCCAAACTACATAAATAGATCTTCAATATAAAAGAAATGTGAAGAAAGACTGGAACACTACTCTTTAACACAAAATACCATTGCCACACATTGTTTTCCTATTTTATTCAAATTTTCTCAAAAGCACTTGGAAACCAAGCACCAGAAATGTATTATCACCATATTCAACATTTCCTCAACATTAATATAGCATCCACTCCACCAACTTGCTCACACTCTTGCAATATCCTTTTTCTCAAATAGTTGACAGTAATAACAACGCAAGCTTGTTGACATCAATGACAACACTACCTGCACATACTTACAACAACTAGGTTGTGGTGTTGAAGTATTTCAAGATAATCCAATTGTGTGGGTAATTAAATAATACGTTAGATTAAGATAAATAATTAATTAGAAATAAATTAATTAGTGGCTTGATTAATTTCTTTGATAATTAATTGATAGGGTTAATTAGAAGATAAAATAAATAGATAAAACAATAATATTGTTTTAGTTATTTATTTAATGCATATATTTTAATTTAAACTAATTGATTATGCAAGTTTCTACTATTGAATTAGAAATAAATAATTGTATTTATTTCATAGGTGGAAAAAGAAGATAATACAAAAATTTATTATCTTTAGTTGTAAATAGAAAAAAAAAGGAAATATTTAATTTCTAATATTTTATTATTAGGAATGTGTATAATAGAAAAAGAAATTATATATATTTTTTGAAGATTTCATGAGAGGGGGTTGAAAAAACAAAAGAAAGAAAAAGAAGTAAATTTTGTTTGAAATGTGTTTTTTTAGTTTTTTTTTTCTTTTTTTAGATATTCATTATTTTATTATGCACTATGCAATTATGGATAAAAAAAGAGGAAGAAGAAAAATAACAATTGACTGAAGCTTCAAAATTTGCAATAGATTTCCATGAAGAAATTAGAGAATTGATATTGTGTGCTGATTATTTTCAAATGCATCTTCATTGATCGTCAAATTGCTACAATTATTGAGGTAGGATCTTTAACATGGAAGACTGTAACAAATATTTACTTTGACTAATCAATGAATCTAGGATATTATGATAAAATTAATATGTTCTTGTTCAATATATATTTAAAAAATAAAAATAAACAATAGAGAAATTTGAAGTCAAACAATTAGATTCCAAATTGTTCAAACTAGATAGAACCTAGTTGATGTAGATTGAAAGCTAGGGTTACAAACCTACTGAAATTTAGAAGACTCCTATAATTTATGAAATTGAAACATAGATATGATTTTGGATTGAGCACATAAGTTAGGAGGAATCCAAATATGTTTTTCATGATTTATCTCCTATTATTAAAACTCTATTTCAAAATGAGTGTTGAGAA
This sequence comes from Cunninghamia lanceolata, assembly GCA_027924645.1. Lineage (NCBI taxonomy): Eukaryota > Viridiplantae > Streptophyta > Pinopsida > Cupressales > Cupressaceae > Cunninghamia > Cunninghamia lanceolata. The sequence goes on along the minus strand of BSBN01000419.1, from coordinate 10,012,729 downwards.
GAAGTCATAAACTGATAAAATTGTCTTGAGAAAAACTAGTCTATTTCATCTTCAATAAATTTTATTTTTCAAGTTGGGTTCTTGTAGATATGTTTTTTAAAACATATAAAAAAATTAGCGATACACAAATTATAGATTTGGAGATACAGAAGAATGTGTGACTATATGTTTCTTTTTTGTGTAAAACTCCCTTGAGAAAAATCAGTATGTTGCATATTTAATAAATTCCATTTCATAAGCTAGGTTCCTTGGATATTTTTATTGATTATGTGAAACCTAGCTGAATAAATCCTTATTTTATTATTCATGATAGTTTGAGATCTCTATTTTACCTTTCTAACACATTTTAAAAATTATAAAAATATTTTATTGTAAGAAAGTTGTGGATATTGTTAATGAAAGCTATTTTATGAGAACTATACAAAAGACATTTCTAGCATAAAAGTTATGTGATAGGTTAATTCCTACATTCTCAAATTAAATAAACTATCCTCAACTAGAGAATAGAAATGAAGATAGACATTCTATTTTAAAATTTAATCAAGAATAGAAATTAAATTATTTAAATTTTAGTTGAATGTTTTCTTACTTTCTTAAATTATACTTAATTTCCATGTCATTGGATAGCAATGAAGAGTACTAATCTATTTGAGTTTGAATCCAAAATAATTAGTAAATGTCTTCTCTTAGACTTGAATATTTATGATCTTAGATATTGACACTTTTAATTTGTATAATAGTGGACCATTGACTTTGTACTGTGTTATATTGCATAATTGATCAAATTAATATCTTATAGCTATAAATGAGTTAACTTTCAAGAGAGCCTATAGAGCACCAAGGATATTTCTTCGATGGGAGTGTGTATAAGTTGTCATGTAGACATAGATGTTTTTTCTATAAACTATGAATTGTCTTTAGATTCCTATAGACTTATATTTTAAGTATAGAGGTCTAGATACTTATAGTATAGACATATTCAATGATTTAAAATTACGTATGTTTCTATGCACTGTTGAGGTATATATATGAATTTAGGAAGGTGTCTAAATACCAAAACTTGCCTTTTATAGGTAAGTTCTCTTGTGAGAAGAAGATATTTGCTTTCAACTAATTAAGGTGTGAGTTAGCTATATAATTTTCTTGTTCCTATGGAAACTTTTACATGTTATTTAGGAGAATGGATTAGTTGTTATAACTTCTCTTTTATTCCATTAAGGAATTGTAAGTAAATAGACTGTTTGATGTCATTATGCATGGCCTCCAAGGTACTTGTGTGACATAGTAAATTCTTAGTGTATTCAACCTTGAAATCTAAGGTCATTTAGGTGTAAGTATAATTAAGTTGTAAATTTCTAATATGATCAAATGAGGTAAGGTTATGATTGAATCATTTTAATATCTCTTTTAGGAATTTGTCCCTATTCAACTGAGTGGGTAGCAGCCGACAAGGAACTGTCTAGGGAAGCTAGACCCTAGAAAGGGTTGCATACTTGCTTGAACAGTTTCTTGTGGTATCAATTTTGTTGATAGTGTGGTGACCTATGTATGAATAATATTGTGATACATTTAATTGTACATTTTGTGTTCTATCTTTACAACACCACACTGAATAGTGAATCTAAAACTCTTATTTGGAAACTAGTTAATGTTCTAGTTGACCAAAATTATATTTTGTTGGGACAACGAAATTGGTTGGAAGTCCAAGTTGGCGAACAACAGAGCCTCTAATCATGTTACGTAGGCAATGCCATTTAATATGATCCCTCAAAGTCTAGGTTTGGCCCTTAAGGCCTATTTATTTTCTATATCATGTATTGGAAATGTTACATGATTAATTTATTTAATTGAAGAGACTAATTGTTTTTGATAATATAAGGCAGCAAAACAAGGCACCAAACCCTTACAAAAAGCAGACAGGCCACAAAGGCAGCAAGCACAAAAAGTGCCTTAAACCAGAAACATCAAAAATAGATAACCCATCATAACTAGCAAACCCAGCCACAAACTAAGATAGTAAATACAGAGTAGTAGAGTAGTAGAGTAGCATCAAAATAAAAACAAAAACTAAGGAGGCAAATTCTCTCCTTGCTTAACCATGGACTTAATAATGTCATCCAAATTCTTAGCAAGATCATCATTGTCAGCATTGACAGGCACCCCTAGGTTTTTCAGCACAGAAATATTTAGGAAAATAGAACTCCTGAGCATAGTGGAAAGATTTTGCTCTAGCTTCTCGATGCGAACCCTCAGACCCGCCAGATCAGCTCTTAGACCAGCATCAGTGTCCATATCATCATCAGCCTCTTCCACGAACATCTCACCCACTTTGTCAGCATTGTTGGTAGAGTCAACAACTTCCTCAGTGGTAGCCCCTGTATCATGAGTCTACTGCTTGCCTTCAGCATCCCTAGATATGTCGTGAACCTCGATCTCCTTATCCTCTTCCCCCCAGGTGGATTGTTTTGAACCGCTCTCAGAGTAATCAATTAGTTTTGCTTTAAGAGAAGGTTTGCCAGCGATATGCCCAGACCGCCTAACACCAGAGGGGAGACCATCCTTAAAAACCTTAGCAGAAGAATGAGACTTGATACTCTGGCCCACCAGGGTCCTACCAGGATTTTTAGGGGTCCCAACCACAGCCCTACCAGTGCTTGTATCCCCAGCAATAGTCTTTCTCTTTTTGCCCTTCGTAATGATAGTAGGACTCAGAGTATCAACAGGAATATCCTCAAGTGTGGAAAAGGCAACTTCTTTAGTCTTAGTAGGAATAGGGGATGGCCCAGGTTCATCAACACTAGGAATATCCTTAGGGTTAGAGGAGGGTTCCCCACTATTGGTTTGAATGGACTTAGCAGGTTCAAGGGCAAGATGGTGATTATAGAGGTAGAAGATAAGGCCCTGATGAAGAGGGATGGGTTTCTTAGTAGGGTTTTTTGCCAGTTTAGCCCTAACCCTAAGGACAGAATGTTCAAGGGAGCATTGTGACGGAAATGATTCAAAAGGGGGAGGTGGTAGTTATAGAACCTGGTGAAGTGCCCCTCCAAGGTGAAATACTTCATGAGGAGAAAACACACACCATCCCATGGCTCAAGCAGCTTGGCTCTGTCAAATCCCCCCTGATATGGGACTAATTCTTCGCCATCTCCAAGAAAGAGCTTCTGACTGGAAAGGTCCACAATTTTAGTTTTCCTCTGCAGTTTCAAACCCTGGGTAGACATACCAGTGGCCATAGCGATCACTCTTTCAGAAATTTCAAAGCTAATTCTGCCCACCGAAACCCACCGGTTCTGCCAAGACCTGGCGAATTGTTCAGAAATATTTTCATTATATCCATTGAGCCACTCCAAATAGGGACTAATCCCACCCTCTTTGCAATAATACCAGACCACCAGGTTGTCTTTGAACTCACAGCAAGAGACGGGTTCGGTTCTGATTCGATCTCCACCCATGTCAGAATTACAAAGCATGTCACAAAAACCATAAATCTCCTCAGTCGTATTTATAGGAGCATTACTGGCTTGATCAAGGATAATGATGCGGGTGATAACACCACACGTATTATCATAAATATGGGAAACCTTGCAAAAATGATGCTTACGCATCCCATACTTAATCATAATTACACGGCACACGCCATGATGATCCAGCCACCGCTCACCTTATGAGAGCAAGGAGTGGAAATGACAATGGAGAAGGTACAAAAGGACTTGTACTTCAAGAAGCGCATCAGCCCCCTCCCAAAGAGCTGACCATATGAGCTGTCTTTCCAACAAATCTGACTCATCAATACCCTGACACTTCCTTAAGAATGAGCGCCTTAAGATTAAAAGGGATATGATCAAATTAGCGCCAACACCGCCAATTTGAATACCGTTGTCCTAGATCGGCACAAGCATCTGCAACTCCATTGACCTCAGAGTAAATATGGGAGATATTCACATTGGGAATCTTTTGCAAGAGAATTTGTATATCCCTTATAACATCTTTCAACTTAATGCCAACAATCAACACATTGTTAACTGCATCAATAACCATTTTAGAGTCCCTGTGGATGTACAAATTCCTAATACCAAGGGATATGGCCAATTTAATCCCCCAAAGAAGAGCCATGGCCTCAGCATAGTTATTGCTTTGACAGCCCAGACCGCCAGCATAGACAACAAACATCCACCCTTTGTCATCTCTTATGACCCCTCCCCCACTAGTTGTAGCGTCTATCTTAGAAGCCCCATCAAAGTTAAGTTTCATCTAGTTAGGAATAGGAGGACTCCATCTAGTATTAAGCCTCTGCAACAATTTGGCATTGTTATGGACAGGGATATGATTGAGAATTTTTTAGTTCGGCACAATTTGTTCCTCTGCATGGGTCAGAGGTTTCTCCGCAGTTCGACTATGGGCCGTAGTGACACTTTCTAGAAGAGTCTTAATGAAAGTGTGAGAAACCTAAGAGGCATCTCTAGTAGTATCCCTAAAAATCCTATTATTGTGCTCTTTCCACAAAGTCCAGCTTAAACATAGTAGAGTTTGATTCCATAACTCAACAAGCCAGGGATGAGAAGAGGGGGGATACCAGCTACTAATAACTTCCTTGATATTAGAATTGTAAACCCACTGAATACCAAAATTACTTAGGATCAAGTTCCAAATTTCCCTAGCAAAGTCACAGTGGAGGAATAAATGGGAAATAGTTTCCTCCTTATCACAGCATAGACAACATCTATTGACCAAAGTGAAACCTCTCTTCTACAAGTTGTCTTGGGTCAGAATTTTGTTGTGAACAGAGGCCCACCAGAACATGTTGATTTTCGGAACAAGTTTTTGATTCCAAGCTTTTCTCCATATCTCCTTTCTATAACCCTCAGGAACCAATAAGTGACAGGCAGACTTAACAGAGAAACGTCCATCCTTATCCAGCCACCAAAACTACTCGTCTTCACGAGGGAAGAGAGGGATTCTAACTTCCGGAATCAACTTTTGAACAACCTGAACTTTAGAGGCAAGATCAGGGTGATGTGTGCAGTAGTCCAATAAATTTTTTCAGCTCCTGTTACCATTATTATTTAACATGTAATCGCTGACTTTATCACCAAAAAATTGAGTAGCAATGCCAGCAATTTCACCATAATCCCCCTGAGTAATGATAGCCTTATCTTTTATCCAAATATCAATCCAAAACTTAATAGACATACCATTACCCAATTTCCATCTAATCCCTTGTGAGAGAAGGCTTCTGGATTTCAGCATTTTATTCCATATAACAGACCCCTTAGGTAAGCCTTCCTGTTGGAAGAAGTTGGACCAGTCAGTGACATGCAGATATTTGGCTTGCATGATTTCTCCCCAATCTTTATGTTGATGAATTAGGTTCCAGTTGATTTTTGAGAGCAGGGCTTTATTCATATTACAAAGGGATCTAATATTGAGACCTCCATGGGATTTAGGGAGACACACTTTTTCCCAGCTGACCAAGGACATTCTCTATTTATCTTCTACTCCCGTCCATAGAAATTTTCTTTGAATCTGTTCCAGCTTTTTAGCAATAGAAGTAGGAATTTTAAAAAGAGAAAGGAAATAAGTGGATATACCTTGTAGGGAGGCTCGAAGAAGCTACAATTTACTGGCACTACTAAGAGCTTTCCCCTTCTAACCAATCAATTTCCTCTGGGTTCTTTCCAATAGGCTGTTCTAGAAATTTTGAGAAACCTCTTTAACTGTAAATGGGAGACCCAGATAGATAGCAGGAAGATCATCTTTAGCACAGTCCAGGATATGAATGATTTTCTGTTAGAGAGCAGTAGGAGTATTAAAAAAATATACATTACTCTTTTGGAAATTGATGGGTTGCCCAAAAGCCATGGCATAAAGGATTAAAATATTCTTCCATCTCCGAGCTTCAATCACAGAAGAGATGCCAAAAAGAATGGTATCATCAACAAATTGCTACACAGACATAGGGGCAAGGGAGGAAGCAAGTTTGATGCCCGCAAGATGCTTAGAGGCAACATTAGCTTGAATGTATCACCCAAGAGCCTCCGCAATTATGATAAACAAGTAAGGAGAAAGGGGATCCCCCTACCGGAGTCCTCTCGAGGAAGAGAAGAAACCCCTAGGAACCCCATTGACAAGGATAGAAAATTTGGCCGAAGAAACGGCCATCCAAATGAGAAGGTAAATTTTTTCATTAAACCCAAATTTCCTAATAACTTGAAACAGAAAAGCCCATGAGACCCTATCGTAGGCTTTTGAGATATCCAGCTTAAGAGCCATGCCATGAATTCTACTCTTATCCATAGAATGAATAGTTTCATGAGTGGAGATTACAGCATCCAAAATTTGACGACCTAGGACAAAACCTTTTTGAGAAGGGGAAATAATTTTATCTAAGAAAAGTTGCATTCTCATGACAAGGACTTTGGTGCAAAGCTTGTAGACAGTATTACACAAGATAATAGGTCTGAATTCAGAAAGATTGGTGGGTTTCAGCTTTTTAGGGACAAGGACAATAAAGGTGTTATTGAGCTATTTTAAAATTTTACCAGTTTTGAAAAAATCACGAATCGTAGCGGTGAGATCAGCCCCCACAATATCCCAATATTCCTGGAAGAAAATAGGAGGGAAGCCATCTGGACCCGGAGCTTTGAAGGGACCCATAAGAATAAAACAACATGAACTTCCTCCTTAGATATAGGCCTTAGCATTTCCAGGATATCTTCCTCAGTTATCAGGCAAGGGATTTTGTCAATGAATTGATTTATAGTCCTGCCATTGTCAACAGCATTGGCTGGTGTAGTCAACAAATTCTAGAAGAATTTCACAGCTTGTTCTCCAATCTCCTTATCTTCAGTGATAGCATCGCCATTTTCCAAACATAATTTTGAGATGGAGTTAGCCTTCCTATGTTTCATGGCAGAAATATGGAAGAAAGCTATTCTGATCTCCCTCCTTAAGCCACTGAATCCTAGATTTCTGGTTCCAAAAGACCTCTTCTCAGCACATAAGATTCCTCTAGTCCAACCTCAGATCATGTTCTTTCTTAGTAGTGTCTTCTAAAACATCTCCCTGAGCAATCTGCTACTGAATCTCCACTAATTTTCCAGTTATATTTTTCTTCTGACAAAACACATGACCAAAACTATAACGATTCCATCCATGAAGCTCCTGTTTGATATGCATAAGCTTTTTAACAAGTCTGAACATAGGAGTACCCTGGATAGGAATTTGCCACCATTGAGTCACAAGTTGTTTGAAGTCCTTATGCTTAATCCACATTGCTTCAAAGCGGAAAGGGAAAGGGCCCTATTGACATTGATCTTGCCAATGAAGGAAGATAGGGTAGTGATCAGATACAGTTCTAGGAAAAGCCTGCAAATGCATATTATGGTGATTATCCCAGTTACTAGATATAAGAACCCTGTATAATTTAACCTGGATCATATGGTCACCTCGTCTTCTGTTAGACCAGGTAAAAATCTGATTTTGCAGCTCCACATCTAGCAATCCCCAGACATTAATAAATTCCGCAAAGTCAGACATGCTGTCAGAGTAATCAAGGATCCCACCAGATTTCTCAGAGGGATATAAAGGAGTGTTGAAGTCACCAGCCAACATCCATCTAGAGTGTGGGGAATTGGATAGAATGTTACTCAAATCAGTCCATAAAGATTGCCTCAGAACTCTAGTATTAGGAGCATAAATATTGATTAAATACCAATTGACTGAAGTCAAGGAGAAGTTGATAACCAGGTAATGCTTGCTATAAGCCACAAGAGAACCCTAAATTTTTGCACTGTTCCACATTGTAACAATCCCACCAGCAGCCCCTATAGCCGGACTAATGCAAAACTCAGCATTAGGCCATATGTAATTGACAATCTTCTTGAAGCTTTCCTCATTCATCTTGACTTCCTAAAGAAGCAAGATATCTAGTTTATTATCCAGAACGCAGTTTTCGATCTCAAACTATTTTGTGGGGCAATTCAAACCCCTCAGATTCTAGGATAAGATCCTCATTTAGGAGGTTTGAGGGAAATGACCTCTAGTGTTTTCTGCTTACCACTGCCAATTTCCCTGGCAATCTCTCTTTGTCGTATTTCCCGTAGGGTCGGTCTTCCTTGTTTGGAGTCAGTGCCAACATCAGCAGTCTTTTTACCTTTATGAGTCTTTTTCTTAGGGGTAATCTAGCCCTCTTGTTCATTTCCACTACCACTTGGACCGATTTCCACTGTCAATAGAGGATCTGCTATTCGATCACCTATTTCCAGAGCATTATTCCGGGTTGACTCAAGAGCTATTGCTCCTATAGTATCTACTGACTCTTTAGTAAGAACCTATGGATCAACCTATAAAACTTTACCTTCTTTAGCATCCCCATCTATCAATTGGTCCCATATTTCTCCCTCCTCACATGCCCTGGTGGTCTGTTGATCCATATAATTCACCGTGTCTAAAACAACATTCTGACAGGCTTTGTCCAGAACCTTCTCAGTATTATCCTCTAGGTAATCATTATCCTAGTTACCCGAAGCCGTTTGACAGTCTTTTTCCATAGCCTGCTCAATATTGTCATCTGGGAAAGCATTTTCCGCATTACCCCTCATTCCCGGATTGTCAGGGGTAACCTTTTTTTGTGAATGATTCTCCCCCTCAGTATGGAGGTCAGTCTTCCTAGCCATTTTATTTACTTTACATTGGGTCATTATATGGCCCTTCTTCTTGCATATCTGACAGAAAGTGGTAGCATTTTCATAAAGGATTGGCTAGGTCCAAATCCCATATTTAGAGTTTAACTCGATGGACATTGGGAGGGTTTGGTTGACCTCCACATTGACACAAAACTGAGCAAAAACACAATGGGATTGAGTACGGGTAGTCTAGTCCACAGTAACATACTGGCCAAAGGAGTTGCCAATGGCGGTAAATATTTTTTCATCCTAGAATTCCAAGGGAAACCCAGGTAATCTAACCCAAACAGGAGTAAACTTATTGAGGTCTGAGCTAGGGTCAAAACCAGGTTTCCAAGGGCACAAAGCAAGCAAATACGATCCATAAAGCCAGGGTCCCCCAGCAAGAGTAGCTATCATATCTTCCCTATTTGTGAATTTAAATAGGAATAATCCTCTTGCCATAGCAATGACCGATACACTACCTTTGATTCTCCACCTAGATATCACCTATTTTCGGACCATCTTGATATTGGGATAGAAGGAAAAGAACTTACCTACCAGAGCAAGATCCATGGCCGCCACGATTTCTTCAATCAAAACATCTAGAATATCTAGAGCTATACCTTCTGCGGAATCTTTTTTGACAGGAAGTCCCAGCATGCATTTAGAAGGCCCCAGCTTTTCCCCTGTTAACGCTTGCTTCCATCCATTGGAAGGGACATCCTCATCCAGGTTCGCAGTCCCAGAGGCACTGCCCAAGGCAGCAGCCTCCATTGACACCGAAAGCACTCAGAGCAAAAACCCTTATTTTTCCAAAACCCTAAGTAGCTGCATGTGCCTCTTGCGTAATGATGTTATGTGAGTCTATGAATTTTTAGTTTTGCGAGTTTTTTGAAGAGACTAATTGTTACTTCTAGTGTTGTAGACATCAAAACTTCATAAGAGTATAGGTACTGGAGCAAGGAAAGATATTTTGGTATGGTGCAATGTGAAATGAAAGGTGTGTTAGGTCTCAAAAATGCAAGTTACTAATCCTAAGAGGATGCCAGGCTCTATATTTGGATTTGGAACGTTTTTGAACTAACTTGACGAAATCAACCTTCAAGGTTTGATGATTTCCTACACTTTAGGTCCTGCTACACCTAGGCGGGTGAACCTTAAAATGTTAAAGCAGTCTGAATGTGGATGAATGGACTAACTAGGTCTATCTACAATGGCATAGGATGTATGATAGATGACAAAGCTGACTAATTAATTCTATATGTAATGTTTAATAAGTGATTGGCAGAAATTGTATAAGCAATATCAAAAGGTTTTAATTAATGAGTTGAGTGAGACCAGTGCCTTGTTGGGTAACAGAGTCAATTTGAAGGACTGAGAACAGTAGTTTCTAAATGGTAATAATTCTAGATATTTGGCACAGTTCTGGTTTATAGCTTGTATAAACGTGCAAATAAATGACTGACAGACTCTTCTTGATAATCCAACCAAATAAAATCAGAGATCTTATAATTCACCAGAAGGTACTTTAATCCTTACTTGAAGGAACCAAATGAAATGAAAAGACAAGATTACAGATAATATTTTACTGGAGACAGTGTGTCAATCCTAATTATATGGCTCTACTTAGTAATCCCAACTTACTACTTCCAGGTTACTGTGAATAAATCAGAAGGGTTTAATTCCTTAGGATGGATACCAACCGAATTGATCACACAGATACAGCGAATGTGTATTGACAGATTAAATGTATACTTGATAGTTTAATCTGAATAACAGGGAAATGCAGAAATGGAGACAGCCACACAATTGAATAATTTCAACAAATAACTGATACCCAAATGGAAATACTGAATCAGAGAACTTCAAATTTCTTCTTTAAAATAAAATATGCAACATGATCATTCTGGAATATTATGTATATGTATATCTAAATATCTTCTACTGCTGATGCCCTTTCAGCATAGATTGTTTGAACTTATATAGATATCTTCAAGAAGAGATACAACTCTTCAATAAGTCTCTTGAGATTTTAACAAACAATAATTACATAATTTTAACTAGGCTCTGTTTAGCCATAAATAGACTTTTGTTAGATGATCCAAGTACTCCTGCGCACGGTGAGAATCAGTAAGCTCGACTGCACTCCTGGTGATTATATCGAGGGTGATCATTTCCTCCAGTTGCTTGCAAACTTCTGTAGATACAGAGGCTTTATCTTTTAGGGCTCCTGTGGCTTTGTGTAATATAACTTGACAATCAATAGTCCACTCTTCTTTGCTCTTTACCTCTCCATTATCTTTGAATATTCTGGGCACCCCTGCGTCTGATGCATCAGTCCCTTCCTTAGCATCAGCTTTGAGTTTATCATAAAAATTCTGGTGCCTTTTGAGTAATGCTCTTGCCTCAGAGACATCTGTGCTATCAGGGGTACCTCTGTTTTGCAACTCGATCACCTTTTCTTGTATCCTCTGATCAAGCCTCTCATGTTCTTTGACTGCTTTATGATTTTCCGAGTAGTTATCCCAAAACTGGTTTAACCACCGTACCATGTTTGCATACCTGCTCTGCAGTATTGTAACAAATGCATCTATTTGAATTTGTTTGGCTTGATCATGGGATATCTCTTGACTACTTTGTGAGCTTTCACCTTGAGTTATTCTCTTCGTAGATTGCCCAAAGGTGCTCTTAACAGCATCCTTCAAGTAGTCATTCTCCTTTGTTAATCTTTCACAATTCAGCTTGTAGGCATCCCTTTCCTTGATTAACATCTGAGCTTGTGCTTTATTCAATTTTGCAACATTGATACCAATGTCTGCAGTAATTATGGGGTCAGTCTCACCTGCTCTAAAAGTCATAACATGGCCAAAAGTTTTCTCAGTGTCTATTATGGCCGTCTTCTTATGGGGAGGATACAATGCCCATATCATTAAAGAATTTTCATCATTGTTGTATCTTGTTCCCATATAGACTTCATTAACTCCTTCTGGAGTAAGCTTATACTTATCATCAGCATTATTCAAAAAACTATCAAAAACCAGAGCAGAATTTAGATCTAAGCCGGGAAAAATCATAACCCCCGCATCTTTAAGCAGCTGTCTGCCTCTGCTTGGTGTCATGTCCTGCATTTCCTTGTCCACTGTCTCCTTTAACATCTCCAATAACTATTTTTCATTGTCAGCAGAAACATTATCTACTGACTCTCTAATTTCCTTTCCCTTGTATTTATACAGGAATGATTTAAATTCCTTTGAATGAATGAATGTATCATCTGACACAAAAGAATCATAAGCCTTTTGGCGTGGATCTTCATCAGCAGATCCCTCCTCATCATGTATCACAACTGGAGGCTGATATTGTTGCATTTTTCTTTTAGACATTTCTGTTGTCTTATCTTGTGGCTGTTCAGTCAATTCTTCCTCTTCAGAGGATACCACTTCAACTTCTGCCAACTGCTTTTTCTTTTCATTCAAATCTCTGTTATATTTCTCCACTACCAGATCGACTTCAGCCTCTTCCAAATTTCTAATAACATCATCATGTGGATAATGTATGTGCATGTATCCACTGAGATTTTGTTTTCTTCTTGCATAGTCAATGAAACCCTCAGGGTCAAACCCTTTCCTCACCTCAGCAGTCACCATGTTATAATGCATTAGTTTATCCAAAATGAGATTATACCCTTCTTTTGAAACCACAGTAAAATCTCCAAAACACAAAGTACTAGGCATGAATGATTGTTTATCATGCGAACTTAGATGCATGACATTGGAACAATGCATTTGCCTAATTATTTCCAGATATGCAATCCTGTCAGGGACAGTTTTAGGCAATATAAAGGGGGCATCCTCAAAACCATACACTCTTATCATGGTAGCGTCCTCAAAACAATACCAGTCTCCCCAATTATGAGTGACAGCAGGGGGGCCACCAAAATCTTTTGGCCTGAGGAATCTTTTTATTTCATCTGAAATTGAATATTCACAGGGGTGGTTGAAATACCTATACAGCACTTTAACACAATGCTCCTCAAATTGAGCATAGCTGGAGTTAGCATACCTGCTATCCCAGATTCTGGTCCACATTTGTACAGGTATCTTCTCCCCTTTCTTACCTGCAGCAACAACTTGAAACTCATTTGGCCACAATCCTACTTCCTGGCCGTAGTATAAGACCATATGCATGAGCATCGAGTAATGCTCAAAAGAGCATGCTGGAGCATTGTTTTTCATTGCAGATAGACCAGAGTCTATTCTAGTAGCAACATAGGAGGCATAATCAAACTGTCTGGCATTGTGACATTGAATATCAGAGGTTATGACCATTAGAGGAATAGCCATAAATTCAGGGACCTCTGAGCCAAGGACTTGACCTACAGAATAGTAAGTATATTGAATGTATGGTTCAAAAATGGATACATGAAAGGGAGGGCCATCATTCTCAGTCAAGGGTATCACTTCTCCTTCGATCCTGGGTCTATGAATGGGTAACCTCCATCCATTGTAGGTTGTATCCATTCTCCAGTATTCTTTATCCAAGTCTTCATAAACAACAGGGACAGTGCACAAATCATCCAAATCATACACCTCACAAATAGCATTTTTTGATAGGTGTATAATTGGTTCTCCCTGAGGGTTGCAGATAGCTTTCAGGCCTGAATTGTAATGCCTGGCTAATAGTTGCAGGAGTTCTACATTCAAGAATACATTAGGTACAACCAGTTTGCCTAAATTCATGTGCCATGGGTTTGACACAGGGGCATTTCTAAATCTTCTGTTGTAATGAAACCTGAAGAGTTCATATCCCCTAATTGGGGTCCAAATATCTCCCAGGCGCTTATGTTTGTCTTCTAATTTTTCTACTTCTGCCCTGAGTTGGGCAGACCTCCTGGCCTTGGGAGCTGACCCAGGCAACTGATCAATCAAGTCCTGATTTAGTTTCCTGTCTTTCACTTTTTCTTCAGGGGTTTGATCAGTTTTTTGCTTCTTTGGTTTACTAGTTTCTCCTTGTGATTTTCTTCCTTTTCCTTTCCCCGAAGTTTCCATTTGTTTTGAAAAATTTGGCAGGAAATTCAAATACAGGTAATATAGTGGTTTGTGTATGTGTACCTGTCGCTCGATGACTGGAATTGGAAACCTTTGCTTTTGCCCTGAGAATTCTTCTGTATTCTGCTCTCGGACGGTTTTTTGCAATTATAATGATCGTATGAACTTTGTAGCCGTTTTGTATTAATTATCTGATCAATTCAATGTTCATCGCTGTGAAGTGTCACATCGCCATAACTCTTCCTATCGGCGTGCCTTTTTGAAATGTCTGAACGACCTCAACCCTTTTTTATGGCGCGGACGGTCAATCGGCATAACCCCTCAATTGTATCCCCGATGCCATGTAGTATCATATTTCAAGTGGGTGTGACCATCGGCATGATTTCCTTCATCGCCAAGAGTTTTAGATCTCTCCGCGATATGGCAAGTCCCACCGATATACTTTGCTTATCGGGAAGATTGAGACCATCGGGATACTAAAATTATGTCTTCCCGATCTTTATTGTCTTACCGATAGTCTGTTTGTGTATGAGCTTTTATCTTTATCGGAATGACATTCTCTATCGGGATAGCTTTCTCAAGATACCCCGATCGAAATCATCTCCCCGATGCCCTTTATCACATCCTTCATCGGGCAAAGCTTAGTAATGTCCCACCGATATCTTTTGATCGCCGTGACTTATGAATCGGCAAGACTTGCTTCTTTTGTTCCGATGTGTCAAGCTATCCCGATGAAGATGCATCGCGGTGAGTCTCGCCGATAACTTTCTTATCGCCAGGACTTTTGATCGTCGGAGACTTACTTGTTTTCTATTCCGATGGTTCATTTCTCACCGATGACTATTGCTTTGTGACCCTCGCATGCTGTTCGGTGAAACTCTTGCCGAAAGTGCTTCATCGGTATGATATATATCGTCGGGGCAACTTCTAAAAGATCATCCGATAGATATTTGTCATACCGATCGGCATGACCACTTGCCTTTCTTGCCGATGTAAAGTCATCGGTGTTGCTTACTCCATCGGTGAGCTCCATGATTCTTCTTCCGATCTCTATTTTTACGCCGATGGTTGTTTTCAAACAATTCGCTGTGTATCGGTGTAAGCCACACGACCTTATGCCGATGGATTGATTTTGATGATTTTTTTTACACTGTTCATCCCTAGACATTTTATGAGATACAAAAATTTTATATTGTGGTCCTTTTGGGATATTCCTTTAGGGTTTATTCAAATATGATGGAATAAGGGAATAGTAAAATTTTGAAAATTTTACTGTGCTAACAAGGTGTATGGTAAGATAAGATCATTTAATCATATTAACTAACTTACTTGTTTATAGTGTGGTAGAATTCCATATGGATACATCTTATAGTTAGATTAAAGGAATCATACATTTAATTTCAAGCTCTTGAAGTGCATGATGGTATTTTCTACAATAGCTAATGCATTATCTTAATTTGATACATTGTATTTATGTTAAAGGTTTTGTGTAATTTCTTTATGGGTTTCTTATTTAGTTCCAATCAAAATTAGAAGTTCTTTCAATATAACTACTCTTACCTTCTTGATAGTTGGTAGTTTTGTATCATATGTGTGTGTAGGCAAATTATGTTCAAACCTCATTATACCTTAATCTTTCTTTTCTTACGACTAAACATTATATTTTATGTCTATGCATCTCAATAAAAAAATTAGTTATGTTTTATCATAACACGTGTTGTATTTAACTAGATTTTATAAGATATTCTTATATATGTTAGTGATTTTAAGGTTAATTGTGTGATGCTTTAAAAGTAATAATTTGGGGTATGACAATGTGATTACATAAATTGACACTAAACTATTCTACAATTTGGATTGGTTTGAGTGTTATCTATCCTACCTCTACCCAAAGATTGTGTCAATTCAACACGAGAGATGTTAGCTTGATATATTTATGCAATAATGCAAGATGGAAAACATTGTGAATCCTTATGAAGAAAGGTGGCAATGCCAAGCAATATGCTATGGGATCAAGATCACTTCAAGGATTTTGAATGGCCAAGAAAATGTTGGAGCCAATTTTGTAGACATTATAAATTCGATGAAGTTTTATGTGATCTAACTCATAGAAACATCTTGTCCTCAATTGAAAAACTATGGGATGATAGGTTTTTAAGTCTACCTAGATATTCTATCTATCTAAAGCCCTTTTCAATCTATCTTATTATTTGAATCTAATCATCATATTCTTGAAGTTCTTTAGGCCCAATAAATACTCTATTCTCTAGACTATCCCACCCAAGTGGTGTTTTACATCTTCTATTATACAAAACTTCAAATGACACCATTTTAATAGAAAAGTGATAAGATCTATTCTACACAAACTTGACCAAATGAAGATATCCTCCCATTTAGAAGGCTAGTTCATTACATACATTTGAAACATATCTTTGATCACTTGATTGACCCTTTTCATTTGACCATCAATTTTTGGATGATAAGAAAAACTAAAGCTTAATTTGGTTCCAAAAGCTACCATTAACATGCTACAAAACTATGAAGTAATCAATTATCTTGATCTAAAATGATCATGTCTAGAATCCAATATAACCTTACCACTTATTTATCAAAATTTGATGCTACAATAATAACATCATCATGCACATTCCCAATAATAAAAGGGGCGACCTTGGTTAACTTGTCCACCACTACCAAAATAGTGTCATGTTTATATTGATTTTGTAGACAAACCAACAATAAAATCCATGTTAATTATCAATTATTTTTGGCTAGGAATGTCATGTAGATAAAATAGACTATGTGTTGCATTTTTACCTTTTGACACTCCAAACATGTAGCCATAAATTGAGTCATGTTGGCTATCATTTTGGGCCAAAAATTGTGGTATTTCAAATTATGAAAAGGATTTGTGTACATTTCCAATTGGCTATTTGCAGATGCAACATAATGATTAAAATTTATGAGATAATAGATGGTTCACTGGTGAAAATGCTTAGCTCAAAAATAGTCCACTATGTCTGACATTGTAGAGGATCAATTTGAGTTTAAGTTTAGGTTCAATTCTTATCAAGTGCAAATCCCTGACACCATAAAACATGAGACCAAATTTAAAAAAGATACCTTCAACCCTTTGCACTAAACCAAAATAGATCCCCAGTACCAGCGAGCTACCCAAAAATATATATTCAATATTTATCCCTCCCAAAAAGAAATTACAGATGGAAAAACTATGTTTGATATTTATCCCCCAATAAAAACTAAGATGGGAAACAATCTCGAGTCAATAAGTACACTACAATTATTGTAAATCTAAAAACATAGAAAAAGAAAATACAAAGATTTTGAAAGAAAAAAGAACACAGACATATGCAGAAAAAACACTAAGGCAATTAACGTGGTTCACCATATAAAAATGGCTACATCCACAAATAAGGGATTCTCCTTAAAATTAGTTCAGCAGCACTTCACACCACATTAACAGTCTACAAATCTTCCTCATACATTTTATCCACCGTCAGGCCATCTGCAAAGATTCGACCTCATGCCAATAAATGGCAGTTACATAAGGAACGGTTACAAGAGGAATATATCTGAGACTATAGAAGAAAGTAGATTGGTTACATTGGGCTTCACTGCTGCCATGTGCCCAAAAATCTCCCACTTAAAGGCCAATGGGATTGACAAAAGAGCTACCCAGAGAAACCCCCCTGCATGATCATTGTCACATCGCAACAAGACCGAGAGAAGCTCTACAGAACTCAGACTTCTCTCGAGGAACAACCTTGGTTAATGCATCCGCTAGATTGACCTTCGTGTCAATCTTTGTGACCTACAACTTGCCTTCATCAATAACATGGTGGATAAAGTGGTATCGAAGATCAATATGCTTGGTGTGATTGTGGAAAGCTGAATTCCTAGCCAAGTGAATAACACTATTGCTATCACAATATAATGGAAAAACTAATTTCGGACAGTGTAGTTCAGTCAACAAATGCTCAAGCCATATCATTTCTTTTGCTCCTTCTGTGAGTGCAATGTATTTGGCCTCTGTGGATGACAAAGCTACAACTTGTTGCAACCAAGAAACCCAATTAATGGCTTCCCTGGAAAATGTAAATGCATAACCAGTGGTAGACCAGTGTTTATCTAAATCTACATAACCACGAAGCTGAATGTCAGTACCTCCAAAACATAATAATGTGAGGTACCTTTCAAGTACCGTAGAATCCACTGAACTGCCTGCTAGTGTAATTTGCCCAAATGACTCATGAATCTTCTCACAATTGCGACTACTTGTGCAATGTCTGGATAAGTACATACCATTGCATACATTATACTGCCAACTATAGATGTATATGGAACAGACATCATTTGTTCTTCCTCTTCCTAATTTTTTGGAGACATAGCTAAAGATAGGCAGAAATGATTAGCCAAAGGAGTAGATACCGGTTTGGCATGAGACATATTAAATCTATCCAACACTTTGGCAATGTAGTTTGCTTGGGACAACTTAAGTTCTCTTTTATTTCTATTTCTAAATATGTGCATCCCAAGGATTCTTTTGGCTAGTTTGAGGTCTTTCATGGCAAAAAAAAGAGTCAATTGTTGCTTCAGCTGAGCAATAATCTTTACACTAGTACCAGCAACTAACATATCGTCAACATAGACCAAAAGGATGAAAAATATACCAGTATTTAGCCTCTTGTAGTAAACACAAGGATCAGATTCGCATCGAATAAAGTTGTTATCAATCATGAAATGGTCAAAATTTAAATAGCATTGTCTTGGAGGTTGCTTCAGCCCATACAAACTCTGCTTCAACTTGCAAAATAAATGCTCCTGACCTGGTTGAGCAAAGCCTTTAGGCTGCTCCATGTATAAATCCTCAGCAATGTCTCCATGTAGCAACGATGTTTTCACATCGAGTTGCTCAAGTTCTAAATCCTAAACAGCTACCGAACCCAATACAGCACGAATTGTATCCATTTTGACAACTAGGAAAAAAATTTCAGTAAAATCAATACTTTTTTGCTGATCAAACCCCTTGACGACTAATCTGGCCCTGTACCTTTTACTCCCTCCGTCTTCATCTTTCAAACGATAAACCCATTTGTTCTTGAGAGGCTTTCAATTTGGTAGAAGAGGAACCAAATCCCAAGTGTTATTGACTCTCAATGACTCCATTTCTTCATTCATGGCTGCCATCCAATTGTGTGTATTTTCATGCTTGCAAGCTTGTTTATATATTTCTGGCTCTACATAATCAGAGAGCAATAACTCATAGTCTTCATATTTCGCAAGTCTCCTCTTCTCACGGCTAGACCTCCTCAATTTCGGACCTTGCTCTGGTTGTATATTTGAGTCCAGATTTATTCTCTATAGTAAGTTTTGAACATCGTCAACCTCTGATTGTAGAGGACCCTGTGGAAAGCTCCCCTATCTCTGTATATTGCTTTGTGCACCTATAGTGCTTGGACGAGTCACACTACCCTGCAACATATCTCCTATCTATGTTGAAGACTGACCTTTGTATTGCTATGTAAAAGCACTTTCTACAGGCGGTGGGACAACAGTGCGAGAGGGGAAATTAGGTAGCGAATGTTTATTTTCAGGTTGCATTTTATCCAACTGTGTATGGTGGATTTCAGACTGCGTGGCACGTGGTGAAGGCAGTGGTATATTAAACAAAGGATGCATTGGTTGTTCAACTAACAACAAATGCATAGAGATAGGCTACGTTGGACATTCAGGAGTTAGCGATGAATAAGTAATGGGCTGCATTTGACCTTGAATTTGCAAAGTTGAAACTTCTAGTGCCTGCGTGTGGTAAGAGGGACAGTTTAATTCATCCATAGGGGACTGCGTATGAGGGACTATATGTGACTATGTTTTATACAGTGGAGGTAGAGTTGAAATGTGAGAAGGCTGCATTGGTAAAGTGCATCCAACTGAAGGCAGAGTAGTGGTAGAAATAGGAGCAGCTGTGGTATAATAATGAGAAGATGTGACTAGTGGTTGAGAGAAAACAATGGTAGGTTGCTTTACCTTTCCATTATCGAACAAGTCCACATCAACATATTCCTGCAGAGGTCAATTACAAGGTTGCAAACCTGGAAGTTCTTCTCATTAAACACAACATCGCAGCTATGGATTATGGTCTTTGTAACGGGATCCCAAACACGCAAGCCAAATTGATCTTCACCATAGCCGATAAAAACACACCTTTTTGACTTGAAATCTAACTTAGTTCTCTACTCTTTTAGAATGTGAACAAAGGTTGCACAGCCAAACACCTGCAAATGATGATAGAAAATTCATTTTCCAAGCCATCTCTCCTCAGGGATGTCAAAATCCATCATAGACGATGGAGTTTGATTGATTAGATACACAATAGTATTACATGCCTCTACCCAAAACTCTTTTCCCAATCCGGCATTGGAGAGCATGCATCTAGCTCTCTCAAGTATCATGCGATTGAGCCTCTCAGCTACACCATTCTCCTAAGGTGTATAAGGGACAGTCTTTATCTGTCGAATACCATGGTCTGTACAAAATGAATCAAACTCTGAAGAGCAATATTCTCCACCATTGTCTGTTAGTAGGCATTTAATTTTATGTCCAATCTAGTTTTCAACAGAAGCCTTAAAAATCTTAAATTTTAAAAATACCTCAGATTTTCTATTCAACATATAAATCTAGATTTTTCGAGTGTAGTCATCAAGAAAGGTTACAAAATAATTAGCTCCACCAAAAGAAGTTACTTGAGTCAGACCGAATATGTCGGAATGAACAAGTTTCAATGGAGTAGTTTTCTTGTCATACCCCATTCTCAAGAAACTAGTCCAGCACTGTTTGTCATAAAGGCAATGTTCACATAATTCTAAATCAATGGAGGTGAGGCCTAGACGCTAATTGTGCTGAAGCATAACTTGAAGTCCTTTTTGGCTCATATGACCGAGTGTTTTGTGTCATATTTTAGACCCACTGTCCACAACCAGCAAGGCAACTCCCACTTCACCAAGACATTCTAAAATATAAAGATTACCTTGCTTCTTTCCTCTTGCCATTACTAAAAGCCTTTCTGTAATTTTCTATGAATCAAGAGAAAATTTAACATTACAGCCATGTGCTATAAGCTAACTAACTAAAATTAGATTCCTTTTTAACATGGGTACATATCTAACATCCGTCAAAGTTAATTTGTTTCCATTTTTTAAACTCAATATTATATCACCTTTACCTAAGATGTCACATTCTTTATTGTCACCAAGAAACACCTTAC
Source organism: Cunninghamia lanceolata (assembly GCA_027924645.1). NCBI lineage: Eukaryota > Viridiplantae > Streptophyta > Pinopsida > Cupressales > Cupressaceae > Cunninghamia > Cunninghamia lanceolata. The sequence goes on along the minus strand of BSBN01000419.1, from coordinate 9,991,733 downwards.
CGAATGTGCCTTCATGAAAATTTGTGAAAGCTTTACGGCATGAAGTGGCATGAAATAAGGCACCGAAATCAAGGACCCACGAATCTACATTTGTGTCACTAGCTAATAAGACCAAAACACCATCACATGAAGTGTTTGCTTCATTATTTGTGCTCACTTTTCCTTGAGATTTCTTGTAGTTCCAACAGTTCTTATTGTGTCTGGGTTTTCCACAAAACCAACACGCACCGGTTCTACCCCTAGACTTTGATCGCAGACCAGATTGTGATCTTCTCCGATTGTTGTATCTACCTCTTTCCTGGCTTCTTCCCCTATTGCTTGTACTTACAGCTATTAGAGCATCACCGGAAGAGGGTTCCTGATTTTTTCTTCTCATGTCTTCATTAAGACAAGTGGCTGCAACTTCATAAAAAACTAATGTACTTTTGGCTACTACAGAAGTGCTCACAGTCATCACAACACCTTCCCAGCTATTTGGTAAGGAACACAACAACAAAATTGCTTTAATCTCAGGATCTAACTTTATACCCACTGAAGTTAATTGGGTAACTAAGGTGATAAATTCATTTAGATGATTTGACATACCACCTTCTTTCATTTTCAGGTTATATAATTTCTTCATAATAAATACCTTATTTGAAACTGAAGCAATCGCATACATGCTGGAGAGGTTATCCCAAAGCTCTTTTGTAGTATTCTCATTTGAGATATTAAATAATATATTGCTGGACAATGAGAGAAATATAGTTGCCCTCGCTTTCATATCCATTTTGTCCCAGTCTTCATCTGACATTGATCCTTTGCCTTTTGCTTTCCCCAGCAATGCAAGTGAGAGATCCTGCTTGATGAGCAATGACTCCATTTGCACTTTCCATAGTCCGAAGCTCTGGCCAGTAAATTTCTCTATTTTCCATTTTTCTGTATCATCCATTTTGATTTCTTTACAGGTTCCAAAAGTCCTCACAGGCTATCTCCTGGACCGAGCTTCACACAGAACTCTGATTCCAATTGTAAATCTAAAAACATAGAAAAAGAAAACACAGAGATTTTGACAGAAAATAGAACACAGACATATGCAGAAAAATAATACAGAACACCAAGGCAATTAACGTGGTTCACCATATAAAAATGGCTACATCCACAAATAAGGGATTCTCCTTAAAATTAGTTCAGCAGCACTTCATTCCTCATACATTTTATCCACCGTCAGGCCATCTGCAAAGATTCGACCTCATGCCAAGAAATGGCAGTTACATAAAAAACGGTTACAAGAACGGTTACAAGAGGAATATATCTGAGACTACGGAAGAAAGCAGATTGGTTACATTGGGCTTCACTGTTGCTACGTGCCCAACAATTATTTGATGCATGTAATAAAAAAATGGAATTAATGTGAGTGTGTTACGTCTGGCTTGGATGCAGAATGAACCAACCATATTTTGAGGACGATCTAGGTAACGAAATCACTGGACATATTTTTAAAACCAAAAACAATCTTTTGGGCGGTGAGTGGGTACCAAATCTACAGTCGCTCTCAAAATGAAAACCCACTAATTTTCAGCCTATAATCTGCTACCACGCCGCTGCCCTTTTTATCTCGCACTATTTCACTGATATGCCTTTGGTTCCATATACTTTATATCTGTTAACGCGGTTCTTAAAGCTTTAAACAAAACGTTCCTGTCACTGTCTAAACTTATATGTCGGCCTTGTGAATCATACATAGTACACAAATCTACAGACAGGCCCTTCGATTTGCTTTACCAACCAATACCTTGAAAATGAGGTGGATGAAACTAATCTGCTCAAAACAGCAACTATAAATGGAAATTAAACGTGTTCAGATATTTCTGTTTATAGCTTTGTAATCTGACGCGCGTCTTCAATTGATTCTTTCGAAGGGTTAGGAAGGATCTTTTGCGCGCTTTTACTCCGATCTGGCTTGCGGTGATCAAATTAAATTAATCAAAACAATAAACAAGTCCATACTTATTCACTTCTGACACGTGGTCGAGAAGTTGCAGAGAACATGACTTGTTTGATAGGAGAAGTGTTTATTAGTTTGCTTTATATATATATGTTATCTGCGATGGGAATGGACCAGTCAGGACTCTAATTTAGGAACTTCTGGGTAGTCTGAGAAAATCTCATATTATTGTTTTAGTGAGTTATTCACTCTTTCTGTGAGGCCGCTCTTGTGGTTTTCAGGAGACATACAGTGAGATATGTATGTTTTGATGGAAAAACTAATATTAACTGTTCTTTTATAATTAATTTGGTTTTAGATTTTGAATTTGTTTACAATTTCCCCCCTGTTTTGGACTGATCTTTCCATGCATTCCACTGATTGTCATCAGCTGCTTCAATCCTTCCATTTTTTTCTATGGTCAATTTCTACTTATTAGTAGATGAGATTTCGACAGCTGGTACATTTACAACAAACCAGCTGTTTAAACTTTACCCTTATATATAATATATACTTTTATGTTTTATTTTGATTAGAAATGTATTATGATGCTTGCTTTCAAATTTCTTATAGTAAACTATATCTTTAATTTTATTGTCTTTTACAGGTATTTGTAAACATTAATAACAATTTGAATTTCAATTTGGTGTAACATTCAGAGAATTGGAATATAATGGCCAACAGAAGTGCTGGTGGGTTGAAGATAGACGAAAGAAAGAGAGGGTCCTGGTCTTTTGAGGAGGATATTCGACTTCTTTCTTATATCACCCTCCATGGTGAAGGTCGTTGGGAATTTCTAGCCAAAGCATCAGGTATGTTGAGTGAAGTCATACTATAGCAGGCATGAGTTTTCAGAGTCCATGAAATAATGCTAGAGCGTGCTTCTGGATTTAACTGTGTATGAAGTCATACTTTTAAATTTCCACCTGCAAAAGAATTATCTAATTTATTTGGAAATGAAACAGGGCTTAAAAGAAGTGGCAGGAGCTGCAGGCTGAGATGGGTTAACTACCTTCATCCTGATCTCAATCACACCAACATAACTCCTGAGGAAGAACGTTTGATTGTTAATCTCCGCGCCCGTTGGGGAAACAGGTGTAAACATAGTTCATTACATTCGTTTTGCCTCTTACTGTTTTCCGTGATATATAAATAAACAGTAAATGAATGTTTTGTATGTATCTTTTTTTCAAGTTCAGGTGGTCTCGAATTGCAGAGAGTTTACCGGGCAGGACAGACAACGCAATCAAGAATTATTGGAGAACCCATCTCAAGAAAAGAAATGTACAAGTAGAAAATAGTGGCAAGATGGTACATTTTGAGAGTTTAACTCATTCTCCCTCGCTCCCAACTTCATTTGAAGCTACAGTTGATCTGGAAAGAGGGACTTATAATAGCTTTCTATGGAAAAGATCTGAGAAGGCCAAAATTCCATGTATTATCCACATTGAGGAAGCACATCAGCAAACTGTGATTAGTTCGTTTCAGGCAAACCCAGTTCCAAATAGAACATACGAGCTTGAATTTGAAGCACAAAATGCTGCTGCTTCAGATTGTGCCCAATTTGGAGCGGCTTTGGCGCAGGATGATTATTCAGCCGACATAGCTTACTTTTTCTCAGGGGAGTTTCTCAGCTCTGAATTGTATAGAAATGGCGAAGTGGATTGTTCCTTATATAGCACGCCTTCACCAGAGGCCTTCTCCAGTAGAGAGTTTTACTCTGATGAATTATGGAACATGGATGAACTAAACCATTACTTCGTCAATTCTGCGCCGGAATAATATGCACATAGGAAATCATTTCAACTGCGAAACTGTTGTTATGTATTTTCTCTTTTTATCTAAGATGGTTCAGAGGAGTAAAAAATTTGCACACTATTCCTGATTTCTGTACATGGCATACTGTGAACTTCAGAATTTTTCTCTGTGCCATATGTATCTTTTAAGTACGTTTTTACGAATGCAAACCTCTGAGATTTTAGATATTGAATGCTTCTGAATTTAGTTGTGTCATGCTTTCTTCATCAGCATTTTGAATTACACTCTATGATCCATCATTGCCCACGTAAACAGTTGGCATGTTGTGTGCCGACTGTTTTTCTGGATTTTCGACCTCCAACAATTTCGACTTTTTCTTCGGACTAGTTCAATCCACAGTCCTCCATGTTTTGACAGGAGCAATGAACAGGATTTCAACAGGAAATTGTTCAGTCGGCAGGTTTTGACAAAATTTCTGAGCCAGTATGCTGACCACGTATCAGCTGTTTAAGCTCTTCCATCCATCATCAGAGAATAGAAAGCCAGAAAAGAGAGAGAAAATGATAGATTATGAAATGTGATCTAAATCGTTGATGGAAAAAATAATGAGACAGTTAAATCCAGGAAAATTCCACATCTAATAATTTTTTTTTTTTTAAAAGAGGGAGGAAGGATCCCTCAGACATAAATTGATCATTAAATTAAAAGGTACATATCGTAAATACAAAGGCCAATCAGGGGCCAACGAAGACCAAAATCGAAAACCAATAGCTGAGATATCATCCAAAGTGCTGGACAGTTCACGGCTTTCAAAACAGAAGGAGCACACAGGCTCAGAAGACCAAAAACAGAGAAAACATCTGCTGCAGCAATAAGGAATTTGAAAACTTTCACTTCACGCAATAAATCCTAGCCCAACATGACAATCTTCCCAAAATCCTCATTTATGAGAAGATGAGAAAGAACCATTGGCGGTCTTGTCACTTGAACTTGTCTTGTGCCACCATCTACTTGTAATTCGTAGCGAAATGAAAAAGCCCTTCCGAACTTACACAAGATGTCCCATCCTGAATTCTCCCAACGAAAGTGAGAGCGCTCAATGCTAAGAGGGTTATGCCATGTGGGGCTCTGAAGAGCAGAATCATAAATGAGGGTAGGAACCCACAGTAAACCAGCCATTAGGAGATCAAAAGTAGACCTGGCAGGAGATGGGTTAGGGCTTATGTAAGCTCTGGCTAAGTCCAGCTGGACAATCTACCTCCACCTTGGCCACTCCTCTTCCAACTGGAAGCTACATGACAAGAGGGCCTACTCATCTAATATTATAGACGAAATTTAATCAGTTTTTTATACTGTAAATTTCAGAATGTGGCCTGAGATCCAAGATTATTATGTGCAATGTACGAAGCAGATGTTTTAGAATACGTTTACCTTATAATAATTGTTTTTGCTCGAACAGGAAAGCAATGCGTGGCTAAAATAGAATCACTTAATTAAAATTTTTAAAATAGGAAATAGAAGAGCTGTAAACAGTTATTCCTTATATAAAATGATTTAAATAATAATTGTTTTTACTCTAACAGGAAAGCACTGCGTGGCTAAAATAGAATCACTTAATTAAAAATTTAAAAATAGCGAAAGTAGAGGTTTAAAAGTAAAATGATTTAAAAAATAAATTCTCATAGGAATCCATAATATTCCTATGACCTGATCGTTTGGAAATGTTTTTACAATAGATAAAGCCTATTTTATATATTCCCTTTCGAGTCTTTGAATCCTGCCATACTAAAATGCAAATACTAAACTATTACAAATATCTTCTTCTATTGCGATGGAAATATTATTTTTAAATATTATGGATTTGAATAGTTAAACAAAGGTCAATTTTGGCCAATGAAAATATAATAAAAATTTACTACTTTTGGTTGTGGATGAGGTGTAAAATTGTTATTGACAATTTGACCATTAAAGTAGATGATATTTGACCATTTAACGTCCCTACCACTCAACCAATCCTCATTCTTCCATTATTTTCTTTATAAATTTTCTAATTAGAAGTCTATTATATCATTAAAAAAAATTACTATGTTTGTACCTTCAACACACATTCCACATTTAGGGAGCATTTCCTCACCTTTCTTTGATGAGTGCAAGTAGTTAATTTATTAAGGAGATATTGGTGTATTATGAAAACATAGGAGGGTGAGGAAAATAACGACTTCCTTTTACAATATGATTGAAGAGTGAAAGAGATTCATTTCAAATTTGTTATTGGGAAAAGATCTTTGTTAGGTTTCAGTTTAGCATGCTTTGGCTTGTATATTTTTGTTTGTGTTAGTTTCTTTTCTTATTATTTTGTCATTTTATATTTTTTATTGGGGTTTTATTATATTTGTTATAATATTTTAAAAGGTTTTTCCCCTTTAGACAATTTGTTTAATTATAAATGCTTGCTAGCAACACCAACATGGTAGTTGTTCTTAGGGTTCCTAGCTTGGATGTGAATGACCATGGCACCCAAAAAAGACTCGAAAAGGTCATTCAAGAAGTGGTATGTGAGGCAAATCTTCCACCCCTAATGTTATTTTAACACATCATAAATTTGATAATGCATGAAAGTGGCTTGATAGTTTTACATTAGAAGAGCATTTTTCTAGTGTAATCCCTTCTATAAGCATGCTGAAAAGTGGGGTTGATTCCAATTCATTCCCTCATGGGAGTTTGTGTTGAAATTCTTAAGAAACCTCACCGAGGGATCTTCCTTTCTCACTTTTTGAAGGTGAAATTTGCAAAGGTTATTTTAAACATGACCCTTAGTGTCTTCATAGTTCCTTATTGGTCTTTTCCCCATAGACTTGAGACATTTGTCTCTAAAGAGTGTGTTCTCTAGGTCCTAGTTAGGATTGTGTTTCCCAATCTCCCTCTACGTCTATCTTTTTCTTTATTATATTGTGGTCTCTTTAGGTCATGTTGTTTATCTTGAGAAAGATTTAAAAAATTCTTATCTCCAAAATGTTTTTGTGTCAAGGTTGTAATGCCTACAAACACCAAAACCAAAACACAACCAAGAAATCAACCTAACAATTTATTTTACCAACAATGTCACTTAATGTTTCAATACTTTTAAACACAACATGCAATTGAAAATCCTTTTGGTGATAAAATTATCTTGAGTGGCTCTCAAGTCCCATGATATGACTTCTCTCATTGGTTAGGCTATTCTTATAGGAAATAAATGTATGCCCAAGATCACATGGCGATATAATTGACAACAAGAGCTCTTCACATCCAAACCAACTCTCAATTAGTGATGTCCTAAGAAGGGTCATAATATTAGTGATTGAATTTATTTTCTTATGCTACTAGTAACAAACATAGGGATAATGAGTAACTTCCAACTATGAAAGAATATTGCATCCAACTCAATTATCCCTTACATAAATAGGTTGAATATAAAGATGTCACCTCTTTCAAGAAAAAGCATATGGATTGGTATAAAATTCCCTTAAGCTTTCCACGTTCTATGTTAGCTAGGATACATGGGAAATCCAACATAAAAAATGGTTAGATCAAAGGGAAACAATACCTTATCCTTTGAAGAGTTGGAGACACCAATAAAAAGTAAGAAGGTAGTACTATCCATTTTTTTTGTTACTTAAAGGTATAAACAGAAGTGGAAATTTATTTATTTTGCACCTAGTGCTAAACTCACATTTGATAAAATACAAAATAATTATGAAGGTGAGAGATAAAAGTTAGATTATTGTAATCTATTTTTCTTTGGGGACAACTGTGTTAGACTTAGGGCACACAACTGAGAGGGGGAGTGAATCAGTTGTTCAAAAATTTCTCCAATTAAACACTTAAGTCTTCTTAGTGATTAGTTGTATATTAATCATAAACCATAATGCGTTCAAATCAAGAGCAAAAACATATCAACACATAAGACACCAAGATTTCGACGTGAAAAACCTAGTTAAGGGAAAAACCACAGGGTGATTAACCCAAGATTGTATTCTCTATTAGAAGAATAGAAAGAACAAAATAGCACATGCCAATTAGGGCTCACTACCTGAGCACACTGCTCATAAGAGGCTCACTACCTACAAGAGACACACTGTCTACAAAGGAATAAGTATCACATACATGAACTAGAGAATAGCATCTTCACCATGCTTGAATCAATTCCATTTAAGCCCAATACTTCTGCTCTGCCTTTCACTCTACTCCTCGCTACCACATACTCATCACCACAAGACACACTTTGGAAAGACTTCACAATGCCTTATTTATACAAGGCATCGACTTAGGAATAATCATCTAAGTCGGCAAACATCTAATAGAACATCTGTAAGACATGTAATACATCCGATCGGCCAGTCTTAGGAAGAACACCATCATCCAGTGGTTATTCTTCAAATGCACACTCTAACTTCAATGCAGACCACCAACATGAACTAAACACGATCCAAAGATCACCACAACTTTTTTCAGAATCACCAAGAGCATCCCTACTTCATCTGCTTGCTGGAATTCTTCTCTCTTTCATTTGGAGCTTTAAGAACATGGTCTGTCATTACTGTCATAAAGGAATAGGCACTTCTGGACCTTCAAACCATGAACCAATAGAGTTGACACTTCACAAGGACGCCCTCAACACTCCCTCAAATCCGTAGAATGGGATAATACATTTTTAGATCTCACCAGACCTATCTGTGTCACTCTGTCACCTCTGAACACCTGTCGGAGCTGGTTCTACTTAAGCAGCCATAACTTCTTTAGATCTTCATGCGGACCTCTAAAAACTTGATTGGATCATCTCAAGACTCATATCTACAAACCCTTTGAACCGCAACCTCTGATCTCCATCTTAGCTGGGATCTCCACTTCACTGTCTCCATTTCTCCTCTCTGCTCATCCAATCCTTCTCATCAATACAACATGAGTATGTTGACATCAATGACAACACCGGTTAACCCCATACTTGCAACAATCTCCCCCTTTGTCATTGATGGCAACATATGTGATACAGAGGCATCCACACTAAAACCTTGACATACAGCATGGATGTCCGCAACCCTTCATCATCATCATCATATTTCCCTTAACACTGTTAGCATCATCATATTTACTCTGCTGACCGATATCCTCCTGCAGACAAACCTTCAACTCTTCGTCTGTCAGCAGCATCATCATATCCGGTTATCGGCAGCATCATCATATTCGGCAAGCGCAAACATCCTCCTGACGTTCACTGTTCATCTTACCGCCAACCTCTTTCTTCATCATCATGATGTTCAACATCATGTTCATCAGCAGGATATAGAACATCTGGTTCCTCCCATATATCCTGATGATGACAACCTCTTGCACCTTTCCTTCGATGCTTACATCACCCCGATATCCTGATGACGATTATCCTGATGACGATGACGTCACATGCAGCTCCTTCAATATCCTGCTGCCCCGATATCCTGATGACGATTATCCTGATGACGATGACGTCACATGCAGTTCCTTCAATATCCTGCTGTCGGCCAAACTTAACATTATCGGCCCGCGATGGTTTTATCAACCCGATCTTCTACCTTATGCTGATATGCTCCTCCTCGGCAACACCTGATGATGATCACCCCAATGCACATTCACTTTATGCAATCGACTGCATCATGCTCATCTCCATCTACTCGGATGACGCCCGAAGTAACTACAGGATATACACAGAAATATCCTGATGATGCCGTTGCGATGGATTTTCCAACCTTAGCAAATTTTTGATCCACCGAACCTCCTGAGGTGACCCGATCTACTTTCAGGATGATCTTCCAGACTCTAACAACCAGCACGACCTAGCACATACCCATGCTAGGGTCCTCAACACCTTTCGACGACGATCCTATGCACCTGCATGCAAACAAACAGAAAATGCAACCTAAACCCTAAACTACTGTACATGGCCATTCCACCGATTCGACGAATCAACCGGTGGAATGGATCAGCGAATCTATGAAACCACCAAAACAACAACTCGATTACACAATGGAATCCAAAACAGAGAATTGACACAACAGGATCTCCTTATTGATTTCAAAAGATGCAAATACAATATTCAGTCTCATTCCCTGCAATCTAACTTCTCAACATCTATGTCTAAAACCAACCGATCCTCATGCATAAATAGGATCTTCTGCGAGTACTACTGACCCGACTCCAAGTGGCTGGGAGCTTCCAAGCGGCTGGGAGGATCCAACCGAACACAGCATAACAGCTGTCCTAACAACCTATCTAAAAATAGTAAAGTATGGTCAACATGACCTTATTACATGCATTGGTCTTATCAGACCTTCTTGGAAACATTAACCAGACTCAAAACAAACTAACTGCCTCATGGAGGCCAGCTGTCAGGTAGGTGCTCCTGCACCATACTCCCCAACAGAAAAGAACTCATGTCCCATGAGTTTAGTTGTGGAAGTCCTCCACCTTTACACTTTGTCATGTCAGTGTTCTGACCTGTTCTAGCTTTATCCTCTGCTGGCTCTTGGCTGCTCCAAGACTTCTGAACTGTAACTTGTTTTCTTGTAAGTAAACCCTCATGCCTGTCAAAGTAGGCCCTTCTCTCACATACCTTGTGTTTGTCAGGTTGTCTGACCAGAACCTCTGTCTGAACTGCCTCTTGAACTTCTGTAATGTTCAATCCTATCTTTCTTTCAACCTTTATAGGACAAACAATAGTCCCAACTATGACAACATCCTTGTCATTCCTCTCAACTGGTTGCTATTTGCAAACCTGTTTCTGCACCTGCTGCTGACCTCTGTCAGTCACAACTAAAACTTTCTTCAAACTGTTGTCCTTAACAACTCCTTTCCCTGCAGTGTCCTCAACTGCCTTTATGCCTGCTCCTATAGGCATCTGCACAAATTCCTTCTTTTCCACTAGAATGATTTTGGCTGCCCCCTGTGCTGCAGCATCTTCCTGCAATGGCATCAACATAATAGTCTTCCCATCTTTCTTGATGGTGTAGGTATTAGCATACCCATCATACAATACCCTTCTATCAAATTGCCATGGTCTACCCAACAGTAGGTGACAACATTCCATGGGCAAAATGTCACACAAAACTCTATCATGATATGCTCCAATCTGAAAATCCACATATGCCTGTTCATAGACAAAAAGTGATTGACTATCACTCACCCAAGATGCTTTGTAAGGGTGATGGTGTGGAATCCTTTCCAAATTTAGTTTATCCACCATCTCCTGAGATACCATGTTGTCTGTTGAACCAGTATCAATGACAACCTTACATACTTTACCTTTGCTCTTGCATGTGGTCTTGAAAAGAGCTCTTCTTTGCATCATATCCTTTGATGTCTGCAAACTAATTCTCCTTAGCATCAATGCTTCTCCCTCCTCAGGATATCCATAACTTACAGGAGCTCTATCTCCTTGATAAGTGTTTGAACTCTGCACACTTTGTTCTGCTTTCTCTTCTTGCACAAGTTGTACTCTCTTGTCATTCGTTCTATCATTTCTGGATGATGAACCTTTGCTTTCTAGACATTTGAAAAATGGATGACCAAACTCACCACAGGTGTAACACTTTCCTGAAAATGTAGTAGAACCTCTACCACTTCCAAATCTGCCTCTATTACCTTTCCATCCACCTCTGAAATCAGACTGTCCCTGTCCTTTACCAGTGTCTTCTTGACCCTCATTGGTTTGCCTTGTTGTAGGGGCTGATCCTCTTCCCCTCATATTACTACCTCTTCCTCTCATGGACTTATCTTGTCCTCTATTCAGCTTTTCTTCAATCCTGATTGCCATTTGGTAACAATCCTCCACATTCTTAGGGTTAGCTAAAACTAACTCATCCTGTATGTTCAATCTCAAACCAGCCAAGTACCTAGCCACCTTTTCTACCTCATTCTCATGATGACCAGATCTCATACTCAACTTATAAAACTCCTTAGTATATGCCTTCACATCCATTTCCTTCTGCCTTAAAAATTGCAGCTTCTTAAACATCTGAATCTCATAATCCCTGGGCAAGAATTTACCTTTGATCCTTGCTACCATTTTATCCCATGAAGTGATCTTTGACTTCCCTTGTTTCCTTCTCTCGGATTGTACATAATCCCACCATACCAAAGCATGACCTCCTAACTTGGTCTTTGCAATCTTTACCTTCTGATCCTCAGCAACATCTTCACATTCAAAGTGATTATCAAGTGCAGCAATCCAATCCAGTAACTCATCTTCATTCAAACTTCCATTATACTTGGAAACATCAACCTTTACCTTAGGTTTATCATTCTGCACTGCCTTTAACAGTTTTGCAAATCTCTGGTCTTCAGCATCCAGATCTTCAGCTACCTCTTCATACTCTTCAACAGTATCTTCATCTTCTTCAGACTCACTGTCTTCCACTTCCCTCTTTTTGTTCTTTTCCAAGGCTACAAGCCTGGCTTGAAGTGCTTCAGCAAGCTCCTTCCTCATCTCTCTGGCATGTTTTTCCTTCATCTCCTGCAATTCCCTTGCAGTACCACTACCTTTCGGAGGCATTTTGTCAACCTCTCACTTCTCTACCTTTGTCCTTTCAGTGACAGAATCAACTCTACTTCTACCCTTTCGGTGACAGAATCAACACACAACAGTCCAGACCTTTTGTTGAGCTCTGATACCACTATGATGCAGAGGCATCCACACTAAAACCTTGACATACAGCATGGATGTCCGCAACCCTTCATCATCATCATCATATTTCCCTTAACACTGTCAGCATCATCATATTTACTCTGCCGACTGATATCCTCCTGCAGACAAACCTTCAACTCTTCGTCTATCAGCAGCATCATCATATCCAGTTATCGGCAGCATCATCATATTCGGCAAGCGCAAACATCCTCCTGACGTTCACTGTTCATCTTACCGCCAACCTCTTTCTTCATCATCATGATGTTCAACATCATGTTCATCAGCAGGATATAGAACATCCGGTTCCTCCCATATATCCTGATGACGACAACCTCTTGCACCTTTCCTTCGATGCTTACGTCACCCCGATATCCTGATGATGATTATCCTGATGACGATGATGTCACATGCAGCTCCTTCAATATCCTGCTGCCCCGATATCCTGATGACGATTATCCTGATGACGATGACATCACATGCAGTTCCTTCAATATCCTACTGTCGGCCAAACTTAACATTATCGGCCCGCGATGGTTTTATCAACCCGATCTTCTACCTTATGCCAATACGCTCCTCCTCGGCAACACCTGATGATGATCACCCCAATGCACATTCACTTTATGCAATCGACTGCATCATGCTCATCTCCATCTACTCAGATGACGCCCGAAGTAACTGCAGGATATACACAGAAATATCCTGATGATGTCGTTGCGATGGATTTTCCAACCTTAGCGAATTTTTGATCCGCCGAACCTCCTGAGGTGACCCGATCTACTTTCAGGATGATCTTCCAGACTCTAACAACCAACACGACCTAGCACATACCCATGCTAGGGTCCTCAACACCTTTCGACGACGATCCTGCGCACCTGCATGCAAACGAATAGAAAATGCAACCTAAACCCTAAACTACTGTACATGGCCATTCCACCGATTCGACGAATCAACCGGTGGAATGGATCAGCGAATCCATGAAACCACCAAAACAGCAACTCGATTACACAATGGAATCCAAAACAGAGAATTGACACAACAGGATCTCCTTATTGATTTCAAAAGATGCAAATACAATATTCAGTCTCACTCCCTGCAATCTAACTTCTCAACATCTATGTCTAAAACCAACCGATCTTCATGCATAAATAGGATCTTCTGCGAGTACTACTGACTCGACTCCAAGCGGCTGGGAGCTTCCAAGCGGCTGGGAGGATCCAACCAAACACACAGCATAACAGCTGTCCTAACAACCTATCTAAAAATAGTAAAGTATGGTCAACATGACCTTATTACATGCATTGGTCTTATCAGACCTTCTTGGAAACATTAACAAGACTCAAAACAAACTAACTGCCTCATGGAGGCCAGCTGTCAGGTAGGTGCTCCTGCACCAATATGATGTGAAAAAACATCAAGACAAGAACTTCTCCTTATTATCACAACTCCCCCTATCAGCAACAACCATTCACATGTCTTCTTTTCCTTCACTATTCCCCCTTGGATCATCAACCACTTGTTTTTCACATGTCTTCTCTCCCCCTTTGACATCAATGGCAAAGGGCTCATACTTGCAATTCCAACACTATAGAATCATACCTGCTACTCCTCCTGAGTAGCAGCTCCCATCAATCTGGATTACAAGATATGACTATGATATCCACCAGACTGATGCACCTTAGTGCACCTTAGTTCATCACCGGAGGGGCAATAACCCCTAACTTCTCCCTAAGATACTCAGAAGAGTCCTTAGGTAGAGGTTTAGTAAAGATATCTACAATCTGATCCTTGGAGGGCAGAAACTCCAATCTGACTTCATTCTTGTTCACTTGCTCTCTCAAAAAGTGAAACTTGATAGATATATGCTTAGTCTTAGAATGCAACACTGGATTCTTAGATATATTTATTGCACTTGAATTATCATAGAAGATTGTGATAGGCTCCTCATACTCTACTTTAATATCTCTTAGCATCTGCTTCATCCACAAAACTTGAGTGCAACTACCTGTTGTTGCAATGTATTCTGCTTCAGTTGTAGATAGGGATATTGCCTCTTGTTTCTTGCTTAGCCAAGAAACTAATCTCTTTCCCAACAAGAATGCTCCACCACTGGTACTCTTCCGATCATCCACATCTCCTACCCAATCTACATTTGTAGATGCATGAAGAGAGAAATCATGATCTCTAGGATACCACAAACCATACTCAACTGTTCCTTTTAGATATCTAAAAATATTTTTGATTGCCATGACATGAGATTCTCTGGGATCAGCCTAGAATCTAGCAACAAGACCAATAGCTTGTATAATATCTAGTCTAGTTTGAGTGAGATACAACAATCCTCCAATCATTGATCTATACTTTGTCTGGTCTACGTTAGGAGAGTCATTATCACTACTCAACTTACATCTAGTGGCCATGGGAGTATTCATTGGCTTTGAATCTTCCATCCCAAATTTCTTCAACAATTCTTTCACATATTTGGTCTGAGAAATGAAGATTCATTTCTTTGTTTGAGTAATTTGCAGACCCAAGAAGAAATTCATTTCACCAAGCATAGACATCCCAAACTCACTTTTCATTTGATTTGCAAAAGTTTAACACATACTATCTCTTCCTCCAAAGATGATATCATCAACAAATACTTCAACAGTCAAGATGTTTTCATGATCAATTTTGAAATATAAGTTACTGTCAGCAGTACCTTTGTTGAAACTAATCATCAAAAGATGCTTATCCAATCTTTCATACCAGGCTCTTGGGGCTTTCTTTAATCCATACAGTGCCTTCTTCAACTTGCAGACCATATCACCATGATCAGATAACTGAAATCCATCTGGTTGCTCTATATACACTTCTTCTTCCAAGTCACCATTTAGAAAGGCAGACTTGACATCCATCTGATATACCTTGAAATCCTTGAAGACAGGAAAGGCAAGAAATAATCTAACTGCTTCAATTCTTGCAACTGGAACAAAAGTTTCTTCAAAATCAATTCCTTCTATTTGAGGGTAGCCCTTGCAGACCAATCTAGCTTTATTTCTGATTACTTCACCAACTTCATTTAGTTTGTTCCGGAAGACCCATTTGGTTCCAATCACATTCTTATTTCTAGGTCTAGGAACAACATCCCAAGTGTGATTTTTCTCTATTTGCACCAGCTCTTCCTCCATTGCTTTAGTCCAGTTTTCATCATTGCAAGCTTCATTCACTATCTTAGGTTCAATCTTTGAAATCAAACAATACTCTTCTAAATCTTGAGCAATTCTCCTTCTTGTTAGTACTCCTTTGCTTTTACCACCTATGATCTGATCTTCAAAGTGGTTCAGTCTTACATACCCAGGAACTTTAGGAATTCTGATTCTTGATCAGGCTCATTAAGACTCATTTCTTCTTCCTGGTTTACCAGATTAGCTTGAATCTTACTGATAGATGAGGCTTGGGATCCTTGAGTCAGAACACCATTCTGATCATCTTCATCATATTCATAAAATCTTGAGGGTTTCTCAATTCCCTCATCAACCTTCACATTTGTACTTTCTATCATCTTTCTCAGTCTTTTGTTATAACACCAGTATGATTTGCTTTGAGTAGAGTAACCCAAGAATATTCCTTTATCACTTCTAGCATTAAACTTTCCTAGATCTTCATCTCTTTTAATGTAACATTTGCTACCAAAAACTCTAAAATACCTTATAGTAGGAGTGATGCCGAACCAAAGTTCATAAGGAGTCTTACTAGTATTGCTTCTAATTTGAACTTGATTGAGAGTATAGACTGTAGTACTGACAGCTTCTCTCCAATAGATATGAGGAATATTTGCTTCCATCATCATGGTCCTAGAAGCTTCCTATATGGTCCGGTTCTTTCTTTCCACTACTCCATTCTGCTATGGAGTCCTAGGAGCAGACAATTGTCTCTTTATTTCATGTTTGTCACAAAACTCAATGAACTCACCGAATGTGAATTCTCCACCTCTATTAGACCTCAAACATTTCAATTTCAATTTGGTTTCATTCTCTACCATAGCCTTGAATATTTTGAATTTTTTAAAAGCTTTTGATTTCTCTTTCATAAAAGTTACCCACATCATCCAGGAATAGTCATCAATTAGTAATATGAAGTATCTATCACCTTGCATACTCTTGATTCTTGTCGGGCCAAACAGGTCAGTATGAACTAAGTCTAATAATCCAGTAGAAGACAATTCCTTACTCTTAAATGTGATTCTTCTCAGCTTACCCAACCGGCATTCTTTGCACAAGCTATTAGTAGGTTTCACCAATTTTGGAAGATCTCTTATAGCCTAAGTATTGCTTATCTTGAAGATATTATCAATATTCATATGACACATTCTTCTATGCCATAACCAACTCTGATCAACTTGAACAAATAAGCAACTTTTACCAGTGCCAACCAAGTGGAAGATATTACCTTTAGTTTGGGTACCAGATGCAATCTATGTTCCTGAGCTTTTAAAAATCTTGCATTTTCCATTCTTGAACCAGAGATCATAGCCTTTGTCCACCAGCTGTCCAACACTGAGAAGATTGTGCTTCAAGACTTCAACATATAGAACATTACTGATTTTGTTCCTTCCATCAAAAGAAATAGTTCCTCTTCCTCTGATTCTACAAGCAGAATTATCACCGAACTTCACCACACCTCCTTCATACCTTTCCAAATCTATGAACTTATTTTTGTCACCTGTCATATGGTGAGAGCAACCATTTTCAATGACCCAATCATCCTTTTCTTCAACTTGGGTAGCCAGAGCTCTTTCTACAACTTTATGATTGATAGAAACAGAGGATATTGGTTCTTCTTTCTTGATGGCAATAAACACCCATTCACTTCTAGATTTATTTCTTGTCTTTGATTCATCATCTATTACTCCTTCATTATCATCTTCTTCATGACCATAGTAACAATTCTTTCGAAACCTTGATCTGTTAGGATTTTGCCTTGAAAATCTTTCTGAACATTTTAAGGCCAAATGACCGATCTTATTACAGTTAAAACACTTGAAAGGCAATTTTCCTTCATACTTACTAGATCCTCTTGGCAGTCTCTTTGCAATAAGGACTTCAAGTTGAGCAGTTTCTACTTCTTCTTCTTCCAGGTCTTTTCTTGCTTTTTCATACCATGATAGTTTCCTTGATGAGTTCTCTCCCAGATCAAACCTTTGTTTACCTTTTACAGAGGCACTGGCTTTGAACACAAATTCAGTCTTGGGGGGATCATCTCCAAACTCGGTTATTTCAAAAGTAGCCAATTTTCCAGCCAATTGATCTCTTGTGACAGTTGTATGGGCTCTGAATTCATCAATGGCAGCAACCTTGATTTTGTAAGAAGTAGGAAGGGATCTGAGAATTTTGCCAACAATCTCATTTTCATCCAAGACTCCACCAGCATTTCTAATTCCACAAACAAGCTCATTTACTCTTGGCATAAAAGTAGTAATATTTTCATCATCTCTCATCTTCAGGTTTTCAAATTTCCCTTTCAGACTTTGTAACCTTGCACATTTAACATACTGGTCTCCTTCATGCAAAAATTCTAATTTTGTCCAAATCTCAAAAGTAGTTGGTAGGTTAATAAAATTTGAGAGCTCTAAATCAGATAATGCTCTTAGAAGAGTTTCTATAGTCCGCAGATTGTTTTCAGCATCTATGATTTCATTTGACGCTTTTGGACCACCCTGTGGAGGTACATATTGTGTTGTAACCATGGTCTAGTATGCCATACCCATGCATTGCAAGTGACACTCCATGCGACCTTTCCATAGATTAAAATTTGTTCCATCAAACTTTGAGCTATCCTTCTTATAGGATAACATCTTGGATCTCCTCAAGTGGTTAAGGTCTTTTTAGAGGAACTTAGCTCTCATACCAATTGTTAGACTTAGGGCACATAACTGAGAGGGGGGGTGAATCAGTTGTTCAAATCTTTCTCCAATTAAACACTTAAGTCTTCTTAGTGATTAGCTGTATATTAATCATAAACCATAATGCATTCAAACCAAGAGTAGAAACATATCAACACATAAGACACCAAGATTTTGACGTGTAAAACCTGGTTAAGGGAAAAACTACAGGGTGATTAACCCAAGATTGTATTCTCTATTAGAAGAATAGAAAGAACAAAATGGCACATGCCAATTAGGACTCACTGCCCGAGCACACTGCTCACAAGAGGCTCACTGCCTACAAGAGACACATTGTCTACAAAGGAATAAGTATCACATACATGAACTGGAGAATAGCATCTTCACCATACTTGAATCAGTTCCATTTAAGCCCAATACTTCTGCTCTGCCTTTCACTCTACTCCTCACTACCACATACTCATCACCACAAGACACACTTTGGAAAGACTTCACAATCCCTTATTTATACAAGGCATCGACTTAGGAATAATCATCTAAGTCGACAAACATCTACTAGAACATCCGTAAGATGTGTAATACATTCGGTCGGCTAGTCTTAGGAAGAACACCATCATCCAGTGGTTATTCTTTAAATGCATACTCTAACTTCAATGCGGACCACCAACATGAACTGAACATGATCCAAAGATCACCACAACTTTTCTAGAATCACTAAGAGCATCCCTACTTCATCTGCTTGCTGGAATTCTTCTCTCCTTCATCCGGAGCTTTAAAAACACGGTTTGTCATTATTGTCATAAAGGAATAGGCACTTTCGGACCTTCAAACCATGAACCAATAGAGTTGACACTTCACAAGGACGTCCTCAACACTCCCTCAAATCTGCAGAATGGGATAATGCATTTCTAGATCTCACTAGACCTATCTGTGTGACTCTGTCACCTCTGAACACCTGCTGGAGCTGGTTCTACTTGAGTGGCTATAACTTCTTTAGATCTTCATGCGGACCTCTGAAAACTTGACTAGATCATCTCAAGACTCATATCTACAAACCCTTTGAACCGCAACCTCTGATCTGCATCTTAGCTGGGATCTCCACTTCACTGTCTCCATTTCTCCTCTCTGCTCATCCAATCCTTCTCATCAATGCAACATGAGTATGTTGACATCAATGACAACACCTGTTAGACCCATACTTGCAACAAACTAAACATATCAAGCATGGATTAAGCATGATGAATTCCTAAAGAATTATACTAATTCTTTTTAACACTAATGGGGTCTATAAGCAATAACTTCATAGAAATTTTATTGATCAACTATGTTATATATTATCTCTTCTTTTTTTACTATATTAATATTATGAGCTACTAATAATTAATTATGATAATGTTCATTCATTAATTAAGTGTAACTCCAGTTTAAATATTTATATTTCTAAATTTAAATACTTCTATACTAAAACATATAGTTCACATATCATTTAATTAAACCCATAAATATAATTACAATTACAACATCCATAAATAAGGATAATAAAAATACATGAAAAGATTCTTTAACTTAAATTTGATCTATACATGTTACTAAAATAATATTAAATTAACTTTATATATTTAAAATAATAAAATAATAAACCAACAACTAAATTGTCTAATGTATTATAAGTCAATTATCTTATATAAACAAATCAATGTGGAAAACTATACTTTTTCTTTACATGTATCACTATTGTATATGCCACATAGGATATAATTCACATACAATATCTTTATAAGTTAATTAATAATTTTTATCCCTCTAAGTACCATTTAATTAGCACTCACTCTTTCTAATACTACTTATCATATTTCAAAAGACTAAATTGTATTTTAGCTTACTATTAAGGAATACTCAAATTTATAAGCCTAATATTATTATCACTTTTGTATTGTCCCTTTCTTTCTTTTTAGTTGTAGAGAATAGTGTAATGGTAGAAACACCAAGCCTAGAGGGAGATATAACAAGCTCATATGATTTAAGTGCAGTGTCTTAGTATATAATAGGTGCCCGGTGTGTGTGTCTGTATGTATGTATGTATATATGTATGTATGTATGAATGCATGTATGTATGTATGTATTTATTTCTATACAATACATATATATGTATATATATGTATATATGTGCATACATACATACATTACTTGAGAATAATAAGGTATTTCAAGGGAATAAACCTAGTCTCTAATAAGAACACAATTCACAATATGATGATCAAATAACACTCACTACCTATTATATGTACCCTACTTATGACATGAATATCACCTAGGCTGACTTAGATACCAGAATATAACACATGGGATGCAATAATTATCTAAATAAAATATAATAACAATTATTTAACTTAATTAAAAGTTAATATAGAAACAAGTTGACTACTCACAACCTGATACACACTAAAAGATTAAGGGTGTAGCATGACCCCTCTTTAGAGAAGCATTGTGCTTAATGTAGATCAACTATAGATACTTTTGAACAAAATCTTTATCTTCCCATGTGGCATCTTTAATTGGTAAATTCTTCCACTAAATGAGATACTCTATTATTATCCTTGATGCAATAGAACCCTTAAAAGCATCATGGAAATATTGCATCATTCTAGAATAGTGGATTTTTTGGTTTATTTCATTTGTTCGTTTATCTATCAATTTGTGGTTATTAGTTTGTGATAGAGAATGTTAGTGGATTTCACCATAGTTTAGAATTAGCTTTTGTGCTTTGAATATTAGTTATATTTGTGTTTGATGAGTATCATTTTAACACTTGGGGAGAATTAGATGAGAAAAAGGTAGTAATATTGGTCCAAGGGCATCTATGGATCGACAGTTGTGCATAGTTGTAAAAAAATATAGCTCCATGTTGGGATAACTTGCCATTAACTTGCAATCCTAACCAATTCATGTGTCTCCAAATTTCTTTGAATGTGCTCCCTAACACATAAAGACTTTGAGAGATTAATTATTTATTACTTATATCACTTTGAATTTTGCAATCAATTCCTAATTGATAAGTTCAAACATGGGCATCCATTTTTAGAGTGGGGGCCATGAGGACTTTGTTGACTTCTCCTAAGTCTATTTTGAGAGTTTGATAACTCCTAGTGAGTGGGAGTTAAACTTGGGTGTCCCCTTTTGATGGGGACTTATATTTAGACTTGGAGTTGAGCATTTTTATGTACATGAGTGGATAATGTTGAGACACCTTGCATGGATATAATGTTGGAGTTAACTATAGTGTTAAGGAATGCATGAATTGGATATAACTTGCATGTGGTCAGAATAGCTTGCATGGACTTGCATATTTTTACATGTAGCTTTCATGTACTTCCATGTTCTTGCATGTTACTTGCATGTACTTGCATGTTGTTGTATGTTGTTGCATGTTGCTCATATGGACTTGCATGTTGTTGCATGTCACTTGCATGTGCTTGCATGTTGTTGCATGTCACTCCTATGGACTTGTATGACCTTGCATGTTCTTGCATGTCAGTTATATGACCTTGTATGTAGTTGCATGTTAGTTTTGTGAGATTACTTGCAGAACACTCGAACTCTCGAAACTTGCAGGATGGTACATCTCAGTGATTCAGGAAATGGGTATCATTTGCATGTTGTTAAAAATGCTTGCATGTTAGTTGCATGTCAGTTTTAAGATATTACTTGCAGGACACTCCAACTCCCAAAAGTTGTAGGATGGTACATCTCAATGTTTCAGGTAATGGGTATCAGTTGCATGTTGGATCCGTTGTTTGCATGTCACTTACATGTACAGAACAAGGTAATTTAGAGCAATATTGTGGACATCAATTGTGCAAGTTGTTGCATGAGAATTGGTGTGTGTTGATCACTTTAGTTGACTAAAATAGATTGGGCTAACTTGAGCACCCAATCTTGGGACTATCAGTTGTTGCTTTTATTTGGAAATGTGTTTGATGTTGGCAAAGCTATTTTTAGCATACTTGTGTGAACACATCATGAAGGGGCAGTTAACTCAAAGTTTGGAATTTGTTTGAATTCGGTCTTCTCAATTTAATTGAGCTTGATTTTTGCATGAGCTTTGGAAGCTATGTTATCAAATGTAATTAATTATAATTTGAGTTTCAAGCTCTTGACTTAAAAAAAGCTTTTGAATTAAAAAGAAGTTCTTGAATTAAAAAGAGGGTGCTTTTATTTAATTGAAAACCCCATACATTTTCCAGAGAGTTGTTTTGAGGAAAAAGACTTAGAAGATAAAAGAAAGAAGTTTTTTGTAAAAGACTTATAATAAAAAACAAGAAGCTTTTTTATTAAAGAAGCTTTTTTATTGAAGAAGTTTTTGAAGAAAAAAACAAAAAGCTTTTTTGAAGTTTTTACAGGTTTGAAGATTGAAGAAGCTTTTGAAGTGCATCAAGGACTTAGAGGAATTTCAGTATTGAATGTAATTTTTTCCAAAGAGATTTAATACAAGCAGGAAACATCTTTGAGTGTGGAGTTTTTTCCCGAAAGGGTTTCTGCACATAAATATTGTGCAAGTTTTTTCTCTTCTCTTCTACATTGGTTTGAAAGTGCATAAGCACTTGTTCATTAATTGTTATAGATTAATCTTAATTTCAGCTTTACATACACAAAATTTTAAAGTTTATAGCAGTAGTTCTACCTTCATTCTCAACACTCCATTCAAGTTCTGTAAGAAAATATAGCTCCGTTCAATTCATCAAGTAAATCATCAATGACTGGAATAGGAAACTTATCTTTGTTGGTGTACTTGTTGAGCTATTTATAGTTTGAACACATGTGCCAAGTTCCATTCTTCTTACATACCATCACCACAGGAGAGGAGTAGGCAAGCTGGCTATGCCAAATAATATCTGCCTCTAGCATCTCTTGAGCCATCTTCTCATTCTAACGTTTTCGTACATATGGGTACCTGTATGACCTATGTTTTAGTGATTGGCTCCTTTGTACTAGCTAAATGGCATGATCATGGTCCCTTTTAGGAGGGATTCCCTTAGGCATATCACCAATAACTACTAAGTTACTATCTATAATTGCTTCCAGATCCAACAACGTAGGAACCTTTGACTGATAAACTACTAATGACCATAGTTGGGCCACAAATCTATCATCCCCGTTGTTAAGCAATTTTTCTTTTGATGAGAGCTTACCATCTATGGTCAATTTGAATGCAACTCTTTTAGTTCAACTATCTTTCCATTTGAGTGAAATCTCACGAGTAGATGCTAGAAGTTCATCTCAATTATCCCTAATATAGTGATGCGCTCTACTCCCAACATGATATATGTTGAGCCCATGGGAATAACAAACAATGGATAATCAAGTCAATATTCTCCCATGGTAAATTCAATGCTATGTCATTTTCCTAAACAATTAAAAGTGCCCCATTTGTAATTTGGACTTAAAATTCTAGAGTGGGATATATAAAGCAATTCAAATGAGTAGCTAACTTCTTGTATACGAAGTTGTGAGTTCTTCCCAAGTCTATCAACACTATTAGTCTCTTTTTTCAAGAACCCCACTATCTTAAGAGTTTGTGGTGTGCTAATTCTAGAAAGTGCATGACAAGAAATGGTGGGTGTGGTATCTCCAAATTCCTCATATATCTCATTGTCACCCACTAATATTGGTTTTTGATCCTCTTCTTCCTCACTCAACCCTTCAATTTAAAATAAATTCTTTTAAGCACATTTATGTCCACGACTATATTTGCTATCATAGTTGAAACATAACCCTTTTGTTCTCTTCTTTTAAATTTGTTGTGGAGTCAATCTAGTAGGCTAAGGAAGTGACAATATAGGAGTGCATCTATCTATTATATTTACAAAACCTTTCCTTCTATTGGCCATAATCTTTTCCTCTACCTACCTTTCCATAATCATAGCTTGGGATAGAATTTGGATGAAACATACGTACCTCATATTTGATGTGGTCCTTTAAACCTCCTATGAATAACTCCTTCTTATTTTTGTTAACAATATTCTCCACTCTTAAAGATAAAGTATGGAATTGACAAATATAATCCTTGACAAAATGTGTTTTCTTTAATTTGGTAAGTCAATTAAAGTAGCTAGCCATAAGATTGTCACCATAATCTATTGTGAGTTCCTCTTCGAAAATAGACTATGTGACAACACATGGCTTCTTTTTATTTTCTTCACATAAATAATGATACCAAATAAATTGCTCAGGATCTACATATAAGGAAAAACTTGTCACCTTTTGTGGACAAGGAACATGATGAAGATCAAAAAATTGCTCCATTTGGAAAAGCTAATTGGTTGGATCCTTACCATTGAACATCATCATATTCATCTTTGGTGTGCTAGAATTACTTGGGTGATGATCCATCTTCAAATCTAATTCAAACCCAAAAGAATTTGTCACAAACGATTTCATTTTAAGTAAACTCATTTCATCGTTTCATTTCAAAAAATACTAGTTAGAAAGAAAAATTATTATGTTTATATGAAGTTATGCTAGCCTAGAAAATGAGCTTAATTTACATTGTTGAATATGCAATGAAATGTTAAATGAGATGCTATTATTGCAATTAATTTATTTAAGATATGGACTAACTACTTGTCATGTGAATTAGGTGAATGCAAGGATAATGTTTTCCCCCTCCTAGACAAGGAGGGAGAGCATCACTAGGGAGAGGGAAATAGGTCATGAGAGATAAGAGATCAACATTGCATTAGGGAACTCACACACACTTAGAGGTTATGTCTTATATGGTGTGCTTTTTGGTATTTATGTTTTTTTGGTATTATATATATTATGTTTTTTAGTAATTATATATATAACTAAGATATCCTTGGTAGATATATATATATATATTTATATATACTCATAATTACGCCTTACCTCAGGAAGAGAATTCTTAATATCTTGGAGAATCTCCTTGAGAACAAAACTCTATTTCAGAGTAAACTTCAAATGAAATACAAGGATAAGTTTTCGGTGGAAATAAGTTTTGTAAAACCATTCAAGATCTTACTTTGGTATAAACTTCAAGAAAAGGTAGTTTGATCTTTTGTTGAAAAGACAATGAGACCCTGATTGCAATGTTTCAAATGTATGATTAAACTTGCATTATAGCTCCCTATAAATTGTGAGGTTAACTTCAAGGAGAAGTTATGAATACTTAAGGGATTGTAAACTAACACTCTGTGACATAAAGATTATTGACTAATCATTTAGCATGAAAAAAGGGTTGACTAAACATTGATTAGCTGACAGTTGTCAAAGACCCAAGATTGTGAGGATGCAAAGAGGGGCACAATGCATGATTTTAAGTCATCTCGATTCTTATCCTATAATTGTCTAGTTAACCTCTAGCAGAATAAAACTCGTGATGACAATTAGACAGGTATAGGGTAATAATTATTAATTACTTTGATTTACCATTAATCTATGTATAATCGAAAGAATAGAAGAATGTTTCTCTCAAAGTTGAGAAAAAGGTGTGTGAATAGTTGACTCTTTTATTCTAAACCTTTGTCTAAAGTAATACAAAATCACTACTTGTATTGTCCATTCACCATGTCCTTATTTTCAAAAATAGCCAGATTGATTTTACATAGCTAGAGGTAGACTAGAAGTTGTATAAACCAATTATTTTTGGTAGGACACCACACTAGTTCTCAAATGGCATGTTGAATATTGCTCATTCTCACTATCTATACCCTTGTGAAGGGTAGGATCACGTACAATGGGAAGGTGAGCAAGGGACCGTTGGTCTGTGGTTTGAGCTAAAGTGCTTGAGTGATGCTCTCCCTCCTGCAGTTGAACTACAAAAGACTTGTGATACAAAAGACATTACCTCATTTATGCATGTAACAATTATAAAGTTGTAAGTCATAAGTAATATGACCTTCAGATATTGTACTAGAGAATCATTATGTAATCATAATTGTACCTTCTTTATTTCTTATGATAAGAAAAAAAGAATATAGTGAATTTGTCTATTATTTTTCAAATGTTATTATTACATTTAGAATTGGATGTTACATATGCTATCAGAGCAAGCCAGGTTCAACTCTTGTATATAGGAGGTCATTACAATTTTTTGTAGACTATCAGTTAATTTAACATCAAAATGTTGTTCTTATGCTAGAATGATAGGGAAAAGAACATGAAAGTGAGAAAAGAAAACAAAAAGTAAGAACTTTCCCAGAACCACTGTAATGAAAGAACCCTCTCCTAAAATGAAAATCAACAAACCAGTGAGCTATACAAGATGCACCTAGCTTACTGACTCTAAGACACTTGCTAATGTGCTTAAGTGTATCTGCCTAGAAAGGAAGAAGCAGATGGAGTCAGTGGAGAAGTCAATAGTCCCCACTTTTGTTAAACTTACTAAACCATATGCTCATTGCAACGTGCCCTTCAGGTGTGGTTGTGAAGCACTTGCTATAGAAAAAGACGTGATGGTATCTCGTACCTACAAGTACATCCACCCTCCAAGTTTTTTTAGTGGATTCTAACGGGAAAGAGAAACCCAAAAATATTCTTCCATCCAACAATGACATGTAGTCGCGTATATATGAAAGAAATTTTGTACCTAAATAAGGATCTAAAATCCACTTATGTAAATAACAAAAATTTTGGATTTTTGTGTAACAAATCTATTTGTGAAACATTTTTGAGTTTCTCTATCCTGAGCATGAATTCTAACTTAGCATTTAATGTTCATTCTTAAGAAATATCTATATGTTTGATATGTGTGGATAAGTACAATCATGGTATGCATAGGAATCAGTCAAGGAGGGAGCTAGGATGGTTCAAGTCCTATAGAGAATTCAATGACCAAACTAGATTAGATCTTGTATATTTTAAATGAAACTAAGAAAAGGTTGAAAAACCTAGAACAAGAAGTGAGAGGAGTAGGAGACTAAGAAAATAACAAAGAATCCAGTCCTAAAAAGGGAGAAAAAGAAGACTCAAAAGAATATTTTCCATAGTGAAAGTAAGAAAAGTAACTAGGACTCTCAAGTTCAAAGTGAGATGAGGTCTTATCTCACCAAGGAGTTGGCAACAGATGTAAAAAGATCATGCCTCCTAAGTTCAATGGAACGATGAGTCATGATGCAACAGAGGCATGGCTAACTAAAATGGAAAAGTACTTTGAGATGCAAAACTATTCAAGGATCACAAATGTAGTCTAGGGAGCCTACTAGATAGAAGGGGAAGCATCCACATGGTGGATGAAAAAGAAGATGGAACTAGGGTTAAGTTCCCTAAGATTGACATGGTATCAATTTGTTGGTATTTTTAGAAAGAGATGGTTACCCCAACTATCCTTTGATCAAAAATTTACTGATTCATAGAATCTTTGTCAAGGAGACATGTTAGTCACAAAATATTGGGTGAAATTCACTAGGTTACTGAAATACGTGCCTCAATACCAAAAATATGAAAGATTCAGAATAAGAAAATTTATTGTGGGTTTGAATGCACAAATTTGGGGAGAAGTGGAGTCCATGGACCCACAACCATGGACCAAGTTTTTAGAAAACTATAAAAAAGAAAAAAAAATCTAGTTCAATATATCATGAGAAATCCCGTAAGAAGTTCAACTGGAACCATTCATCCACGTCTTTCAAGAAGAAAAATGGAAGCCAGGAGATTAAAGGAAAGAACCATGGTAGAGGTTTCAGGAATAAAAGAAATGAATCTAAGGATGAGAAAAAGGATAACAATTCTAAAATGAATGGTGATAATTCTGACCATTCCATGAGAAAGAAAGGATCCTCAGATGATGTTTCTCATGTGGAGGTGACCACTATGCCAACCAGTGTCCTAACAAGAACCAAGGGAACATGTATCAAGGCAACCCTTTTCCATCTCAAAAAATGGCCTTCCAGTAGAGGATTCATGCCACCCTAGATAATCAGTAGGTAGAATATTAGATCACCCCCATTGAGACTATAGGTGTTATATTTGAAATTCTAGTTTCTATTCTTATAGACATAGGTTGCAACTAAAAATTTCATAACTCCTAGGATACTTAGTAAAATTCCTAGACAAGTTGGTTTCATGTCTAAGCCATGATCAGTGGAATAAGAAAACATGAAAATAGCCCACGTAGAGAAATGCCTATTTGAGGCCATATTCAACTTACTAGCCTTCCCAATAGAAGTTAATTTGCATGTAGCCCCTCTAGGATCTTATGATGTTATCCTAGGGATGAACTGGTTGTGGCAACATAGAGCAAAAGTATACTGCATTCCTAAGACAATAGAATGTCTAGATAATATTAGAAACACATTCTTAATCCAAGGAATCTAGCATGAAATGAAAATTAGACAAATTTCCACCATACAACCAAAAAGAGACAAATGAAAGGGTTGTAAAATGTTTTTGGTCAAGATGGAAGAGTTGAATGAGAATGGTGAGGCATTGGGGAAATCAAAGGAACCTTCAATGGAAGAATATCCTTTCTTTCATGATTATCAAGATGCATTTCTTGAAGACCTCCCAGGTCTACCCCCAAAAAGGGCTTTTGACTTTTCAATTGATATCATTCCTAGTTCTAAACTAGTGTCCAAAGCACTGTATCAGATGACCAATATTGAGCTGATGGAACTGAAAGCTTAGCTCCAAGAGTTTTTAGCAAAAGGGTTAATTAGATGCAGTGTTACACTTTTGGGAGCAATAATAATTTTTGTCATGAAGAAAGATGGTACCCTACACATATGTATCTATTATCGTATACTTAATAATGCAACAATAAAAGATAAATATCCTCTACCTTGCATAGATGATCTCTTTGATCAAATGCATGGTGCAACTGTGTCCTCAAAGATTGACTTAAGGTTAGGATACCACCAACTAAGGTTAAAAGATGAGGACATCCAAAAAACTACCTTTAGAACAAGGTATGAGCACTATGAATTTACTGTTTTACCTTTTGGGTTAACCAATGTCCCAACATATTTCATGAATCTAATGAATAGTGTCTTTAAGGACTATCTAGATAAGTTTGTGTTGGTTTTCTAGATTGTATCCTAATATATTCCAATAATAAGGAAGAACACTTCTAGCATTTCCAAATAGTTCTACAACATCTAAGAGAGCACAAATTATATGCTAAACTATCCAAATGCACCTTCTTCCAGAAAGAAGTATAGTATCTAGGTCATATTATCTCTGTAGAAGGAATTGCATTAGATCCCTCTAAAATAAAGGCTATTTTAGAGTAGCTTGCACCTAAAAATGTACATGATGTATGTAGTTTTATGGGTCTGGTAGGATATTACCAAAAGTTCGTATTGAAGTTTTCAAAAATTCCCCATCGCATCACTTCTTTGCAAAGGAAATGGAAACATATTGAATGGCTAGAAAAACATGAGGAGGCCTTCAATATCATTAAAGAGAAGTTGACTTCAGCACTGACTCTTAGAGTTCCACACCTACGTCTTTTTGTTGCAACCAATGCTTCAAGAGAAGGGTTAGGTGGTGTTCTTATGCAAGAATGTCAGGTTATGGCCTATGAATCCAATAAATTGAGGCCATATGAGAAAAATTATGCTCCACATGATTTGGAACTAGCAGCAATTGTGTGTGCTCTCTAGGTATGGAGGTGCTACTTTATTGGTAAGCAGTTCAAGAGCTTAAATATCATAATTAGGGTCTAAAATACATTTTCACCCAACCAAACCTCAATTCTTAGCAAAGAAGATGGTTGGAGCTTATAGATGACTATGATTTTGAAATTAATTATGTTAAGGGAAAGGAAAATCAAGTTGCAGATGCCTTAAGCCATAGAAGGCATATTACTGCATTGGTGTCAGTCCACTTTGATTTCTAAGATTGAATATTGATAAACTATGGAGGAGATTATAATTATGAACAAGTTTTGAAATCTCTATCTAATAATCCTCAAGATGCAAGATATGAAGGGTTCTATTTTGAGTCTAGTAGACTTTTATGGTACGAATATAGAATGCATGTTGAAAATCAGAAAGATTTGAGAAACCTTGTGTGGAGAGAAGTAAATTCTGCACCTTACTGTAGTCACCTTGGAGTGATTAAAGTCATAATTATGCCTTACCTCAGGAAGAGAATTCTTAATATCTTGGAGAATCTCCTTGAGAACAAAACTCTATTTTAGAGTAAAATTCAAATGAAATACAAAGATAAGTTTTTGGTGGAAATAAGTTTCGTAAAACCATTCAAGATCTTAGTTTGGTATAAACTTCAAGAAAAGGTAGTTTGATCTTTTGTTGAAAAGACAATGAGACCCTGATTGCAATGTTTCAAATGTATGATTAAACTTGCACTATAGATCCCTATAAATTGTGAGGTTAACTTTAGGGAGAAGTTACAAATACTTAAGGGATTGTAAACTAACATTCTGTGACATAAGGATTATTGACTAATCATTGAGCATGAAAAAAGGGTTGACTAAACATTGATTAGTTGACAATTGTCAAAGACCCAAGATTGTGAGGATGTAAAGAGGGACGCAATGCATGATTTTAAGTCATCTCACCTCTTATCCTATAATTGTCAAGTTAACCTCTAGCAGAATAAAACTCATGATGACAATTAGATAGGTATAGGGTAATAATTATTAATTACTTTGATTTACCATTAATCTATGTATAATCGAAAGAATAGAGGAATGTTTCTCTCCAAATTGAGAAAGAGGTGTGTGAATAGTTGACTCTTTTATTTTGAAGCTTTGTCCAAAGTAATGCAAAATCACTGCTTATATTGTCCGTTCACCATGTCCTTGTTTTCAAAAATAGCCAAATTGATTGTACATAGCTATCTAGGTAGACTAGAAGTTGTATAAGCCAATTAGTTTTGGTAGGACACCACACTAGTTCTCAAATGGCACGCTAAATCTTGCTCATTCTCACTATCTATACCCTTGTGAAGGGTAGGACCACGTGCAATGGGAAGGTGAGCAAGGGACCATTGGTCTATGGTTTGAGGTAAAGTGCTTGAGTGATGCTCTCCCTCCTACTATTGAACTATAAAATACTTGTGATTCAAAAGACATTACCTCATTTATGCATGTAACAATTATAAAGTTGTAAGTCATAAGTAATATGACCTTCAGATATTGTACTAGAGAATCATTATGTAATCATAATTGTACTTTCTTTATTTCTTATGATAAGAAAAAAAGAATATAGTGAATTTATCTATTATTTGAAATTATTTTTCAAATGTTATTATTACATTTAGAATTGGATGTTACATATGGTATCAGAGCAAGCTAGGTTCAACTCTTGTACCTAGGAGGTCATTATAATTTTTTGTAGAATATCAGTTAATCTAACATCAAAATGTTGTTCTTATGCTAGAATGATAGGGAAAAGAACACAAAAGTGAGCAAAGAAAACAAAAAGTAAGAACTTTCCCAGAACCACTGTAATGAAAGAGCCCTCTCCTAAAATGAAAATCAACAAACCAGTGAGCTATACAAGGTGCACCTAGCTTACTGACTCTAAGACACTTGCCAATGTGCTTAAGCATATCTGCCCAGAAAGGAAAAAGTAGATGGAGTCAGTGGAGAAGTCAACAGTCCCCACTTTTGTTAAACTTACTAAACCATATGCTCATTGCAAGATGCCCTTCGGTTGTGGCTGTGAAGCACTTGCTATAGAAAAAGAGGTGATGGTATCTCGTACCTACAAGTACATCCACCCTCCAAGTTTTTTTAGTGGATTCTAATGGGAAAGAGGAACCCAAAAAAATTCTTCCATCCAACAATGACATGTAGTCACGTATATATGAAAGCAATTTTGTACCTAAATAAAGATCTAAAATCCACTTATGTAAATAACAAAAAATTTGGATTTTTGTGTAACAAATCTATTTGTGAAACATTTGTGAGTTTCTCTATCTTGAGCATGAATTTTAACTTAGCATTTAATGTTCATTCTTAAGAAATATCTATTTGTTTGATATGTGTGGATAAGTACAATTATGGTATGCATAGGAATTAGTCAAGGAGGGAGCCAGGATGGTTCAAGTCCTATAAAGAATTCAATGACCAAACTAGATCAGATCTTGTATGTTTTAAATGAAACTAAGAAAAGGTTGATAAACCTAGAACAAGAAGTGAGAGGAGTAGGAGACTAAGAAAATAACAAAGAATCCAATCCTAAAAAAGGAGAAAAAGAAGACTCGAGAAAATATTTTCCATAGTGAAAATAAGAAAAGTAACTAGGACTCTCGAGTTCAAAGTGAGATGAGGTCTTGTCTCACCAAGGAATTGGCAAGAGACATAAAAGATCATGCCTCCTAAGTTTGATGGAACCATGAGTCATGATGCAACAGAGGCATGGCTAACTAAAATGGAAAAGTACTTTGAGATGCAAAACTTTTCAAGGATCACCAATGTAGTTTAGGGAGCCTACTAGCTAGAAGGGGAAGCATCCACATGGTGGATGAAAAAGAAGATAGAACTAGGGTTAAGTTCCCTAGGATTGACATGGTATCAATTTGTAGGTATTTCCAGAAAGAGATGGTTACCCCAACTATACTTTGATCAGAAATTCATTGATTCATAGAATCCTTGTTAAGGAGACATTTTAGTCACAGAATATTGGGTGAAATTCACTAGGTTACTAAAATACGTGCCTCAATACCAAAAATATGAAAGATTTAGACTAAGAAAATTTATGGTGGGTTTAAATGCACAAATTTGGAGAGAAGTGGAGTCCATGGACCCACAACCATGGACCAAGGTTTTGAAAAACTATAATAAAAGAAACAAAAATCAAGTTCAATATATCATGAGAAATCTTGTAAGAAGTTCAACTGGAACCATTCATCCACATCTTTCAAAAAGAAAAATGGAAGCCAGGAGACTAAAGGAAAGAACCATGGTAGAGGCTTCAGGAATAAAAGAAACGAATCTACGGATGAGAAAAAGGATAACAATTCTAAAATGAATGGTAATAATTCTGACCATTCCATGAGAAAGAAAGGACTCTCGGAGGATGTTTCTCATGTGGAGGTGACCACTATGCCAACCAGTGTCCTAACAAGAATCAAGGGAACATGTATCAAGGCAACCCTTTTCCATCTCAAAAAATGGCCTTCCAGTAGAGGATTCATACCACCCTAGATAATCAGTAGGTAGAATATCAGATCACCCCCATTAAGACTATAGGTGTTTTATTTGAAATTCTAGTTTCTATTCTTATAGACATAGGTGCAACTAAAAATTTCATAGCTCCTAAGATACTTAGTAAAATTCCTAGACAAGTTGGTTTCATGTCTAAGCCATGGTTAGTGGAATAAGAAAACATGAAAATAGCCCAGGTAGAGCAATGCCAATTTGAGGCCAGATTGAACTTACCAGCCTTTCCAATAGAAGTTAATTTGCATGTAGCCGCTCTAGGATATTACGATGTTAATTCAACCATGCAACCAAAAAGAGACAAATGAAAGGGTTGTAAATTTTTTTTAGTCAAGATGGAAGAGTTGAATGAGAATGGTGAGGCATTGGGGAAATCAAAGGAACCTTCAATAGAAGAATATCCTTTCTTTAGTGATTATCAAGATGCATTTCTTGAAGACCTCCTAGGTCTACCCCCAAAAAAGGATTTTGACTTTTCAATTGATATCATTCCTAGTTCTAAACCAGTGTCCAAAGCACTGTATAAGATGACCAATATTGAGCTGTTGGAACTAAAAGCTTAGCTCCAAGAGTTTTTAGCAAAAGGGTTAATTAGACCCAGTGTTTCACTGTTGGGAATAATAGTAATTTTTGTCATGAAGAAAGATGGTTCCCTACACATATGTATCTATTATCGTATACTTAATAATGCAACAATAAAAGATAAATATCCTCTACCTTGCATAGATGATCTCTTTGATTAAATGCATGGTGCAACTATGTCATCAAAGATTGACTTAAGGTTAGGATACCACCAACTGAGGTTAAAAGATGAGGACATCCAAAAAACTACCTTTAGGACAAGGTATGAGCACTATGAATTTACGGTTTTACCTTTTGAGTTAACCAATGTCTTGACATATTTCATGAATCTAATGAATAGTGTCTTTGAGGACTGTCTAGATAAGTTTGTGTTGGTTTTCTAGATGATATCCTAATATTTTCCAATAATAAGGAAGAACACTTCGAGCATTTGCAAATAGTTCTACAACATCTAAGAGAGCACAAATTATATGGTAAACTATCCAAATGCACCTTCTTCGAGAAAGAAGTATAGTATCTATGTCATATTATCTCTGTAGAAGGAATTGCATTAGATCCCTCTAAAATAAAGGCTATTTTAGAGTAGCTTGCACCTAAAAATGTACATGATGTATGTAGTTTTATGGGTCTAGTAGGATATTACCGAAAGTTTGTATTGAAGTTTTAAAAAATTCCCCATCCCATCACTTCTTTGCAAAGGAAATGAAAACATATTGAATGGTTAGAAAAACATGAGGAGGCCTTCAATATCATTAAAGAGAAGTTGACTTCGGCACCGATTCTTAGAGTTCCACACCTACGTCTTTTTGTTGTTGTAACCAATACTTCAAGAGGAGGGTTAGGTTTCTTCTTATGCAAGAAGGTCAAGTTGTGGCCTATGAATCCAATAAATTGAGGCTATATGAGAAGAATTATGCTCCACATGATTTGGAACTAGTAGCAATTGTGTATGCTCTCTAGGTATGGAGGCACTACTTTCTTGGTAAGCAGTTTGAGCTTAAATCTGATAATCAGGGTCTGAAATACATTTTCACCCAATCAAACCTCAATGCTTAGCACAGAAGATGGTTGGAGCTTCTAGATGACTATGATTTTGAAATTAACTATGTTAAGGGAAAGGAAAATCAAGTTGGAGATGCCTTAAGCCATAGAAGGCATATTGTTGCATTGGTGTCAGTCCACTCTGATTTCTAAGATTGAATATTGATAAATTATGC
Source organism: Cunninghamia lanceolata (assembly GCA_027924645.1). NCBI lineage: Eukaryota > Viridiplantae > Streptophyta > Pinopsida > Cupressales > Cupressaceae > Cunninghamia > Cunninghamia lanceolata. The sequence continues at coordinate 9,956,483 of BSBN01000419.1, read as the reverse complement.
AGGAGATGATAATTATGAACAAGTTTTGAAATCTCTATCTAATAATCCTCAAGATGCAAGATATGAAGGGTTCTATTTTGAGCCTAGTAGACTTTTAAGGTAAGAATATAGAATGTATGTTGCAAATTAGAAAGATTTGAGAAACCTTGTGTGGAGAGAAGTAAATTCTGAACCTTACTGTAGTCACCTTGGAGTGATAAAAGTCTTGCCAGATGTGAAATCCCTGCATTTTTGGAAAGGGATGAAAAATAATTCTACAAGATTTTTGGTAGGATGTCTTAAATGTTAGTGAGTTAAGGATGAACATCAACATCCAGCAAGACTTTTGTATCCTCATGAAATTCCCGACTGGAATTGGCAAGTGATTAGCATGGATTTTATTCAAGGGTTGCATATGTTGTGATACAAACATGATGCAATCCTTATGGTGGTAGATAAACTAAGGTAGCTCATTTTATTTCTGGAAACCTTACAGATGGAGCACCTATAATTGCTACAAAATTTATGCAAGAGGCCTTAAGATTACATGGAGTACCTGAAAAGATTACCTCAGATAGAGATGCACAGATGACATCAAGGTTTTGGAAAACCTTGTTCTCAGTGCTTGGGACCCAACTAATCATAATCTTAGCCTATCATCTGGAAAAAAATGGTTAGAAAGAGAGAGTAAATCAAATACTGGAAGATTTGTTAACAATCTACTACATGGATCAACAATATAAATGGGAGGAGTCTCTTCCATTAGTTGAATTTACATATAATAATTCCTATCATTTTTGTAATAAAAATTGCTCCTTTTGAATAATTATATGGTAAAAAGTACCAAACTCCTATAAGCTGGGATAAGCTAGAAGATAGGATTTGCCTTGGACGAGAAATGTTGTCAGAAATGGATGACCAAATTAGACTAATTAGGAAAAGATTAGCAAAAGCAAATGATAGACAAAAAAATTATGTTGATGCCATGTGTACTCCATGACTATTCTTGGTAGGATATAAGGTTCTCTTAGGAGTGAAACACATAAAAGCCCCATTAATTTTGGAAAGTCTTCCAATCTTGCACCTAGATTTGTGGAACCTTGTTAGGAACCCGTGTTTAACCCTTCTCTTTACTTTGTTAGTATGTTACTTTTGGATGCATACGCTTTGTAAGTCATCCTATGAGTATATTGTATTATACCACATTCATGGGAAGTAATAGTTGTTTAGATTAGACTTAGTAAATAAGTACGTGTTGAGGCCAATAAAGGCATCCACAAATTTATTGTATTGAGCTTGCTCAAAGGAGGTTGCCCCCTCGAAGTGGCCTGCGATCAATAAATTCCTTTTGTGTTTCTATTATTTCATGTATTTTCATTATATTGTTGCACGAGGTTCATCTCATCAGGTATCATAGCACTTTCTTGGGTTCGTTGGGTGGAATTTATACCAAATTTTTTTCCTGCAGTGGCCTCTAGGTGCTATGATTATTGTAGTAGTTTTTTTTTCTTTTTTGCATCTATATTGTTCATTTCAATTGCATGTTCAGATCAGGGAATATCCCTATCCACTTAACTATGGGAAGTCCTTGGGCATTTAGCCCTAAAACTCATTGTGATGAGTACCACAAGAACCTCAAAGTAGCTAGCCCATTGAGAGGACCTGCCAGCGAAAAGGGCAACAACCCCTACCTGATTGACTAGTTCCCATCTGTGAGGTAAACCAAGAGCTATCATTTGTGGCAAAGCGGTTACTAGTTTTACCTGAGCCGTGGAGTGAGGGGTACTACCCCAATACACAAGCCATTAGACAACATTGGTGGCTGAGTGATTCCCCTGAACCTTTAGGAAACCAAACATACTTGGGGCCCATATCTATTGACAACTGGCAAATCATAGATTTAATCCATCCAAAGTAGTTAGTAGATCATTTCCAAAAAAAAAGTCATTTTTTGCCATATCTTCCTTGCTTTAGCTACGTTTCCTCTCAAAATTTATTGGAACCCCTAAAATTTCTTTCTGCATATTTCTTTCCTTGACGACCCTATCCCAAATTCCACTTATTGAAGCCAAAAATCCCACATTTGTCTATTTTTAGGGTTTGCCATAACTTCTTCGATTCTCACCCAATAGCCTTCAAATTTTACCATAGTGTTCATTTCATCTTTCTACTTGTTTGTCCCTCTTGGACAAATTTTCCCATTCCTTCACCCCACTTCTGAAATCCCCATTTTTTGTTTCCCTTTCCCTCATAAAGTATCCAAAACCTAGTCAAATCCCAATTACCCATCATAGTTTTTCCCAAATCCAAATTTTCCTTTACTAAAACAATTTATGTTTTTGTTTTTCTACCCATTCCCCAAAAAAAAATCTCCTGGTTATGGTTGTCACCTGCACAGGAGCAAAAAACATGGAGGAGGAACTTGCAGCCCTCAAGACCAAACTCCAAAATTTGGATGAAAAAATTCTTGGCCTTAATCTTCAGCATTCAGCCATGAACAATATATGGCAGCCAGAGTCTTCTACCGACACTGGGTTCTCTTCTTCTAGCAATTTTTGTGGGCTAAAGCTTGATTTTCCTCACTTCAATGGTGATGATCTGACTAGATGGATATACTGGCAGAACAATATTTCAGTCTACATAATACTTTTGATGTCAACAAAGTCCCAATTGCATTCTTTCATTTGGAACATGAAGCCCTTCAATGGTTTTGTTGGTACATCAAGGTTCATAAAGAGCCAAAATGGACAGATTTTTGCAAACTCATTTTGCAACGATTTGGTGCTAGTGCTTTTGATGACTTCACAGGAGCACTCACTAAACTTTGCTAAATAGGCACTGTGAGAGAATATCAAATAGAATTTGAAAAACTAGCCAATCACACAGAAGGATTGTCTAATGAATTCTTTAGGAGTTGTTTTGCCAGTGGTCTGAAGGATGCAATCTAATCTAAGGTTAACATGTTTTGTCCCAGCACAATGATGGAAGCCCTAGGGTTGGCAAAGTTGGTGGAGGAAAATATCATAGCTCAACAGTGATCCAAATCCAATTTTGTTCCATTTAGAAATATGGTTTCCCAAAGACCTCAAATAATGCTAGCTCCTAGAATAGCTCCTACCAAGTGTTTGATTGAAGTAGAGATGCGGGCATGTAGGGGAAAAGGGCTTTTTTACAATTGTGATGAGAAATTCACTCAGGGACATAGATGTGTTGAGAAAAATCTCCATCTCTTGGATGTGGATTCTCCACCTAAAACTAAAGTTTATGCAGATGCTCAGGATACAGTAGATGATCAAGTTAAAACTCAGTAGTCACTTGTTGACCCTGCTTCTCAAGAAGACCACCCAAAGATCTCTCTCCATGCTTTAGCAGGAGTCACCACCCCACAAACCATGTGGGTCAAGGGTTACTTCAAGAAGCTTCCTCTTACAATACTCATTGATTCTAGTAGCACTCATAACTTCATTGACCCTCGGATCGCCAAACAGGCTGATTGTTTTGTCCTTCCTTGCTCCAACTCTGAAGTCATGAGTTCCAATGGGGGCACATTACCTTGCAAAGGGAAGTTTTGCAATGTGTGTATCTAGATTGGAGATTATAACCTACACTCTGACATGTTTGCCTTGCCCTTAGGTAGATGTGATGTGGTTTTGGGTACCCAATGGTTACACACACTTGGACCCATCTTATGGGATTTTTCTAAACTTTGGATGTAGTTTTCAGACAATAGGCAAAAACACACATTGAAGGGCTTACAACTGGGGTCTCTCAGCATTAGAAGTTCACATCGCATGGAAAAAATTCTTAAGAAGAATTCACATGGTGTCATCATTCAACTCCATTCCATTTAGATGCAACAATCAGTAGTCTCCACTACTCCTGATCTACAACAAATTTTGGATAGGTATGCCCGTGTCTTTGCTAAACTAGTGGGATTGCCACCTTCATGACCTGAGAACCACTGTATTCAACTCCTTCTTGGAAGTGTTCCTCCCAACATCAGGCCCTACCGTACCCATTTCACCAAAAGATAGAGATTGAGATGCTCATTTGAGACTTATTGAAGCAAGGTATTATTCACTCTAGTACCAGTTCCTTTTCTTCACTAGTTCTTCTTGTCTGAAACACAGATCTTTAGTAGGTTGTCTTCTATGAACTCCATGCTTCTCCATCAGTAGGGTGCTCTGGGTTCCTCAAAACTTATGAGTGGGCACGACGTAACTTCTTTTGGAAGGGAATGAAAAGGTCAATTCAATAGATGGTGGCTGATGTGATACCTACCAATGCAACAAGTATAAAAAAAACTCATTCCTAGATTGCTCGAACCCTTGCCCATCCCAACACAGATTTGGACAGATATTTCTATGGATTTCATTAAAGAGCTCCCTAAATATGGAAGGAAGATAGTGATCTTGGTTATGGTTGATCACCTCTCCAAATATAGTCATTTTTGTGCCTTCATCCATCCCTATACCACCTCCTGAATAACACAAATTTTCATGGACCAGATCTTTTGTCTTCATGGCATCCCTTCTTCCATTGTCTCAGATATTGATGCAACATTCACCAGTCATTTTTGGACAGAATTATTTCGACACACTGGCACCAAATTGAAGATGAGTTCTAGGTATCACCCACAAATAGATGGTCAAACTAAAATTATCAACAAATGTTTGGAAATGTATCTTCATTGCTTCACCTTAGAATAACAGTATTAGTGGGCAAAGTGGTTCCCTCTCACTGAATGGTGGTACAATACCTCCTACCACACTGCATCTAAAATGACTCCATATGAAGCAGTGTATGGTCAGGCACCACCAGTGGTTCTTCCATACACCCCCACTAGTTCACTAGTTCAGGTAGTCGACACGGTTCTTTGAACTCAGGATAAAATTCTTTGCATCTTTCAGGACAATCTTCACATGGCAAGAAATCAAATGAAACAACAAGCTAATTAACACCATTCTAAGCCCACTTTTCAAGTAGGTGATATGGTTTTTCTTCATTTGCAGCCATACAAGAAATCATCCCTAAAAATTAAAGGCCATCATAAGCTGGCTTCAAAGTTCTATGGGTCGTATAAGGTTCTTCTGAAGATTGGGTCAATTGCTTATAAATTGGAGCTTCCTCCTTATTCTCGAGTTCATCTAGTATTTCATGTCTCTTGTCTAAAGAAAGTTTATCGTACCAATATCAGAGCACAAACTATTTTACCAGAACTGGATAATGAAGGTTCCATCATTTTAGAGCCAAAGGCAATCCTTGATAGGCACACTCGTTAGCTTCGCTCCTGATCCATCACTAAGGTATTAATTCAGTGGCACGGAAGGCAACCAAAGGATGCTACATGGGAACCACTCCTTCATATTTAGCAACAATTTCCACATCTTAATCTTTGAGGACAAAGCTTTTCTAAGAGGGAGGGGATCTTAGGAACCTATGTTTAACCCTTCTCTTTACTTTGTTAGTATGAAACTTTTGGACACATATGCTTTTTAAGTCATCCCGTGAGTATATTGTATTATCCCACATTCATGGGAAGTAATAGTTGTTTAGATTAGACTTAGTATATAAGTATGTCTTGATGCCAATGAAGGCATCCACAATTTTATCGTACTGAGCTTGCTCAAAGGAGGTTGCCCCCCCAAAGTGGCCTATGATCAATAAATTCCTTTTGTGTTTCTGCTATTTCTAGTATTTCGTGCATTTTCATTATATTGTTGCAGGAGGTTCCTCTCAGACCTTTTAAATTTTTGGAAGTAATCAATCCAATTGCCTATAGAATTGCTCTACCAACAGATCTTGCTTGAATGCATGATATTTTTATGTGTCTTACTTAAAGAAATATGTATCTAGTTTTAATCACATACTTGATTCGAATTCTCTTCAGGTACAACATCTAGGGATGGTCATGATTGAGCCTCTCAAAGTGCTTGAGGTTTACAAGGTTTTCTTGCATAATAGAGAAGTTACATAGTGTAAGGTCTAGTGGGACCAATACTCTGAAGATAGTACCACATGGGAAGATTATAATGATTTCTATCAAAAATTTCAGCACTTATTTATGCAAACTTGATGTTTAATAGAACTTATCTATTAGTAATTTTTTTACAAGAACTCAATCATCGAGGATGATGATCTTTAAGGGGGAGATATGTTACACCCCATTTTTTGAAGAAAACTCGCTTCATCAATTCATTTTAGAAAACACTAGTTAGAAAGAGAAATTAATATGTTGATATGAAGTTATGCTAGCCTAGAAAATAAACTTATTTTACATTGTTGAATATGCAATGAAATTTTAAATGGGATGCTATTATTGTACTTAATTAATTTAAGAGATGGACTAACTACTTGTTTGTGAATGAGGTGATTGCAGGGATAGTGTTTCCCCCTCCTAGACGTAGAGGGAGAGCATCACTAGGGAGAGGGAAATAGATCATGAGAAATAAGTGATTGACGTGCCATCAGGGAACTCACACATGCACTTAGAGGTTATGTCTTCTATGGTGCGCTTCTTGGTCTTTATATTTTATGGCAACTTTAATGATGCCTTAATATCATGATGATCTTTAGGTAGCATGAGGTTGTCATCTGCTGCGCTGACAACTTTATTTTCCATGTCGGTATTTAAGAAAATTGTTTACACATCTATTTACCCAGTCAACTTGAGTAGTTGACCCATCAAGTCTATTTATGATTGTGAAATCTAAGTTGTGTAAGTTAGTTTTATAAGAGAACCAATGATGATACCTTACCTTTGCTGCATAACTAAGAGGAACCTCCTGCAACAATATTATGAAAAATGTACGAAATAACAAATTTATAGCAATAGTAGAAACACAGAAGGAATTTATTGATCATAGGCTACTTCGAAGCGACAAAATCCTTTGAAAAAGATCAATATAATAAATTCGTGGATGCCTTTATTGGCCTCAACACATACTTATATACTAAGTCTAATCTAAACAACTACTACTTCCCATGAATGTGGGATAATACAATACACTCATGGAATGACTTACAAAGCATATGCGTCCATAGCAATAATATACTAACAAAGTAAAGAGAAGGGTTAAACATAGGTTCCTAACATCCCCTCCTTAGAAAAGCTTTGTCCTCAAAGCTTTAGATGTGGGAATTGTTGTTGAATCTGAAATAGTGGTTCCCATGTTGCATCCTCTAGTTGCATTCCGTGCTACTGAATTAATACCTCCATGATGGATCAGGAGTGAAGTTGATGAGTGTGCCTATTGAGGACTACCTCCGGCTCTAGAAGGATGTATCCTTCGTTATCAAGTTATGGTAAAATAGTTTGTGCTCTAATGTTGGTGCCAATAAATTTATTTAGACTAGAGACATGAAATACATGATAAACTTGAGAAGAAGGTGGGAGCTCCAATTTATAAACAACCGACCCAATCTTTTAGAGAACCTTATATGGCCCATAGACCTTTGAAGCGAACTAATGATGCCCTTTGAGTTTCATGGATGATTGCTTGTATGGCTGCAAGTGAAGAAAAACCATATCACCTACTTGAAAAGTGTTCTCAAAACAGTGTTGATCAGCCTATTGTTTCATTCTATTGCTTGCAATGTGAAGATTGTCCCGGAAGATGTTGAGAATCTAATACCAAGTTTGGAGAACTGTGTTGACTACATGAACTTGTGAGCTACTAAGGGTGTATGGAAGGAGCACTGGTGGTGTCTGACCATAGAGTGCCTCATATGGAGTCATTTTAGTTTAAGTGTGGCAGGAGGTATTATACCATCATTCAGTGACAGGGAGCCACTTTGCCCACTGATGTTGTTGTTTTCAAGTGAAGTAATGAAGGTAGGTTTCCAAACATTTGTTAACAATTTTAGTCTGGCCATCAATTTGTGGATGATACCTAGAACTCATCTTTAGTTGGGTGTCAGTGTGTCAAAAGAGTTCTATCCAAAAATGACTGGTGAAGGTTGCATCATGATCTGAGAGAATGGAAGAAGGAATGCCATGAAGATGGAAGATATGGTCCAAGAAAATTTATGCAACTGAGGAGGTAGTATAGGGATGGCTAAGGGCAAAAAAATGACTATATTTGGAGAGGTGATGAACCTCAACCAAGATCACTGTCTTCCCTCCAGATTTAGGGAGCCCCTCAATGAAATCCATAGAAATATCTATCCAAATCCTTGTAGGAATGGGCAAGGGTTCGAGCGAACTAGGAATGAGTGTTGTTTCACCCTCATTGCATTGGCAGGTATCACATTCAGCCACCATCTATTGAATTGGCCTTTTCATTCCCTTCCAAAAGAAGTTATACCATGCCTACTTGTAAGTTTTCAGAAACCCTAAGTGCCCTGTTGATGGAGAAGCATGGAGTTAATAGAATATAGCCTAATGAAGATATGTGCTCTAAGGAAGCACTAGATGACCCTTGTATCACAACGAAGCACCATCCCAATAATAATGTCATACAATAGATGGGTTAGTGGCCAATTGTTGAATGATTTCAGATAATGAAGACTCATTGATATAGCCCTATTGTACACAGATTCCAACCAATTTGGAATAGGCATGGAAATAGCTAAAAGGGAAGGTTGGTCATCAAATGTATGAGAAAGAGAATCCACCACAATATTATCCTCACCCTTCTTGTAAGTGATCTCATAGTCATAACCCATGGGTTTGTTGATCCATTTTTGTTGTGCTGGGGAGGAGACTTATTTTTCTAGGAAATATTTCAGATTCTGGTGATTGGTTTTGATGCAAAAATGACTCCCCAGTAGGTATGGCCACCCCTTCTATACTGCATCCAAAATGGCCATCATTTCCTTCTCATAAGTACAGAGTAATAAATTCTTGCCGAAAAGGGGTTTGCTAGTGAATGCAATGGGGCATTCATCTTGGAGGATCTAATAGCATGAAGTCCATTGTCGCAAGCATCTCTCTTGATAGTGAAGGTCTTGGATAAATCTGGCATAACTAGAATAGGTGTAGTACACATAGCTTGTTTTAATTTTTCAAATGCACTCTCAGCAACTTGTGTCTAGGTAAAAGCATCCTTTTTCAACATAGTTTTTAGTGGAGCTACAATCTTCCCATAATCCTTAACAAACTTGCTATACTAGCTAGTTAGCACCAAAAAACCATAGAGGCACTTGAGTGTCTGAGGACACAGCCAATCTTTCATGGTGGCTATTTTTGCAGGATATAACTGAACCCCTTGGGCTGAAACAATATGCCCGAGATACTCCACTTCATCCTTGCCAAAAACACATTTAGACTATTTTGTATAGAGATGATGATTAGAGAGAAGTTGCAGTGCAAGATCTAGATGTTGGAGATGCTTAACCCATGTTTTACTATAGATGAGGATATCATCAAAGAAGGCTAGAATAAATTTTCATAGGTAGGGCCAGAATATTATATTCATCAATGCCTAGAATGTTGAAGGAGCATTCGTGAGGCCAAAGGACATGACTAGAAACTCATAGTGGCCATCATGCATTCAGAAAGCTATCTTAGGGATATCATCTTCATGAACCTAGATCAGGTGATACCTAGAACGAAGATCCAACTTTGATAAAAAAAAAATGAACACCATGAAACTCATCAAGAAGCTCATCAATAATAGTGATCAAAAACTTATCTTTGATTGTGATGTGATTAAGTGCTTGGAAGTCAATACAGACGCACCATTACCCATCTTTTTTTTCTGGACAAGAAGAACTAGTGAATAAAATGAGCTGGTACTAGGGCAAATAATGCCTTGCTTTAATAAGTCTCGAATGAGCATCTCAATCTCTATCTTTTGGTGAAATGGGTAGTGGTAGGGTCTAATGTTGGGAGGAATGCTTCTAGGAAGGAGTTTAATATAGTGACCATCTAGCCATGAAGGTGGCAATCCCACTGGTTCAACAAAGACACATGCATACCTATCCAAATTTTTTGGTAGACCAGAAGGAGTAGTGGAGACCGTTGATGGTTGCATTTGAATGGAATGGAGCTAGGTAATGACACTGTATGAATTCTTCTTAAGAAGATTTTCCATGCGATGTGAACTTATGATGCTGAGAGACCCCAATTGTAAGCCCTTCAATATGTGTTTTTTCATATTTTCTAAGAACTGCATCCAAAGTTCAGAAAAATCCTATAAGATGGGTCCAAGTGTGCATAACCATTAGGCAGTCAAAATCACATCACATCCACCTAAACACAAGGCAAACATGTAGGAGTGCAAGTTATAATCTGATGCAAGAGCATCTAGGGTGTAAGAGCAATCTTGCATCAACCAAAAAAATATATATAATAATAAAAATGTGTTGTTTCTTTTCAATAAGGGCTAAATTTGGCAGGGTTACTATTTTTAGTAAGTTTGCATTTGTGCATGGTTGAATACAAAATCTTACACGGACCTCCAGAGTGGTGAATTGAAGCTAATGGTGAAGAAATCACTTCAATATCGTTTGTCATTTGTGAGATATTAAAATTTCAAATTCTAAAAATCCTATTGAAATATTCAAAGTCAAATTTGAGGCACTTAGAGGCTCCAGATGGGCCCAAAATTTGGTGGGAAACCCAAGTAGTCTACCTATTGGTGCTACTTGTGCTCCATCGTCTTTTTGAGAGCTTTCTGAAAAGGTATTATAATTGAAAATCCAATGGTCGGATTGAAAGTTATGGCCCCGCGAAGTTGACCTATTTTTGGAGGGAGATGCAAATTTCAAAATTAAGCTGGTGGTCGCCAAAAAGGGCTATATATAACCATTTTTGGGAACCCTTAGAGTAGTAGAGTTAAGGGGGAAGGTGTAGAGTCAAGAAAGGTAGGAAATTAGAAACCCTAGTTGATTTAGGAATTACAGAAGGCTGAAGATTCTAGAGTTTTGAGAGAGGGAGCTATAATGTGTTGCAGCCTGTAGGGGATTTGATGCAGAGGAAACACAACAGAAGCTTACAAATAGGATGGAAAAGCCATTAATCCACTATGATGCAGAGGCATCCACACTAAAACCTTGACATACAGCCTGTATGTCTACAACCCTTCATCATCATCATATTTCTGTTAACACTGTCAGCATCATCATATTTTCTCTGCCGACTGATATCCTCCTGCAGACAAACCTTCGACCTTTCGCCTGTCAGCAGCATCATCATATTCGGCTAGCGCAATCATCCTCCTGACGATCATTGTTCATCTTACCGCCAACCTCTATCTCCAGCATCATGATATTCAACATCATCTTCATTAGCAGGATATAAAATATCCGGTTCCCTCCATATATCCTGATGACGACACTTCACGCACCTTTCCTTCGATGCTTACGTCACCCCAATATCCGACTACTTAAACAACAGCATCAGGATATGACTTATCCGGTCATATTGAAACATCCTGATGATGATACTCAACTTTATACTGATGACGAATATTCTGCGGAATATTCCTCTCACGATCCACTTATCTCCCCGATGCCTTACGCCTATGCCAAAACACTTAGGGTCAGCAGGATAAACCTTTATCGGGTGATATTTCGGAATGTCCTGATGACGATTATCCTGATGACGATGACGTCATATGCAGTTCCTTCAATATCCTGCTGTCGGCCAAACTTAACATTATCGGCCCGCGATGATTTTATCAACCCGATCGACTAACTTATGCCGATATACTCTTCCTCGGCAACACCTTGTGATGATCACCCCGAAATGCATTCACCTTATGCAAACAACTGTATCATGCTCACCTCCATCTACTCGGATGACGCCCGAAGTAACTACGGGATATACACAGAAATATCCTGATGATGCCGTTGCGATGGATTTTCCAACCTTAGCAAATTTTGATCCGCTGAACCTCCTGGGGTGACCCGATCTGCTTCCTGGACAACTTTCCAGACTCTAACAACTAGCACGACCTAGCACATGCCCATGCTAGGGTTCTCAACACCTCTCGACTGCGATCCTACAAACATACATGTGAACAAACAGAAAATGCAAACTAAATCCTAAACTATTGTACATAGCCATTCCACCGATTCGATGAATCAACCGGTGGAATGGATCAGTGAATCCATGTAACCACCAGAACAGCAACTCAATTACACAATGGAATCCAAATAGAAAATTGACACAAACAGGATCTCTTTATTGATTTCAAAAGATGCAAATACAGTACTCTGTCTCACTCTGAAATCTAACTCCTCAATCTGTATCTACCTCTCTATCTGTCTATCTGTCTATCTGTCTATCTGTCCTAAGACCAACCGATCCTACTACATAAATAGGAACTGCTTGCGAGTACTACCACTTGATTCCCAGTGGCTGGGAGCTTCCAAGCGGCTGGGAGGATCCAACTGAACTAACAAACTATACAGCTGTCATCAGCTGTCATAACAAACTACCTAAAAATAGAAAAGCACGATCAACTTGGACCTTATTACATGCATTGGTCTTACAAGACCTTCTTGGAAACATTAACCAGACCTAAAACAAACTAACTGCCTCATGGAGGCCAGCTGTCAGGTAGGTGCTCCTGCACCAGGATTCATCCTCTAATTGTATTTGAGCTTCTATAATATAATATTTTTCCCATATTAATAAAATTTTATTCTATTTTTTGTGTGCAATTTTTGTTATTGTGTGTTTTATGATTTACCTCCTTCATCAAGTGGTATCAGAGCAAGGATTCCTGAGTGTGTAGACAGATCACCAACCGTGAGGCAATTTGTACCAAGACCTGAGGTCGTGGGTTTGCTACATAGATCAAGATGCCTCCACAAAGAAACCGTGGTGGGAGGAATGGTTTGACGGAAGAGGGTTTTAGAGCCCTGCAAAGACAAATCGATGCATTGCAAGAGGAGCTGTGAAGAGGGTTCGAGCCGAGAAGGAGAGAGGAAAGTGAAGATGAAGCTGAAGAAGAGCTATCTGAGGAAGAACAAGAAGCTGTAGGAGATCCTATAGAAGTTAGGTTGTTGAGGGCCATTTCAAAGATCAAAAAGAGGCCCAGGATTGAAGTTTCTACCTATTCTAGAGATTTGAATCTGGAACAACTTATTGATTGGATCAATGATATAGAGGAGTATTTTGAGTATGAAGATGTGGAAGACCCTGAACGGGTCAAGTTTGCAAAGACAAAGTTGAAGGGCCACACCAGTATTTGATGGAAGGAGGTCCAGTTAGAGAGAAATAGAAGAGGAAAAGCAAAGATTACCAGATGGGATCAGATGGTGGAGAAATTGAAGAAGCAGTTCATTCCTCTTGACTATGAGATGGAGTTGCTGAAGAAGCTGCAAGGATTGAAGCAAGGTAACAAGTCTGTTAAGGAGTATAAAGAATATTTTTATAAGATCACTATTAGGATAGGCCATGGAGATGCCAACAAGGAGAAGGTGGCCCATTACATTAATGGGTTAAGGCCAAGTATTCAAGAAGAGTTGAGCCTGGTCAGAATGACCACCATAGAAGATGCATACCAGTTTTCCCTGAAGGTGGAAGAGAAGCTGAATAAGAGATTTGAAAGCAAGAAAAGGGGAAGAGGTCAGGGCAGAAGGACTGGCAGAAGACCCTATGGAGGCCAAAATGAAGATCCAAAGAAAAGTGAAAAAGTTGGAACTAGTCGAAATCAGAGAGGAGATAATACCTACCGCCCTCGTGACCAGAATAATGGTGAGCAAAGAGGAAGAGGAAGAGGTAGACCTGGGCAAGGACCTGGAAGAGGAGGTTTGAGAGGAACATGTTTCCAATGTGGAGAAGGGCATTGAGCATATGAGTGTCTGCAACATCAAGGAAGGATGAATAGAAGACCTCAAGGTAATGCACGAGTTGCACATGTGGATGAAGATGCACAGTCTGAGCACTCTGAAGATGCAGAAAGGGGAGAAACCCTAGTTGTCAGAAGAACTTTGTTGAATGAGGAGAAAGAACCTAATCAGAGGAAGAGTTTATTCCACACAAGGTGCAAATGTGAAGGTAAGTGTTGTGATATTATTATTGACAGTGGAAGCACTGATAATCTTGTTTCAGAGGAGATGGTTGACAAGTTGAAGTTGACAAGAAGAAAGCATTTGCATCCATACCAGATTGCATGGTTGCAGAAGGACCATAGAGCTTTGGTCAATGAACATTGTTTAGTGAAGTTCAAGATTAGTGACTACCATGATGAGGTGTTGTGTGACATCATATCGATGGATGCATATCATATGTTATTGGGGAGGCCATGGCAGTATGATAGGAGCACTGTCCATGATGGCCGTTCAAATACATACTCCCTAACAAAGGATGGAGTCCATCATAAGTTGAAGCCCTTAAAGGAGGTCGAAGAAAAGGTGAGAAGCTTAATGATGCCAAGAAAAAGTATTCTGTTTATGATCAAGAGTTTTATGCAATAGTCCAGGCTTTGAAGAAATGGAGACATTATTTGTTGCCAAAAGAGTTTGTTTTATATACTGATCATCAAGCTTTGCAATATCTTAATAGTCAAGGAAAGTTAAATCAAAGGCACCTAAAATGGGTTGAGTTTTTGCAAAGTTATACTTTTCTTTTGAAGCATAGGAGTGGGAAGTCCAACAGGGTTGCAGATGCCTTGCGTAGAAGTTGAAATTTGTTGACAGAAATGAAGATGGAGGTTGTTGGGTTTGATGAACTCAAAAGTTTGTATCCTAATCTAGATTTTGCAGAGGCTTGGAAAGCTTGTTTGGAACCTGTTACTTTGGACAGGACAAAATGGTTGGATTACATAATCCAAGATGGCATGTTGTTTAGAGGAAGCTAGTTGTGTATTCTGAGGAGTTCCATGAGAGAGAACCTGATTAAGGAGAAGCCTAGTGGAGGATTAGCTAGACACTTTGGTCGAGATAAGACCATTGCTATTGTTGGTGAACATTATTACTGGCCACAATTGCAGCAAGATGTGAGGAAATTTGTGCAGAGTTACAGAGTGTGTTAGATGGCAAAAGGAACAAGTCAGAATACAGGGCTATATCAGCCATTACCTATACCAGAGAAGCCATGGGATGATATTAGTATGGATTTTGTTCTTGGTTTACCAAGGACACAGAGAGGGCATGATTCCATTTTTGTGGTGGTGGATAGATTCTCAAAGATGGCCCATTTTATTCCTTGAAAGAAGACTAATGATGCTATTCATATTGTAGAGTTATTTTTTAGGAAGATGGTGAGACTACATGGTCTACCTAAGAGCATAGTTTCAGATCGAGATACCAAGTTTCTTGGTTATTTTTTGAGGACATTGTGGAAGAAGTTGAAGATAGATTTGAAGTTCAGTTTTGCACACCATCCATAGACTGATGGATAGATAGAAGTGGTGAATAGGAGTTTGGGTAACCTGCTACGATGCTTAGTAGGAGATAAGCCTAAGGGATGGGATTTGATTTTACCACAGGCAGAATTTGCTTACAACAATTTTGTCAATAGGAGCACAAGTAATCTCCATTCCAGGTTGTGTATGGGAATAGGCCAAGAACTACTTCTGAATTGAGGAGGATGGATAAGGGGGAGAAGAGTAGTACCGAAGCTAAAAATTTTGTTGAGCACATGAAGAATTTGCACGAAGAGGTAAGAAAGCATATCCATAAGATGAATTCTTAGTATAAGGCTAAGGTAGATCAAAAGAGAAGCCATAAGGAGTTTCAGGAAGATGATGAAGTCATGGTTCACTTGAGAAAAGAAAGATTTCAAGTTGGTACATAAAATAAGCTGAAGATGAGGAAATTTGGACCATGTAGAATCCTAAAGAAGCATGATTCAAGAAATGCATTTGAGGTAGAGTTTCCTAATGACATCAATATTTCACCAGTGTTCAACATTTCAGATTTGATAGAGTATCATGATGATGGACTTGATAAAAGAACACAGTGGGACATTCCAGCATCTACTTTAGAGAAGGAGGAGATAGAGGGCATTTTGGATAGCCATGTGGGTAAGAGTACAAGAAATAGGCAGTATACAGAATACTTGGTGAAATGGAAAGGAAGGCATGTTGAAGATTCATCATGGTTATTTGAGACTAAGGTTAATCATTTTGGTTTCCCTCTAACACATGAGAAGTGACAGGGTCACTTTTCAAATTACCCCAGGTGTCTGATGCAGGAGCATCCAGGGTGTAAGAGCAATCTTGCATCAACCAAAAATATATATATAATAATAATAATGTGTTGTTTCTTTTAAATAAGGGCTAAATTTGGCAAGGTTACTATTTTTAGTAAGTTTGCTTTTGTGCACGGTTGGATACAAAATCTTACATGGACCTCCAGAATGGTGAATTGAAGCTAATGGTGAAGAACTCACTTCAATATCATTTATCATTTGTGAGATATTAAAATTTCAAATTCCAAAAATCCTATTGAAATATTCAAAGTCAAATTTGAGGCACTTAGAGGCTCCGGATGGGCCCGACATTTGGTGGGAAACCCAACAAGTCTACCTATTGGTACTAATTATGCTCCATCGTCTTTTCAAGAGCTTTTTGAAAAGGTATTATAATTGAAAATCCAACGGTCGGATCAAAAGTTATGGCCTCGCGAAGTTGACCTATTTTTGGAGGGAGATGCAAATTTCAAAATTAAGCTGGTGGTCACCAAAAAGGGCTATATATAACCATTTTTGGGAACCCTTAGAGTAGTAGAGTTAAGGGGGAAGGTGTAGAGTCAAGATAGGTAGGAAATTAGAAACCCTAGTTGATTTAGGAATTACAGAAGGCTGAAGATTCTAGAGTTTTGAGAGAGGGAGTTGTAATGTGTTGTAGCCTATAGGGGATTCATCCTCTGATTGTATTTGAGCTTCTATAATGTAATGTTTTTCCCATATTAATAAAATATCATTCTATTTTCTATGTGCAATTTCTGTTATTGTGTGTTTTATGATTTACCCCCTTCATCATAATCTCCCATAGAGATGTGCACATTACAACACTTCCCTTTGTAGGGTAATGTGCCCCCATTGGCAATCATGATTTCAAAGTTGGAGCAAGGATGGGCAAAGCAATTAGTCTGTTTGGCAATTCGAGGGTCAATGAAGTTATGAGTGCTACCAAAATTAGTGAGTATTGTAAGAGGGAGCATCTTAAAGTAACCCTTGACCCGCATGGTTTGTGGGGTGGTAACTCCTACTAAGGCATAAAGAGAGAATTCAGGGTGATCTTCCTAAGCAGCAGGGTCAACAATTGGCTGCTAAGCTTCTTCCTAATCATCTGTTGTATCCTGAGCATCTACCCAAACATTAGTTTTGGGTGGAAAGTCCACATCCAATAGGTAGAGATTTTTCTCAACACATCGATGTCCCCAAGTGAATTTCTCATCACAATTGTAACAAAGTCCTTTTTTCTCTACATGTCCACATGTCTACTTCAATCAAATGCTTGATAGGAGCTGTTCTAGGAGCTAGTGTTTTTTGAGATCTTTAGGAAGCTATATTTCTAAAAGGAACAAAATTAGATTTGGATAACTATTGAGCTGTGATATTGTCCTCTACCAGCTTAGCCAACCCTAGGGCTTCAATCATTATGTTGGGATGGAACATTTTAACCTCAGATCAAATTGCATCCTTTAGACCACTAACAAAACAACTCTTGAAAAATTCATTAGATAATCCCTCTATGTGATTGGCAAGTTTTTCAAATTTTGTTTGATATTCTCTCACAATTCCTGTTTGGTGAAGTTTAGTGAGGGCTCTAGTGAAGTCATCAAAAGCACTAGGACCAAACTGTTGCAAAATAAGTTTGTAAAAATTATTCCATAAGGGCTCGTCATGAGCCTTGAGATAGCAATGAAACCATTGAAGGGCTTCATGTTCCAGGTGAAAGGATGCAAGTGGGACTTTGTTGACATCAAAAGTATTCTGCATACTAAAATATTGTTCTACCTAGTATATCCATCAAGTCAGATCTGCACCATTGAATTGAGGAAAATCAAGCTTCGGCCCATGAAAATTGCTGGAAGAAGAAAATGCAGTGTCTAAAGAAGACTCTCAGTGTCATGTGTTGTTCATGGTTGAATGTTGAAGATTGAAGCCGATAAGTTTTTCATCAAGATCTTAGATTTTGGACTTGAGGGTGGAAATTTCATCCTCCATGTTTTTTTGCTCCTAATTAGGTTACGACCATAGCCAGAAGATTTTTTTTTGAATGGGTAGAAAAACATGTGCTAGAACACGTTTAGTAAAGGGAAATTTTAATTTGAGGAAAACTACAATAGGTAATTAGGGTTTGACTAGATTTTGGACACTTGCTAAGGGTAAGGGGAGAGGAAAATGGGGATTTTAGAAGTGGGGTGAAAGAATTCGAAAATTTGTCTAGGAGGGACAAAGGAGCATAAATATGAAAGGAACACTATGGTAAAATTTGAAGGCGATTGGGTTAGAATTGAAGTTATGGAAAACCCTAAAAATAGACAAATGTGGGATTTCTAGCTTCGAGAAGTGGATTTGGGATAGGGTCAACAAGGAAGGAAATGTGCATAATGAAATTTTAGGTGTTCTAGTGAATTTTGAGAGGAAACAGAGGTAAAACAAGAAGGATATGATGAAAAATAGATTTTTTTCACTTTTTTTTTGGAAATGATCTTCCAATTGCTCTAGATGGATTCAATGTGGTTTACATGCTGTAATAGATATGGGCCCCAAATCTGTTAGTTTCCTAAAAGTTCAAGGGATTCACTTTAGCCACCAATGTTGCCTAACAACTTGTGTGTTGGGACAATACCCCTCACTCCATGGCTCAAGTAAAATTGATAAGTACTTTGCCACAAACAAAAACTCTTTGTTTACCTCACGAATGGGAACTAGTTAATCAGGTAGGGGCCATTACCCTTTTCGTTGGCTAGTCCTCTCAATGGGCTAGCTACTTCAAGGTTCTTGTGGTACTCCTCACAATGAGTTTTAGGGATATATGCCCAAGTAGTTCCCACAGTTAAGAGGATAGGGATGTTCCCTAATCTAAACTTGCAATCCAAATGAACAATAAAGATGTGAAAAAGAGATGCTGCTGCAAAAAATCATAGCATTTGGAGGGCCACTATGAAAAAAAAATGACAAAAAATTCCATCCAGCGAGCCCAAGAAAGCGCTCTGATACTAGATGAGAGGAACCTCCTCCAATAATATAATAAAAAATGCACAAAATAATAGATTTATAGAAATAGCAGAAACACAAAATGAATATATTGATCACAGGCCACTTCAAGGGGGTGACCTCCTTTGAGCAATCTCAATACAACAAATTCATGGATGCCTTCATTGGCCTCAACACATACTTATATACTAAGTCTAATCTAAACAACTACTACTTCCCATGAATGTGGGATAATACAATATGCACATGGGATGACTTACAAAGCATATGCATCCATAGCAACAATATAATAACAAAGTAAAGAGAAGGGCTAAACATGGGTTCCTAACAATAACTTGCCATTTGAAATGCTTAACCGTGTTCTTTTGCTTTGTGAACCATTAATATTTTCTAAAATAATTTAAACAATGAAAAAGTTTATTTTAATCTCTAGTTCACAAGTAATGGATAATATTTATTTAGGTTTATTTCGTTAAAAATCCATGACACTCCCTAGATTTTAGGAGTGGAGAATGGGGTAGGAAGATCCATGATTCTGAAATCTAGGCATGCACAGGAGAAGGTCGTGGGTAGTTATCAAGAAGTTTTGTTAAGAAGTGAGGAGACTCCCTTTCGAGGAAAAAAAAGGAGAGCAAGGACAACATTCAAGATTGTCTTTTTGTTTGAGTTGTGAGCATAGGTAACACCCACAATAGGAGGTATGTGTTTGGTTCTTCATGTATTGAACTATTATTGTTTTCTTGTATATGAGATACAAGGCATAAACTGTATATGTATGTTGAAAGATACCCTTGTGTTAGCAAAATACAAGCTTAAATCTATATACATACTGAGAAAGATACATTTATATCAGCAAGTTGTAACTATATACATATCATGGAAGATAACTTTGTGTTAGCAGAATACAAGACTTAAATTGTTAAATATATCTTTATGTTAACCGAGAGTAAGATTTGAACTATTATACCTTTCATTGTGTTGGCAAAGACAACAATCAAGAATATTTTGTCCAATTTGTTAGTAGAAATATCAACCTCAGCTGGTGGTATATGAATGAATCTTCTTTAAACTGTGTATGTTTACCTTGTATGCATGGTGTAAGCCTAAAAAAAATGTTAAGCATATCTTATGTTGACTAAGTATTGATGTGCTAGTTATAGTACAAGCCTTACACTATTAAATACATCTAAGTACAAGCTTCAAACTATTATAGATACCGTTGTGTTGGCCTTAGTAAAAATAATAATCTGATAGAGCATACCTTGCATTCGTATAACCCTTCCAAGATTTATTCTGTATCTTGTGTTGGCAATTATAAATGCTTTGAATTGTTATTATCTATGACTAAGATACCATCCCGAACTATTATTGTATACTCATACACTGAAATAGTTGGATTATGGCTGATAAAACATATACTCATACATTGAAATGGCCAATAAACATAAACTCATATGTTTGTAAGGTTATAATATGGGAGGTAGATATTATCCTTATCCCTATACGATTGCAGGATCACAGTATAGACTATTCAAAGTTGTCATAAATTGCTGGACAATTGAGAAGTCCAATGTAGTAAATAAAGAAAGGTCTATTTATGAGCATATATATGTATTATATAGGTAGATATATATGATTTAATACTCATGATTGAGCCTTTACTCGGGAAGAGAATTCTTAATGTCTTAGAGAATCTACTAAAAAGTAAAACTCTAGTTTAGAGTAAACTTCTAATGAAATACAACCTAGTTATGTTTTCAGTTCAAATAAGTTTTGTAAAACCATTCAAGATCTTAGTTTGGTATAAACTTCAAGAAAAGTGTTGACCACACCAAGATACTTAGAGGGCCCAGTGAATTAGTATCTAAACAAACTTCAAAACCTCCAGAGTAGATCAAAACTTAAACATTATATCAACATAAACATGAAAGATCAACACAATGCACATCAACACATAACACCAGATATACGTGGAAAACCCAAGAAGGGAAAAACCACGGTGAGGATTAACTCACAATATATGAAGCTCAAAATACAACTTTGTTTTAGGGCTACAACCCAAGGAAGTAACTATTCCTTGTACACTTTGTTTTAGGGCTATAACCCAAGGAAGCTACTACTCCATGAAGATTTTCTTTTAGGGTCACTCCCAAGCAAGATACTACTCCCTCCAAACTTTTTTTTATGTCTCCAACCCAAGGAAGCAACTACTCCCTAAACTAAGCACAAACTCAAAATGATTACAACATGACAATCCTTCTACTACCTAAAAACTGACACTGAAACTCACACCTTTGATGATTGCAATTATGCTTCTTCTGATGATTAGATCAATTAGGCACACTCTTCACTTTCTTCCTATCACAAAAATATCTTCAAGATGAATCAAGACATATTCTAACACTTCTACTCTTTCTTCTTTAGTCCGACATCACAATGCATGTGTTTTCATACTCTACTCTTCTTACTCACTCACTTATTCATTTTTCACAATCATCTCTTATGTAGAAAAACTAGGTTTAAAATATATACATGGCATTACATTGATTTCGTTATAGGTCAACCATTACAATAGGAATATTACATTTTACAAGTTGTCTAGAGATCACAACACATGAAACATGCATCTAGGTGAGTCTCTATCAAGGACTACACGCTACTCCATAGGAAAACACACACCTTGTATATCCCAATACATGCTTACAGCACTCCTAAACATTCTTCATAGCATTTTTTTTCAAGGAATCACCTCCGCACACATCACTCATTTGAAATAAGATGACCTTAAGTAGGAAGACATGATATTTGAAGTATAACAGTCACCAACACTTGAAAACCTTGTGTGGTACAAGAAACATGAAACTCTTCTAGATGAGTCTTCATGACTCATACAACACCTTCATATAAATCTCTAACTCCACACAACAAATACATTGTACCACATACCTTAACATATGCACACTGAGATGAAATAACCATTATGAATACATTGTAACATACTATCATTGTGAAACTAACCTTGGAAAGAACCAAAACTCTTGAAACTGCAAGGATTCATGCAATACACATCCCTGAACATATCCTTGAGATAGCATAATCAAATCTTCTTTTGTGGAGGAATGTGGAGTATTACAATCAGCTTTTATCATCACATTATACTACTAGAGCACAAGCCATAACCCAATCACTTGTAACTTTCACTACTAAGGGTGTAGAGACATAAACTATTGGAAATAGCATCTCCATTAGATACTTAACTTCTGAACTACGAGACCTTATCTTTAAATGTGGAGAAATGTAGAGCCAACCATTGCAGTACTGAAAATACCTTCTTTAGGAGCAATATTGTCTTCAAACTGTCAATTGTAAAACACCCTTCCAGTATTCCAAACACCATGAAACATGGAACATACATGATTTGACACTATATGAAACTATCTTCCAAACCATAGAGGCTCAATTCTAAGAACAAGAAAATGCGAAGCATTCTCCCAACCAGTCTTTAAAGCAAACTTCCTATAGAAAACACTTTAAACAACTTCTGGAGGTCAAGATCTTTAAATAACATCACATACATCCTTAGAATCAATAGGAAGGGTCATACAACATCTCATAGGCCTTCACAACATCTCATCTTCAACAAATCTTGATGTATAATTATTTATCTTAGTGTTTCTAATTCCCATACTAATATGTCTTCTTTGTTGTCAACAAAAATATTCAATGAATACTATCTCTACTGACTAAGAGCATGACATCCAATCATGGACTTCTAATTCCCATCTTAAAATATCTTCTTTATAGTCACTGGATAGGACATGACATTCAACCATGAACTTCTAATTCCCATCTAATATTTTATCATGGAATCATCTTTGATGACCATAAGTATGCTAAAAAAACTTGACTTGACACTTATTAGAGTATGACATCCAACCATGAACATCAGCAACCCATTATGATCATCAGGAGCATCACTTCCCAGGTCATGACATCCAACCATGAACATTGGGAACATCATTGCATCTCACTACTTTGCTGACCATAATCATGCCTAATATACCTTGTATTGACATTAATCTAGGCATAACATCCAACCATGAACATTAGCAACATCAAGAACATCACTTAATATCAGCAACCTTAACATCGCCATCACCACTATATCTCACTGGTATATCATAATCATAAACTAAGTGCTAACCTTATTCTAAGTGTTGGCATTAATGATAACACAATGACAACACATTTTGCCAACAATCTCCCCCTTTGTCATTGATGGAAACACATACCCCCCCTTGGAAATTCATTTATTTATCTCCCCCTTTGACATTAAGGACAAAAGGGCAACAACTTCTTACTCTTAGGGCACACAATTTTCTCTTTAGAAGCACATTTTCTCTTTCTCTCCCCTTTTTCAATGTTCCAACAATCAACAATCACAACTACCTACTCCCATTGAGAGGTAGCCACCATCAGTCTAGAAAAAAAAGGATATAGCATGAATACTGGTGCAGTCACAGTAGGAGGGTTCATAGAGTGAACTGTCCAGACCATGCAACAAGAGTAAACACAATAGAAACAACTCAAGAAATAGAACAAATGCAGATTCATTCATTCAGTATATCAAAGAATTTAAATATAATCTAGCTGACGACATGCGGAATTACAATTAGGGCTCACAGGCCTAATTACATACATGTGTAAGATAAATCTTTGAAGCTCCTTTGCACAAAATCTAAACTACATTATATGAATCAATTGCTAACTACTTTCCTAAGGATCTATTACATATATATATCATTTCTGGACCAAAAGATTCCTCCACGTTGGCTAAGGAAGGTCACAAACTCTAATGAAGAGTTGTAACGTGTTCATAGATAGGTCAGACCTAAATGCATAGAACACTTCCTCAAATTAATGGAACAACATGCAGACCCTTGGTGAAGGCTAGCCATGAACCAAAGAACATTGAATGATGTGTCAATGAGATCTGCAAGTCAAGGAATGATCCACAAGCCTTCTCCTTTAGTTGGTTTCCAGGAACTGTTAGAATGCTCTGCTCTAAGAAAATAATCAACTCCTGACAGCGATATATTTTCGGTAACTGATCCAAATGCTCTGAATTCTTGATATGATGTAGATGCTAAGTCTAGATCTGCAAGATGTGAAATGCCAAAACTGGACCACAAGCTGAGAACTGCTACTGACTGAACTACCTGAACTGAACTAGGAAATGAAAGAACTAAAAGGCAAACAAATTGAAATGCAAATGCTTTTGGTTGATGCAAGATTTCTCTTGAACCAGGGATGCTCCTCCATTAGACATCAAGGGTTATTGAAAAAAATTGAGTCCCTCACTTTCTTGGGGCTAGGGGAGAACCAAGATGGTCCACCTCAGCCTGAGAAATCCAAGATGAATCTTCTTCTAGTCTGCCTTTCCACTTCACAAGATATTCTTTGTATTATCTTCCTCTAGTGTTGCATCCAACTCTGCTGTCCAAAATGTCTTCAATTTGTTCTGGTGCTTGTTGTGGTAACTGCTTCTTCAAGTCTTCTTCCATGCTATCACTGAATTCTACTTCATGATACTAATATAGTTCTACAATGTTGAAAATAGGTGATATACCTAATGTCTCTAGTAATTCCACTTCATATGCATTTCTTGAATCAAATTTCCTGAGTATCCTACAAGGTCCAAACTTCTTCATCTTCAACTTGTTATATGTCCTAACTAGAAATATTTCTTTTCTCAAGTACACCATTACTTCATTTCCAACTTCAAATCCCTTATGTCTTCTCTTCTCATCTTCTTTCTCTTTGTACTTACCATTCATGTCCTCCAAATGATTCTTCACTTGATTATGCACTGTCTTCAGGTGGTCTGCAAATTCCTCTGCTTCTATACTCTTCTTTTCTTCTATGCTGATATCTCTCAACTCTGTAACTCTTCTAGGATTCACTCTGGTAACAATCTCAAAAGGTGTTCTTCTGGTACTCCTATTCACTGAATTATTATATGCAAACTCTGTTTGTGAAAGAATCAAGTCCCAACTTCTAGTTTTGTCTCCAACCAAACATCTCAATAGGTTTCCCAAACTCCTATTCACTACCTCTGTCTGTCCATCTATTTGTGGATGAAAAGTAAAAATAAAATTCAATTCTGTCTTCATCTTCTTCTAAAGTGTCTTCCAAGTAAGCAACAAACTTTTTGTCTCTGTTTGAAACTATACTCTTAAGTAATCCATGCAATCTTACAATCTCCTTGAAAAATAGGTCAGCTACATGCACTACATCAGTTGTCTTCTTACAAGGTATGAAATGAGCCATCTTTAAAAATCTATCAACCACTACAAATATTGAATCATGTCCTCTCTGTGTCTTCGGTAATCCAATTAAAAAATCCATGCTTATGTCTTCCCAAGGTCTCTCTGGTATTGTCAAAGATTTATACAATCCAATGTTCTTACTACTCCCTTTTGCAACTTGACAAACTCTACAACTCTGTACAAATCTCTGAACATCCTTATGTATCTAAGGCCAAAAGTAATTTTCACTCACCAAACCCACTATCTTATCAATGCCAAAGTGTCCTGCCAATCCACCACTATATTTCTCCTTGATCAAATTATCTCTCATTGAACTTCTAGGTAAGCACAAATGACTTCCTTTGAACAACATATCTTCTTGAATGAAATAGTCCAACCAATTACTCCTATCTATCACAACAGGTTCCTTACATGCTTTCCAAGGTTCTACAAAATTAATGTCTCCTTCATACATGTTCTTCAATTCATCAAAACCCAACACTTCAAATCTCATTTCTGTCAACAAGTTTCTTCTTCTACTCAAGGCATCGACAACTTTGTTTGATTTATGACTCCTATGCTTCAACACAAAAGTATAACTCTGCATGAATTCTACCCACCTCATATTTCTCTGATTCAACTTTTCCTAACTATTCAGATACTACAAAGCTTGATGATCTATATACAACACAAACTCCTTAGGCAATAAGTAGTGTCTTCACTTCTTTAAGGCTTCAAATATGGCATATAAATCTTGATCATAAACTGAATATCTTCTCCTTGCATCATTCATCTTCTCACTAAAATATGCTATTGGTCTACCTTCTTGACATAACACTGCTCCAATTACACTTCCACTAGCATCGCAATCAACTTGAAATACCTTATTGAAATCCGGTAATGCCAAAACAGGTTTCTCTGTTACTTTCTGCTTTAACAACTCAAAACTTTTATTTGCTCCTGATGTTCACTTGAAATCCTTTCTATCACCTCTCATTGTCTCTATCATAGGGTTACAAACTGAACTAAACTTTTTGATGAACTTCCGGTAGAAACTAGCAAAACTATGAAATGATCTAACCTCTCCAATGCTCTCTGGTGTAGGCCATTCAACAATGTCTCTCACTTTCTCAGGGTCCATCTTCAATCCTTCCGTAAAAATCACAAATCCCAAATATACCAATTCTTCCTTCATGAAACTACACTTCTTGATGTTTATCAGCAATTTCTTTTCTCTCAACCTCTGTAAAACATGACTAATATGCAACAAATGTTCCTCTTTTGTCCTAATGAAAATCAAAATATTATCCAAGTACACAATTACAAACTTACCCAAGAATTTCTTCAAGACTTCATTCATCAACCTCATGAAAGTACTCGGTGCATTTGTCAATCCAAAAGGCGTCACTAACCACTCATACAATCCTTTATTTTTCTTAAAAGTAGTCTTCCATTCATCACCTTTTCTGATTTTGATCTAATGGTATCCACTTTTCAAGTCTATCTTTGTGAAATATCTTGCTCCACTCAAACAATCCATGATATCATCCATCCTAGGTAAAGGAAATCTATACTTAACTGTGATCTTGTTTATTGCTCTGGAATTAGCACACATTCTCCATTCTCCATCCTTCTTTAGTGCAAGCACTACAGGTACTGTACAAGGACTCAAACTTTCTCTGATCAAACCTTTCCTCAACAATTCTTGTATCTGTCTATTTAATTCTTCATTCTCTGTCAGTGTAATTCTATGTGCTGCTTTATTAGGCAAACTTGCTCCTAGTATAAGATCCATGTGATGAATGATACTTATGATAGGTGGTAATCCTTCAGGTACATTATTTGAAATGATGTCTTCATACTCTATCAACAACTCTCTTATCTCCTCTAGTTTAGTTTCTCTCTTCACTACTTCAGGCTTCTTAGGAATCAAGGTATAACACATACTTTCCTGTTTCAAACCATCCAAAAATTTCCTTCCATCTACCAAATAGATTCTAGCATTCCCATATACCACACTTTTAGGATCATCTTCTAAAGGAATCAAAGTAATTATTTTCCCATTTGTTGTATTCTTTCTTCCATCATGCATAGATTTTCTATCATATTGCCAAGGTCTACCCAACAAGATATGACAAACATCCATAGGCATAACATCACACAAGACTTCATCATGATAAGATCCAATATGAAATTTCACCAAACATTGTTCACTCACTAGTACCTTATGATCATCCGGAGTCTATTCTATCTGATAGGGCTTAGGGTGTTTCAACCTTTCCAACTTCAGCTTAGTGACCATCTCTTCTGAAACTAGGTTATCTAAACTACCACTATCAATTACAACTTTACAACACTTACCTTTTGATTAGCATTTAGTTCTGAATAGACTTTTCCTCTATGATGGTTCCTCATTTGTCTCTACTTGAAATAGTGCTCTCCTCATCACCAATGATTCTCCTTTCTCCAGATTGCCAACTGAACAAGGTGATCCAACAGGTTCTTCAACATAAGTTGCTCTTCCACTATTCTCTATCTTCTTGCTTGTACTACCCTGATTACATTCAAATGCTCTATATCCTTCACCTCCACACTTGAATCAAGTACCTCTAAATGTCTTCTTATCAAATCTGCTTCCTTCTCTTATGTATCCTTCATTCTGGTATACACTAGGGTTTCCTCTCCAGTAAAAATTTCTATCTCTCTGGTAAGTATTATTATCTCTGTCATCCCTTCTAACTAGGTTGTTGAACTTGTTCTGCTCCACAAATGATCTATCATATCCAGAAAATGATCTTCCCTTGTAAAATTTACCTCTTCTACCTCTCAACCTTTGATCATGTCTCTTATTCATCTTCTCTTCAACTGTCACGACAAATTGATATGATTCTTTCAAAGATGTCATCCTTACCAAACTTAGTTCTTCTTGAATGTTCAATCTCAGTCTATTGATATATCTAGCCACTTTCTCCTTGCTTGCTTCACTATGTCTTGTTCTTATGATCATCTTATGAAATTCTTTAGTGTATTTCTTCACAGATTTCTCCTTTTATCTTAGGTTTTGCAATCTTTTCAACAATTCCAACTCATAGTTAGTAGGTATGAACTGATTCTTCAACTTTGTCACCATCTGGTCCCACTTTGTAATCTTTTCTTTTCCTCTTCTGTTTCTTTCCAATTAAAGTTCTTTCCACCATATAGCAGCATGTCCTTTCAACTTTGTCTTTACAAAATTCACCTTCTCTAGATCTTCAATCTCCTCATATTCAAAGTATTCTTCCATGTCATTTATCCAATCAATCAACTCTTCCAGATTCAGATTACCAGTATAGTTTGGAACATCAAATCTATGTCTCTTTCCAATCTTTCAAATAGCTTGCAACATCTTTATCTGATTTGATTCTTCTTCTTCATCACCTTCTAGGGTTTTGCCACTGTGTTCCATAGATTGAAATTCTTCTTCATCATCACTTTCAACATTAGGTCTCAGTGTCAATCCTCTTTGCCTATCTTCTTCAATAGCATCCAAATGGATTCGCATTATTCTCATTAATTCCATCATCTAATCCATTCTATTATCCATTATACCAATAGGAGGTACTTGTTGTGTCATTACGCAACAAGCCCCATTTTGACCTGGCAAAACAGGGACCTAACTTTTTGGCTTGTTTTGTGCTTTCTGGCAGTCTGGTAAAATTTCATGCAGATCATCATACATAGAAGACTGGGTAAGTCATCATCATGAGGTCAGTTTGTTAAAGTTTATATTTTATTCCAATGATCTCATATTTAGAAAGAGCATAAAATTTCATGTAGGTTTGCTTTTTGCGGCACCCAGATATTCATCAGGATGTGAAAGTTATGTATGGTCAAAGTTCGAGTCAAACCTGATATTCACAAGGGGAGGGTCATATTTCTAAACATTCGTCATATTATAAAAGGTCACCCTGATCTATTTTATCAACCGATAAATCATGCAGTCTGAATGTCTGGACATCAAATTTAGGTGATAACAGCCTTTACTCGTCAACAGCCTCATGCATTTCACGAGGATCATATTTTTCAATGTAACCTGATACTTCTTAATATCCTCTTGCCGCGAAATATCCCCTTAAGCCAATATCCTGATGATGTCATTCAAGTCTGATAAATAAAGAAATAAACATGACGATGATGTAATCATCATTTTACCTCTTGGGGTATATTTCCTAACATGGTCCTGCTTGTATAAGCATGATGATGATGTCATGGTGCCTTAGCGATACAAAAGGTGAATATTTGGATGACATCATCCTGATATACCGAGAGAGAGAAGTATAGTTTTGTCTGGTCATCATCATCACTTTTGAAACATCACCTGATATAGCGAAATATCCTCCTGATGTATAAACATGACAAAAGGGTACCAATATCACCTGATATCCAAATATCATGCATTCAGGATATCCTATCCTTTGGATATCACCCCGCTCCCATTGCTACCATTAACATTTAATGCACACAGAGGTGGTAGGTGGTTCCTGCCGACCACGAAACCCGATGGAACAGCTGGCGAAATCCTATGTTTCCATGCGAATGATCAATGAATGAACTTTAATTCATCAGAGTTGCCCTAAATTTACCCTAATTGCAAGGTTAAAAGGTGAATTCATTG
The DNA here is from genome assembly GCA_027924645.1 of Cunninghamia lanceolata. Classification (NCBI taxonomy): domain Eukaryota; kingdom Viridiplantae; phylum Streptophyta; class Pinopsida; order Cupressales; family Cupressaceae; genus Cunninghamia; species Cunninghamia lanceolata. The sequence continues at coordinate 9,926,473 of BSBN01000419.1, read as the reverse complement.
TCATTTTGAACTTACCTTGCAATAAAAATCATTTTTACAGAGCACAAGCTTTCAAACCCTCATCCAGGCGACATTTGTACAAATAGAGCTTGCAGGTGAGAAGAAGCACGTGATCATCAGTAGCATTAAGAACACTTTCAGAAATCCAAGGGTATAAAAGGGGATCTACATAACCAGGTAAGTAATTGAAACCCTCATCCTGTCATTTCTACATAATCAGGTATGGTGATGTTGGTTTATGATTATGGTTTATGCATCCCATTATAGAAAATGATGAATAAGTATTGTATGCATGATGTAAAATTTAAGTAAATGCTATGTTCATGCAAGTGAGTATCCATTGTAAGACCAGCTGTGTTAATTGCAGGAATCCATGGCTGATAAGAGGTTGGCTAAGTGCGAGGCTGAGTTCAGAAGGCCCATGTTCTCATATCCTAGGGGAATCTTATTTACATATGGAGCGATAATAGATACACACTAGGGAAGTACCAATTTAGATGCCTGGTCTGCCAAGCTAAATGATGATAAGAACAAAAGCCCAGTGATGGATGCAGTGTTCGTGTCCAGATTGTGGAATGCGGCTGGTTTTCCATACTCTATGGAGTCCCCAGAGCTGGTGGTTGAGTGTGCACGGAACTACAACCCAGAGACCAGGCAGGTGGTCAAACATGGAAGAGTATATGCAGACCTATCCATTAAAGGTCTTTCAAAGACATTTAGACTGCCATTGGGCAGCAAGGTTAAAAGTGTACACCTTAAGAAGTCTAAATGAGAGTATGAAAGCAACAAGAAATAGGCCAGGAAGAACATGTACCAATGGAGGGCAAAGAATAGCACATATTCGGCAGCTGCTAAACTTCCTGCGCACATGTTCAAATATGACTTTGATGATGAATACCAGTATATGATTGCATTACTTAGCAGAGTGACAGGCCAGCCTGAAGCTGGTAGTTTTAGAGATTGGATGTATGGTGTAATTATGATGTGCATATATGCAGATATAAGGCCACTATGGGGCTAGCTAATAAGTGATGCTCTGCATGAGTAGCTGATGAACTTGGGAGGTTCCAATTGTGCTTTTTATATGACATCATACATTGTATCCTCCTATGCTTATGACATCATAAATTGGTGAATGATGCATTCTCTATGCATCTGGTAAGAACCATGGAGGAGGACAGGACAAAGAGATTGAGCATGGAGGCTCAAGAGATAATTTACAGGCATGGAGCCTAGTATATTCAGTTTGCTACATTTTCCTATATGAGGATTGAGGGTTTTGAAGGACATCCCCTCATGCTGCCAAGATATCCCACTGATGCAGTGATACTAATGGAATTTGTAAGGCAGAGCTCCACAATGCTAAAAGCATACAACGATGCACAGAAGCTGCCACCAATTTTGTTTCCAGTCACCATTAGCTGGTATATGTGCCCTGACTTAGAAAAGATCGAGAAGGTGATGGTTAGCTTGAATAAGATGAATCTACAACCATTTCCCTTTGCAAGACCATATGATCCTTATGGAAGGATGCAGAAAATAAAAAGCAAAGCCCTGCATATGAAGCACCTAGAGGACTTCTGGGCTTACTGTGAAGGTGAGGCAGAGGCCAGAAGGAGAAGATACCAAAGGTTGACACTGGGTCAAATCAAAACCTTTAACTGTATTCCTCTTCCTCAGCAGTTGAAGAAAGATGATGGCAAACTAATTGCAAATGAATATGAGGAGAAGAAAATATACAATGATACCATATCTGCACCTGACCTTACTATACAGGAAGATATATCATTAGATCCTTTCATTTCTAGGACCTTACAGCTAACCCAAGCTTGGGTTGATGAATAGACAGAGGCATTGAAGAAGAAGGGTGTTGCCCTTACTATGGACAACAAGAGGAAAGGACAAGATATTCCTAATGAGGAATATGATGATTTCATTAATGAAAAGAGAAAATCTAAGGGAGACAGGTTGCCTCCACAACAACAACAAAGCAAAAGACCCCCCAAGGGTAAGAAAATTGATAATGAACCCAAAGGAGTAATCATTGAAAAGGTAGTGTTTGCAGCTGAACAGGAGGCAGCATCAGGATTAGGATCCGGATCAGGATCAACATCACCTCCCAGGACAAGGAAACAAAAGTCCAAAAGAGCTAAGACTGTAGAAGCAAAACTTACACAGACCCAAGAAGAGGGTCAATCTTCAAGACAACCAACTACAGAGGATGTCCTTATGGAGGTAGAGCCAGAAGAAGAAGAGGCTCCTCTACTATTCAGAAGGAAGAGAAAAGCTCCACAGGTGGTGGTACCTACCACACCTAAGAAATTAAGAACCTCCATGAGAGTTGAAATGAAACAATCCCCTATACCATCGCAAGGGGCTAGTAGTGAAGTGGTGCACAAAGAACTCCAACACAATGTTCCACTTCCTACCATTGTGAAGTTCAAAACCAAACTCACAGAGGTGCAGTTGAAAGAAACCTCCAAGGTGTTTGAAGAAGGTCATATTTCACTGGAGGAGACAATTAACTTGTCAAATGATGACGTTGTGAAGGAAGTAGCTTCACAAAAGATGGAGACACTTGTTGCAGGAACACATCTAACTCCCCAGAAGACTCCACCAGTTCAAACGGTACTAGAAGAGGTAAAGCAGGTGGAAGCAGAAAAAGAAAAGAGCCCAGAGAGGGTAGCCCAAGAAATGGGGCTAGATACATTAATTGCATAGGTGACAAGTCCTGTAGTGGTAGACTTAACAGATAAACAGAATGTGAATCCTGAACATCTAGCAGGAACACCTGATAAAGGGCAAGATACAGAGGAAGTGAAGATGGTAGAACGAGAGGGCCATACTTCAGAACTGAGTCAACAAAGTCCACGGGACACATCAATAGAACCTACTATAGTAGAGGTTCAAGAAAAGAAGGCTGATGAGAAGGTGAAGGGAACAGAGGATCCTGCTTCCAAGGTTCAGGAAGTGAGTGGTGCGGGTACGGAATAGATTGTAATTCTAGAACAAGCACCAGCACCTAAGGAGGATTCTGTGATATCCACTGTTGTGAAAGAGCCTCAACAGGAGGAAAAGTCAAAAGTGGATGAGATAATAATGGAGAAAGATCATGATCATCATGATCATCATATGGATACATCACAAGATCCTCCACCTCAAGATGATGCTTCTCTAGATAAGGAAGTGCCTCAACAGGAGGGAGTACCACAGGATCAACATCAGATCGGGCATCATGAAGAAGAAATGAGGAAATCACCATCTCCAACACATATGCTGACAGATGCAGGAGATAAGGGTGAATGACATGATGATGCCGAAAAACATGATCCGGTACCTCCATGGCTAGAAAAGGAGGTCAACGCAGAAGAAGATTTTGTAATTCAAGAATTTGACATATCTATATTATTTTCTGAAAACATAATAAAGCCAAAGAGGAAGGCCAGAATGACTTCAGCCATCAAAAGAGATCCCTCAACTGGAAGAAGGACTGCACAAATTGCAATCCCCACTGTAGAAAAGGAAAAAGGTAAGATTACTTTGGAAGAATTCCATATTAATACAATTGACGTGGGATTTGCAAATGAAGACCAAGAAGGTCAAGAGGGTAAAGATATCATAGATTCTTTAATTAAAAAGGTAAAGAAGGAAAAAGAGAAGAATAAGCAACATAATGAGCACATTACTTAGTCGCATGCATACATGGGCAGATTGACTAATCCTGAAGGAAGTTCCACTGATAATGCAGTCCCATTGACTGCTATTTCCCAGGATGAGGTATTCAGGTTGGACCTCATGAAGCATGAGTCCTCCATTTTGAGAAAGTGGATGTCTGCCACATTTGACACTATAGAAGAAGTGGTGAACCCCTCTCTGAAGAGATGGAGTACTCTCAGCGATTCTAGACAAAAGGTGGACAAATTACAGATGTAGACTGGTAAAAGATCTTTCCAATTAGAAAAGATATTAGAGCTCCTGGGAGAAATAAAGAGGATAAATCCTCAACTGCTCATCAACTGGTAGGTATTGAATAATAACACTGCTTTATTGGTCGACATATGGTATAAAGACATTCAATTTGAATGTGGTGTCCTCAAGAGATGTAACAATAAGCTGAGGGAGGTCAACATAAAATTGCATGACATGATGTCTTTTGAGGTAGAGATTTTGGAAACCTTGGACGGTAAGGTAGAAGGGAAGATAGATAACTAGGATGAAGAGTTTGTGATCCAAGCTCTACATAAAAACTTCCAATTTGTTGCAGATGATCCTCTAGGCCAGCTGACCGAAGAAATCATCAACAAGCTGGTGAGGATGAGGATGAAAATAGAGCAGTATATAATGAGACGCTGTAAAATAGGAAAAATAAGCTGGACAACATTAGAGATAAATACCAGGCACACAAGCACATCATCATCAAAGCAAAGACTTAGGATGATGGAGAGATAGATAGAATTGTGCAATTGTATGAACAGGTCCGGAGCAACATGCAACCTCATATGCGGAGTCATCATCATCAGGACGATGAAAGTTCAGGAAGTGATGCACATGATGATGATGCACATGAATCAGATAAGGTAGATGATGATGCACCATAAAGTAAATATCTGCATTGGATACTTAGTGAAAATAAGTATTCTAGATAGTTGCCAGCTGGCAACTTGTTCCATTTCGATCAAGTTGACATAGTCAAAGGAAATTTTGACCATAGATATTCATAGATAAATCAAGATCGTTGATCTTTTTGTAATGGATTCCCCACCTTGTTCTATAAAAGGTGTCGGAATGCCTCATTTTAAAACATTCAAAACTTAATTAAAATCTATCTGCTAAAATATTCACGGCTCATTTCAAAGCTTTTTGTATACATTTATATCCTTGCATACTTAATGAATGAGAAGACTATTGTGATTACAATTCATAGTAAATCCTGAGTAATTAGTGTGTGAATTCTAGATATATGTGGTGATTTTCTACGTCCCTTGGAGTGCATGTCTACTTGCATATATTGTCTTCGTACAATTCCTTTGAAGTTAGCATCAACTGTATCTAGCTGTGGAATGTCCTAGTGAACATATGGTTTGGTTTTTCTTCTCTTCATGACTGTATCTGATATACATGTGGTTCAATAGCTAAAGGTTCAACATTCATTTGAAGCATTTCTTTCAATTTCTTTTAATTTAAGAGCATTTCACCATCATAAGTGCAAATAACTGAATAATCTTAAGCAAAAAATGCAAATATGTGTACATCTCATAGATAATTGAAAATATTTAGCATATTTGAAGCCAAAGTATGTTTAATTGATAAATTTCATGCAAATATCTGGGTATAACTATATCCTTTGATCAAAGGACTGTATAAATGAACTCTCTGTGAAGAATCTTTGCAGAAATGATGTCATGATGATGAACTTGACGTAAGGCCCCAAAATGGAAACATCAACACACATCAACCTCAGAGTAACGTCAGACGATTAAGACCTAATCACTGGAGACTTGAGATCATGAATTCTCTGAATTCATCATATCTTTCAAGATGAATAAAGGTTAATGTGTACTTTTATTCTATGCTTGTTTATGACTAATATCATGATCAACATAAATTGGTGCTAGAAGGAGGGCCTCCGATCTGAGATGAGACGTTAATCATCATTATTTTCAGGTTTGATGATGAAGAGAGTAAGGTAACCCGAATACATCTGTGAATTCCAAATATTGTTTAAATATTTACTGTAGCAAGCTTGTAGATGCTTATTCTATGAAAAGATTTCTAAATCAAATATAAATATTGCAAGCTTTATAGTAGATCATCATGAATTCACAAATATCAGCCAATATTGAATAAATCTATCAAAAATTTAAAGAGTTTTGCCTTGGAAGCTTGGTATCTCGCTGTAGAGATCATCCTACCTCAAATATCTCTCCATATTTGCATTATCTTTGCAAATATTTTGCAAATATCTAGTCAGATCAGTCATCTGATCATAAATATTACCTCAGTTGGTGAATTTCAACTGATATTTGCAAAGTCCCAGCCAATTTGTCTCAAATTGAGAAATCCTAGCTCACAGGATTAATACCAGGTCTAGATCTAGTGGAATTTTTGAAGAATTACCTATTAGAGGGTTCAGACCTAGAACTGTAGATATTCATCATACTCTAGGGTCTAGTGCATCAGAAGCTTCACCAGAACCCCCTCATGTGACTCTGATTGGTTTGCAAATACCTTCTAGAATATCTGTGACACCTCCTGTCCAACCTCAACCCCAGGTCCTACCTCAGCCAACTATACCATGGGCTCAACCTCTTCCGGTTGAATGTCTTTCTTTGCTGCAGAGTCACCTTTGACCTTCATTGCATATCATGAGTTGCCAAAGAATCTGGACAAACTTTGTCCAAAGTATCATCCTTATCAAGATGCTGATGATCATATCCGAACCTTCAAAGAAGCCTGCTGTAGAGCTAGAATAGAGCATCAAGATGTTGTATGTAGATTATTTCCTTTTTCCTTAGGGGAAGAGGCTTATAATTGGTTTATTAGTCTTGGTCAAAGTTCTGTTGATTTATGGGCTATCTTAGAGAAAGCTTTTACTAATAGGTTCAAAATACCGATTGATCCTTCAATGAATTACCACCTATTTGCCACTATCAAGTGGTTCGAAGGAGAACCTATTGCCAATTTCAATGCTAGGTTCTAGAAAATGTTATCCAAGTTAGTTGCTCCTTATATAGTAGCAGATGCTACTGCTAGGAGTATCTACTATTCAGCCCTGGATCCATTCACTTCTATGTTCATTAGGAGAACACACCCTAAAATCACAACCTTGGTAGGAGCTTTTCAAGAAGCTATCAAGGTGAATCAGTAGTTAGTCCCTGCTCCAACTCCAAATGTTACATTCCCTACATTACCTGGCAGTATCCAACTTATCCTCCACAATATCTTGTATATCCTGCACAACAATATCTAGCTCAGCAATATCCTAATGGTGCAGTGATATCTCCAGCAGTCATGCCTGCACCCTTGCAAGTGCCTCCATTGAGTATCATGCCACCTCCTAATGGGAATAGCCAAACCCCACAATACCCTGCACAAGCCCAGACACATCAGGGTGCTAATCTATCCAACAATAACCATGGATCTTCTTTCTTCAAGCCTCAAACTGAAAATGTAGTAGCTAAAGCTCAAGAAGAGAAGGAAGAAATCAAGGAAATCTCTGCTCAGCTAAGAAAACTCACTACAGAAGTGACTCATTTGAGAAATCAGAATTTCTATTCTCAGCCTAACCAAAACAGAGGTTATTCCAATGACAGACCAGGTTACCTTGATAGAGGGTATAACAAGAGTAATTTCAATAATGCTGGTGGAAATAATAATAATCCTCAGAGACAGCCTAGAGTATGGAATTCCAGGCCAAATAATGGTTCATTACCATCACCTTTAGATAATCAATCACCTGGTGAAACCAAACAGACTACTAGAGTCAATCTTGTTGAGGCAGCCCTCACCAATTGGTGCAGGATCCATAATACAAATGCTCATGTAGAGCTAGACTGTCCACAATTTCAAATTGCTGCAAGCATTTTCCAGACAAAAGTTTCAAATACTTCTGGAAATCCACCTTAGGTGGAAGGTAATGAAATCATCCCTTGTGGATATGATTCTGCGTTTGTACTAGAAAGTTATACTGATCTTCAGAATGGTTCACAAGCATGTAAAGAGTCTACCATGGATTTTGAGTCAAATTATATCTTTCCTTTTGAAGATGAAAATGAGCCTTCCACTAAGCATGAGGAGGTGCATGCATACCAGCAACAATATTCTGGTAAGCATAATTATAACTTGAGAGGTAACTCTAGCAGACCTACTGGTCCATTGACATCATCTCTACCTCCAAACAATTTCAATACCCCTCCTGATCCTAAAGCTAGTAATAACCCTAGGTTTCCCAACGTAAATGCTCAATATCTATCACCTCAGAATACAGCATCAAAGGCTGTTAGCTTACCTCATGAGTCTGACAAACTTGTTACATACTTGGTAGATGAGATGAAAAAGATAAAGATTAGCCTGTCATTATCAGAATTGTTGAAAACCCTTGCAATTAAGAGGGCATTCATGAAATCATTTGATGACCCTATTCCTAAAGAAGATATGCATCCTTCAGGTCAATCTAGTTGTAAAGATCATGCTGCTAGAGATAACAATATCAAATCTAAGGTGCCGACTACTTTCCAAGCTGCAGAAACCTCACATATGACATTATACCAAGATAAGACTGAGTCACCACATTTTCTTCTTACCATAAGGATGTTTAGCAAGAATTTACACAACTGTTTGGTGGATTCAGGTGCCTCTACCAATGTCATGCCCTTGTCCATATGCAACGCTTTAGGACTACATCCTGCTAAATCCCGAAAGAAGGTGACATAGTTAGATAAGACAGAGGTAAGTGTGATAGGTGAACTGACTCATATACACATGGAGCTAACATCTGATCCTAGGATCCAGTATTACATTGATATTCAGGTAGTTGACATTCCTGATACATATGGGATGCTCCTCAGCAGAGACTGGTCAAAAACTTTAAATGGTTATATGTCCACTGATTTCAGTCACATGTGGTTACCTTGGAAGGGTATACCTAACCAGATAAGAATAGATGCTGAACCCAGGATGAAGCACATGATAACTAAGTATAATAAAACAAATGAGATAATGTACGTAAATGTGGAACCTGGAGTTTATTCTGTTAGGCCATAGACAGTCAGGATAGAGGAGATCCTGATGTTTGATTTTCATCATCCCCAGGATGATGATCATCAGGAGGATATACCTAATGTAGAACCTGATATTAATTTTGAAAGTGAAAATGAAGGAGATTGTTTTGGAAATTTTGAAAGGCACTTATCTAAACAAATACAGCGATGTAAGATACTGAATGTGCCTGCTAATGATATTTTAATCGATGGATGGTGCAGATTACACAATGAGCCTCACTCAGAAAAGACTTACGAAACATGCTTAGATATGATGATGCTAGAATAGACATACAGTGATGAATCATCACCATCGGAAGTAAGTTCATCAAATAGTGAAAATGATAGTGATTCTGATTCTTGCTTGTTTTCTGCAGATATCATAGAAGAGGTGACAAATCATGATGAAGGTCAAGTACAAGAAATAGAAGAAACTTTGATGGATGACCAGATAAATGTTAAGAAGAAAGAAGAAATCACTTCAGGAAGTGATTGCTTTATGGAATCAGATTATGAACTGTCTGATGAAGACAGAGGTAGCAACCTGACGAGATTCAAAGAATTTTTATCAGGAGAAATAAAAAAGATGATAGGACAAAAGAAGCATCCACATGATGCACTAATTGAAGGTTGGTGTAGGTTGCATGAGGCACCTCATTTAGAAACCACATGCTCACTCTGTTTACACATTCTAAAAGGACATACGGTGCCAGATCCGGAGGATCATCCTCTTGATATTGGAAAGGAAAAGAAAGAATTAGATTCACCAAAGAAAGAAAGGATGCAATCCAAAGACATTGAAATTCCTAAAATAAAGTGGATATCAGGCGGAGGAGCGGCTAGAGCTGCAAAGAAAAGAGAAGGTTTAGCCAAGCCTTTGGCTGGAGACAAATCCTGGACATTAAGATTTGATGGATCCAAGTCCAAATAGGGAGCTGGAGTAGGGATTGATCTCATTGACCCATCAGGAAAATCCTACCCAGCTGTATATAGATTACAGTTCCCCCGTACTAATAATGTGACAGAGTATGAAGCTCTGATTCATGGGATACTGTTTGCTCTCAAGAAGAACGTAAAGATTCTGCATGTTTTTGGAGACTCAGAATTAGTTGTTAGATAGGTAAGAGGAATTTACTCTTACAATTATAAGAGATTGTCAAATTACAGACACAGAGTGTGGGATTTGATTGAAGACTTTGATGCATCTAACATCACTCATGTTCCGAGAGAACAGAATCATAGGGCGAATGCACTTGCCCAGGCTGCCAGTACATTAGAGCCATTATCCATATCAGGTCTAAAGAAATTTTTAGTAGAACTGGTATCTGTACCATCAGTACCTGACAATGTCACTAACCTCTAGGTCTTTGATGATGATTAGCATATCCTTGACTTTATTGCTAACAGAGATGTATTTGATGCTCAGATCATAGATGAAAATAATGTGGAAGATCGTGTTTAGGAAGAGGATCAAATACTAGAGTTGCCTAGCAACCGAATTCCCAAAGGTATGATTGAATTAGAAAGAGCATTTGATCTGGATAATATGCTGAAACAGAAGGATCTTCCCAAGGCTGGTGGAGGTCAGTATTCACAAGTGAAGATTGGACAAAATGAAGACAAAAGAAATGTCTTGATAGGTAAAGTTTGCACACCAGAAGAGTTAGAGGGAATAACTCAGGCTCTCAAAGATTACATACATGTAATAGCTTGGACATATGATGAGCTGAAGACATATGACACATTAGTCATAACTCACACCATTCCCCTCAAGCCAGATGCTAAACCTTTTAGACAGAAGTAAAGGCCAGTCAATGCTTTGCTTGAACCCATAATTTTTGAGGAAGTCAAGAAGTTGTTGGATGCTAGGATAATATTTCCTATAAGGCACTCCACTTGGGTGGCCAATCTAGTCCCAGTTAGAAAGAAGAATGGGGACATTAGATTATGTGTAGATTTTAGGAACCTGAACAGAGCATCAGAGAAGGATAATTATCCTTTACCATCATTAGATGAAGTTTTGCAAATTGTAAATGGAGCTAAGATGATGTCCTTCCTGGATGGTTTCTCAGGCTACAACCAAGTGATGGTTGATAAGATTGACAGATTGAAAACTACCTTCACCACCAAGTGGGGCATATTTGCACATAGACGTATGCCATTTGGACTTATAAATGCTAGAGCTACATTCCAGCGAGTAATGGACATAGCCTTCAGAGGCTTAATAGGAAATTGCATAGTCATCTACATGGATGACTTGACAATATTCTCTAAAGAAAGGGGAAATCATTAGCAGATCTCAGAAGTGTGCTGAAGAAATGTGAAGAATATGGAATATCCTTGAACCCTAAGAAGTGCATATTTGGGGTAATAACAGGCAAACTACTAGGTCATTTGATAACTAAAGATGGGATCATCATTGATCCTGCCAGAGTGGAGTCCATCATGAAAATACAACTCCCTGGAAGTAAGAAAGAACTTAAGTCTTACTTTGGTAAGATTAACTTTGTGAGAAAATTCATCACTAGTTTTGCAGAGATAGTCAGACCATTAAATGCTATGCTGAAAAAGGATGCCAAGATTGAGTGGACAGCAGAAGCCAAGGCTACTTTTGAAGACATAAAGAAGGCCATATCAGATGCTCCTATCCTTATCAATCTAGACTATACAAGGAATTTCTACATCTATTCATTTGCCTCAGAGCACACCTCTGCAGCAGTGTTGACTCAAAGGAATGAAGAAAAGGAAGAAAAACCAATAGCTTTTATGAGCTATCCTTTCAAGGATGCTAAGCTGAGATATGTGAGTGTTGAAAGACAGGCACTTGCATTAGTCAAAGCAGTAAAGAAGTTTAGGCATTATATACTAAGAAGTAGAGTGATTGCAGTAGTGCCTGATGCAGTAGTGAAGATGCTACTAATGCAGAGTGAACCTGGTGAGAAAAGAGCCAAGTGGATTACTGTATTGCAAGAGTATGCCATGGAAATTACACCAATGAAACTGGTAAGAGGACAAGCCTTAAGTCAGATGATATCTGAAATTGATCCAAACATCACAAGTCATCAATATGTCATCAACACAAAGGACAATAAGGAATGGTATTTAGATATCAGGCACATCCTGATTACTGGAAGATGTCCCTCCAGAATGCAAGCTTCACAGAGAAGAGCCTTGAAGATAGAGCTCAGAAAAATATATGATGAAGGGAGGAATCCTGTTCAAAAGGAATTATGAAGGAATATACCTGAGATGCTTAGAAAAACCAGAAGCGAGTAAGGTTTTATCTGAACTACATGACAAGTTCAGAATAGCCCATGGATCTGCCCTAGCCACAACACATGCAATCCTCAGAGTAGGATATTATTGGCCTACAATCTTTAAGGATACAACTGATCATGTTAAATGTTGTCATGTATGTCAGGTTGCTACTAGTAGAGAGAAGTATGTTGTTCAACCCTTACAGTCAGTGATGGAAGAGCGCCCATTTGCACAATGGGGCATGGACTTCATAGGACCAATCAATCCCCCATCCTCTTCAAGCCATAGGTATGTCTTAACAATTACTGACTATTGTACCAGATGGACTGAAGCTATCAGCAGCAAGACTTGTACTGCAGATGATGTCATTAAGTTTTTGGAGAGCAACATTGTTACCAGGTATGGAACTCCTTATGCTCTAGTAAGTGATAATGGTTCAACCTTCACTTCAACCAAACTGTCAAGTTGGACTTTTGATCATGGGATCATACTCAAGTTCTCATCCAATTACTATCCCCAAGGGAATGGATTAGTAGAATCCACCAATAAAAATTTGCTGAATATCATAAGAAAATTAATAGAAAGAACCCTAGGGACTGGAACTCATTTATGAAATATGCCTTATGGGTAAACAGAACTAGAATGAAGATTGCACTAGGAAACTCACCATTCCAACTAGTATATGGGGTGGATCCTATCCTCCCTATTAACTTGAAAATTCCTACTTTGCAGTTTGCCCAAGAGTACCTAGGCACAAACAATAAACAAGAGGTCAGGTTGCTTTAGCTGATGCACCTGGAAGAGAAAAGAAGTCAAGCAATTAACTAATTTGCAAAACATCAGGCTATTGTCAAATGCTGGTTTGACAAAAGAGCTACAGTTAAAGCCTTCAGGATATCTGATTTAGTCCTGATGTGGGATAAATCCCATGAGAGGAAAGGTGACCATGGTAAATTTAACAGATTATGGATAGGTCCGTTTCAAATTTCTGAGATATTAGGAAACAACACTTATAGGCTTAAGAACCTGACAGGTGAGGATGTCCCATTGCCAGTCAATGGACAATTCCTCAAACATTACTTCCAAGCCTGAGTGATTTCATGACAGTCATGTGTATCATATTGTATATTTGTATAGTTGTTTGTACAGTTTTGTTGTTTGTTTTGTTTTGTTTTATTTTGGTTGAGTTTTTGTTTTGATTAGTCAAGATGATGCACCTCATCACCATGGAAAATTAACAAATTGTTAGGATTCAAGTGATGAGATCAGATTTAGACATAGGTTGTGATTCAATCTAAGGAGTATTCATGATTAGATTTGTGATGTCTTTTTATCAGGATGCCTTTTCTTGATCAGAGTGAATCAATCACAATGAAATATTTAATAGCCTTGGGTTTGGTGAACACATAAGTATAGGTGTTAAGTGAAAAATCTAAAGGGACTCCCTTGCTACCAATACAATCTCCAACCTAAATCTACAAGTGACTATACTTTATATAAATGAGCTAATGTGATGACATCAAATACAAATTTTAAAGAAAAAATCAGAAAAGAAATAAAGTTAGGCCATCTAAGTAACTCTACCAGGGCTATGAATGTCTGCTGGTAGTGGGGCTCTACTTAGGGAGATTGTATAGATAACCTTGCCTGGGCTATTGACGCCTGCTAGCAGCAAGGCCCTATCTAGGTTGGCTATGAGGGATGATCTCCAACTATGTAGTTTAACACCAATTACTTATGTTTTCAACTTGCTTTCAAGATAAAGATAATTAATCATTTGCACACACATGATCTTTTGTTAGCATTGTTACCATGATGAATTTTTGTCATTTAGAAGGTCATGATGCTTATGCTTAGAATAAATTAGAATGATATAGATGAATATGATCACATCACTTGAATCATTGGGATTTCTTTGTTCTCTTTGGTGGCAAGTTGTTGTGTGGTTACGCAACAAGCCCCATTTTGACCTGGCAAAACAGGGACCCAACTTTTTGGCTTGTTTTGTGCTTTCTGGCGGTTTGGTAAAATTTCATGTAGATCATCATACATGGAAGGGTTGGGTAAGTCATCATCATGAGGTTAGTTTGTTAAAATTTATATTTTATTCCAATGATCTCATATTTAGAAAGAGCATAAAATTTCATGCAGGTTTGCTTTTTGCGGCACCCTGATAGTCATCAGGATGTGAAAGTTATGTATGGTCAAAGTTTGAGTCAAACCTGATATTCACAAGGGGAGGGTCATATTTCTAAACATCCGTCATATTATAAAATGTCACCCTGATCTATTTTATCACCTGATAAATCATGCAGTCTGAATGTCTAGATGTCAAATTTAGGTGATAATAGCCTTTACCCGTCAGTAGCCTCATGCATTTCGCGAGGATCATATTTTTCAATGTAACCCAATACTTCTTAATATCCTCTTGCCACAAAATATCCCCTTAAGCCAATATCCTGATGACGTCATTCAAGTCTGATAAATGAAGAAATAAACATGACGATGACGTAATCATCATTTTACCTCTCGGGGTATATTTCCTAACATGGTCCTACTCGTATAAGCATGATGATGATGTCATGGTGCCTTAGCGATACAAAAGGTGAATATATGGATGATGTCATCTTGATATACTGAGAGAGAGAAGTATAGTTTTGTTTGGTCATCATCATCACTTTTGAAACATCACCCGATATAGCGAAATATCCTCCTGATGTATAAACATGATCAAATGGTACCAATATCACTTGATATCCAAATATCATGCATTTAGGATATCTTGTCCTCTGGATATCACCCCATTCCCATTGCTGCCATTAACATTTAATGCACGCAGAGGTGGTAGGTGGTTCCCGCCGACCACGAAACCCGATGGAACAGCTGGCGAAATCCTGCATTTCCACACGAATGATCAATGAATGAACTTTAATTCATTAGAGTTGCCCTAAATTTACCCTAATTGCAAGGTTAAAAGGCGAATTCACCATCATTTCAAACTTACCTTGTGATAAAAATCATTTTTACAGAGCACAAGCTTCCGAACCCTCATCCAGGTGACATTTGTATGAACAGAGCTTGCAGGCAAGAAGAAGCACGTGATCATCAGTAGCATTAAGAACACTTTCAGAAATCCAAGGGTATAAAAGGGGATCTGCATAACCAGGTAAGTAATTGAAACACTCATCCTGTCATTTCTACATAATTAGGTATGGTGATGTTGGTTTATGATTATGGTTTATGCATCCCATTATAGAAAATGATGAATAAGTACTATATGCATGATGTAAAATTGAAGTAAATGCTATGTTCATGCGAGTGAGTATCCATTGTAAGATCAGCTGTGTTAATTGCTAGAATCCATGGCTAATAAGAGGTTGGCTAAGTGCGAGGCTGAGTTCAGAAGGCCCATGTTCTCATATCCCAGGGGAATCTTGTTTAAATATGGAGCCATAATAGATACGCACCAGGGAAGTACCAATTTAGATGCCTGGTCTGCCAAGCTGAATGATGATAAGAACAAAAGCCCAGTGCTAGATGCAGTGTTCGTGTTCAGATTGTGGAATGCAGCTGGTTTTCCATACTCTATGTAGTCCCCAGAGCTGGTGGTTGAGTGTGCACAGAATTACAACCCAGAGACCAGGCAAGTGGTCAAACATGGAAGAGTATATGCAGACCTATCCATTAAAGGTCTTTCAAAGACATTTGGACTGCCACTGAGTAGCAAGGTTAAAAGTATGGACCTGAAGAAGTCTGAATGAGAGTATGAAAGCAACAAGAAATAGGCCAGGAAGAACATGTACCAATGGAGGGCCAAGAATAGCACATATCCGGCAGCTGCCAAACTTCCTGTGCACATGTTCAAATATGACTTTGATGATGAATACCAGTATATGATTGCATTACTTAGCAGGGTGACAGGCCAGCCTGATGCTAGTAGTTTTAAAGATTGGATGTATGGTGTAATTATGATGTGCATATATGTAGATATCAAGCCACTATGGGGCTAGCTGATAAGTGATGCTCTGCATGAGCAGTTGATGAACTTGGGACGTTCCAATTGTGCTTTTTGATGCAGAGGCATCCACACTATAACCTTCGCATACAGCATGGATGTCTGCAGCCCATCCGCATCATCATCATATTTCGGACAATCACAATTATCCTCCTGTCGACTCCTGTTCACCTCCTCCATTTTCCTCCTAACATCATCATCATGATGTTCAACTAACGCAAACATCCTCCTGTTGCACTGTTCATCGGCCGCCAAGCTCCATCGGCATCATCATGATATCTAACACTCCCTTTGTCAGCAGGATAACCAATATCCGGTTGCCCCAAAGATCCTGATGACGACCACTTCAGTACCTCCCCTTCGATGCTCCGCTAGCCGACGATACAAACAACAGCATCATGATACGGTTTATCCGGTTCTCTCAAAACCTCCTGATGATGTTAATACAGCCTTCTGCCGATACCCAAGCACTTAACAACGGCAGGATAAACTCGCATAGGGGGATATCTCAATATCCTGATGACGATGACGTCATATCCTGATGACGATGACGTCACCCAATATCCTGATGACCTCTTCAACACTTAGTTAAAAAAACCGAACTTTCACTCCCGCATCTGTTAGCAATATGCGGATGATGGGCTCTCCCGAGAGATGATCCTGATGCCGATACGCTCCTCCTCGGCTCCTCCTGATGATGATCACCCCGACGCACTTGCACTTCATGCAATCGACAACATCATGCTCTCCTCCACTTATCTGGATGACGATGCCTAACCCGACTGCAGGATATTTGCAGAAGTATCCTGATGATGCCGTCTTGACCAATTTCCAGCCTTAGCGAAATTTCACTTCGCCGATCCTCCAGGGATGACCCGATCCAACCTCAGGGTGATCTTCCACACTCTATCTTATCAGCTCGACCTAGCACATACCCATGCTAGGGTCTTCAACATCTGTCGACCGTGATCCTGCACACCTGCATGCAAACAAACAAACTACAACCTAACCTACTATACATCGCCATTCCATCGATCAGACGGATCAACCGGTGGAATGGATCAGTAAATCCATGAAGCCACCCAAACCAGCAAATCGATTACAAAAAGGGAATCAAACAGGAAACTGAAAACAGGATCTTTATTGATTTCAAAGATGCAATACAATATGATGTTCCTCACACAGCACACTCAAGCTCCTCTGCGCAATACAATACTATACTATCAATCGATGATATCTCTCTGTCTATGCAATATCAACCGATCTCAAGCTTAAATAGATTTTCCTACGAGTACTACTGACCCGACTCCAAGCGGCTGGGAACTCTCCAGGCGGCTGGGAGAGCCAACCGGACCCTACAGCATGACAGCTGTTATAACCAACTAACTAAAAATAGCAAAAGCCTGGTCAGCATGATCTTATCATGATCAGCGTGACCTTATTACATGCATTTGGTCTTAACAAACCTTCTTGGAAACATAAACAAGACCTAAAACTACTAACTGCCTTATCAAGACCAGCTGTCAGGTAGGTGCTCCTGCACCATACTCCCCAACAGAAAAGAACTCATGTCCCATGAGTTTAGTATGTGGAAGTCCTCCACCTCTACACTTTGCCTGTGCAATGTTCTGCCCTGTTCCAGCTTTGTCTGCTGCTGTCTCTTGGCTGCTCCAAGACTTCTGAACTGTAACTTGCTGTCTGGCAAGTAACTCCTCATGCCTGTTGATGTAGGCCTTTTTCTCATATACCCTGTGTTTGCCAGGTTGCCTGACCAGAACCTCTGGCTGAACTGCCTCTTAAACTTCTGAAATGTTCAATCCTATCTTCCTGTCAATCTTTATAGGACAAGCAATAGTCCCAACTATGACAACATCCTTGTCATTCCTCTCAACTGATGGTTGGTTGCATCCCTGTTTCTGAACCTGCTGCTGACCTCTGTCAGTCACAACTGAAACGTTCTTCAGCTTGTTGTCTGTAACAACTCCTTTCCCTGCAGTGTCCTGAACTACCTTTATGCCTGCTCCTCTAGGCATCTGCACAAATTCCTTCTTTCCCATTAAAATGATTTGGGCTGCCTTCTGTACTGCAGCTTTTGCCTGCAATGGCATCAACTTAATAATCTTCCCATCCTTCTTGATGGTGTAGGTATTAGCATACCCATCATACAGTACCCTTCTGTCAAATTGCCATGGTCTACCTAACAGTAGGTGACAACATTCCATAGGCAATATGTCACACAAAATTCTATCATGATATGCTCCAATCTGGAAATCCACATATGCCTGTTCAGAGACAAAAAGTGATTGACTATCACTCACCCAAGATGCCTTGTAAGGGTGTGGATGTGGAATCCTTTCCAAATGCAGTTTATCCACCATCTCCTGAGATACCATGTTGTCTGTTGAACCAGTATCAATGACAACCTTACATACTTTACCTTTGCTCTTGCAGGTGGTCTTGAAAAGAGCTCTTCTTTGCATCATATCCTTTGATGCCTGCAAACTAATTCTCCTTAGCATCAATGATTCTCCACTCTCTGGATATCCAACATTAGCAGGATCTCTGTTTGAACTCTGTGCACTTTCTTCTACTTTCTCTTCTTGCACAAGTTGTACTCTCTTGTCATTAGTCCTATCATTTCTGGATGATGAAC
Source organism: Cunninghamia lanceolata (assembly GCA_027924645.1). Taxonomy (NCBI): domain Eukaryota; kingdom Viridiplantae; phylum Streptophyta; class Pinopsida; order Cupressales; family Cupressaceae; genus Cunninghamia; species Cunninghamia lanceolata. Next base: position 9,907,788 of record BSBN01000419.1, on the reverse strand, counting down.
CTTTGTTTTCTGGACATTTGAAAGATGGATGACCAAACTCTCCACAGGTGTAACACTTTCCTGAAAATGTAGTAGAACCTCTACCACCTCCAAATCTTCCTCTATGACCTTTCCATCCACCTCTGAAATCAGACTGTCCCTGTCCTTTACCAGTGTCTTCTTGACCCTCATTGGTTTGCTTTTGTGTAGGGGCTGTTCCTCTTCCCCTATGGTTTCCTCTTCCTCTCATGGACTTATCATGTCCTCTATTCATCTTTTCTTCAATCCTGATTGTCATTTGATAACAATCTTCCACATTCTTAGGGTTAGCTAAAACTAACTCATCCTGTATGTTAAACCTCAAACCAGCCAAGTACCTAGCCACCTTTTCTACCTCATTCTCATGATGACCAGATCTCATACTTAACAGATAAAATTCCTCAGTATATGCTTTCACATCCCTGTCTTTCTGCTTTAAAAATTGTAGCTTCTTAAACATCTGGATTTCATAATCCCTTGGCAAGAATTTACCCTTGATCCTTGCTACCATCTTATCCCATGAAGTGATCTTAGACTTCCCTTGTTTCCTTCTCTCGGATTGTACATAATCCCACCATACCAAAGCATGACCTCCTAACTTGGTCTTTGCAATCTTTACTTTCTGATCCTCAGCAACATCTTCACATTCAAAGTGATTATCTAGTGCAGCAATCCAATCTAACAACTCATCTTCATTCAAGCTTCCAGTATACCTGGTAACATCAACCTTTACCTTAGGTTTTTCACTCTGCACTGCCTTTAACAGTTTTGCCAGTCTCTGGTCTTCAGCATCCAGATCTTCAGCTACCTCTTCATACTCTTCAACAGTATCTTCATCTTCTTCAGACTCACTGTCTTCCACTTCCCTCTTTTTGTTCTTTTCCAGGGCTGTCAGCCTGGCCTGAAGTGCTTCAGCAAGCTCCTTCATCTTCCTCATCTCTCTAGCATGTTTCTCCTTCATTTCCTGCAATTCCCTTGCAGTACCACTACCTTTCGGAGGCATTTTGTCAACCTCTCAATCAACACACAACACACAATCAACTCTACCTCTGCCCTTTTGGTGACAGAATCAACACACAATAGCCCAGACCTTTTGCTGAGCTCTGATACCACTATGATGCAGAGGCATCCACACTATAACCTTCGCATACAGCATGGATGTCTGCAGCCCATCCACATCATCATCATATTTCAGACAATCACAATTATCCTCCTGCCGACTACTGTTCACCTCCTCCGTTTTCCTCCTAACATCATCATCATGATGTTCAACTAACGCAAACATCCTCTTGTTGCACTGTTCATTGGCCGCCAAGCTCCATCGGCATCATCATGATATCTAACACTCCCTTCGTCAGCAGGATAACCAATATCCGGTTGCCCCAAAGATCCTGATGATGACCACTTCAGCACCTCCCCTTCGATGCTCCGCTAGCCGACGATACAAACAACAGCATCATGATACGGTTTATCCGGTTCTCTCGAAACCTCCTGATGATGTTAATACAGCCTTCTGCCGATACCCAAGCACTTAACAACGGTAGGATAAACTCGCATAGGGGGATATCTCAATATCCTGATGACGATGACGTCATATCCTGATGACGATGACGTCACCCAATATCCTGATGACCTCTTCAACACTTAGTCAAAAAAACCGAACTTTCACTCCCGCATCTGTTAGCGATATGCGGATGATGGGCTCTCCCGAGAGATGATCCTGATGCCGATACGCTCCTCCTCGGCTCCTCCTGATGATGATCACCCCGACACACTTGCACTTCATGCAATCGACAACATCATGCTCTCCTCCACTTATCTGGATGACGATGCCTAACCCGACTGCAGGATATTTGCAGAAATATCCTGATGATGCTGTCTTGACCAATTTCTAGCCTTAGCAAAATTTCACTTCGCCGATCCTCTAGGGATGACCCGATCCAACCTCAGGGTGATCTTCCACACTCTATCTTATCAACTCGACCTAGCACATACCCATGCTAGGGTCTTCAACATCTGTCGACCGCGATCCTGCACACCTGCATGCAAACAAACAAACTACAACCTAACCTACTATACATCGCCATTCCACCGATCAGACGGATCAACCGGTGGAATGGATCAGTAAATCCATGAAGCCACCCAAACCAGCAAATTGATTACACAAAGGGAATCAAACAGGAAACCGAAAATAGGATCTTTATTGATTTCAAAGATGCAATACAATATGATGTTCCTCACACAGCACACTCAAGCTCCTCTGCGCAATACAATACTATACTATCAATCGATGATATCTCTCTGTCTATGCAATATCAACCGATCTCAAGCTTAAATAGATTTTCCTACGAGTACTACTGACCCGACTCCAAGCGGCTGGGAACTCTCCAGGCGGCTGGGAGAGCCAACCAGACCCTACAGCATGACAGCTGTTGTAACCAACTAACTAAAAATAGCAAAAGCCTGGTCAGCATGATCTTATCATGATCAGCGTGACCTTATTACATGCATTTGGTCTTAACAGACCTTCTTGGAAACATAAACAAGACCTAAAGCTACTAACTGCCTTATCAAGACCAGCTGTCAGGTAGGTGCTCCTGCACCACTTTTTATTTGACATCATACATTGTATACTCCTATGCTTATAGAGGCACATTTGAGGCATTGACAACAGTTGGGAAGATAGGAGGAACCACCAATGATGCCCACATCTGGGATCATTATCCTTAATTACAGAGGGTAAACTACCTCCAGGACTATAAATTGATGAATGATGCATTCTCTATGCATTTGGTAAGAACCATGGAGGAGGATAGGACAAAGAGATTGAGCATGGAGGCTCAAGAGATAATTTACAAGCATGGAGCCTGGTATATTTAGTTTGCTACATTTTCCTATATGAGGATTGAGGGTTTTGAAGGACATCCCCACATGCTACCAAGGTATCCCATTGATGCAGTGATACTAATGGAATTTGTAAGGTAGAGCTCCATAATGCTAAAAGCATACAAGGATGCACATAAGCTACCACCAATTTTGTTTCCAGTCACCATTGGATGGTATATGTGCCTTGATTCAGAAAAGATCGAGAAGGTGATGGTCAGCTTGAATAAGATGAATCTGTAGCCATTTCCCTTGGCAAGACCATATGATCCTTATGGAAGGATGCAGAAAATAATAGGCAAACCTCTGCATACGAAGCACCTAGAGGACTTCTGGGCTGACTGTGAAGATGAGGCAGAGGCCAGAAGGAGAAGATACCAAAGGTTGACACTGGGTCAAATCAAAACCTTTGACTATATTCCTCTTCCTCAGTAGTTGAAGAAAGATGATGGTAGGCTAATTGTAGATGAATATGAGGAGAAGAAAATATACAATGAAACCATATCTGCACCTGACCTTACTATACAGGAAGATATATCATTAGATCCTTTCATTGCCAGGACCTTACAGCTAAACCAAGCTTGGGTTGATGAACAGACAGAAGCATTGAAGAAGAAGGGTGTTGCCCTTACTATGGACAACAAGAGGAAAGGACAAGATATTCCTAATGAGGAATATGATGATTTCATTAATGAAAAGAGAAAATCTAAGGGAGACAGTTTGCCTCCACAACAACAACAAAGCAAAAGACCCCCCAGGGGCAAGAAAATTGATAATGAACCCAAAGGGGTAATCATTGAAAAGGCAGTGTTTGCAGCTGAATAGGAGGTAGCATTAGGATCAGGATCTAGATCAGGATCAGCATCACCTCCAAGGACAAGGAAACAAAAGTCCAAAAGAGCTAAGACTGCAGAAGCAGAACTTACACAGACCCAAGAAGAGGGTCAATCTTTAAGACAACCACCTGCAGAGGATGTCCTTATGGAGGCAGAGCTAGAAGAAGAAGAGGCTCCTCTACTATTCAGAAGGAAGAGAAAAGATCCACAGGTGGTGGTACCTACTACACCTAAGAAATTAAGAACATCCATGAGAGGTGAAATGAAACAATCCCCTATACCATCACAAGGGGCTGGTAGTGAAGTGGTGCACAAAGAACTTCAACACAATGTTCCACTTCCTACCATTGTGAAGTTCAAAACCAAACTCGCAGAGGAGCAGCTTAAAGAAACCTCCAAGGTGTTTGAAGAAGGTCATATTTCATTGGAGGAGACAATTAACTTGTTATATGATGAGGTTGTGAAGGAAGTAGCTTCACAAAAGATGGAGACACTTGTTGCAGGAACAAATTTGACTCCCTAGAAGACTCCACTAGTTCAAATGGTACTAGAAGAGGTAAAGCAGGTGGAAGCAGAAAAAGAAAAGAACTCGATAGCCCAAGAAATGGGACTAGATACATTAATTGCATAGGTGACAAGTCCTATAGTGGTAGACTTAACAGATAAACAGGATGTGAATCCTGAACATCCAGCAGGAATACCTAATAAAGGGCAAGATATAGAGGAAGTGAAGATGGCAGAACGAGAGGGCCATACTTCAGAACTGAGTCAACAAAGTCCACAGGACACATTAGCAGAACCTACTATAGTAGAGGTTGAAGAAAAGAAGGATGATGAGAAGGAGAAGGGAACAGAGGATCTTGCTTCCAAGGTTTAGGAAGTGAGTGGTGTAGGTACGGAATAGATTGTAATTCCAGAACAAGCACCAGCACCTAAGGAGGATTCCGTGATATCCACTGTTGTGAAAGACCCTCAACAGGAGGAAAAGTTGAAAGTGGATGAGGTAATAATGGAGAAAGATCATGATCATCATGATGATCATATGGATACATCACAAGATCCTCCACCTCAAGATGATGCTTCTCTAGATAAGGAAGTGCCTCAACAGGAGGGAGTACCGCAGGATCAACATCAGACTGGGCATCATGAAGAAGAAATGAGGAAATCACCATCTCCAACACATATGCTGACAGATGCAGGAGATAAGGGTGAATGACATGATGATGCCAAAAAACATGATCTAGTACCTCCATGGCTAGAAAAGGAGGTAAACACAGAAGAAGATTTTGTAATTCAAGAATTTGACGTATCTACATTATTTTCTAAAACATAATAAATCTAAAGTGGAAGGCCAGAATGACTTCGGCCATCAAAAGAGATCCCTCAACTGGAAGAAGGACTGAACAAATTGCAATCCCCACTGTAGAAAAGGAAAAAGGTAAGATTACTCTAGAATAATATAGTTGACCTGGGATTTGCAAATGAAGACCAAGAAGGTCAAGAGGGTAAAGATATCATAGATTCTTTAATTCAAAAGGTAAAGAAGGAAAAAGAGAAGAATAAGCAACATAAAGAGCACATTGCTCAGTTGCATGCATACATAGGTAGATTGACTAATCCTGAAGGAAGTTCCACTGATAATGCAGTCCCATTGACTGCTATTTCCTAGGATGAGGTATACAAGTTGGACCTCATGAAGCATGAGTCCTCCATTTTGAGAAAGTGGATGTCTGCCACATTTGACACTGTAGAAGAAGTGGTGAAAGCCTCTCTAAAGAGATGGAGTACTCTCAGTAATTCCAGACAAAAGGTGTACAAATTATAGATGCAGATTGGTAAAAGATCTTTCCAATTGGAAAAGATATTAGAGCTCCTCAGAGAAATAAAGAGGATAAATCCTCAAATGCTCATCAACTGGCAGGTATTGAATAATAACACTACTTTATTGGTCGACATATGGTATAAAGTCATTCAATTTAAATGTGGTGTCCTCAAGAGATGTAACAATAAGCTGAGGGAGATCAGCATAAAATTACATGACATGATGTCTTTTGAGGTAGAGATTTTGGAAACCTTGAAAGTTAAAGTAGAAGGGAAGATAGATAACCAGGATGAAGAGTTTGCAATCCAAGTTCTACATAAAAACTTCCAATTTGTTGCAGATGATCCTCTAGGCTAGCTGACCGAAGAAAGCATCGACAAACTGGTGAGGATGAGGATGAAAATAGAGCAGTATAATGAGACGTTGCAAAATAGGAAAAATAAGTTGGACAGCATTAGAGATAAATACCAGGCACACAAGCACGCCATCGTCAAAGCAAAGACTCAGGATGGTGGAGAGATAGATAGAATTGTGCAATTGTATGAATAGGTCCGGAGCAGCATGCAGTCTCATATGCGGAGTCATCATCATCAGGACGATAAAGGTTTAGGAAGTGATGCACATGATGATGATGCACATGAATCAGATAAGGTAGATGATGATGCACCATAAAGTAAATATCTACATCGGATACTTAGTGAAAATAAGTATTCTAGATAGTTGCCAGCTGGCAACTTGTGCCATTTTGATTGAGTTGACATAGTCAAAGGAAATTTTGACCATAGATATTCATAGATAAATCAAGATCATTGATCTTTTTGTAATGGATTCCCCACCTTGTTCTATAAAAGGTGCTGGAATGCCTCATTTTAAAACATTCAAAACTTAATTGAAATCTATCTGCTGAAATATGCAAGGCTCATTTTAAAGCTTTTTGTATACATTTATATCCTTGCATACTTAATGAATGAGAAGACTGTTGTGATTACAATTCATAGTAAATCTTGAGTAATCAGTGTGTGAATTTTGGATAAATGTGGTGATTTTCTACATCCCTTGGAGTGCATGTCTACTTGCATATATTGTCACTATACAATTCCTTTGAAGTTAGCATCAACTGTATCTAGCTGTGGAATGTCCTGGTGAACATATGGTTTGGTTTTTCTTCTCTTCATGACTGTATCTGATATACATGTGGTTCAATAGCTAAAGGTTCAACATTCATTTGAAGCATTTCTTTCAATTTCTTTAAATTTCAGAGCATTTCACCATCATAAGTGCAAATAGCTGAATAATCTTAAGCAAACAATGCAAATATGTGTACATCTCGTAGATAATTGAAAATATTTAGCATATTTGAAGCCAAAGCATGTTTAATTGATAAATTTCATGCAAATATCTAGGTATAATTGTATCCTTTGATCAAAGGATTGTATAAATGAACTCTCTATGAAGAATCTTTGCAGAAATGATGTCATGATGATGAACTTGACGTAAGGCCCCAAAATGGAAACAACAACACACATCAACCTCTGAGTAACGTTAGATGATTAAGACCTAATCACCGGAGACTTGGGATCATGAATTCTCTGAATTCATCGTATCTTTCAAGATGAATAAAGGTTAATGTGTACTTTTATTCTATGCTTGTTTATGACTAAGATCATGATCAATAGTACTCTTTGTGGTGGCATCTTCCTAGGATTAATTACCAACTGCCTCATGTTTGGCGATCAGGCTACAAGCGACAACTCCCTCTCAATTAGCGATCGGTTGCGCACAAGTAACCTAGTTTGGATTGGCAATTTGCTTACAACAAGATCTTATGGAATCCCTTTTGCCAATTCATACCAAAGAATCAAACTTCCGTTCTCCAAGATTCAAACTTTCACTCTAATACCAGTTGGTGCAGTCACGGTAGGAGGGTTCATAGAATGAATTGTCCAGAGCATGTAGCAAGAGTAAACACAATGGAAACAACTCAATAAATGGAACAAATGTAGATTCATTCATTCAGTATATCAAAGAATTAAAATACAATCTAGCTAGTAACTGTGGGCTTACAGTTAGGGCTCACAGGCCTGATTCCATACATGCGCAAGATAAAGCTTTGAAGCTCCTTCACACAAAATATAAACTATAGAATATGAATCAAATGCTAACTTCTTTCCTAAGGATCTATTACACCTATATATATCATTTCTAGACCAAAATATTCCTCCGCGTTAGCTAAGGAAGGTCACAAACTCTGATGAAAAGTTGTAACGTGTTCACAGATAGGTCAGACCTAAATGCATAGAACACTTCCTCAAATGAATGGAACAATGTACGGACCCTTGAGGAAGGTTATCCATGAACCAAAGAACATTCAATGATGTGTCAAATTAGATCCACAAGTCAAGGAATGATCTACAAGCCTTCTCCTTTAGCTGGTTGCCAGGAACTATTAGAATGCTCTGCTTTGAGAAAATAGTCAACTTTTGAGAGCGATATCTTTCCAGTAACTAATCCAAATGCCCTAAATTCTTGATATGATGTATATGGATGAATTTAGATGCTAAGTCAAAATCCAAAAGACATGAAATGCCAAAACTAGACCACAAGCTGAGAACTGCTACTAACTAAACTGCCTGAATTGAATTGGGAAATGAAAGAACTGAAATGCAAACAAACTGAAACACAAATGTTTTTTGTTGATGCAAGATTTCTCTTGAACTAGGGATGATCCTACATCAAATACCCCCTAGACAGATGTACCAATATGAATCTAGCAAGAAGGAGGAGGGGCAATTACTAACCTCTGCTAAAGATCTTCAAAAGTATCCTTTGCAAGAGCCTTTGTGAAAATATCTGCAATCTGATCCTTTGTTGGAATATATTCCAACATCACTTCCTTATCTACAACCTTCTCTCTCAAAAAGTGATACCTGATTTCTATATGATTGGTTCTAGAATGCATCATTGGATTCTTGGAAATATTGATAGAACTTGTATTATCACACAAAATAAGAATAGGCTCATCATACAATACCTTGATATCCTTCAGGGTTTGCTTCATCCACAACACTTGTGTACATTAAGATGCTTCTAAAATATACTCTGCCTCTGTAGTTGATAAAGACATTGAATCTTTCTTCTTGCTCTTTGATGAAACCAATCTGCTTCCTAATAAGAAAACACCACCACTTGTACTTCTTCTATCATCCACACAACCAACCCAATTAGCATCAGTGTAAGCACTCAGATCAAATTCATTACCTCTTGGATACCATAAGCCATAATACAAAGTTCCCTCCAAGTATTTGAATATTCTTTTCACTACTTTGTAATGTGTTTTCTTGATATTTGGAAACCACACATACTACATGCATGATATTAGGTCTAGAGACAGTCAAGTACAACAATCCTTTGATCATAAATCTATAGGAAGTTTGATCAACCTCTAGAGATTCATCCTCCTCACTAAAGTGACATCCAGTGACCATAAGAGTACTCACTAGTTTGGAGTCTTCCATACCAAATTTCTTCAACATCTCTTTGACATACTTAGCTTGTGAAATGAGGATACCATCATCTATGAGAAATTTGAAGTCCAAGGAAGAAAGACATCTCACAATCATAGACATCTCAAACTATTTTTGCATCTCCTCTGCAAACCACTTACATGTATCATCATCTCCACCAAAGATGATGCCATCAACATATCATGCAACTATCAATATCATGTCTCCTTCTTCCTTGATGTAAAGATTGTTATTTGTAGTACCTTTCTTGAAGCCTTGCCAAAGTGAGTACTTATCCAATCTACCATACCAAGCTCTAGGTACTTGATTCAGACCATACAAAGATTTCTTGAGTCTACACACCATGTTTGGATCTTCTAATATTTGAAAACCATCTAGTTTCTCAATATAGACTTCATCCTCTAGATCACCATTCAAAAATGCTAACTTGACATCCATTTGATAAACCTTAAAGTTCTTGTGAGTAGCAAGGGCAAGAAACATCCTGATTACCTCCATCTTGGCTACTGGAGCATAGGTTTACTCAAAGTCAATACCTTCAACTTGAGAATATCCTTTAAACACCGATCTTTCTTTGTTCCTCACAACTTCACCTTCCTCATTCAACTTGTTCCAGAACACCCATTTTGCTCCTATGACATTCTTGTTTGTTGGTCTAGGAACCAATTCCCATGTTTGATTCTTCTCTATCTGATCCAATTCTTTCTCCATTGCTCTTGTCCATCCATCATCTTTGCTAGCATGAACATGTTGAATATCAGGAACACTAAGAGGGGGGGGGTGAATCAATGTTCTATAAACCTTTTCTTTTAACCATTTTCCAGAGTTAATCAAACATGAGCACAACATGTAAATGAATAACAACCATAGAAGCATGACACATGGACACCAAAATTTTTACATGGAAACCCCAAAGAGGGAAAAACCACAGAGAGGATTAGCTCTCAAATATACATACTACAATCTTTACAAATAATGATGTTTAGGTTTGGTCACTCCATGGGCCTAGAACATGCTCGCTCACTGCCATGAAGTACAACTAAGTCTAGCAAGCTCACTGCCTCAACCCTAAACTTAGAAAGATTACAATAAGGGTTGTTAAACCCTAAGGGCTGTTAAACCCTATTGGAGGCTCACTTCCTTGATGAAGAAAATCTCACTGCCAAATACAAATCAAATAATATATGAAAAGGAATACTGCATAAGCATCTGTCAACATGCCAAGATGTAGCAACCAAATTATGAATCCCAGGTCTTCATCATCACTGATCTATATCACTACTCTGTTATATATATATATATATATATATATATATATATATCTTATATATCTGCATCATGATTTGATCCATAATTAGGTTAGCATCCAAGAAGTGAAATGAGTACATCAAAAGATGTAGCTTGTCAACTCAATCCAATGCACTATAGTTGTGTGGACCCAAATCTTTGCCCAAACGTGTTCATATAGGTTAGCTCTAATCATTCAATCACTTAAATAGATCCTTCACACAATATCTCTTCTCCACACAATGATTTATCATACTAGTTGGCTTGTTCCTTAAGAGCATGCTTAACAAGTTCATCTGTTGACTTACCACTTTTACTGTGAATCACAAAACATTTCCAAAATCATATCAAGGACTCTTCACGCATTCCCAATCTTATCCTTAGAACTGCAAGACATGATATCATATTACGGGAGAATTTAGACCATTAGAACTCAAACTCTGTCTCTGTCAAACATTGTACCGATACTCAGTAGCTTGCAACTATCTTTCCAATGGACCTCAAATCTCACAACTCTAGAATTAGACACTTCATACAAGTGTTTACAACACTTTAAAACCACATAACAAAATATTCACCTGGGGAGGAATGCAGACCATTACAACGTGCCCTATTCACTGTCTTTGTTATACCTCTATTCACCCAGACTTAGATAATTTTTTCAAATGACTTCCAGAGGAAGTCAGGACTTAATCTCTAGAGCATAACACCATCAAACAATTAAGAAAATAATACCTGAACTGCATTTCTAGATCATCATCTGTGGAAGCATACTGACCCACTTACTGTCCTCTACTTTGTAACTATGCATACTCAACCATTTCTACCAGCCAGACCTGAATTCCAATGTGACCTTCCAGAGTTATGTCTTCCTGTCATGCTGATGAGATCTTTGAGCCTTGTTTCCATCAATGACAACATGCAAGTCCATACCAGAGCAGTGTCTCTTGTTGGCAAGAGACACTGTGTGGCTTCATAAGTGTTGTCATTGATGGCAACAAAGTCTATCCCACACATCTGTAGTACATAATAAGTCCATACCAGAAGTCAGATTGAAGATTGTTTTGGTCCGGTGAACAAGAACAAAGTATGTAACAAGGTCTGACAATCAGGTCTGGATCCCTCAGATGGTGTAACTCAATAAGTTGTGGACTTCGACAAGTCAAGAGGAGTATCATGACTACTGTATTCCAAAGATTTAGCCTTCGATGATAAAGCAAGAAAAAGATATGAGCATCTGAGTGCTGGGTTCTAGTTAGGCAAAGTAGACAAAGGAAGAATTGACTGGCAGAGTATCAGACTTCAATCCAGATGAGTAAAAGGTGTTGATCAAAAAATTTGTGGGAGTATACATTGTTGGCTGACATGACTAATGAATTCAATGCGCATGTTTTTGATACACATCACAAATCAAGCATGGATTTAGCTGACAGATTAATAACTTATAGTGTTCTTGTTACTGACTAGGAAGGTGATAAAAATCCTTGATGCGGATATATATACCAGATAGATTTCAACATGTAAGTGTGTTTGTGAACAAGTAATGAAATAAAGTGTGAAGAAAATTAGGGAAGAAATGTGAGAACAACAATTAAAGTCTAGTATGTGACAGAACAACAACATTGAATATAGGAAGAATGAAGTGCATCAAATCAGTATATTGTGCCTAAACTAAAACTGAACTCCTACATTTGTAGATGCCTCTCATCAGTTCAAACACTTGATTATCTTCTGTAAGATTTGTAGATAGTGAGTCTCTTGTAGGTAGTGTGCCTCTTGTGAGTAGTGTGCTCGGGCAGTGTGCCCTAATTGGCAAGTGCCATTTTGTACTCCTTATTCTTTTAACAGAGAATACAATCTTGGGTTAGTCACCCCATGGTTTTTCCCTTAACAAGGTTTCCACATAAAAATCCTTGTGTTATGTGTGTTAATTTTATTTATGTTCTTCTGATTACATATGCTTTGATGTTTTGATACAACACTGAATATTAAGATAACAAAAAGAAAAGAAAGTCAAGGAAATTTTGAGATAACTGATTCACCCCCCCTCTTAGTTATCTACCTTGTTTCCAACAATTGGTATTAGAGCCAAGTTTCTCAAAACAAAGCCTAACAGCTTGAGGAAGATCTGGGAATCTCAATGGATGCATATGGTATGAAGGAACAACTTTAGTCTGCCCTAGATGATCTTGAACAATCCCACTCTGAAGTCAATAATTTGAGAGAAAAACTCAAACAAGTTGATGAATTCATAAATGAGCTAAAAGAAAAACTTAGTATTTCTTTGAAAAAGAGAAAGGAACTACTTCAAAAATTAGCCAATCAGAGTGAAGTCAATGATTCTAATGAAGATCTGAATGAGAAAAATAAGCTATGTGAGAAGCTGTCAAAAGAAGTCATTATGGTAAGGCATGAAATGGAATCAGGGGTTATGAGGTTCACTCAAGAAATTGAAGAAAAAAGAAAGATTGAAGATAATCTAAAATAATCCCTCAAGGAGAAAATAGAGGACTGCCACAAAATGGGCAGAATAATTAGACATCTTGAATCTGATCTTGAAGAAGCTAGAGACAATGAAGAACAAGTTGAGAATCAGATAGACACTCTTAAACAAGATCTTCAAACAACAAAAGAATACAAAGAGAAATTCAAGATAAGCTCAGCCCAACTTGCAGTTCTTCTTGAAAGCCAAAAGAGGGTAGATGATAAGCGTGGCTTGGGATATGAGAAAGGTGAAAGCTTTGGATCTGGTCAAAAGAACTTTGGATCAGGAAATCAAAGAAATATGCTTAGAAGACCTCCGGTAAGGCAACCAAATGCTCAAAGATATCCATCCTTCAATGGATATTGCTTCAATTGCAACAATTTCAGTCATAGAGCAACTCAATGCAGAAGGAGAATGAATTAGAATAATCCATCCTTCTCCAGACAATGTTTTAATTGCAAAAGGTATGGTCACAAATCTCATGAATGCAAAAATATGCAAATAAATAATTCATTCAATGGTAGATACTTTGCATGCAATAGACTGGGACATATTGCTAATCAATGCAGATTAAGAGGATATCAATCAAATAAGTAAAGAAATGTTGTATGTTACAATTGCAATAGATCTAGGCATATTGCCAAATTCTATAGAAGAAGAAATTAGGATAGAAAAGGTCCAGTGGAACATAATCAAAAACAAGATAAGGGGAAAGGTAAAGTGAATGTGAATGAAATTCAAAAGGAGATGAGCAAGATTTGGGTGTAGAAGAGTACATAAAATATTGGGGATGGATCCACACCAGAATCTGGTGCTGATAATCCTTCCAAAAAATAAAAAGGGTGAGCTCTGGCTCAGGGGGAGTCACAAAGAAAAATAATTTCCCCCAGCCAGTCATCTTGTGCCTAAATTTGGCATATTGAGTAAACATCTGATGTTGTAGATTAAACGGTTCTCAGAAAAACCTCCAAACATCCTTCAGTCAAAATATGAAAGATCTGCATGGAGTTTTGCAAGACTTAGAACTACTCAAGTTAATCCGGTTCTAACAACTATATGATAAAGTAGAATTTCATAAACAGATCCGGTATGATTTAGAATTGTAATGCTTTGGTCTACAGACCCATGGCATGATTGAAGAAAAGAAGATACATTGTCAATCCTCACTAACAATGATTCTAAGTTTAGCATAGTGACTCAAGAAGATCCCTCTCAAAATAGGGCAACCAAATAGCTTAAGTTGTGCATTTGGTACAAAAGGAAATTAGGGTTTGCGCAAGGATAAAAAGGTTCTTTAACTCATTATTTGCACACTTACACTCATGAAGAAGAAAAGAAGAGCTCTGCAACAAAGTTTCTACAATTCACTCAAGATCAACTGGAAAATGAATTCAACCAGCGATTTATTCCAACTCCTATTTCAAACACTAAAGCGTGAAAATGTACTTCCATTCTAAAAATCTCTCTCTAAATCTCTTGCAAAATGGCTACTCCAATGGTTGTCAAGATCTATGTAGGCTGCATCCTAAATTCAAGAAAAACCCTTATAAATCTCTAGAAGTTGATCCTTTAGGTGCATTTTCTAGCATTCTGCATGGGCTATTGCATATAGAAGATGTTAGGGTCTCTATCCATGCCAACATTGAGGAATTTGGAGACTCAAAATTGATGGACATGTATCACAAATAGCTAATAGATGAGAATTTTGAACTCAAACCTGAATTCAAGGCACTTCGGGATAAACACTTCAGACATTGCATACATTTTCCATGTTTTGCAGAAAATGATTGGGTCTAATATGTTCTAAGCAAGATGCATGATAATTTCATGTGGCTAATGAGGCCCTTCAAGATAACTAAAGATGCCATGAGGGTAGTGACTGGACTACATGCATCTGGTGGGTTACCTATACTTAAATCTATGAAGAACCAAACAGTAACTGTAGCCACCAGATCTAAATTTGACAAAAGAGCAATGACCATAGATGACATCACAGATCTGGATGTCAAGTTTGCCTCAATGATAATATAGTACAAGATCTATCATTTGAGCAAGGAGAATTCTGTGTCTGGCATAGCAATCTATGTAGCATATCAAATGTTAAGGGAAGATGCAGACTATGATCTATGTGAGCTTCTTTTAAATCAACTATTGGAAGACCTACATAAGATCAAAAAGGATAAGAAGAATTCCTTTAAATATGGTTGTCTAATACTGTGTCGGTTCTTTTATTATATAAATGAGCTACCTGGATCAAGTGGTTGGGTTTGGAAAAATGATAAACCAGTTGCAATTCAGATCAGAGATTACATGTATGGACTTGGTGATGATCAAGCTCAAAACACAACTCTATGGGGTTACTTCAAGAACTTCCAGAGCATGATGCAAGCGAGAGAGAGAATTCCACAATCCATAGTTGAGAAATACAAGGACATAGTTTGCTTTATGGTTGACACTGATCAATGCCTAATGGAGGCAGTTGAGCTAAGGACTATGTGGATAATTCCTATGGGATATGAAGTCGATGAAAAAATATTGGAGCTTCATATTTAACATCTGCTGAGCCAGCCCAAGGACACTAAAGCAGAAAGGTTTGGAACCTTTCAAGAGCTAAGTGTAAAAATACATGTTGAGTTAAGACAGACGGAGATAAAGAGGAAAGTAAGAAGGGAAGTTGAAGAAATTGCCCAAAGATTTGGCCTATCAAAGGAGGTTGTGGATGCAAATAGAGAGAAAATGGAGAAGACTGAGAAAGAGAAACAAGAAGCAAAGAAAGGAGACATTCCAGTACAAGCCTCCTCCTAGACTAGATCCTCCAAGAGCTCTACACCTGCCACTCCTAAAAGATCAAAGGCTACCAAATTGGAAGTCAAGACATCCAGAAAAGGAGAAAAGAGGATGAAGACCAAAGCCACAAGGTCATATACAAGCCTTGAAGATGATGAAGAAATAGAATCTGATGAGGAAATCAAGAAAATAAAGAAGAAGAAAACATCCAAGAAATTCTCTGTTAGTAGAAATGTGGAAGAAAAGGTAGACGAGTTTGTTGAAAAGCACACTCTTTCCATTGATGACATCATCAAGGCAGTTACTATGGATGGGAACCTATAGCTATTAACAAAGTTCTATGATGAATATAGTGATGTTGACAAGAGAATTTTGGAAGAAGCTATTGTCAGGTACTTGAACATTTACAATAAAACTTTCATTGAAATTATATCATTAATTCCTAAGAGTCTAGAAAAAGTACTTGAGCTAAGAAAAGAAAATACCAAGGCAAAATACTTAGAGATTCGGGAGCAAATAATGATTCAGCTTTATCCTTCTATCACTCTAAAACAAATGGACATGATTTTCAAGGACTGTAAGGATGAGTTCCGGAGTAAGGCAAGAATGAATAAACTTATGCTTGGAGAAACTGACCAAGTACCAAGTGAAACAAAAGATATCCTCCAGAATGCTTTGAAAAGATTCAATCTTCCTATTATAGAGGAAACAGATGAAGAACCTTCTACCATAGATGTTGAAGGATTAAATATAATCAATCAAGAATCTTCTGACAAGGTTGAAGAAGGATCAAAGAAAATAGATGAAGAGAAGTCTGAGGACTTAGATTCCTCTATTCCGGAAGAGGAAGTTCATAAAGTAGTAAACATAGGTGACATCTCTCCTCCGGATCCCACTGTAACTATGAAAAATATTCCAGACTCTAAAGCTAAAGGAGAAGATAGAGGAGCGGAGAAGAAGATTCAAGAAGAAGAGGTCAAGGGAAAAGAAGAAGAACAAGAAGAAAAGAATAATGAAGACTCTTTTGATATTTCAAAGAAGTCTCAATCTCCAACAAGAGACACTGTAGAGACAGTGAAGAACTTCTTAAACAAACAAATGATGGAGATAGATGAACTTGAGCTATTTCAAGGACCACTAAATTTTGACTCTCTCTCCCCACTTCAGACAATGAAAATAGCATCTTTTGCTCAAGCCAAAGTAAAAGAAAAACTCTTGAAATCTCACATGGAGGATTGTCAACTATTGGAGATTGCATCTGGAATGCTAGAGAAGATCATGCCATCCTACCAAAAGGATCTTTCAACCTCACCATCTAGTAACTTGAAAACTTTGGTAAATTCTGTCAACACTCATTTTGAATCTCTAGAGAAATCAGCAGAAGCAAAGGTCAGGAAGGAGTTTCTGGGAAAGAGATTCACTAAAGTGCAAGGACTTATTGTAAATGATAGGAGGACCCTTGACATTGGAATAAAGAGCCTTGAAAACACTCTTAAAGATGGTGGGGATATATACAAATTTTGTTTATCTTAGCCCAAAGTGATAGACCACATTGAGAAGAAAGTGAAAGAACAAGAAGGAAAACTATCAAGTTTATCTTAGAATTTTGATCCCCTTACTACCTCTCTAATGAATCAAGAATGCCAGGCTATTGTTATCATTTATAAAATAAAGAGGCTAGAAAAAGAAAAGAAGAACATAATGAATAGAATGAGTGAACTCAGAGGGATAATTATCCCTAAGCTAGAGGCAATGCATGAGGCCTTGACAGATGCTTAGACCATATCCTGGACCAATGATCTGGAAGATTTAAGAAAGGCAGAAGCATATGCATTTTTGTTGAGTGGTCACATCTCCATTTTGGATAGGATGAAGCAAAGCTGGGCCATAGAGTTTGTACAACTGAAGACTACTTTTGCGGATATACTTAAGTATATGTAAGTATAACATACATACATACATACATACATACATACATACATACATATATATATACACTTATGCGGCCATGTATAGGACAATTTTTGCAAATTTTGGTATGCGGATTCTGCCCTTTGCCATTGATGTCAAAGGAGGAGTGAGGAGTAGTGAAAAACATGGAATCCAGCTAAGGGAGAGCTCTGGTAAAATAGTGCAAAAGATAGAGCATCAGCCAAGGGGGAGTTACTATGACACTTGGCCATTTTTCACTAAGTGTTGCCATCAATACCAAAGGGGGAGATTATTGGCAAGAGACATTGTGTGGCTCCATAAGTGTTGTCATTGAATGCAACAAAGTCTATCCCACACATCCGCAGTACATAGTATGTCTATACCGGAAGTCAGATTGAAGATTGTTTTGGCCCAGTGAAGAAGAATAGAGTATGTAACAAGGTCTGACAATCAGGTCCGGATCTCTCAGATGGTGTAACTCAGTAATTTATGGACTTGGACAAGTCAAGAGGAGTATCATGACTACTATATTTCAAAGATTTAGCCTCCGGTGATAAAGCAAGAAAAAGATATGAGAATCTGAGTGTTGGGTTCTAGTTAGGTAGAGCAAACAGAGGAAGAACTGACCAACAAAGTATCAGACTTCAATCTGGATGAGTAAAAGGTGTTGATCAAGAAATTTGTGGGATTATATATTACTGGCTGACATGATTAATGACTTCTATGCCCATGTTTTTGATATGCATCACAAATCAAGCATGGATTCAGCTAATAGATTAATAACTTGCAGTGTTCTTGTTGCCGACAAGGAAGTTGATAAAAATCCTTGATGCAAATATATATACCAGATATATTTCAGCATGTAAGTGTGTGTGTGTGAACAAGTAATGAAATAAAGTGCGAAGAAAAGTAGGGAAGAAGTGTGAGAACATCAATTCAAGTATGGTATGTGATAGAACAACAACATTAAATAGAGAAAGAATGAAGTGCATCATATTAGTATATTATACCTAAATTGGAACTAAACTCCTGCATTTGTAGATGCTTCTCATTAGTTCAAACACTTGATTATCTTCTGTAAGATTTGTAGACAGTGAGTCTCTTGTAGGCAGTGTGCCTCTTGTGAGCAGTGTGCTCAGGCAGTGAGCCCTAATTGGAAAGTGCCATTTGTACTCCTTATTCTTTTAACAGAGAATACAATCTTGGGTTAGTCACCCTGTGGTTTTTCCCTTAACAGGGTTTCCACGTAAAAATCCTTGTGTTATGTGTGTTGATTTTATTTTTGTTTTTTTGATTACATATGCTTTCATGTTTTGATACAACACTGAATATTAAGATAACATAAAGAAAAGAAAGTCAAGGAAATTTGGAGATAACTGATTCACCCCCCTCTGAGTTATCCACCTAGTTTCCAACATCTCTTCCCAACAATCTCCCCCTTTGGCATTGATGGCAACACTTAGTGAAAAATGCTTAACTGCTACCCCTTACTATATACACTTCATTCTCTTACTCTCCCTAAGATGTTTATCCATTTTTCACTGACTTCTGCTCCTCCTTTGACATTAATGGCAAAAGGTGTGATTCAGAGCTAAAAATTTGTCAAATTTTCAAAAAAATTATGTACTCTACCACATATTTATAAGTACAATCTTCATCTTAACTTGTGACTGAAGGAAAAATGTCACTATAGATAGTCTTTATCAGAGATATCTACCCATTCCATCTATTCCTTGTACTTTCTAGA
The DNA here is from genome assembly GCA_027924645.1 of Cunninghamia lanceolata. Classification (NCBI taxonomy): domain Eukaryota; kingdom Viridiplantae; phylum Streptophyta; class Pinopsida; order Cupressales; family Cupressaceae; genus Cunninghamia; species Cunninghamia lanceolata. The sequence continues at coordinate 9,888,467 of BSBN01000419.1, read as the reverse complement.
ATATTGATGTGGCTATTCATCAAAAATACTAAATTCTCTACCTTTTGGTCATCTGATGGTGTATCAATTAGTGCTTGAGATTTCAAGGCCTCATCTGCCAAATTGGTCATGGAATCATTTTTCAGACTTATAAGTCCCTTCAGCTGGCACAACCTGTCTTTGATTTCTCCCCTTTTCTTCATCAAATTGTTTAAATCATTTTGAATATTTGCAACTTGTGTTTCTTTGGCATTTATTGACCCAACTGCTGGATTATATGTTTCAGAGATATTGAGTAGTTTGAGTTCCAAGTCTTTGATCTTATCTTCTAATTCCTTTCTAATTTTTGGCCAAGATAGACAAAATTTGTATATTTTATTGGCTTCTTCAATGGCACTTTGTATTCCCTTAATTCCATTGTCTAATAGAGTTTTGTCTTGAGCTGTCATAGTCTTTAACTCAACTAATATCCTTTCATCAAATTCTTTTTTAACTTTTGCTTCTGTAGATTTTTCAAAAGACTCAAAATGTGTACTTACAGAGTTCAATAACTCCTTGAGATGATCAATAGAGGATAACGAGGTATCCTTTTGAAATATTGGCATCAAATTTTCCAGAATGATGGATGCATCATTGATTAATTCATTGTCTTGGTCATGTGATTTCATCATCTCTTCTTGTGCCTTGGCTTGAACAATAGATACTAACTTGAATTTTTGTATAGGTGACAATAAGGCCAAGTTGATTGGTACTTGAAGGAGTTTAGACTCATCTATAACTTGTTGACTGTGAGAACCAACTAAGACATCTGTAGTGTCTCTTGCTCTCTTAGATACTTCTTCTTGACTTCATTCTGGAGGGTCCATGTTCATATTTTCTTGTTGATCTATGTTTTGTTCCGGTGTAAGGCTCCTTATCTATTCCCTATTCTCTTCATCCTCAGCCTGTTGCTCAGTAGGTAGATCCATTTTAGTTTTTCCTTGATCTAACATATTCAATGTATTTGTGTTAGGGACTTTATCACTCTATTCTGGTCCTTGATCGTGGCTTGCCTCTGGTAGAGATGTGTCTTCATCTTTTGTTTTCTCATTGTCATAGATAGTAGAAATATAGTATTTCTTTAGTATTTCCAAAATGATATCCTTTGTTTCCTTGACAACTTTGCCAGCTTCTCCTATCATCAATGCATTCATTATTTTCTTTGATTTGAACTCATTGTTAAGTACTTTGGAGATTTTGGCCTTTTCTTCTAAAGTAATACCCTAACATAATTTTATCAATGTGTGTTCTCTGAGCTCAATATCCTTAGCCACAATAGTTTCCTTTCTGACTGATAGAATACTACCCAAGGTATCTAGGATATCACCAATAATCTCAATGAGAGCTCTATTGTATATGTTTCAATACTCTATGATAGCTTCTTCCAGAATCCTTTTGTTAGCATCATTGTAATCATCATAAAATTCAGCCACAAGTTTCAAGTTTCCATCAACAGTGATAGACTTTAGTATATCTTCAAGTGTTAATGTGGTTGGAGACTCATCTACCTTCTATCTTTTGCTAGGTTTTTTTTTCAAAGGCTTTAGTAGTCTCATTTTTCATTTTCTTGACATTTTCATTAGACTCAGTCTCTTCTTCATCTTTTTCACTTATACTTACATACATTCTTCTACCTTTTGTTTTCTATCCTTTTGCTCCTCTGTCAGTTGTCTTCTTTGCATATTCCTTTATGCTGGTAGATGTGGGACCGAAAGAGGAGGTAGATCTTCTAGTAGACCTCTTTGTTGCTTGAGGTTTTTCTTCCTTTTCTTTAGGTTCATCCGGAACCTTAACTCTTTCACTTCCTTTCTTTTACCTTGCTTCCCTTTCTGCTTGACCTTTTTCTCTTGCTTCTTTGACTTGTTCCTTAGTGAATCCATGTTTTATCGTAATTCCTTTTGCCACTTTCTTCATTTTCTTAGAAATATTAGGTTTTCTTATTTCAACAAAGATTTTGGCATGCAGTTCCTCATAGGTCCCAAATCTTTCTTCATTGGGATCTTTGGGTTTACTTAGCGTATATTCGGCATAATTTTCTATTACAGCTCCATCTACCTCATATCCTATAGGCGTAGCCCAGACCATTCTAAGCTCAACGGCCTCCATCAAACATTGATCTTTTGTCACAATAAAGTAGATTGTGTCCTTGTATTTTTCAACAACTGTTTTGTGGATTCTTTCCCTTGCTTACATTGATCTTTGGAAGTTTTGAAATAACCCCATAGAGCTGTATTATGTGCATCAATGGTGCCTATGCTACTTAATAAATTTCTAATTTGGACTACAATAGGTTTATCATTGGTCCAGAATAGATTCTTCATACTAGGCAACTCTTGCATAAAATAGAAAAATAAACACATGATCAATGTGCCAAATTTGAAGGGGTATTTACCTTCTTTTGTCTTCTTCAAGTTATTCATTACTTGTTGTCAGAGCAACATAGATGTCATAGTCAGCATTTTCCTTAATCATTTGGTCGGCTGTGTATATGGTCATGCCTAAAATAGAGTTTTCCCAGTTGGTGAAATAAACTTTATATCCCAAGACCATTGAGGTAAATCTCACAGCATGATCCTCAATATCATTTATTGTCAAGGCTCTCTTATCAAATTTTGCTCTGATAGCTGCCATTACTGTATCATTCTTCACGGCTTTCAATAGTGGTTCTAATCTAGTAGCATAATCCAGTGACTACCCTTATAACATATTTTGTAATATTGAAAGGTCTCTCAAGTCATATGAATTCATCATGAACCTTGCTTAACACATACCAGACCCATTCATCCTCCATAAATGTTGGGAAATCCAAGTACTGAATAAATTTCTTTTCTTCCAATGCTTGATATTCATTCTTCAGATCAAGATTCTCATTACTCAAGTTTTTTATGTAGAGATTAGTAAACCTGCTATCACCAAATTCCTCTAGGGCAACATGAATATATGCCCTAACAACCTTTGTATGCATGACTCTGTGAGGAATATTTGAGAATGCACCCAATTGATTAACTTCGATTGATTTGAATGGGTGTTTCTTGAATTTTGGTCAAGGTCTCTCAGTAATATCAACAACTTGTGGTATTGCGGTGAACACAAAGGTAGGTTCAAGAATCTTGCGGTCCTACAGAAGTTCCAAATGAGTCTTGCGGGCTAGCGGTAAAAGTTCCAAGCAACATATGTTATGAACTGCAGTCCCAGGTGGTGATGATGATGACTTGCAATATTCTTGTTGGAAAGAGATACTTCTATGGTAGATAATTGAGTGTTGTTATTGATGGTAACAAGAAAAGGAACAAGGTGGGAATAGAATTTGTGGTCCAGTAAAGAAGACTTAGTCATATTGGTTAAGTATGGACAGTATTCAGAGTAAGGGACAGAAAGTGGATTAGTATGCCTCTGCAGATGAAGACTAACAAATGCAGTTTAGTTATGATGACTCATAGCTACTTGATGATGATATATTCTAGTGTTCAGGTCATGACTTCCTCTAAAATTCATTTGAAGAAAAAATCTAAGTCTTGATGAATAGAAGTAAGACATGAACAATGTATAGTGCAATGTAAAAGGGTCTGCATTTCTCCACAAGTGCATATTTTGTTAGGTAGTTTTAAGGTCTTGTAAACACTTGTATGAAGTGTCTAAATCTAGATTTGTAAGATCTAAAGTCCACCAGAAAAGATAGTTACAATCTACTGAGTATTGCTACAGTGTTTGACAGAGTTTGACTGTGATAGAATCTGAGATCTGATAGTCCACATTTTGCCGCTAAACAATATTTTGATATGTGGTTTTGAAGGTATGGTTGGTGACATTTGAGGAGTCTTTGATATGATTTTGAGCAAGCCCTATGGTCTGCAGTAAAAGATGTAGTATAACAGATGAATTGAACCAGTAGCAGTCTAAGTTTGAGGCTGACTTGATAGTCTGATCTATGTGCGGTAGGTTCTATTGATTAGAACTTTATCCTAAATGGTTCTATAGTTGAGGCCCACATATGTGAATGTAATTCAAGTATTGGGTGAGTCTGTTGGGAGTTTTTGTGAATAGATTTGGCTGACTAGCTATAAGTTTATTAACTATACGCTTCATCTGAGTATGCTGACCTAATATGAAGATATTAAGTGTTGTAGATATATATATGGGATCAATTTTAGTGTTTGGTGTGTGAGGTATGAGAATTTAATAGAAACATATATGCAACATATAGAGTAAGGCAATTATGTGGATGCAACAAGAGTAGAAGGGAGATCTTATTTCATGTAAAAGCAGAGTAGTAAGAGATGAAGAGTTTTGAGATAGTATTTCTCTGGTTCATTGGAGCTACAACCATGCATGTGTAGATGCAGTCTATGCAGTTGATTTTGGCAGTGAGCCATTCTTCTTTCCTCTTTCTTTCTCTAGGTAGTGAGCCTATTTTGGTAGTGATCCTTTCTTGCAGTGAGCATTTCTCTGGGCAGTGAGCCCTAAGGTAGTGACCCTTTCGTAATCTGGTATTGTGCTATCTTAATATATTGTGAGCTAACACTCATCATGGTTTTTCCCTTTTGGGTTTTTCGTGTAAAAATCCTAGTGTTCATGTGTTATGTCTTTGTGGTTGTAATTTCAATGTCTATTCTTATTTCATGTTATTAACTTTGGAAATTGGATAAGTAAATCTCTAAAGAAGTGGTTGTGTGGAATACTAATTGACCTCCCCTCTCAGTATTCCTCATTCTCAACAAGAAGTATAATAGCTTGAGGATGATCTAGGGTAGTGTAATCATGGTAGCAAGAAGATTTGGAAATTATGAAAGAAACAAGGAACTAGAAGTAGCCCTTATTGATCTTGAAAATTTTGAAGAAGAAATCCAAGATCTAAAAGCTAATATTCAAGAATCTGATAAATGCATCCTAAACCTAAGAGAGCAAGTTAGGAAGTGCAAAGAGAAAAGCAAGGAGCTAAATGATCAATTAGATGAAACACATGAGTTTCTAAATGGGTTGAGATTGGAAGTTGAAAAGGAAGAAATTGAAAGGCATCTGAATCAAGTTATTAAGGACAAATCAAAGGAATGTGAAAAATTGGACAAAGAAATGCTACTTCTGAAATTTGATCTGGATGCAGCCAAGAGCTATGAAGAAAAATTAAAACTAAGCTTTGTAAAGCTTGATGAGGTGATTGCTAGTCAAAGGAGTGTTAATGATAAGCAAGGTTTGGGATTTGAGAAAGGAGAAAGTTTAAAATCTGGTCAAACAAACATTGAGTTAAAGAAAAATAGAGGAAACCAATTTAGAAATCAAAGAGGAAGACCTAGAAGACCACTGATTATAGAACCAAATGGTCAAAGGTATCCATCTTTCAATGGCCACTATTTTAATTGCAATAAGTTTGGTCATAAAGCTACTCAGTGCAAGAGTAGAATAAACTAGAATCAAAATGTTTCATCCTTTTCTAGTCAATGTTTCAATTGCAAGAAAATTGGTCACAAATCAAATCAATGCAAAATTCTAGGAAGGAATAGTTCCTACAATGCAAGGAATAGTCAATCATTCAATGAAAAGTGTTTTACATGCAATAGATTTGGACACATGGCATATCAATGCAAATCAAAACCAATCAATAGAAGGAATCAAGGACAAAAGAATGTTATGTGCCAGAATTACAAGTATTGACATATTACAAGAGTCTGCAAAAGTAAAAATGTGAAGAGAAACTATCTTACTGAAGAAAGGAAAACAAAGCAGAGAAATGATAAGGGAAAAGAAAAGGTTGATCCAATTGAAACTAAGATGGAAATGGACAAGATCTAGATCAAGAAAGAAGTAATGATAGAAGAGGATAGATCCATACCAGCATCTGGTGCAGATACTTCCTTTGAGGAGTAAATTGGGTACTCTGGCTCAGGGGGAGAAATGTTGAAAATCCAAACCCCTAGCCAGATAGTTAGTAGTGGAATCTGGCACGAAGATATGTGGTAGAATCTGATATGGAAGATCTTATGGAAGAAAATATGGAAGAAAATAAGTTAGTGCAGTACATTGTGGAGCAATTTTAATTGACTGCATCTCTTAGAAAGAAATCAAGCAATTTTTAAGAATGAGCATTTATGAAGACTAGGTCAAGTGCAGAGGATAAAAAGAAACTCATTTTCCATCTACTTCATCTTGCATTTGAGTTGTTAGATGTCCAAGAGAGATTGAAGTGAAATTTCAAGCATCAACAGAGATTCATAGAACTCAAAATGATCCAGACGAAGAAAACCCTAATTCAACATATCAAGGTATTTACCATTAAAAATCTATTGTGAATTTGTTGAATCTTTGCAATGGTAACCCCACAAGTTATTGATATCACTGAGTGACCATGACCTAAATTCAAGAAACACCTATTTAAATAAGTTGAAGTCGATCAAATGGGTACATTTTCAGAAGTTCCACATGAAGTGTTGCATGTAGAGGATGTTAGGGATTATATTCATGTTGCCCTAGAAGAACATGGGAAGAGAAAACTCACAAATCTATTCCTAAATAACTTGCACGATGAGGGTTATGATTTGAAAAATGAATACAAGGCATTGGAAATAAAGAAATTCATTCAGTACAATGATTTCCTGACATTTGCTGAGGATGAGTAGATCCAGTATGTATTGAGCAGGGTTCATGATGAATTCATGTGGCTCAAGAGACTATTTAAAATCACAAAAGCTACTATAAGGGTAGTAATTGGGCTATGCTCCACCGGATCGGTGCCAGTATTTAAAGTCATGAAGAATGATAAAGTAATGATGGCCACCAGAGCAAAGTTTGACAAAAGGGCACTAACAATCAATGATATTGAAGACCATGTAGTAAGATTTGCATCCATGGTTATTGGCTACAATGTTTATTTCTCAAACTAGCAAAATTTAGTCTCTGGTATAACAATCTACACAGCGTTTGAGATGATTAAAGAAGATGCAAAGTATTATCTTTGTGAATTGCTCCATCAACAACTGATAGAAAACTAAAGGAAGAGCAAAGAGCAAAAATATCAATTCAACTATGGTACGCTACTTATCTGTTTATTCTTTTACTTCATGCAAGAGTTTCTAGGTATGAAGAATCTATTTTGGACAAATGATAAGCCTATTGCAGTTCAAATTAGAAATCATCTAAATAGTATAGGTAATAGTGATGATCAAAGTTCAGCCCTATGGGGCTATTTCAAAAACTTCCAAAGGTTGATGCAAGCCACAGAAAGAATCCGTAGAATAGTAGTTGAAAAATACAAGGACACTATCTACTTTTTTGTAATAAAAGATCAATGCCTGATGGAGGCCATTGAGCCTAGAACAATAAGGGTTATGCCCATGGGATATGAGGTAGATGGAGAAATATTAGAAAATTATACTCAACATGTGTTAAATAAACCTAGAGATCCTAATGAAGGAAGATTTGGGACTTATGAGGAGTTGTACACTAAAATCTTTGTTGAAGTGAGAAAACTAGAGAGCTCTAAGAAATTGCAAAAAGTAGCAGAATTAATTGCTCCAAAACATGGGTTCACAAAAGAACAAGTGGCAAAGGCAAGGGAAAAAGCACAAGCTGATAAGGAAGCTAAAGAAAAGAGAAAAAGTAAATCAATTGGAACTTCAAAAGAACCCAAGGGTGAACTAGAAAAACTAGAAGTAACAAGAAGGAGAACTAGAGGATCTACCTCTGCAGAAGCTACATCTATCCCCTCTAGTTCTAAACAATCTGTATGTGTGGCAACTCCTACCACTAGTCACAAAAAAAGAAGACCAAGACTCAAAGAATGCATGTAAGCATTGCAGTGGATGAAGAAGAAATAGAATTATATGAAGAAGTAAAGAACATGAAAGCTGAGGCTACTAAAGCCTCTGAAAGTAGCAAAAGAAACCCTTTAGTAAGAGTAAACCTGGGAAAAGGCAAAAGAAATATGTGCCTTAGTCAGAAGAAGCAACCATAAGTCTTGAAGATGTTCTCAAAGCCATAATAGTGGATGGCGATCTAAATCCTATTGCACAATTATTTGATGAATATAATGATCCAAACAAAAAAATCATTAAGACTGTTGTTGTAAAGTACCTAGACATCTACAATAGGGCCCTAATTGAAATAATTGATGATCTTCCACATATCCTAGCAAGCATAATGTCTGCAAGAAAGGAAGCGGCCTAGGGAAAGGACGCTGAACTAAGAGAGCACTCTTTAATAAAACTATGGCCAAAAATCACTTTGGAAGAAAAAGTAAAAATATCCAGTGTAATTCATAGTAAATTCAGGTCAAAGAAAAGAATGAATTCTCTAATGTTAGGAGAAATTGAAAAAGTTGGTAAAGGAAACTAAAGAAGCCACTCTAAATGCATTAAGAGAATTCAATCTCCCAACCATTTATGACAATGAAGAAACAGATGCTAGAAATGACACATCTATTTCAGAAGTAAATATTGATCAAGAATTAGATGAAGGTGTCAAAGTGACTAAGGAGAAACAAGTTCCTACTGAAACAAGATCCTCTCCAGAACATCAAGTAGAGGATAAAATTGACAAAGAAAGGATTGAGGAAGAACAAGATAAAGAAAATTCCTCACCAAAACAGAAGGAGGACTCCAATAAGGACATGGATCTAGATGATCTAGAGTAGAACCTAAAAGAAGAAGTCTCTACTACACCAAGAGACACTACAGAGTCAGTTAAAGAACTTTTGGAGAAAGAGAAACAATTTCTGGATGAGTCTAAGTTTCTACATGGTCCAATAAACTTGGACACAATGTCCCCTATACAAAAATTTAGATTGGCATCAATTGCATAGGCAAAAGCAAGAGAAGAAATACTGAAGTCTCACATAGAGGATAGTGAGCTCATTGGTGAGGGATCTATCATTTTGGAGAACCTGATGCGAACATACCAGAAAGACACCTCCTTGTCATAAGAAATTCAACTCAAAGGACTTATAAACTCTATAAGTAAACATTTTATATCCTTTGAGAAGCTTACAGAAATATAAGTTAAACAAGAGTTTAATGAGAAGAGATTGAATGAGTTGAAGGAAATGATAACTAATGACAAAGCCCAGCTAGACAATAGAATAAAAAGCATTCAAAGTGCCATTAAAGAAGCTGGTGACATATACAAATTTTAGTTATCCTAGCCGGAAGTCTCAAGGAAAATAGAAGAAAAGATCAAGGAGTTGGAGCAAAAATTGATGAACACCTCTACGGCATATGATTCAATGACAGTATCAGTAAGCAACAAGGAAAGCCAAGTCATCAACATTCATGATGACTTGAACAATCTAATAAGTGAGAAGGATAAAATTAGAAATAAAATGTGTTGGCTAAGAAGAATAATCTGTCCTAAGTTAGATTCTATGTTTAATCTAGCAGTTGAAGCACAAGTAGCTTTACAATCTGACACACCCTCTAATCTTCATAAGACAGAGACCGAAGTCTTTCTACTCAATGGTCATATTAAAATTTTGGACAATGCTAAGAAAAGATGGGATGGTGAGCTAGCCCAAATTAAGAACACTTTCAATGACATCCTCCAGCACATGTAAAATAAAGTTGAAGATTGTACCTGCACATATGCGGCAGAGTATAGCAAATTTTTCAGTTTTGCCAATTTTTAACTTTGGAACCTACACCTTTGCCATTGATGTCAAAGGGGGAGAAGAAGATTAGTGAAAAATGGCCAAACATCTCAGGGGGAGAAGAATTGTAGAGTGTATATAGAAAGGGGGAGCAGTCAAGGCAGTCAAACATTTTTCACTAAGTGTTGCCATCAATGCCAAAGGGGGAGATTGTTGGCAAGAGACACTACTATGCTAGATAATTCAGTGTTGTCATTGATGGCAACAAGAAAAGGAACAAGGTGGTGTTGTGATGCTCACAACATGCCCCATTTTACCCTTTAGCAAAATGAGGACCCCTGCTATGGATGTGGCTTTTGGTTGGTGTGTTTGGTCATGCTTGGTGGTAAAAGGGAAAAGGGTAAGTGTTACAAAAAATTTTGAAAATCAAAATACCCAGGGCTAGAGAAAAAATAGAAGATACTAATGAATTCATTGTGAAAAATGATTAGTGTTTTCTTTTTGAATCATTTTGAAATTCTTAGTATTTTGTGAAATATGAGGGTTTTGATGAAATGCATTGTTCTGGAGTTTGTATGTCATATACAAATTTATTTGTATATGAGGTCTTTGTATTATCGTGTGTGTTTAATAAGGCTTTTATATCTTGTTGGTTGCATGCATATTTTGAGTGTTCAACCCCTTTTGTATACAAAGCTAAACCCGATTGAGTTCAAAAGTTGAGTGAATAAAGTGGCAAGTTTGTACTTGCATTTGAATTTGTATGTTTATTCAAGACTACCGCATTCAATATACAAAGTGACAAACATACATACCTGAACCCGAAATGAATGTACAATATGATTTATTAGAGTTGAAGTATTATTTTATGTTGCATCGTATTTTATATGTATTAACTTTTGTATCTTAAATATACATACAAATGTGGATTTCAAATTGAGGTTAAAAGAGGTTTAAAATTGGTGGGGCCCACAGGTTGTTGTCATAAGAGGTTTTGATATGCAAAAAAGGGGTTAAGTATTGAGATTATACAAAATTGGACCCAAAGATGAATTAGATGATGATGTATAATAAGGTGGGTTCTGCATTTTGTATGTATGTCATATACAAAAGGTAGAGATACAAGGATACAAAATTTGAAGTAACAAAAGGTTAAAAATAGTTAAATATCCTTTAAGTCCATGGCTGTATATTAGGATGTACATGTTACATGTACATCATGAGGTACTAAAGGAGATACAAGCAGGATAAATGCAAAACCTGACGGTGATTTAAAAGGGGTTTGAACTAACCAGTGTACGCGCTTTGTATGTATGAAAGATTGTATGCATACAAGCGCAATATACAAGAGGGTTAAGATACAAATGTTGAATTGACACAGAATTAATGTGAAGTTAAATATCCGCCAGGTCCATAGTTGTATATTGCAATGTATGTATCATATATACATTGTTGAATACAAAAGATTGAATACAGGGTTGGAGTTGAAATTTAATACAATTTGTTCTATACATTGACATAGGTCTGAACATGTATGTTTTCTGCAATATACAAAGGTATGTGCAAAGTGATATGCAAACTCATGTGCAAAATGTGAAATAAAAAGAGAGCGGATATGAGTAATAAAACATACAAAAGTCTAAAATGCAAAATTGAAATGGGAAAAGTGGTGTTATTTGAATTGTATACACTTATTATGACATTTAATGCACAACTAATAGTAAAGATGTGAATTTGAATAAGATAAAAGGTAAAATCAACTGTGTTATTTTACAATTGCTTTCAAGAGTAAAAATTGCAGATAGTTTACTTAGTCAAAAATGTGATTCAAGAATGAAATAGCAATGAGAGACAATAGAAACAGAGAAACCTGAAGAGGAAGTAATCAATCTAGAAAAGAAGGTAGAAATGAATAAGGAACCACTAGCTTGGTTAGGAAATGAAGTAAGTGTTGGTTTAGGTCTAGACAACTGAGAGGGGGGGGGTGGTGAATTAGTTGTCACATATTTTAATCTTTTCTACCATTAATCTTCCTTTACAACTTATAATCAAAAAAACATTTCAGCATCAATCAATAACATGAGTAGAAACATAAATAAAACACTTGACACCAAGATTTTTGACATGGAAAACCTAGTTAAGGGAAAAATCACTGTGGCGGTTAACCCACAAAAATTAATACCCTGTTAAAAGTATTTTTACAAATGAGAATGCACATGCATTTAGGCTCACTGCCTAGAGCTCACCACTCAAATAGAGGCTCACTACCTATAGAAAAGATTACAAGAGAGTAATAGAGAATTTGAATTGATAAATAGCATCTACCCATGCAAGAGTTTCAGTTCCAGTTAAGTGCAAAAACTGATCTTACACATTTCATCTTTACTTGCTCTTCTTACTACTTTGCCTTCATTCACTCAGATTTTCTTCTCTTCTTACAATTACACCTTGTTCACTCACCCAACATCAAATCATCCAATTCCATCTACTATATATATCTGCAACATTATCTACAATTATTTTACCAGTCAGCTTCAAGAACATTTAGAACTTTGTTGAGTACTTTGCTCTGTCGTCTAGATTTATACATAATATGAGATGTGGACCAAATCTTGCACTCACAAATCATCAATCATGTCAGCTACCATCACTAATCATCACACATTTCCTAATAAACAACTTCTATACATCCAGAGTTAAGATCATTTACAAGGTTGGCCTATTCTTCTTCTATTTGTTTTGTCAAACTGAGACCCGATACTCAGAAGCTAATATCTTTTGAGTCCTTCATCTTCAGAGGACAAAACTATGGATTTAGAGTGTCTTAACAATTCTTACAACTACCTTAGATCCACAACAAACCATGCCTTTCCACTAGAGAGATCCAAACCAAGATATCGGACCCCTTCACTTGCTCTATTCCTGACTACCTGGACTTAGACAAATTCTAATTTTAACTTTTGGTGTGAACAAATTATGTTATGTGGATGATTGGGATGATCTTAGTTGCCATCAACGACAACACCTATCATGCCTAGCAGTTTCTCTTCCCAACAATCTCCCCCTTTGGCATTGATGGCAACACTTAGTGAAAAATGACTAAGTGTCAAAAGTAGTTCCCCCTTTGCTTGTGCTTCATATTGTTGTTCACACTGCTTTTTGGTGCTCCCCCTTAGCTATATTCCTCATTTTCCATTGATTTTCACTCCCCCTTTGAAATCAATGGAAAAGGGTGGGGTCCGCAAGCCAAAATTCTCCAAAAATTTGTATATAGGACCACATATGTACAACTAATCATTAAGTTCAATTTACATGAACTTGAGAATGCCTACAAAGTTGGTTTTTATTTGCACAAGTTTAGAGGCCCAAGTACTCTTCATTCCATCCAAAATAGAGATGTGTCCACTTAACAAAGATGAATATGCTTATGCCTTTGACAGATCTGATGGATCACTAGTCTAAAATACAGTCTGAGCTTCAGATAGGGCATTATACATTGTCTCTAACTTAGGGACAATCAATCCCTAGAGCTCACACATTCTCTTCATAATGTTGCTTTTCTCTTTAACAAGTCTCTTTATCTCATCAATCAAGCTAATTACTTGACATTCTTGACTTATGGGTGAAATAGTTAGAGGATCAAAATTATTGGATAGATTTGACAATTTCAGTTCTTGTTCCTTATCTTCTTCTCAATATCCTTATTTACTTTGGGCCAGGATAGAGAAAATTTATATACATCACTTCCATCACTTAGAGCATTTTGAACACTCTTTATACTGATAGCAAGTATAGTCCTATCATACCCTATTAGACTCTTAATTTCACTAAATCTCTTATCCAAAAACTCATTTCTAACTTTTTTCTCTATAGACTTCTCAAAGGACTCAAAATGAGTATATACAGAACTTACAAGATTTGTCAGATGTCCAGAGGGGGAATCAAATGGAATCTTCTAGTAGGAAGACATTAGTTTTTCCAAAATTCCAGTTGCAAGCCCCAGTAGTTCATTTTCCTCCATGTGGAAATTTAACATCTTTTCTCTAGCTTTTACTTGGGTGAATGATACAATTTTCATCAATTGAATTGGACAGAGAGCATCTAGATTGGCAAGACCTTGGATTAGTTTAGGCTCATCAAGATCAATCATTTCTTTTTCAAGAAGACTTTTTACTGCATCTGTAGTGTCTCTTGTAACATTTTCTAAACCATACCTTTGTTCATAAGATTTCTCAGTATCTGCTTTAGGTGCTTCAATATTTGCACCATCTTCTTTTGTTTTATCTTTCTTTCCTTTTTCTTCCTCTTTCTCTACTTTACTTTTCTTTATGTTCTCTACAAAGGGACCCTTTTCTATTTGTTCACCACTTGCTACCTGATCCAGAGGGCTCTGTGAAGTAGTAATATTATCTTCTTTTCATGATGGGTAAGGTGGATTTAGAGTATCTCCTGCATCAACTACTTTATCCATCATTTTTGTATCATCCAAATTTACTTGTTCCATTTCTAGAATAGAGGCTTCACCTAATTCAGATTGTTGGTCGATGATGTTCTCTTCTTCACCATCCAGAACTTCTTCTGTGACTATGGGAAAATTATGCTTTTCCAATGCTTTCAAAAGAATTTCTTGAGTTTCTTTAACAATTTCACTTGTTTCTCCAAGCATGAGTTTGTTCATTCTTGTTTTGCTTCTAAAGTCATCTTTGACTTCCTTGAATGTCATATCTATTTGATCAAGTGAAATATGAGGACACAAATTTATTAGCTCATGTTCCCTGATTTCCATGTCCTTGCTTTTGGTATTTTCTTTTCTCAACTCCAAAATATTTGCTAGACTTTGTGGAAACTCAAAAGTTATCTCAATCAGTGCCTTGTTGTAGATGTTGAGATATCTGACAATTGCTTCCTCCAACACCCTTTTATCCACATCACTATATTCATCATAGAATTCAATTATGGGTTTTAGATTACCATCTACAGTGACTACCTTTATCACATCCTCCAGAGAAAGTGTGGGCTTCTCAACATATTCCTCATATGTTTCTGTCTTTTGCCTTTTATTGGCCCTTTTACTTCTAGAGGACTTTTCTTTGGTTACTTTTGTAGCTTTTGTTCTGGTGGCCTTTATTTCCTTGATTTCAATGTTAGAGTTTGTATCTTCTTCTTCTTCTCTTATGCTTTCATAGGTCTGGGATGATTTTGTTTTCTTCCTTTTCTCCCATTTTCCAAATGATTTTGCTTCTAGTTTTGCAGTCTTGGAAGGAACAGGGGAAGCAACAGAGCTCCTAGTAGTTCTTGAAGTGGAAGAGAGTTCCACCAGAGCATCTATTTGTTTCTTATCTTGTTTCTCTTTCTCATCCTTTTCAGTTCTTTCTCTCAGTTTCCTCACAGCCTCCTTAGTTAGGCCAAGATTTTTAGCTAACTACTCAACTTCTTTTTTTACTTTCCTATTGGTTTTAGGTTCTCTGAATTCAGTATACAGTTTTAAATTCATCTCCTCATAAGTTCCAAATCTCTCAACCGTTGTGTCTTTAGGCTTTCTTAGAAGATGTTGAGCATACATATTCAATATTTTTCCATCTAATTCATACCCCATGGGCATGATCCAAGTAGTTCTGGGTTCCACTACTTCCATAAACACTGATCAGTGTCAATAATGAAGCATATATCATTTTTGTACTTCTCAACAATTGATTTAAGGATTCTTTCCCTTAAGTACATCATACAATGAAAATTCTTGAAGTAACCCCATATTGCAATTTTCTAAGCTTTGAAATAACCAATGTTGCAAAGATGATCTCTGATCTAGATGGAAACTAGCTCATCCTTAGTCCAATGCACACCTTTTACCCCAAGTACCTCAATCATAAAGTAAAAGAATAGACATAGAACCAATGTACCATACTTGAAAGTGTTTTTCTTATCTTTCTTGATTTTGTTTAAATTTTCAATCAATTGATTTTGTAGTAATTCACACAAGTCATAATCAGTATTTTCCTTTAGCATCTTGTATGTAGCATATATGTCTATTTCAAAAATAGAATTTTCTCTACTCAAGTGGTAGATCTTGTACCCAATCACTATGGAGGTGAATTTGACATCTGGTTATATAATATCATTAATGGTCATTGCCCTTCTGTCAAACTTAGCACCGGTAGCATTAGTCACTATCTAGTTTTTCATGGCTTTCAGCATGGGCAATCCTCTACTTGTGTTTAAGCCAGTTACAATTTTGATAGCATCCTTGGTAATATTGAATGGTTTTAACAACAAAATGAATTCATCATGCATCCAACTCAAAACGTATCAGACCCATTCATCCTCATCAAATGTTGGAAACCCCATAATTTGAATAAAGTGTTTATCCTGTAGTGCCTTATACTCAGGTTTATGTTCATGATTTTCATCCCTGAGTTGTTTCTCAAACAAGTCTACATACCTTGAATCTCCAAACTCATCTATATTTTCATGAATATAAACCCTAATGTCTTCAATATGCAGTACACCATACGAAACACTTGAAAAAGCACCTAACGGGTCAACTTCAATTGATTTCGGAGGATGCTTCTTAAATTTGGGTTGAGGCCTTTTAGTAATGTCAACAACATGAGGAGTAGCCATCTCAACATATTTTAGATTCAAAGCTTTATAGAGAGGTACCTTTTTCTTTCATGAGGTTAGGGTTTATCAGTTGCCAGTTGAATTCTCTCTTTGCCTCAGTCTCTAGATTTGCAGCTCAAATGCTCTTCTTCTTGTTTCCTCCAAATGCAAAGTGATTCAAATGAGTGACCAAGTGACCTTTTATCTTTTGTAAAACCTAATTTGGCATTGTAATAAATGTGTTTCCCTAACCATATCCGATTACTCTATTTTTGATAGTTCTTCATGAATCATTCTGCAAGTTTTCATATCAACATCTTTTCTTCCAGAAATCCATCCAAAGGTTCTAGACCAATTCAAAATATTCTTTTTTATTGTGTTAGATTCAAGCACCCACTTACTGACTAGGGGGAATTTGATGTTCAATGCAACTTCCCCTGAGCCAGAGCTCCTAACTTAATTCCTGGAGGAATTGTTAGCACCTGATTCCGGTGTGGACCCATCAAGGTTGTTTATTGTATCTTTCTTTACCTAGATCTTGTTCATTTCACTCCTTATCCCATTCACATCAATTTTTCTTTTTCATTTTTCTTGTCTTTGTTCATCCGGTTTTCTATTTACCGGACCTCTTCTTCCATTCTTTCTATTTCTATAGAATCTTGCAATATGACCAAATTTATTGCAATTAAAGCACAAAACATTTCCTTGCTTATGAACTTGATTTCCTTTTGATTTGCATTGATTAGCCATGTGTCCAAACCCATTGCAAGCAAAGAAGTAACCATTGAAAGAATTGCCAATTCCTCTATTGTTAGAATTATTCATTATCATACTTCTACATTCATTTGATCTATGACCATGCCTCTTACACTTGAAGCATTGACCAGAGAAGGATGGACCATTTTGATTCACTCTGCTTCTACACCGAGTATCTTTATGACCAAATTTATTGCAATTGAAACAATTTCCATTGAATGATGGATATCTTTGAGCATTAGGCTATCTTACCAGATGTTTTCTAGTTCTGTTTCTTTTATTTCTTGGTTGAAATTTCTTTGTCTAGATTTGGAGATTTCACCTTTCTCATATCTAAGATCATGTTTGTCATCATCCCTATTCTATTCTTCAATTAGTGCTTCAAGTTTAGCTGAGCTTATCTTGAACTTCTCGTTATACTCATTGGCAATTTCTAGGTCATGTCTAAGAGTGATAATATGTCTCTCAATTTTTCTCTCATTGTTTCTACTTTCTTGTAGATTCAATTCTAGGAGACTAGCTCTTCCATCCAATCTGTAACATTCTTCAGATTTTGCTTCATTTCTTCTTCAGTTTTCTTCCTATCCTCAATTTCCTTGGTTAGTCTCATCACCCCAGTTTCCATCTCATGTTTTAGGATAATAACTTCTTTAGCTAATTTTTCACATTCCTTTGTCTTCTCTTTCAGGGCCTTGTCTTCTAGTTGAAGAGGTTGTTCCTTTCCTTTTGCATTGGATTTGCTAAATTTTT
Organism: Cunninghamia lanceolata; assembly: GCA_027924645.1. Lineage (NCBI taxonomy): Eukaryota > Viridiplantae > Streptophyta > Pinopsida > Cupressales > Cupressaceae > Cunninghamia > Cunninghamia lanceolata. The sequence goes on along the minus strand of BSBN01000419.1, from coordinate 9,870,772 downwards.
CTTTTAAAATCTCAATGAAGTTTTCAACCTTTTTGAGGTTATCTTGCAGCTCTTGGATCTCTGCCTTAGACTACTCAAGATCATCTAGGGTGAGATTTAGTTTCCCTTGAAGGTTATATTCATCCATTTTTATTGACTTCCTTGATCTCCCTTAAGCTGTTAAACTTTTCAAAAGGAACCTTTCTCTGATACCAATTGTTGGTTTTGGTTCAGACAACTGAGAGGGGGGGATGAATCAGTTGTCACATATTTTAATCTTTTCTACCATTAATCTTCCTTTACAACTTATAATCAAAAAAATATTTCAGCATCAATCAATAACACACGAGTAGAAACATAAAAAACACAATTGACACCAAAATTTTTGATGTGGAAAACCCGGTTAAGGGAAAAACCATGGTGGGGGTTAACCCACAAAAATTAATACCCTATTAAAAGTATTTTTACAAATGAGAATGCACATTCATTCAGGCTCACTACTCAAATAGAGCCTCACTACCTATAGAAAAGGTTACAAGAGAATAATAGAGATTTTGAACTAATAAATAACATCTACCCATGTAAGAGTCTCAGTTCCAGTTAAGTGCAAAAACTAATCTTGCACATTTCATCTTTATTTTCTCCTCTTACTACTCTACCTTCATTCACTCCTTAGATTTTCTACTCTTCTCACAATTACAACTTGTTCGCTCACCTAAAATCAAATCATCCAATTCCATCTTCTATATATATCCACAACATGATCTACAATCATTTTACCAGTCAGCTTTAAGAACATTTAGAACTTTGTTGAGTACTCTGCTCTGTCGGCTAGATCCATACATAATATGAGATGTGGACCAAAACTTGCACTTGCAAATCATCAATCATGTCAACTACCATCACTAATCATCACACATTTCCCAATAAACAACTTCTATACATCCAGAGTTAAGATCATTTACAAGGTTGGCCTGTTCTTCTTCTGTCTATTTTGTCAAACTAAGACCTAATACTCAGAAGCTAATATCTTTTGAGTCCTTCACTTCTGGAGGACAAAATTGTTGATTTAGAGTGTCTTGACAATTCTTACAACTACCTCTAATCCACAACAAACATGCATTTCCATCGAAGAGATCCAGACCAAGATACCAGACCCTGTCACCTGCTCTGTTCCTGACTACCCGGACTTAGACAAATTCTAATTCTAACTTCTGGTGTGAATAAATTGTGTTATACGGATGATTGGGATGATCTTAGTTTTCATCAATGACAACACCTATCATGTCTAGCAGTGTCTCTTGCCAATAGCAAGAAGGGAAAAAGTAGAGGCACAATTGGTCCATATAGATATCAAAAGCTTGTTGGGAGAACACCCACAGAGAGAAAAGAAGAAAGCAAGAATAATGTCTGCTATAAAGTGAAGCTCATCAGGATTAAGAATGTTAGAGCTTGCTATCCCTCAAAAAGACAAATCCAAGGGAGAAATGACTCTCGAGAATTATCAAGTGTTGAACATTGATCTAGGGCATGCGATAAGAGAACAACATCTGGTTGAATGGGAGGATATGAATAAAATGACTATGGAAATAATGAATAAAGATAGAGATAAGTTTGAGTACTTGAAGGGACATATTGTACAATTACAACAGTTTATACAAGGGATATTTGACCCTAATGGAGGCATTCCTGATGTACCTAAAAATTTAACCATTTTATCTAAAGATCAAATTACTGAATTTGAAAATAAAAAAGTTGAGGCTAATATTTTTGAAGAATGGTTCAAAATGTTTATTCAAAAGGGAGAAGATGCAATAAGATAGGTGATTGGTAATTGGGAGCTGGCTCTTATAGAAAAGAATGATTGTAGTATTGTTTTGCAGCATTGTTAGCATAGAATAGAGGAATGTAAACAAGAGTTGAATCATGTTGAAGATATGAAATAAAGAGCTGAAGAACTGATGAATGAGGGAAAAATAACTTCCCAAGTGGTAGGTCATATGCCACAAATCATACTAGAGTTACAATTTGAAAGTAACATGTTGGAGGGTCATATTATGAATACCCTAGAACTAGAAAGAAGTGTTGATGAGGTGATTAGAAAACACCAGTAAATCATACAAAAGTTTATTGGATATGAATGCCCAGAAGTGCCAGTTTATAATATGGATATGGTAGTCAAAGAATTTAGAAATATGTATTTACCTTGTTTGGAAAATCCTAATGCATATTTGAGTGTTGAAATGATTGATTCAATCATGGAGTCAAATGAACATATAAGAAAATATCAAAAGCACGGGGAGGAGGTGGAGGAACAAGTGAAAGCATTGAGAGAGAAGGTTGACATGAAAAAATACACATGGACAGTCAGCCATAGAAAAAATCATAATGTTGTGACAACATTAATTGTCAAGTACATAGAGTAGTTGAAGTAAATTGGAGAGGTGTGAGGAGGAAAGGTACTACTGGTAGTGGTGATTTCTTTTCTTTTCTCATTTGTGTATGCTATTATATTTTATTGTGTTATTACAACTAAAGTCAACAAAGGAAAGGTCTAAGAGGATTTTGTATTTGAAAGATTCTTATGGCATCCTTTGCACTAGAAAGAATATTCTGATAGATATTTTGAGGGATGGTTGGGAAAGGATTCCCACCATTGATCTTATTAGTTTGAATTAAGACCATCAATTGGTATTTGTTACCATAGCAAGAGGGAATTCAAAATCTATAAAAGGACCCTACTACTTGTATTTTAATTACATAGAGTTTTGTAGAGAAGACATGCATTACAATTAGGCAAAAAGAAGTACTAGACTTTGAGCAAATCCCTATGTGAAAGCGGAATGCACCTGTGTCTACAAGGGGGATAGTGTGGAATATCTAGTTTCTCCATTGTATCTGTGAAGTGTTTGTAAGTTTTTGATTGAATGTTAATGCTTTCAAAGAATCTAAAGTCCAAATACATTGTAAATTCAAAAGGCTTTTCATATATTGTTGAATACAAATATCTTTTGCTATGCCTATTCTAGAGTACATTAGGTTCAGGTGTTCTTTAATATATCTCCTTTGATGATTGCATTTCTATATGCTAGTTCATGATATCATTTAGGATAAATATACATGAAATTTACTCTTTGAATCATTATAGTTGGTTGAACTTATATACATGCATAACAGAAAATTAATTCTTGTAGAATTGAAGTTTCTAAACCTTTTCTTTCCTAACTTTTCTCAAAATCATAAATAAATAGCTTGAACGCCAAAATATTAAGGAAATTGTCATGCATTTGAATAAGGCATAAGAAATCATAAGGAGATTTGATAGTACACATGATAGGAAGCACAATTTGATTTGTCAATATTCATACAATGTTTTGAAAGAAAGTAGGAAATACATGCAAGGGAATGTATACTTTGTTGAAATTTGAAGTTATTTGCATACAATAAGCCAGTACAGTCATCACAAGATGCTTTAATCACGTAAGGCCCCTTGAATAAAAATAGCTTTACATTCAACCCTAAGTGAATACAACACAACCATGACTTGGTTTACGTAGACTTGAAATTGAGAAATATTTCCAATAATTTTCCATATTCTTTAATATAAGCTAAGATTCTTTGTGAATTTTATCTTTGTATCTTGAATAAAATCGACATCAATAGTTTTTGGTGCTAGAAGGAGGGCCTAATTGAAATTAAGGTAGAATTTGTGCAAAGCTGGCTCATAATAGCAGTCAAGTGACCAGGTCCAGGTCCAATTCAGGTGATATTTTCATACAACTACCTGACAGAAAGAAGAATAAGAGTCCTTTAATTTGGAATCCCAAAATATTGCATATAGGAGGTTCATTAGGGACTCCCACTGGATCACCTTTTAATATACATAATATAGTGAACCCTGACGGTTCTGCATTCAAATCATCAAATTTTAGTTTAGGACCCCCTAAAGGTCCAAGTCCTCCTAGAAGTCCTAGCCTGCCTGTAAATCCAAGTCCTCCAAGAAGTCCTAGTCCACCCAGAGGTCCAGTCATGGCATACTTCAATGTTAATTCTCCCATATCATTTACTGCTTATCATGAAATGCCTAAGAATCCTGAGAAGATCTTCCCTAAGTACTGATTGCATCAAGTTCCAGAAGCTCGTATCAAATTCTTTAAGGAAGCTTGCTTCCAGGCAAGATTAGAACATCAAGATGTCGTGTGTAGGTTGTTCCCATATACATTTAATGAACAAGCTTCTAATTGGTATGTCAACTTACCAAATGGTTACATCACTACCTGGGAACTCATGGAAGAGGCATTCTTGTCTAGGTTTAGAGGACTAGTTGAACTGTCTACTTTGTATCACAAATTATCAACAATTAAAAGAGGTGAGGGAGAACTAATAAGAAACTTTAATGATAGGTTCTAAAAAGAATTTTCTAAATTAGTTGCTCCCTATACTGTAACTCCTGAAGCAATATTAGCAATGTATTACACTGCTTTAGATCCTTTGACTGCAATGTTTGTTAAGAGACAAGTCAACATAGATAGTTTGTCAAAGGCTTACAAGGAAGCAATTGCAGTGAACCAGGAGATGAGACAAACGATGTACAATCCTTTTATGAGTGTAGGAAATCCTAGAATTCCAAACCAAACACAACAATGGAATGGTGTTCCAATGCATCATATTCCACTATTGAATCCAGTTCCTACTTATACACCAGTGTATAACCCAGCTCCTATGCAGGCTATATTTCCTTATACAGGTAATAATGCTAATGGTAATTAGACTAATGGTCAGTCTTTCTTTTAGCCTCCTCAAGATACATTTATGGCCAAAACACAGGATGATAGGGAGGAAATAAAATAATTTACTGGACATCTAAGGAAACTAACCATAGAGATGACTCAATTATGAAATGAAAATTTATATGGTAGAAATTCTCAAAATCAGGGTCAGAACCAGAATCAAAACTATAACCAAAATTAGAATTATAGTCAAGGTCAAGGTCTAAATCAAAATCAAAATCATAACCAAGGACAAAATCATAATCATGGATAGGGGGTACAAAAGAGGGGACACAATGGAGAAAATAAGGCTTGGGGTAACAACAATAGAAATCCAAATCAGCCTAAGAATTCTAGGATGTGGAATATAGGACCAAACAATGGTACTCTGGCTTCTCCATTTGAGATTCCAGACATTCAAGAGTTGAAATAGCTAGCTAGAATCTAAATGGCAATTGTAGCATTGAAAAATTGGTGCAGAATTCATAACACTAATGCACATGTTGAACTTGATTGTCCTGAATTTCATCTCACTGCTAGTATCTTTAATGTGGAAGCACAAGATCGTACATTTGAATTCCTAATTCCTAAGGGAAATGAAATAGTACCTTCAGGATTTGAGTCTGCTATGGTCTTAGAAAGTTTTACCTTCACAACCAGGGAAGAAGAAAATTAGATAGCAAAGAATGAGCCTTATTATTGTGAGAACTTGTATCCAAAATCAGCCTTAGAACTAGAGGCCTTTCAGTTTCCCTTTGAGACTAAAAATGAGGTGTTAGGTGAACTAGAGGAAGTGTAGGCTTTTCAACAATCCAATAAGAATCACACCTATAATTTAAGAAGCAACAGTAAGTCTAGAGGTCCTTTCACTATCTCCACTCCTCTTAATAACTTGAATACCCCACCAGATCAGCATGCTAGCAATAACCCAACAATCTTAAAAGCTCATAATCATTGCACTGGTGGGACAATAGCACCCAAAGGTCAAATAGGAAAAATAGAGTCTAATGACACAATGAAATTGATGAATTACTTGCCTGAGGAACAAGGAGGATCAAGGTTAATGTACCTTTATATGAGTTGTTGAAATGTCTAGGGGTACGGAATGCCTTTATAAAGTCCCTAGATGAATCAACACCAAAGGAGAACTCAGTTGACATAGATGTTCATAGTAGAGATGTACAGTCCAAAGATAAAGGTAAGAGAACCAAACAACCTTCAAACACTAATGTTGTCATGTATGCATAAAAGAAGGAAGATTTTCCTTTTTTGTTAACCATAAGAATTTTTAGGAAAAATATACACAATTGTATGGTGGATTCAGTAGCCTCAGCTAATGTTATGCCACTAGGAATATATAAAACTTTAGGACTTACTCCCACAAAATCTACTAAAGTTGTTACTCAGTTAGACAAAACAGAGGTTAATGTGATAGGTGAATTGATGCATATCCAAATGCAGTTAGCATTTGATCCCAGGGTAAGCTAATTTATTGACATCCAGGTCGCAGATATACCAGTCAATTACAGTATGCTATTAAGTAGAGACTGGTCCAAAATGTTGAATGGATACATGGCCACTAATTTTTTGCACATGTGGTTACCATGGAGAGGTGTCCCAAATCAGATTAGAATAGAGGCTAAACATAGGATGAAGCACTTGATTACAAAATATAATAGGATGAATGAGATATTGTATGCTTCTATTGAATGGGGTGTTTATAGAGTGTCAAACAAAGGAGTACAAATAGAAGAAATCCTAGTATTAGACTTTAAAACAAAGCCTACTATTGATGAAACAGTTGTATTGATTAAATTTGATTATAACTCTTCCAAGGAAGAAGATAATGTTGTAAGTAGCTTTAGCTGAACCATAAGACAGGAGATGGAAAAGTACATTCAATAGGAATCTCCAATCCAATGTAACTTGTACAAAGGTTTGTTCAAAGTTCACAATACTCCTCATCCTAAAGAAAACTATGGAATGTGTAGGGATATCATAGAGTATCGGTATGGAAAATGCATAAAAAGGATGGGACAGAAAAAAGGAAGGTCTATTCCTGATAAACTTGAATTATGTTTTCATGAAAATGTAGATGAGTCAATACAAGATCCAAAGGTGGAAGTAGGAGTAAAGAATGTCAATTATTCTGACTTACAGACTGAAAGTACAAGTGTCCCTATAGTTTAGACAAAGACACATAAAAATAGGTACATTGCTATAGGACAGGTGACCAACAAAGAGATTCATGTTAAAGAAAAATGTCAAGGTCACAAGAATAAGAGTAACATTTGGACATTAAAGTGTGATGGATCTAAATCCAAGAAAGGGGTAGGGGTAGGGGTTGAACTCATTGATCCAAGTGGTAAATCATTTTTAGTAGCATAGAGGCTCCAATTTCATTACACTAATAATGTAGCAGAGTATGAGGCTCTAATTTATGGACTTGTTATGGCTATTAAGAAGAAGGTAAAAGTGATCACGGTATTCTCTAACTCTGAGTTAGTGGTTAAACAAGTCAGGAAATTGTATGTATGTAATTATAGGAAAATGGTTAGTTATAGGCATAGGATATGGGACTTGATCGAATCTTTTGATGCCTTTAACATTGAGCATATGCCTAGAGAATTGAATCAAAGACCAGATGCATTAGCAGTTGCTGCTAGAACCTTAGAGCCTTTAATGTTATCAAGTTTGAAATGATTCGATGTTGAACTGGTAAATGTACCAAGTATACCTGATAATGTCACTCATTTCCAAGTATTTGAAGGATACCAAGAGATTGTAGACTTTCTCACTTGTAATGAAGTATTTGAAACTTAGATCATTGATGAACAAGAAAGGCCCAATTTATCTTGGGATGAGGAGGACATAATAAACCTGAAAAGTAATTTCCTATCGAAAGGGGTAATAGAATTGGAGAAGATCTTTGATTTTTATGGGGTAGTTAGACAAAAAGATCTGCCTAAAGCTGAGGGGGGTAAGTGCGATCCCTTTAACTTAGGAACAGAACAAAGTCCATAGAATGTGTTGATTGGAAAGGCTTGTTCTAAAGAATTAAGAAAAGAAACTGTAGAGGTTTTAAAGGAATATAAACATGTGATAGCTTGGACCTATGAAGATTTGAAGACTTATGATACCTCTATTATAACCCATGCAATACCATTGAGACTAGGGGTAAAACCATTTAGACAAAAATAAAGACTAGTAAATTCCATCTTGGAGCCTCTAATCTTTGAAGAAGTCAAAAAGTTGTTGTATTCCAGAATAATTTTCCCAGTAAGACATTCAACCTAGGTAGAAAACCTAGTGCCTATAAGGAAAAAGAGTGGAGACATCAGATTGTGTGTAGACTTTAGAAACCTGAATAAAGCTTCTAAAAAAGATAACTACCCATTGCCTCCAATAGATGAAGTGTTGCAGGTAGTAAATGGAGCTAAGATGATGTCCTTTCTAGATGGATTCTTAGGGAATAACAAGGTTCTATTTGACAAGGAAGATAGGTTTAAAACAACACTCACTTGCAAATGGGGTAACTATGCATACAGGAGAATGCCTTTTGGTTTAATAAATGCAGGTGCCACTTTTCAAAGGGCCATGGACATTGCATTTCATGGACTGTCAGGTAACTATATTGTTATTTACATGGATGATTTAACTATATTTTCTTAAGATGCATCCACTCATGTGGAAGATTTAAGTAGAGTGCTAAAAAGGTGTGAAAGGTATGGAAGTTCTCTTAACCCAAAGAAATGTTCATTTGGTGTAACAGAAGGAAAGTTGTTAGGGTATATTATTTTTGAAAATGGGATATCCATTGACTCAAAAAAAGTAGAAGGAATTAAAAAGTTGTAATTGCCTGATAGTAAAAAGGAATTGAAGTCTTTCTTTGGTAAAATTACCTTTGTTAAAAGTTTATTACAAGATTTGCAAAAATTGTACAACCGTTAAATGTAATGCTAAAGAAGGATGTGAAGATAGAGTGGACGCCAGTAGCTAAGGCTGCATTCGAGGACATTAAAGAGGCTATTTTTGATGCTCCTATATTAGCTAGTCCAAATTACATTAAACTATTTTATATCTATTTGTTTGCATCTGTGCATTTAGTTGCAGCTACTCTGACACAAAAAGGAGAAAAAAATGAGGAAAACCTATCACTTTCATGAGTGCTCCATTGAAGGATGCATAGTTGAAGTAATTAGACACACAAAGGTAGGCTTTTGCATTAGTACAGGAAGTGTAAAAGTTTAGGCATTACATCTTGAGAAGCCAGGTAAAAGCCATAGTACCTGATGCAGTGGTGAAAATGTTATTAATGCAAAATGAGCTTGGAGAGAAAAGAGCAAAGTGGATCATAGTGTTGCAAGAGTTTGATATGGAGATCATTCCCATGAATTTAGTCAGAGGCCAAGCCTTGGTATAGACAATAGCTAATACTAACCCCAATTTGGTAAAACAACAATATGTGTTGAATGCTAAAGATGAACCAGGTTGGTATGATGACTTGAATACATTCCACATATCTAGAAAGTATCCAAATCAGATGAAGTCTTCTCAGAGGAGAGAACTAAAGATAAAAGTACAGAGATATATGGTACAAGGAGGTTTATTGTTCAAGAAGAATCATGAAGGCATATACTTAAGATGACTGAATTGAGATGAAGTAGATAAGGTGTTGCTAGAACTACATGATAAATATGGAACAGCTCATGGTTCCCATTTGGTAACTACTCATAAAATTTTGAGATCAGGGTACTATTGGCCAACAATATTAAAGGATATAGAAAACCATATCAGAAGGTGTCACACATGTCAAATTACAGCAGACAAAGGGAGAAATCAGGCTAATCCACTACAGCCAGTTATTGAGTCTAGGCCATTTGCACAATGGGGACTAGATTTTATTAGAGTTATTAACCCTCCATCCTCTGTTGGACACAAGTTTATATTGACTGTGACTGATTATTGTACAAGGTGGATAGAGGCAACGTGTTGCAAGTTTTCTACTACTGAACTAGTCATCAAATTTCTTGAGGAGAACATCATCACTAGGTTTGGGGCTCCCTATTCTCTGGTATGTGATAACAGCCCTACCTTCTCTTCTTTGAAATTTTCTAAATGGGCATTTGAATATGGAATAGTCCTTAATCTTTCTTCAAATTATTATCCTCAGGGTAATAGATTAGCTGAATCTACCAACAAAATCCTATTAGATATCATCAAGAAACTAATTGTTAAAAATCCTAAAGAGTGGAATACACTGCTAAAATATGCACCGTGGGTAGATAGGATGAAAGTTAAAGCTGCCTTAGGCAATGCACCATATCACTTAGTATATGGGACGGATCCCATACTTCCAGTAAACTTAAGAATTCCTACATGGAAATTTACCAACAAGTATCTAGGGTTTGATGATCATAGAGAGCTAGGTTGGTCCAGATGTTGCAATTGGATGAGAAAAGAGACCAAGCTATAGATAAATTTGCAAAGCATTAGGTTGTAGTTAAAAGGTGGTTCGAGAAGAAAGCAAGAGTCAAAATGTTCAAAATATTAGATCTGGTGTTGTGTTGGGATAAAGCCCATGAAAAGAAAGGGAATCATGGAAAATTTGATAAAGTATGATTGGGTCCACTATAGGTTTCAGAGATAATAGGGGACAATACTTTTAGGCTCAAAACCTTAACTGGTGAAGATGTACCATTACCTGTTAATGGCCAACATCTTAAGCATTATTTTTAGGCTTAGAAGGTAAGTCAGCCCTACTATGTATCATAATGTAAATACTGTATAGGTGTGTGGTTTTTTGGTTTTGTGTGTTTGTTCTATTGGTTGTTTTATGATTTTTTTGGTTTGTTGTTTGGTGGTTTGTTTTGTTTCTTTAGCAGGGATGTTTTTTTTATTTAAGGTATGCAGGAGCAGACTAGCAACCACTGAAAACAACAAAATTTGAGGAATTCAGGTTAATTATTTGAAATTTATGCATAACTTGTTAGGACTTTCATGAATGAAAGGTTTTGTTTATCCTGTGAAAGATTTTATTCAATAAGTGTGCATTGGAATATTCAAAGAGAGTTTCTCACAATGACACACCTACAATCCTTGGATTTGTTGAACATACCAGTATAGGTGTTAAGCAAAAAATAAGAGGTCACCCTTGCTACCATTGCAATTCTCAGCTTAATTTAAGCAAGTGACCACACCTTGCATTATGAACTTACAATTATAATACCTCATGAGTGTATATGTTATATAGAAATGAATATAAAATAAAAAATACAAAAGAAAAAAGGATTATACAAAAAGTCCAAATTAAGTCATCTAAGTAACTCTACTGGGGCTATGGATGCCTACTGGTAGTGGGGCTCTACTAAGGAGAATTGCAATGATAACCTTGCCGGGGCTATGTTTGCTTCCTGGCAGCAAGGCTCTATCTGGTTGGCTATGAGGGATGAAATCAACTATGTAGATTAACACTAGTCACTAGTGTTTTCAACTCATCTTCAAGATGAAGATTATTAATCACATGCATGCACTTAAGCTCTATTGAAAGATCTGTACACCTTATTGAATACATTTAGTCTAAGTTGAATAATAGTTTACATATGAGGAAGTTGGAAGTTATGAATTTATTTCATTTTCTTTATTTAATGATTTAAATTTAGTTGTTTTATTTGGTTGCTAGTTGTTGTGATGCTCACAACACGCCCAATTTTACCCTTTAGCAAAATGAGGACCCCTGTTGTGGCTGTGGCTTTTGGTTGGTGTGTTTGGTCATGCTTGGTGGTAAAAGGGAAAAGGGTAAGTGTTACAAAAAATGTTGAAAATCAAAATACCCAGGGCTAGAGAAAAAAAAATATACTAATGAATTTGTTGTGAAAAATGATCAAGGTTTGCTTTTTGAACCATTTTGAAATTCTTAGTATTTTGTGAAATATGAGGGTTTTGATGAAATGCACTATTCTGGAGTTTGTATGTCATATACAAATTTATTTGTATATGAGTTCTTTGTATTATCATGTGTGTTTAATTTGGATTTTGTATCTTGTTGGTTGCATTCATATCTTGAGTGTTCATCCCGTTTTGTATACAAAGCCAGATTCAATTGAGTTCAAAAGTCGAGGTAATAAAGTGCCAAGTCCATGCTGGCAAGTCCGCACTAGCATTTGAATTTGTATGTATATTCAAGACTACCAAATTCAATATACAAAGTGACAAATATACATGCATGAACCTGGAACGAATGTGCAATATGATTTATAAGAGTTGAAGTATTATTTTATGTTGCATTGCATTTTGTATGTATTAACTTTTGTATCTTAAATATACATACAAATGTGGACTTCAAATAGAGGTTAAAATAGGTTTAAAATTGGTGGGGCCCATAGGTTGTTGTCATAAGAGGTTTCGATAGGCAAAAAAGGGGTTAAGTATTGAGATTATACAAAATTGGACCCGAAGATGAATTAGATGATGATGTATAATAAGGTGGGTGCTACATTTTGTATGTATGTCATATACAAAAGGCGGGGATACTAGGATACAAAATCGGAAGTAACAAAAGGTTAAAAATAGTTAAATATCTATTAAGTCTGCGGTTGTATATTAGAATATACACGTTACATGTGCATCGCGAGGTACTAAAGGAGATATAAGAAGGATAAATGCAAAACCCGACGGTGATTTAAAAGGGCTTTGAACTAACCAGTATATGGGCTTTGTATGTAAGAAAGATTGTATGCATACAAGTACGATATACAAGAGGGTTAAGATACAAATGTGGAATGGACATGAAATTAATGCAAAGTTAAATATCCGTCAGGTCTGCAGTTATATATTGCAATATATGTATCATATATACATTGCTGAATACAGATTGAATAGAGGGGTGGACTTGAAATTTAATACAATTTATTCTATACATTGACATACGTCTGAAGATGTATATTTTTTGCAATATACAAAGGTATGTACAAAGTGATATGCAAACTCATGTGCAAAATGTGAATTATAAAGAGAGAAGATATCAGTAATAAAACATCAAAAGTCTAAAATGCAAAATTGAAATGGGAAAATGGGTGTTATTTGAATTGTATGCATTTATTACTACATTTAATGCATAACTAACAGTAAAGATGCAAATTTGAATGCGATAAAAGGTAAAATCAACTCTATTATTTTGCAATTTCTTTCAAGAGTAAACATTGTAGAGAGTTCACTTAGTCAAAAATGTGATTCAAGAACAAAACAACAATGGGAGACAATAGAAACAAAGAAACCTGAACAGGAAGTAATCAATGTAGAAAAGAAGGTAGAAACAAATAAGGAACCACCAGCTTAGTTAGGTAATGAAGTAAGAAGGGAAAAAGTAGAGGTATAATTGGTCCCTATAGATATCAAAATCTTGCTGGGAGAACACCCAAAGAGAGAAAAGAGGAAAACAAGAACAATGTCTTCAATAAAGTTAAGCCCATCAGGATCAAGAACTCTATAGCTCGCTATCCCACAAAAAGAAAAATCTATGGGAGAAATGACCCTTGAGGATTATCAAGTGTTGAATATTGATCTAAGGCATATGACAAGAGAACAACATCTAGTTGAATGGGAGGATATGAACAAAATGACTATGGAAATAATGAAGAAAGATAAAGATAAGTTTGAGAACTTGAAGGGACATATTGTACAATTACAATAGTTTATACAAGGGATATTTGACCCTAATGGAGGTATTCCTGATGTACCTAAAAATTTAACCATTTTATCTAAAGATCAAATTACTAAATTTTAAAACAAAAAAGTTGAAGCTAATATTTTTGAGGAATGGTTCAAAATGTTTATTCAAAGGGAGAAGATGCAATAAGATAGGTGATTGCTAATTGGGAGCTAGCTCTTATAGAAAGAATGATTGTAGTATTGTTTTGCAGCATTGTCAACATATAATAGAGGAGTGTAAAGAAGAGTTGAATCATGTTGAAGATATGAAAGAAAGAGAAGAACTGATGAATAAGGGAATAATAACTTCCCAAGTGGCAGGTCATATGCCACAAATCATACTAGAGGTACAATTTGAAAGTAACATGTTGTAGGGTTGTATTATGAATACCCTGGAAATGGAAAGAAGTGTTGATGAGGTGATTAGAAAACATTGGAAAGTCATACAAAAGTTTATTGGATATGAATGCCCAAAAGTGTCAATTTATAATATGGATATGGCAGTCAAAGAATTCAGGAATATGTATTTACCCTATTTGGAAATTCCTAATGCATATTTGAGTACTGAAATGATTGATTCAATCATGGAGTCAAATGCACAAATAAGAAAATATTAGAAGCATGGGGAGGAGGTGGAGGAACAAGTGAAAACATTGAAAGAGAAAATTGACATGCAGAAATACACATGGATAGTTAGCCAAAGAAACAATCATAATGTTGTGATAGCATTAATTGCCAAGTACATAGAGTACTTGAAGAAAATTGTAGAGGAGTGGGGAGGAAAGGTACCAGTGGTAGTGGTGATTTCTTTTATTTTCTCATTTGCGTATGCTATTATATTTTGTTATGTTGTTACAACTGAAGTCAAAAAAGGAAAGGTCAAAAAGGATTTCATATTTGAAAGATTCTTATGGCATCCTTTGCACCAGAAAGAATATTCTGATAGATATTTTGATGGATGATTGGGAAATAATTCCTACCATTGATCTTATTAGTTTGAATTAAGACTATCGATTGGTTTTTGTTACTGTTGCAAGAGGGAATTCAAAATCTATAAAAGGATCTTGCTACTTGTTTTTTAATTACACAGAGTTTTGTAGAGAAGACATACATTACAATTAGGCAAAAGGAAGTACTAGACTTTGAGAAAATTCCTATGTGAAAGGGGAATGCACCTATGTCTACAAGGGGGATAATGTGGAATATAAGTTTTTGATTGAATGTTAATGCTTTCAAAGAATCTAAAGTCCAAATACATTAGAAATTCAAAAGGCTTTTCATATATTATTGAATACAAACATCTTTTACTAGGTCTATTCCAGAGTGCATTAGGTTCAAGTGTTCTTTAATATATCTCCTTTGACGGTTACATTTCTGTATGCTAGTTCATGATATCATTCTTGATAAATATACATGAAATTTACTCTTTGAATCATTATAGTTGGTTAAACTTATATACATGCATAGTAGAAATTTAATTCCTGTAGAATTGAAGTTTCTGAACCTTTTCTTTCCTAACTTTTCTCAAAATCATAAATAAATAGCTTGAACATAGAAATCTTAAGGAAATTGTCATGCATTTAAATAAACCATAAGAAATCGTAAGGAGATTTGATAGTTTTCATACATGATAGGAAGCTCAATTTGATTTGTCAATATTCATACAAAGCTTTGAAGGAAAGTAGTAAATACATGCAAAGGAATGTATTCGTTGTTGAAATTTGAAGTTATTTGCATACAATAAGCTAGTACAATCATCACAAGACACTTTAATCATGTAAGGCCCCTTGAATAAAAATAGCTTTGTATTGAACCCTGAGTGAATACAACACAACCATGACCTGGTTTACGTAGACTTGGGATTGAGAAATATTTCCAATAATTCTCCATATTCTTTAAGATAAGCTAAGATTCTTTGTGAACAATAGGTGGGAACAAAGTTTGTGGTCCAGTAAAGAAGACTTAGTCATATTGGCTAAGTATGGATAGTATTCAAAGCAAGGGACATAAAGTGGATCAGTATGCCTTTACAGATGAAGACCAACAAATACAGTTTAGGTATGATGACTCATAGCTAATCGATGATGATATATTCTAGTGTTCAAGTCATGACTTCCTCTAGAAGTCATTTGAAGAAAATGTCTAAGTCTGGATGAACAAAAGTAAGAGAGGAACAATGTACAGTGCAAAGTAAAAGGGTCCGCATTTCTTCGCAAGTACATATTTTATTATGTGGTTTTAAGGTGTCTTAAAAACTTGTATAATGTGTCTAAATCTAGAGTTGTAAGATCTAAAGTCCGTCGGAAAGATAGTTGTAAGCTATTGAGTATCGCTACAGTGTTTGACAGAGTTTCACTATGATAGAGTTTGAGATCTGATGGTCTGCATTTTGTCACTAAATAATACTTTGATCTATGGTTTTGAAGGTATGATTGGTGATGTTTGAGAAGTCTTTGATATGATTTTGAGCAAGCCATGTGGTCTATAGTAAATGATGTAGTCTGACAGATGAACTGAACTAATAGCAATCTGAGTTTGAGGTCGAAATGATAGTCTGATCTATGTGCGGTAGGTTCTATTGATTAGAACTTTATCTTAAGTGGTTCTATAGTTGAGGCCTACATATGTGAATGCAATTCAAGTATTGGTTGAGTCCACTAGGAGTTTTTGTGGATAGATTTGGCTGACTAGCTATAAGTTTATTAACTATAGGCTTCATCTGAGTATGTTGACCTAATATGAAGATCTTAAGTGTTGTGGATATATATATATGGGATCAATTTTAGTGTTTGGTGTGTGAGGTGTGTGAATCTGATAGAAATATATATGCAACATACAAAGGAAGGTGATTATGTGGATGCAACAAGAGTAGAAGAAGGGAGATATCATTTCATGTAAAGGCAGAGCAGTAAGAGATGAAGAGTTTTGAGACAGTATTTATGTGCTTCATTGGAGCTGCAACCATGCATGTGTAGATGTAGTCTGAGTAGTTCATTTTGGTAGTGAGCCATTCTTCTTTCCTCTTTCTTTCTCTAGGCAGTGAGCCTTTCTTGTAGTGAGCATTTCTCTGGGCAGTGAGCCTTTTGTAATCTATTATTGTGCTCTATTAATATATTGTGAGCTAATAGTCACCGTGGTGGTTTTTCCCTTTTGGGTTTTCCACGTAAAAATCCTAGTGTTCATGGGTTATGTCTTTGTGGTTGCTGTTTCTATGTCTATTCTTCTTTCATGTTATTAACTTTGGAAATTAGATAAATAAATCACTAAAGAAGTGGTTTTGTGGAATACTAATTCACCCCCTCTCAGTATTCCTTATTCTCAACAATTGCAAGGGGAGATATAAGTGAAACACCATTCACCACAGTCCTGCGATGGTTCTATAGTAGACCGACGGGCTTGTGGTATGAAGATCAATGTAATAAGCAATGTCTATCATGGTCTGGTGATAGTTAATTAGAGGGCTTCCGGTAGTGTAGTAAATAGTGAAGGTGATGCCAGATGTTACCATGGTCCTACAACAATGAATTCATGGACCTGCAGTAGAGCGGTAAGGGTTCTAATGATCATAATTGATCTCGTAGTCCCACGGTGCCAACTTATAAGGTTTGCACGATAGCAGTAAATGTAAATTTTAACTTTTTACTGATCCCGCGGTCCTATGATCAAATCAAACTAGGGTTTTAGTAATTTTGTAAAGGTGTAAAAAGAAAAGGTTTTTAACCCTGCTACCCCATAGAGTTAATTAACCACCTGGGCAAGGTTGCGAGATAGCTAGCCTTTACATTTAATGCAGAACATATTGACCCTCAGATCATTTTTGATCAATGGTGTATATTCAAAATTTGATTCACAATGATCAAAGACTGTCATTCAACATAAAGCAGAGTAATGACGAGGTGACCAGCTCAAAAAATTGAATAAAATCTAAATTTTCTTTGCATTTCCTCATTCAAATGAGTTCAGAGGTGTTTGGTGACAATAAGTTCAGACTTCGTGTGTGCTTTGTAAATTCTATTTGATTGGGTGAGTATATTTCATCAAGCTCTATGTCAAAGTTGATATTTGATTGCATCTTTCTTTCAATTAATTTAGTAGAGAAGATAATTGTCAAAACCCTAGTTCATAGAAGTAGTTGTCAAACCCTAAAATTCCATAATGGCACCAAAAAAGACTAAGTCTAGTAAGAAGGATGAATCTTCTATTCCTAAAGACAAGAAAAGATCTTTGCAACAGTCTATTTTAGATGTATTGCCACAATCAGTAGATAAGGGATTTAAAAAGGTCTTCAAAGATTAATTTCAAGGTTTGAGAGAAGCAATAATCCATGTCTTAGGTTGGAGTTTGTTCTGGTATTTCTATGATAAAAGGGATCAACAAGCTCCTATCTACAATCCATGGATTTTAGACCTGACAAAGTTGATTGTGCTAAATTTTTTGTGGATATTGATCTTGTTAAGGTTACGGCATTGGGAGACAGTAAGGTTTCCTAATGGTTCACCACTGGTAACAATTTCAAGGAATGCTATAATCAATTGTTTCATGTTAAACAAGCAAGCTCTGATTGTTGTGGATGTTCAGAAAAGTGAAGAAGACTATAAGAAATTGAGAAAAACCTATAGAAGTGATGAACTCCCCATGTATGTGAGAGGGGGGCCAACAATAGAAGAATGCCCATCCCTACTACTTATGTTGAGCCATTCCCTATGGATAGTTTCATAGTTTATACAAGAAAACATACTTTACATTATGCCAAATTCTAGGGATAGATGCACAAGAGAAAATGCCAATGGAGATAATGATCGTGGCTATGAGGATATAGAATAATGAGCTCAATAATGAATATTAATTTGCTTCATATTTGGAGAAGGAGCTTCATGAAGGATTTCTTCAAATATTGGAGAACATGGTACCAGTCAAATTCAGGCATTACTCTTTGTTGTGTCATTTGATTTTCTTTCAAAATAGAAAAAGATGGAGTCCAAGGATGAACTTTTCCATTGTTGATAACAAACGATATAGATTGCTTGTGCAGTGTTTGTGTTACCTATGGGACATGAATTGCAAAAAAGGTGACTGTTGCTTTTCATGACAATTTTGCTATTAGGATCATGGCTTCCCTTGGACATGTTGTATCAAAACTGACATCAGAAGTAAGGGAATTTTTGAGACCACATCTAATGAATCTAGAGAAGGGGAACACACAATTTTGGTGATTTTTTCTTCTTGCCAGACCACACATTGATAAGAGCTTATGGATGCACTCAAGCCCTACATGTTTTGCCAAAGTTCTGCCCTTCCAGGTTGGCATTTATAGAATTTATGTGGCAGATGCTATGGATGGAGAGAGAATTAATGAAAACACATAAAAATGGAACATTTTTACCAAACCTTGTGGTGTTTGAAGGACTTTCTATTGGTGCTGCCACTCTTGAAGAGTTGTAAGAGTATTTAAAAAGTAGGTATTCTTGGAAATTGCTATAGAAAGTTTTTGACCTAGAGGGTCATGTGAATTTTGTCAAACAAGTAATCCTTACCAAATCTTGGATTACTCATCAAGTGAACTATGAAGAAGATGTCATCAGAAACTGCCTCACTCCAGAGGAAGTGTATAATAGAAGAAGAAAATGGGAAATTCTAATGGAGATTGAGGAGGGAAAAAGGAACGATAATTCTAATTTTCTAGGATTTTTCATTGAGGAAAATGATCCTCTAAAAAGAATAAATCTGATTATTGACAACATTGAAAGGATATATGGCAAAGTAGTAGAGAGCTAGCCTACTAAGGCTTCTAAGCTCCCTGTTAAGAGCTCAACTAGAGTTCTGATTATACAACCTGCTCCTGATGCCATGTTAGTGCAAGATCCTTCAATCCATGATCAACCACCTTCAAAAAGGAAAAAAATTGATGATGTTGTTCCATTGGTACCCTATGAAATGACTGAAGGGATGGGAGATATAGAGGAAGTTGCCAATATATTGCAACACATGAATGAGAATGAAGAAGTTGATTAGCCTCCCCAACTAGATGTAGAAGCTCATATTCCTAAGATAAGAAAGCAAGGTCAAGAGCAGGGAGAAAAAGAAATGCATGAGTATGAAAGAATAGTTGATTCTTTAAGATTTATTAAAGATGATTAGTTCATAAACACTCCTAAATTTAGAGATTTTTGGATGAAATTGAAGATGAAAGAATTTGAGGAGAAGGTGGAAATCAATAAAATGGGAAGTGATGAATCTCAGCATGAACAAATTGTTTCTCAAACATTCAAAGATTTGAAAATTGATGAAATAAGTGTCAGTCCTAAAGAGGCCAGACAAATTATACTAAAAAGCAATATGCTAATCATTCCAGGGATGGACTTGAAGACAATGCTCTTGCTTGATCAAGTAAGAAACCAACATGATCCAATGTTGGTGTCTGAGTTTGATTTCAAAAATGGAATGAGTGGTGTGGGATACAATCCCAAAATTGAAACTTTGGCCATATGGAGTATGAAAAAGAGCACACAGAAACTAAGATTGCTTTGATGTTGTTCAAGATATGAGAGGGACATCCATGGTAAAAACATTGAAGGATACATCATCCTTGGAAGTATCCAACATCACTATGCACTCAGCTATGTTCACCAGAGCTACTATGAAAAATATGGAGCAAAAGTTGCTTGATTATGAAAATACTTAGATTGAAATGAATGAAGAAGTCAATAGACTATATTTGGAGAATCTCAAAATGAAGAAGCAACTCAAATGAGTTGGTGAGTCTCAAAGTAATGAAATTGTACCCTATCATTCTCCACAAGCTGAAGAAGTTGGTGACACTATACCTGTTGATTAGATGAATGCTCTAAAGTTGAAATTTGTAAAGGAAATTGAGGAATTGAAAAAAGTAAAATGAGATAACAATAGGAGAAGGAAGACTAAAAATTCTTGATATGTTTGAGAAAATTTTGGAGTATAGCTTGAAATTGGTTATTGACAAACTTGGAGATGTGCATGAATGCTACAATTCTTTGTCTCAAGCAATTGAATAGTTGAAAGTTGATCTTTCTACTTTGGACCTAGTATACAAGAGATGGTAGCCAACACATCATACATTGATGACTGTGCCAAATTTTGCAAAGAAATCTAGGTGCTCCTACTACTCTCAAACCAACAGAGAAAATGGTCAAGATGATAGTTGATGAGTTTCAATACATGAATGGAGAGAGTCAGAAGATGCAAGCAAAGATTGATTCTTTTGCCACTTTCAAACATCAATTCATTCCTTCAGTTCTCGCAGAGGATAAACAAATCAAATGTTTTAAAGAATGGAAAAATGAGTTTGGTCAAACAGTTTCTTAGGTAATTGATCATTTGGAGAAGGATAAAGACATGAACATTCTCAGTTTCAATCTAATTCTAGATAGACTGATTGCACTGGATGTTGGATATGAAAAATTCATCATTGATGTCAAAGTATTGTTAGATAAGAGATTAGAGGATCACCAGGCCAATCTGCTCTAGATCCAAGAATACAAATGACATAGTGATTACACTATGTATCAATGGGAGCAACAATATCTTTTGACTAAAGATTGAACAACCAAAGTATACATTGGAGCTATGTGAGCATCAAGTTGGCATCAACTGGTACCAAATCTTCATCAACAAATTTTGGACATCCTCCTATTTTTCTCTTTCTTGTTTTATGCTTTTCAAAATGTATTGAAAATATATTTTGCAGTCTTTTTAAGACTTGTCAAATGTAAATATTGTAATATGTCATATCAAGGGGTGGGCATATGAAAAGTCATTTTTGGGAATGTGAAAGTTCTATAGCTTGTTGCTTCCTTCATCCCTATAAGAAGGAAACCAAGACCTTGGGGTTATCTCTCTGGGAAATTGATTTTGGGAAGAGACATTGTAAGGCATCTTCTCTAAAGCTTATGAATGAAAGAAAACTGCATTTCTTTGGTGCCTAAAATCTAGTTCTGAATTGCTTGTTGAATGTTCTTGTTATATTTTATCTGGTTGTCTCCATTTTTTCTTTCTCCTTGTTATTTGAATTAGCATATCAAGTATATGTCTAATTTTTCAAATCATATTTCATGTTTTGAGTGATTTATCTAATAGGATTTCCTCAAGTAGGAATTCAATTCCATTAAATAGATCACTATAATTTGGAGGATCCATATTGGATAACTAAGTAGAACCAGGTAAAAATAATCTTGCATGTTTATGCCAGTCATAGACAATCTTAAGCCAAGTACTTTGAGTTATGACTAGAAAGTAATCACAAATCTATCTGTGAGTAGAATCTATTACCTTATTAAGGAAAAGGCACTAATCAATTCTTTTCCAAGATCATTTCCTTGTATTATATTTCAAAATCCAAATTTAATTTTTTGTTTGTAGGAGTAGGATTAGTGTGTAGAACAGAAAAGGATAACCTATTCAAATCAAATTCCAATCTTAATTAGGTTACAATGGATGATTTAATTGACAAAAATATATAAACCTTATAATCTATTACAAAATAACCAACAAATTCAAGGAGTAATTATTCATTGGTGAATAGAAGGTACACCCACCTAGGCAAAGTAGAACCTAAAGTGTAGGGAAATTCAATCATTTGGATTGATTCCATCGATTGGCCAAATTAGTTGCTTAACCTCATAATAAAGTTTGGCATCCTTTTAGGGTTTTTCAATCTGTAGATTTGAGAACTAACAAATTGGTGACTCTATTAGGGAGTTGCAAAGAATTCAAGCTCCTGGAACTCTGGAAGACCAAAAGACAACTTCAATATTTTCCTCTTTTTTGAAAAGAGGTGGCAGCTCTAGACGTAAATCTCTAAGGATTTAAATTGTAGAACAAAACAATATAATATCACAAGCTTTCCAACATGGACAACAGAAGGTCTCAATAAAATCTGAATAATAAGAACCAAAAATTCATTAAAAAGAACAAAGAAGGTTCAAAACCCCTACCTACTGCAATTACATCCACTGGTGATGGGATAAATGAATTAAATGAACCTATAGTTTCACAAACCCATGCAAATTTTCAAGGTAATCAAATTAATGTTTCAGAATGGTCTTATACTATATACAATAGACCTATGTTTGAAATAGTGGTGGGTAAAATGAACAGTTTCAACCTAGAGACTTGTTCAATATTCATGAGTCTTAGAAGGAATTTGAAGACCGCATGGAAGTAGGAATGAGATATAATGAGGCTAAAAGAGACTATGACCAAAGTATGGCACATTAATATGTTGAAATCTCACAACAAGGGTTTTTTAAGCAAACACTGAAGATGGTACATTTTTTTATGCTAATGTTATTTTAACTTCAAAAGGAAAACAAACTGATCAAGAGTTAAAACAAGAAGTGGAACATTTGCAAGCACAAGTTGAAAGGATCAAATTGATGAGAAGACATGAAGAATTGGAGCAAGAATTACTTCAGTTGAATTCCTGGCCTGTTACAAATGCATTGCAACACAGGCCTGTCAATAATCAAGGTATATATGGAAATACAAGTGGTCCTTTGGTTTCACAGGTAACCCATAATACAATTGGAATTCATGGCAGTGTAAGTACTTCTCTGCATACAAAACATAATGTTCTTGCACCACCAGTCTCAAATCCTACAAATATTCCAATGGTATCTTAGCGAAATGCTTATCTTGTTCCTCTTGGCCAAAGGATTCAAAATCAAGGATATAATCCCCATGTAGGGAAATACCAATACCAATATCAAGCTCCACATAATAATGTACATGGCAACATGTATCATCCTGGAGCAATACATCAA
This sequence comes from Cunninghamia lanceolata, assembly GCA_027924645.1. NCBI lineage: Eukaryota > Viridiplantae > Streptophyta > Pinopsida > Cupressales > Cupressaceae > Cunninghamia > Cunninghamia lanceolata. The sequence goes on along the minus strand of BSBN01000419.1, from coordinate 9,847,518 downwards.
AATGTGCAAGGCAATCCTAATGTAGGGATTAACTATAATGTGCATCTAGGAGTGTACCAGTAGCCTCAACAACAAGGACCTCACCAACATCAATATCAGCCTCATCAAAGACAAAATCCATTTGCAAGAGGCCCAATGAATGTGGATAGATTCAGACAGCTGGACTTTTTTGGTATCCAGGGATATCCAATTGATATTGATAACAAGGTAAGGAAAGAAATTCCTAAATTTTTTGGTAATAATGCTATCTCTGGAGAAGACTGTATACGAGAATTTGAAAATGTCATGGATAATTTTGAAGTTGAACATGAAGATGTATATAGGAAATTGTTCATGCAATCACTAACTAATGATGCAAGGGTTTGGTATAGAAATTTACTTGATGCTTCAATCAACTCTTGGGCTGCATTCAAAAGAATGTTCAAGGAACAGTATGGTGATCATTCTGATCCCAAATTTGCTTTGCATGAATTGACCAATATTGAAAAGAATTATAATGAATCTGTGGTAGATTTCAACACTAGGTTCATGAAGGTGTTTAACAAGATCCCACATCATTTGAAACCAACAAATCTAATGTGTTTGGTCTTCTATTTGAATGCTTTTGATACTAAAACAAGATATGAGCTCAAAACAAGAAATCCACTAGACCTTACCGAAGCATTTAAAGCCTCTTTGAATATAGAAAACAATAGGAGATCTTCAGGGAAAATTGGAAGAAGAGATGAGGTTAGAATATTGCAAAACCCTAAGGCTCATCAAAATAGGCAGCTAAAAGAAGAAGACAAGTTGGTAAATGTCTAGAATGTTGTCAAGGATTTATCATATAAGGTGGCAAGAAATGAGAAAGGAATACCATATGATAAATCAAATTATCCAAGAAATGAAAGTCCAAGGTTGCAGGATATGCCATACAGGACAAATTGCAAGGCTGGACGGCCTATGGTTGAAGGTAAAAAATAGAATTTTATCAAAGAGACACCTGATCCACTAAAGAGACATGGGGAAAATATGGTAGATGACGCTCCATAGTGTGTGCCTTTCAACTTACCCCATTCTCCTAATTTTTTTGTGGTTGCACAGTCTATCAAAGAAAACAAGATGCCATATGATTAGGAGAGAGATGAGCATACTATAAACATGCTAGTAGTTAGGCCATAAGAGGTAGAAAGGGACTAATATTCTTCAAAAGAGGATGGATTAGAGTATGATGTGAATCATCAAAGGTACAACAGTCATGTTGGCCAACGAGAGGTAATATCTGATCAAGAGGATAATAGCATACGAGATACTCAAGTTTACTCCACAAAGTCACAATCAAATCAAACTCATTTGAGGAGGCCTACTGAAGAGGAAATAAAGGCACTTACACTTACTGCTATAACACAAGCTAGGAGTAACTACAACCTTAAAAATAGGGTTGTCAATACTGATCAAGGTGTGCGAGGGAGTTTGTTCATTAAGAATCCACAATTTGATAAGAAGGTTGCCCCAAAACCTCAAAGGGATGGTGAAAGAAGAAATATCTAGAAGGAAACTCAAAAATATGTGCCTAAAGATACAACTAAGGCTGATCAAAATAAGATAAGCAAAGATCTCAAGCAACAAACAATTTAGGAAAAGAAACTTGCCAAATAAGAAGTAAGCAAAATAGAACCACTAATAGGTATGCCCTCTTTCGACATAACTCAGGCTTTGTCTGAAGTCAAATTACTAGTTCCATTAATTGAGATGATGAAAATAGAAATAGTGCTATGAAATTGATTTCAAACATGCCAAATAAGCCTGAAGTTCATGACAAGGGTCACAATGATTCAGAAAAGAATAAGAAATAGGTGAACCATGTCAAAGGAGAAGCCAAGATTACTCCTAAGATTTACTTGGGGACTACTTTGACAAAGAATCCATCCCATGTTGATCCTTTTTATATCACATTGTTGATCAATAATAAGTTGGTAAAGAATTGCATGATAGAGTCAGGAGCTGCAATAAATATCATGCTAGTGGCAGTTATGAAGGAATTGGGTATATGGGTTGATTCCACATATGGAAAGTACTATGCAATGGATAACAAATCAAATCTTGTCATTGGTATCATGAGAGATGTGGAAATAAAGTTTGTTGCTTATTCTGAAACCACATACAAAACTAATATAATTGTAGTTGACATTCCACCATATTATGGCATGTTACTATCAAGACAATGGGCTACTATAGTTGGTGGAAATGCTCAATTGGATCTCTCATATGCAACAATACCTGTGAATGGAAAAGAGGTCAGGTTATGCAGAGAACCAAGATCTGAGCAAGTTATAGAAAGAATTGATCCTAATCAGCTGAACTACTTTTGTAATGTTGACTTGGGAAATTTCAAGATTGAACAATCACAACCTTAGTTACAAAATAGTGATCCAATTGGCAATGTTGTTCAATGAGATAAAAATGGTGTCTAGAAAATGTATTTTGATGGAGTTTGTAGCAAGGGAGGAAATGGAGCTGGTGTATTTTTTATTGCACCTAGTGGTAAAACCTTCAAATATTCATTTTTGTTATCATTTGAATGCACAAATAATATAGCATAATATAAAGCATTATTATTGGGTTTGAATTTTACTATCAAGAATGGGATCAAAATGTAGACTATAGATGGAGACTCCGAGTTGGTGATATCATAGGTAAGATCTAAATATGCCACTAAAAAAAAGGCACAAACAATACAATCATGATGTATGGGATACAATTGAACTCTGATGCATTTTCAATAGATTGGGTGGATAGGTCAAAGAATTTGATGGCCAATTTTCTTGCTAACGTTTCTCTAATAAGAAATGATATCGCATTAACTAGTGTCTCAGAGGTAGAATTTAAGACCAGACCTTACGTTCCTAACAATATATATAGTTGGCAAGTTTTCAATGATGATAAGGATCTATTGAAATTCCTACAGTGTGTAGATAAATATGAAGCTCAAGAAATAGACTTCAATGATTTTGTTGAGAAGGCTGATGGTAGAGATATTATTTTTGGTTAGGAAGTGGTACAATTGAAAACAAATAAAATCCCAAAAGGTCTACTAGCTTTTGATCATCTTTTTGATGGAAATGATAGGTCAACTGTGAAGCAAACACCAATACATCAAGATGATCTTGAAGAGGGGAATCTTGGAACCAATAATGCTCCAAAGAAAGTTCACATTGGCAAGAAAATAGTCCAAGAATCAAGGACATGGTCATAATATTGCTAAGGAAATACAAACATGTACTTGCATGGTCTTATGGAGATTTGAAGGCCTATAGAGAGGACCTATTTCAGCATCAAATCCCATTGAAGCTAGATGCCAAACCTTTCAGGCAGAGACAGAGACCTATCAATCTTGTTTTAGAGCCAAAAATACAAGAAGAATTGATGAAGCTCAGGGATGATGGTATAATTAAGCCTAGAAGACATTCTTCTTAGGTTTCAAACTTGGCACTAGTTAGAAAGAAGAATGGTGCTATAAGATTGTGTGTTGATTTCAGGAATTTGAACATCTCATCACTAAAAGATAATTATCCACTCCCAAATATGGAAGTTATGTTGCAAAGGGTAACAAGTTGTGACTTGTTTCATGATGGATGGGTTCTCTGGTTACAACCAAGTCAAGGTCAAGGAGTTAGAACAATACAAAACTTCCTTCACTACACCTTGGGACACATATGTGTATGTAAGGATGCCTTTCAGTCTCATAAATGATGGTGCCACTTTCCAAAGAGCCATGGATGTTGCATTTACAAACCTAATTAGTACTATAATGGTTGTATATCAAGATGATTTCATAGCATACTCAAAGAAAGTAGGGGATCATTGCTTAAATTTGGAAAAGATATTCATAAAGGTACTAGAATATGCCATATTATTAAACCCTAAAAAAATGTCAATTTGCTATCACAAAAAGTAAGGTACTGGGGCATTTTGTCTCCAAAGAAGGTGTGAGAATTGATCTAGAGAGGGTTACTGCAATTGATAAAATTCCCATCACAAAGATAGTAAAACCCATCCAATCATTTTTTGGGCAAATAAATTTTGTGAGAAGATTTATTTTTAATTTTTCTGAAATTGTCAAGCCCATTGCCAAGACGTTGAAGAAAGGATGAAGGATGGACTGGATGTTAGAGACAGTTGAGGTATTTGCATCAATTAAGAGGGTGATCAAAGAGGCTCCAGTCCTAAAATCTCCTGATTTTGGTATGCCATTCCAATTTTTTTCTTTTGCTACTTTTCATACTATTGTTGTTGTCATGTTGTAGAAAAATGAAGAAGGGTATGAATAGCCAATATCATTTTTTAGCAAATCACTTCAAGGAGCTAAGTTAAAGTATGATGCCACTGAGAAGCAATCTTATACTCTAGTAAAGACAATTAAAACATTCAGACCCTATCTGGTAGGGGCATGGGTGACTGTCTATATACCAAACACAATAGTTAAGGATGTCCTTGTACAAATAGAAGTCACTGGAAGAAGGTGTAGATGGATAAATAGAATTAAAGAATTCAATATTGATATCTAGATCACAAAACTTGTAAGAGGACAAGGTTTAACAAATCTAATGACTAAATCCAATTTGGAGGTTGCACAGGTATGTGAACTTGAACAAGAAGAAGGTATGGTATCAAGCATTGAGCATACACCCTTGTACACAAATATAGTTCACTACCTCAAACACATGAAGTGTACAGATGGTTTGAATGAAAATCAGAAAAGAACAATAAAGATACAAGAATCTAGGTATGTTTTCATGAATGGTGATTTGTTCTGGAAGGATAAAGATGGTGTTCTCCTTTTTTGTCTAGATCAGGGATAGGTAGAGAAAGTTTTGAAGGAGATGCATGGTGGTGTCTATGGTGGACATTTTTTGGCTAAGACCACTGCACACAAGATCCTAAGAGCAGGCTATTATTGGATGATTGTGTTCACTAATGCCCATAGATATGTCAAAAAATATGAATCATGCCAGAAATTTTCTGGTAAATTGAAATATCAAGGTGCTTTACCTTTAAGACCCATGCAAATTCATGCACCCTTTCATCAATGGTGTATTGATTTTATTGGAGAGATAGCAGCTAAGTCAAGTGGTGGGCATAGATGGATTCTTACTACCACTGATTACTTTATTAAATGGATTGAAGGAGTTCCAACTAAGAAAGCTACTAGTAAAGTAGTCATAAATTTCTTACTGGAAAATATCATCACCAGATTTGGAGTTCCTGTAAGAATTGTCACAAATAATGGTATGTGTTTCAGATTAGATGAATTCAAGAAATTCTATGATTCTTATGGAATAATCATATCATATGCCTCTCCATATCATCTCCAGGTTAATGGTCAAGCAGAATTAAATAACAAGAGTATCATAAAGATAATTAAGAGGATGCTTGTTAATAATAAAAGGGCATGGGACTCAAAGTTAAGACTTGCATTGTGGGAAAATAAAATTGTGGTGAAAAAGGCAACTGGCAAGTCACCTTTTGAGTTGGTCTATGGAGCTCAAGCAATAATACCAATACACAATCTTTTGCCTATGTATAAATTCATATTTTAGGAGGATGTTGATGTGCCTGAGCCAATGGAAGAGAGAATGGAGAAGCTAATAGAGTTGGATGAAATCATGAGCCAAGCATAGAAGTAAAATGAAAAGATGCAAGTACAAATGAAGTATGTTTTGATAAAAAGGCCAAGGACCAGAAGTTTAGGGTTGATGATATGGTTCTTATGTGGAACGCTCGGAGTCAAGACAAGGGAAAGCATGGAAAATTTGAATCTTTATGGTTGGGACCATTTGTCATTGTTGGAAAATGTGGTGAAGATTCTTATTACCTACAAAACATGGTGGGTAAACATCAGGAATTGTTAGTGCATGGACAATTTTTGAAACACTTCTTTTCTTAAAGAAGATATAAATCCATACATAGTAGTTTAGGTTTTCCCTTTTCCCAAAATTTTGGTTTTCTTTTGTTTTGTACAGTTTTGTGTTTTTGGTTTGCACCCCGAAGAAATGTTCTGGATCCTTGCAATGTCTAGTCAACCATTCATCCCCAACAAGAGCCACTGTTAGGACTATTCAAAATCCATCTGGTCCCATTTTGTTTCATTCCCACATTTTTAATCTATAAGGTCTAAGTCCTTATCCCATTTTTGAAAATAGTCCTCTGATCACTTCCCATGGGTCCATCCCATCATATGCATAAGGTTAATCTTTGCATTTTTCTTCAAATTTATGCTTTTGTCCATTACTGCAATCCTGTAGTGTGCCCTAATGGCCCTTGTAGGTGTGCGGGAGCCAAAGAAGTTAGATGTGTGTTTATTACATCCCCACAGCATGAAAAACATTCACTTGCTGTATCGTGGTGAATGCAAAGGTAGGTTCATGTATCCCATGGTCTCGTGACAGTTCCAAGTGAGTCTTACGATCCAGAAATAAAAGTTCCAAGAAGCATATATTATGAACCACAGTCCCGTGGTGGTGATAATGATGACTTGCAGTATTTTTGAGGGAAATGTAAGTGAAACACTATTCACCACGATCCCGCGACAGTTCCAGAGCAGACCAGCAGGCTTGCAGTATGAAGATCAAAGCAATAAGCAATGTGTATTGCAGTCTTGTGACAGTTAGTTTGAGGGCTTGTACTAGTGTGGTAAACAGTGAAGGGTGATGCCAGATGTTACTATAGTCCTGCAATGGTTAATTCATGGACCCGTAGTAGAGTGGTAAGGGTTCTAATGATCATAATTGATCCTGCAATCACATAGTGGCAACCTATAAAGTTTCCTAGATAGTGGTAAACATAAAGTTTAACTCTTTACTAATCCCACGGTCCCACAATCAAATAAAACTAGGCTTTTGGTAATGTGGTAAAGGCGTAAAAAGAAAGGGATTTTAACCTCGCTACCTTGCAAAGTTAATTAATGACCTAGGAGGGTTGTGAGATAGTTGGCCTTTACATTAAATGCAGAACATATTGACCCTCAAATCATTCTTGATCGATAGTGTATATTCAAAATTTGATTCACATTGATCGAAGACTATCATTGAACACAAAGTAGAGTAATGGCGAGGTGACCAGATTGTAAAACTAAACAAAATCTGAATTTGCTTTGCATTTCCTCATTCAAACAAGTTTAGAGGTGTTTGGTGACAACAAGTTCATATGTCGTGTGTGCTTTGCATATTCTATTTGACTGGGTAAGTCAATTCCATCAAGCTCTGTGTCAAAGTTGATATTTGATTGCATCCTTCTTTTAGTTGATTTAGTAGAGTAGATAATTGTCAAAACCCTAGTTCATAGAAGTAGCTGTCGAACCCTAAATTCCATAATGGCACCCAAAAAGATTGAGTCTGGTAAGAAGGGAGAATCCTCATCTCCTAAAGACAAGAAAAGATATCTACAATAGTCTATTCTAGATGTATTACCACAATCATTAGATAAGGGATTTAAAAAAGGTCTTAAAAGATGAATTTCAAGGTTTGAGAGATGCAATAATCCCTATCTCTAGTTGGAGTTTGTTCTAGTATTTCTATGACAAAATGGATCAACAAGCGCTTGTGTGCAATCGATAGATTTTAGACCTAGCAAAGCTGATTGTGCTAAATGTTTTTGTGGATATTGAGCTAGTTAAGGTTATGGCATTATGCTATCATGCAACTAGAAAAATAGTAAGGCTGTCTGATGGTTCACCATTGGTAAGAATTTCAAGGAATGCTATAATCAATTGTTTCATGTTAAACAAGCAAGCTCTGGCTGCTATGGATGTTTAGAAAAGTGAAGAAGGCTATAAGAAATTGAGAAAAATCTATAGAAGTGATGAACTCCCCATGTATATGAGAAAGGGGGCCAACAATAGAAGAATGCCCATCCCTACTACTTATGTTGAGCCATTCCTGATGGATAGTTTCATAGTTTATTTTAAGAAAACATAATTTGCATTATGCCAAATTATGGGGATAGTGATGATGGTTATGAGGATATAGAATAATGAGCTCAATAATGAACATGATTTTACTTCATATCTGGAGACGCAGTTGCATGAAGGATTTCTTCAAATGCTGGAGAATAGGGTGCCAATCAAATTCAGGTATTACTCTCTAGTATGTCATTTGATTTTCTTTCAAAATAGAAAAAGATGGAGTCCAAGAATGGATTTGTCGATGGTTGATAACAAAGGATACAGATTGCCTCTGTAGTGTTGGTGTTACCTATGGGATAAGAATTCCAACAAAGGTGACTATGTTTCTTTTCATAACGATTTTGTTGTTACAATCATGGCTTCCCTTGGACATGTTATACCAAGACTAACATCAAAAGTAAGGGAATTGTTGAGACCACATGTAATGAAGCCAGAGAAGGGACACATACACAATTTTGGTGATTTTTTCTTCTTTCCAGACCACACATTGATAAGAGTTTATGGATGCACTCAAGCCCCACATGTTTTGCCAAAGTTCTGCCCTTCCAAGTTCACATTTCTAGAATTTATGCATTAGATGTTGTAGATGGAGAGGGAATTAAGAAAAAATAGAAAAAGGGAACATTTCTGCCAGACCTTGTGGTGTTTGAAGGACTATCTCTTGGTGCTGACACTCTTGAAGAGTTGCAAGAGTATTTGAAAGGCAGGTATTCTTTGAAATGTGCTATAGAAAGATTTTTGACCCAGAGGGTCATGTGCATTTCGTCAGACAAGTAATCCTTATCAAATCTGGGATTACTCATCAAGTGAACTATGAAGAAGATGTCATCAAAAACTGCCTCTCTCCAAAGGAAGTGTATAATACAAGAAGAAAATGGAAAAGTCTAATGGAGATTGAGGAGGGAAAAAGGAAAGATAATCCTAATTTTCTTGGATTTTTCATTGAGGAAAATGATCCTATAGAAAGAATAAATATGATCATTGACAACTTTGAAAGGATACATGGCAAAGAAGTAGAGAGCTAGATTGCTAAGACTCCTAAGCTCCCTATTAAGAGGTCAACTAGAGTTCTGATTACAGAACTTACTCCTGATGCCATGTCAGTGCAAGATCCTTCAATCCCTAATCAACCACCTTCAAAAAGGAAAAAAGTTGATGATGTTGTTCCATTGGTACCCTATGAAATGACTGAATGAATGGGAGATATAGAGAAAGTTGCCAATATATTTCAACACATGAATGAGCATGAAGAAGTTGATGAACCTCCCCAACCAGATGCAAAAACTCATATGCCTGAGATAAGAAAGGAAGATCAAGAGCAGGGAGAAAAAGAAATGCATGAGGATGAAAGAATAGTTGATTCTTTAGGATTCATTGAAGATGGTTCATTCATAAACACTCCTAAATTTAGAGATTTTTTTATGAAATTGAAGATGAAAGAATTTGATGAGAAGGTGGAAATCAATAAAATGGGAAGTCACGAATCTCAACATGAGCAAATTGTTGCTAAAACTTTCAAAGATATGAAAATTGATAAAATAAGTGTTAGTCCTGAGGAGGCTAGACAAATGATTCTGAAAAGCAATATGCTGATCATTCCAAGGATGGACTTGAAGACAATGTTCTTGCTTGATCAAGTAAGAAACCATGATGATCCAATGTTGGTGTCTAAGTTTGATTTCAAAAAAGGAATGAGTGGTGTGGGATACAATCCTAAAATTGAAACTTTTGCCATATAAAGTATGCAAAAGAGCACACAGAAACCAAAATTGCTTGATGTTGTTCAAGAGATTAGAGGGACAACCATGGTCAAAATATTGAAAGATACATTGGCCTTGGAATCAGCCAACATCACCATGCACTCAGCTATGTTCACTAGAGCTGATATGAAAAATATGGAGCAAAAGTTGCTTGAGTATGAAAAGACTCAAATTGAAATGAATAAAGAAGTCAACAGACTATATTTAGAGAATGTCATAATGAAGACCCAATTCAAAGGAGTTGGTGTGTCTCAAAGTAAATAAATTGTACCCTATCATCCTCCATAAGCTCAAGAAGTCGGTGACATTGTACCTATTTATTAGATGAATGCTTTGAAGTTGAAATTTGAAAAGGAAATTGAGGAATTGAAAAAGCAAAGTGAGATAACAATAGGAGAAGCAAGATTGAAAATTCTTGATGATTTTTGAGAAAATTGAGTATAAAGTGAAATTGGTTGTTGACAAACTTGGAGATGTGCATGAATGCTACAATTCTTTGTCTTCAGCAATTGAACAATTGAAAGTTGATATTTCTACTTTGGACCCAGTATACAAGAGATGGCAGCCAACACATCATACATTGATGACTCTATGTAAAGTTTTGTAAAGAAATCTAGGTGCTCCTACTACTCTCAAACCAGTAGAGAAAATGGTCAAGATGACATTGGATGAGTTTCAATATGTGAATGGAGAGAGTCAGAAGATGCAAACAAAGATTGATTGTTTTGCCACTTTCAAACATCAACTCATTCCTCCAATTCTGGCAGAGGATAAACAAATCAAAGGTTTTGAAGAATAGAAAAATGAGTTTGGTTAAATAGTTTCCTAGGTAATTAATCATTTGAAGAAGGATGAAGACATAAACATTCTCAGTTTCAATTTGATTCTAGATAGAGTGATTGCACTTGATGCTGGATATACAAAATTCATCATTGATGTCAAAGTATTGTTGGATGAGAGATGGAAGGATCACCAGGCCAATCTTCTCCAGATCCAAGAATACAAATGGCCTAGTGATTACATTGTGTATTAATGGGAGAAACAATATCTTTTGACTAAAGATTGGATAGGTAAAGTATACAGTGGAGCTGTGTGAGCATCAAGCTAGCATCATCAAGTACCAAATCTTCATCAACAAATTTTAGACGTCCTCCTATTTTGTCTCTTTCTTATTTTATGTTTTTCAAAATGTGTTCAAAATATATATGGCAGTCTTTTGAAGACTTGTCAAAAGTAAATATTGTAATATGTCATATCAAGGGGTGGGCATATGAAAAGTCAATTTTGGGAATGTGAAAGGTCTAAAGCTTGTTGCTTCCTTCATCCCTATAAGAAGGAAACCAAGACCTTGGGGTTATCTCTCTGGAAAATTGATTTTGGAAAGAGACATTGTAAGGCATGTTCTCTGAAGCTTATCAATAAAATAAAATTACATTTCTCTGGTGCTTGAAATCTAGTTCTCAATTGCTTGTTGAATGTTTTTGTTACATTTTATTTGGTTGTCTCCATTTTTGCTTTCTCCTTGTTATTTGAGTTAGCATATCAAGTATATGTCTAATTTTTCAAAGCATATTTCATATTTTGAGTGATTTATCTGATAGGGTTTCCTCAAGTAGGAATTAAATTCCATTAAATAGATCATTGTAATTTTAAGGATCCATTTTGGGTAACTAAGTAGAATCAGGTAAAAACAATATTACATGTTTATGCAAGTCATAGACAATCCTATGCCAAGTACTTTGAGTTGTGACTAGAAAGTAAGAAAAAAATCTATCTATGAGTAGACTCCATTTCCTTGTTGAGAAAAAGGCACCGATTAGTTCTTTTCCAAGATCATTTCCTTGTATTATATTTCAAGACCCAAATTTAATTTTCTATTTGTAGGAGTAGGAATAGTGTGTAGAACAGAAAAGGATAACCTATTCAAATAAAATGCCAATCTAAATTAGGTTACATTGGATGATTTAATTGAAAAATTTATATAAACCATATCATCTGTTACAAAGTCACCGACAAATTCAAGGAGTAGTTATTCATTGGTGAACAGAAGGTATACACACCTAGGCAAAACAGGGCCTGAAGTGTAGGGAAATTCAATCATTTGGATTGATGCCAAATCAGTTGCTTAACCTCATCATAAAGTTTGGCATCCTTTTAGGGTTTTGCAATCTACAGATTTGAGAACCAACACAACATATCTTAATTCCTCTTATCTATACAATTAAATAATTTTAATTATTTAATTGGCTAATTATTCTTCTAAAATTAAATAAATTATTCAAATTTATTTAATGTTGACTTCTCTAATCTTCTAGAATAAATAAAATGAATATTTTATTTATTTACTTATTCCACCATCATGCACAATAAATTAAATAAATTTATATATTTAATTTCCAATTATCTTCTCAAATCTTCTAAAAATATCCTTTTCCTCCATGCACACAAATTAATAATTTATTATTTAATTTTATTCAAATTATATCAAAAATTAAAACAAAAGTTGATTTAATTGGCTTTAAATCTTTGTTTTTATCAATCATTTCATAAAATAGAAAAAGCATTCTATTTTTATGAAAATCAATCCTATCTTTAGCCAAGAGAGAAATTAACTCAATAAAACACCCTTTTGCATCGACACATGTCATGTACAAATTCCTTCATGTCTTCTCAAATTATTTCATTTGTCAATTTCATTCAATTTCCTCCACTATTGATCAATTTTCCCTGAAAGCTATAAATATATCCATTCATCTCTTCACAAATCCTCCATGATCATTAAGCTTTGGGCATTCATACAATGCTTTGAGCTTCCATTATTGTTGAGCACTTTACATCCTTTAAGCACACATCATCCATTCATGCTTGTTGTAGCCATGGTTATGCAAAGTATATGAGCAATCCACATTTAACCAAGGAATAAATACAACCTTAGGTGGTAATGTTCTTTGACTATTTTCATTGAATTGTGGTTATTTTCCTTTGATCTATTTCTTGAAGGTTGTAGGATTGGGTTTGATTTATTTATGCTTGATCTAGTTAATCCATTTCTTCCCTATACACAGTTTGGCATGCCCAGTAGGACCCACTCCATTAACTAACATTTATTTGCTTGTGAAAATTGTTTTTTTAAGCTACAGGTACGAAACTACATTTCTGGAACATAGAAAATCACTTTTGGTTAATAGAAGCTCTCTTCTAGTCGACAGAACTATGCCTTTAGTCTAGATAATTACGCCTATGGTTTATAATATTATGCCTTTGGTTTCTACTATTTTTTGAGTTTTTTGGCTGACTTTGTAGGGTTTTATAGAATCTAATCTACTTTTTTTTGCATGCAAGCTGATGTATTTTCAGGAATCTATTTGATTTGTTCACAAGCTAATTTATTTGTTGACATATTGTTTGCCTTTTGACCTAATCAATAACTTATCTAGTTCTTTGCTATCTGATTTTAGGTGTAGGGTAATAGATCCATACTTCCAACAAACCTCCTAGCCCATCAGAAGTTCACTTATTCACCTTTTGATGATGTGATTGACTTTATTCTCCGATTTTCCAAGACTCAGATAAAACTGCACTTTTGGCCCAAAAAAGTTTGCTTATAGAAGATAGAACTGCACCTTTGGTCAATATTACTTCACTTTCAATCAATAGTAATTCATCTCTAGTATATCTTTTTGTGCCTTTGGTTAACAAGAGTTCACTTTTGGTGAAGATTACTTTGCTTTTGGTTAATAGAAGTTCACTTTTGGTTTCTGCGCTTTTGGTTCTAAATTTTATTTTTTATCCAACAAGTGGCTTTCTTGGAACCTAATAATAATTGTGCAACCTCTTATTGATTGGAAAAGAAGAAAAAGTGAAATTACTAATGAATTTGGTGCAGGACACTTGACAAACAATTCATTTTTATCACTAAATCTAGTAGCACACTTCATTTTTAAAGGGAATTTACAAACTTGTATGCCATGTCTTGAATATCTATGTATGTATGCTCTCTCCTTGCACCAAAAGGTGATCTTGGAGATCAAAAATACTAGATCATTTAATTTATTGCTTTATTTGCTTTATTCCTAGGGACTTGAGAGTCATACATATTCTCTTCTCTTGCATTGAAAAATGATCTTGAGAATCAAAAGTAATTAATATCCTCTCTAGGGGGACTACTAGGGGATTTTATCACATCTTAGGATGACTTCAACCATGAGTTTTGGAGTACGATATAAACACTACAAGAATTGAAAGAATCATTCCAAAGGAAGGACCCCCTCTAGCCTAAGAAAAACCTCGAGACCCTTGGTCTGCAAAGACTTGATTTGGCTGCCACTAGATCAGACAATTGGGACACCCTGGTTCACAGACTTGAACCCCATCATACCTTGTTTATGTTTGGGAGCACCCTAGACACCTTGTTATCCTAGATAAGACCTTAGTTCATCATATCCATTGGTGTATTGTAGCCATATGGAGGAGAAGAGCTCACACTTGTACCTTCATTCTTGGAGATAGAATACACTTTGGGAAAGACTTTAGTCTCTAGAGTAAAGGGTGTAAGGTGGTACATGAACTTGCATTCATTACCTATCTAAGCAATGATCAATTATATCAAGGGGATGTAAACTTCCATTATCTAATACTGGGGGTTGAAGTCATACCTGAGTGAGTTTGCGAGACATGACACTCCTACTTGAATATTTTTTAGGCTTTTCCAAGAGTGTTTGGTGTGTATTCTTGTTATCTACTAGTATTTACCAATTGTTATCCATGGAGGTTAATAGCCTTATGCACCCAATTCCAAAGAGTCAATAGCCATTGTGTCTTACTTGTTTGATTTTCTTACCAAATAACTCAAAACTATCTTCCAAACAAACAACAGTCACAGAATCCCACTTTTGAGCTACAAAATTATACTTCTAAGCATTTTTACAGCACCTCTAGTATACAGACCTATGCCTTTGGCACATAGAAGGTCACTTTTGTTTGACAAAATTGTGCCTCTAGTTGACAAAGTTGTGCCTTTAGCACACAGAATTGTACCTTTGGTCTTATCACCTTTTCCACTAAGTTTCACATAACTTTGCCTTTACAATAACCTAATACCACTTTTGGCATACAATATTGCATCTTTGGTTAATAGTCCCACGCTTCTCGTACATAGAACTACACCTCTAGGTTATCCTATTGTTGCTTTTGAGCTATCCTGGTACCACTTTTGGTAGACAGTCCCACACTTCTGGTTAAACATAGTCACCAGTCATATTTTCACTTAGAATTAGAGACCATTCACTTTCAATCAAATTTTTCATCAAACATGAGATCATTCAGACTATTCACCTTTAGTATTTCAGTCATCAAGTCAGATTCACCCATCCTCATATCATTATTTGTACTTTTAGAGACTTTTATCCTCTTGAGACTATAGGATTGTCATCATCATCTATTAAACAACCTAGACATTATCTAGATATTAGCTTGATTTTGGCTTTTATTCTAGAATCTAGATCACATCTTCTAGTTTATCTTTGATTTAAGATGTTGCCTCTCTTAGATCTATAGATAAATTAACATCTTTCAAAATAATACAGGAGCATCCTTGGTTCAAGAGCAATCTTGAATCAACCAAAAAACATTTGCATTTCAGTTTGTTTGTATTTTAGTTTGCTTCTTTTCATTTTCAAGTTCAGTTCAAGTAGCTCAATCAGTAACAGTTTCTATATTTTGGCCCGCATTCTATCGCAATTGTATTTCAGACCATGCAGAGCTGGACTTAACATCTCATTCATGCACATCATATCCAAAATTTAGAGCATTTGGATCAAGTACCAGAAAGTTATTGCTATCAGAAGACCTACTATTTTCTCATAACAAAGCATCCTGACAGTCTCAGTTATTCAGCTAAAGGAGAACACTTGTAAAATATTTCACAACTTGCGAAGCTAATTACACATCATTTAATGTTTTTTGGTTCATGACCAACCTTCCTTGAGATCCACACACAATTCTAGTCATTCGTGAAGGAGTTCTATTCAATTAGGTCTGACCTATCCATGTACACACATTACAGCTCTTCATTGGAGTTTCTAATCTCCCTTAGCTAATGCGGAGGAACCTAAGGTACCAAAGATGATATATATTGATATAATAGATGTCTAGGAAAGGAAGTAAAAATTCAAAGAGATAGTTAATAGTTTGTAATTCTTACGAAGGAGCTTAAAAGCTATATCTTGTGCCCATTCCACAATTTTGTAATTAGGCCTGTGATCTCTAATTGTAATCCTAGATGTTGCTGGCCAATTTGTATTTGAATCCTATGATATATTAAATAACTAAATATGCATTTGTTTCATATCTTTGAGTTCTTTATGTTGTGTTTACTCTAGCTGCGCAGCTTGGACAGTTCACTTGGTGGACCCTCCTAACCATGACTGCACCAAGTGGTATTAAAGTGAAAGTTTGAATCTTTTAGAGCAGATTGAGTGAAGTTGGTGAAGGAATTCCATAAGATCTTGTTGTGGATAGATCTTTGAAGCCAAGGTAGGTTACATGTGTTGCAACCGATCGTTGATTGTAGGCAGTTGTCATCTTGTAGCCCAATCACCGAAATGGATGCAATTTGCACTTGATCCTAGGAAGATGCCATCGAGGAGAATCCCTGCTATTGGAACAATGGTTGGTATAATGGATGAGAATAGGACAACTTACACATAGACCTAATATTAAAAGTGATGATGATGAAAATTTTTAATTTGCTAATCAAAACGGTGAAATCCTAAGAGAGGAGGAAGAAGAAGAATTGAATCAAGTCAATATGTTTTGAGTTATTTCAAAGATTAGGAAGAGACCTAGAGTTGATGTACCGCATTAAACTAGCAATTTCAATCCTAAAGAGTTGATTGACTAGATAAATGACATGGAAGAATACTTTGAGTATGAAGAAATTAAAGATCTAGAGAAGGTAAAATTTACAAAGACAAAATTGAAAGGACATGTTGCTATATGGTGGAAAGAGGTTCAGTTGGATAGAAATAGAAGATGAAAAGAAAAGATTACAAAGTGGGACAAGATGGTGACAACATTGAAGAACTAGTTTATACCTGCTGACTATGAGTTGGAATTGTTGAAGAGATTGCAAAACCTAAGACAAAAGGAGAAATCTGTGAAGGAGTATACTGAAGAATTTCATAAGATGATCATAAGGATAGGACATAGTGAAGAAAGCAAGGATAAAGTGGCTAGATATATCAATGAACTAAGATTGAATGTTCAAGAAGAACTGAGTTTAGTATGGATGATAACATTGGAAGAAGCATACCAGTTTGCCCTGAAAGTTGAAGAGAAGTTGAATAAGAGGCATGATTAAAGATAGAGAGGCAAAGGAAGTAAATTTTAGAAAGGGGGAACATTCTCCGGAGGAGAGAGATCATATGTAAAGAAGATAAAATAGGAGAATGCGTTCAAGAAGGAGGACAAAGATAACAATGCATACCGGAGAGATGACAAAACTTTCTACCACAGAGGAAACCCTAGTCCATACCAGAGTGAAGAATACAATAGATAAGGAAGAGGACCTAATAGGAGGACATTTAGAGGAACTTGTTTCAAGTGTGGAGATGAAGGACATAGAGCATTTGAATGTAATCAGGGGAGTACAAGCATGAAAATAGAGAACAATGAAAGAGCAGCCTATGTGGAAGAAGAACCTGTTGGATCACCCAGTTCAATTGGAAAACCTAAGAAAGGAGAACCACTTGTGATGAGGAAATAACTATTTCAAGAAGAGACAAATGAGGAACCACTGCAGAGAAAAAGTTTGTTTAGAACTAGATGCAAATCAAGAGGTAAATGTTGTAAAGTTGTAATTGATAGTGGTAGTTTTGATAACCTAGTTTCAGAGGAGATGGTGACTAAGCTGAAGTTGGAAACATTGAAACACCCTAAGCCCTATCAAATAGCAGGGATTCAGGATGATCATAAGGTACTAGTGAGTGAGTAATGTTTGGTGAGATTTCATATTGGATCTTATCATGATGAAATTTTGTGTGATATTATGCCTATGGATGTATGTCATATTTTGTTTGTAGACCTTTGCAGTATGATATAAAATCTATACATGATGGGAGAAAGAATACATACACTATAATATTAAATGGAAAGAGAATTGCTTTGATTCCTTTGGAAGATGATCCTAGGAGTGAAATATGTGGGAACACTAGAATATGTTTGGTAGATGGAAGGAAATTTTTGGATGGTTTGAGACATGAGAATATGAGTTATGCTTTGATTCCTAAGAAACCTGAAACATTGAAGGAGATTAAAGAATCACAACTAGAGGAGATAACTGAATTGCTGATAGAGTATAAAAACATCATATCAGACAATGTACCTAAAGGATTGCCACTAATTAGGAGTATCAATCATCACATGGACCTTATACCAGGAGCTAGTTTGCCTAACAAAGCAGTACATAGAATGACACTGATAGAGAATGAAGAATTGAATAGGTAGATACAAGAGTTGTTGGGGAAAGGTTTGATCAAAGAAAGTTTGAGTCCTTGTTTAGTACCTGCAGTGTTAGCACCAAAGAAAGATGGAGAATGGAGAATGTGTACAGACTCTAGAGCAATAAACAATATCATAGTTAAGTATAGATTTCCTTTACCTAGGATGGATGATATCACAGATTGTTTGAGTGGAGAAAAATATTTCACAAAGATAGACTTGAAGAGTGGATACCATCGGATCAAGATCAGAGAAGGAGATGAATGGAAAACTGCTTTTAAGACAAATGAAGGATTGTATGAGTGGTTATTGATGCCTTTTGGATTGACAAATGCACCGAGTACTTTCATGAGATTGATGAACGAAGTCTTGAAGAAATTCTTGGGTAAGTTTGTTATCGTATATTTGGATGACATTCTAATTTTTAGTAAGACAAAA
The DNA here is from genome assembly GCA_027924645.1 of Cunninghamia lanceolata. Classification (NCBI taxonomy): domain Eukaryota; kingdom Viridiplantae; phylum Streptophyta; class Pinopsida; order Cupressales; family Cupressaceae; genus Cunninghamia; species Cunninghamia lanceolata. Next base: position 9,828,879 of record BSBN01000419.1, on the reverse strand, counting down.
GAAGAAAATTTATGGCACCTAAAAGAATTATTACAGAGACTGAGAAAAGAGAAGTTACTGATAAACATCAAGAAATGTAGTTTCATGAAGGAAGAATTGGTATACTTCAGATTTGTGATTTCTACAAAAGGATTGAAGATGGACCCTGAGAAAGTAAGAATAACTATTGAATGCCCTACACCAGAGAGCATTGGAAAGGTTAGATCATTTCATGGATTGGCTAGTTTCTACCAGAAGTTCATCAAAAAATTTTGTTTAGTTTGTAACCGTATGATAGAGACAATGAGAGGAGATAGAAAATACTTTAAATGGACATCATGAGTAGATAGAAGTTTTGAATTGTTGAAGTAGAAAGTGATAGAGCAACCTATGTTAGCATTACCGGATATCAATAAGGTATTTCAAGTAGATTATGATGCAAGTGGTTCTGCAATAGGAGTAGTCTTAAGTCAAGAAGGTAGACTTGTAGCATATTTTAGTGAGAAGTTTAATGATTCAAGGAGAAGATATTTAGTTTATGATCAGGAGTTCTATGCCATAATTTAAGCCTTGAAGAAGTGGGGACATTACTTATTTCCTAAGGTGTTTGTGTTGTATGCAAACCATCATGCTTTGCAATATTGAGAAGTCAAGGAAAGTTGAATTAGAAACATATGAGATGGGTAGAGTTCATGTAGAGTTATACTTTTGTATTGAATCATAGGAGTGGAAAATCAAACAAAGTTGCAGATGCATTGAGTAGGAGAAGAAACTTGTTGACAGAGATGAGAGTTGAAGTGTTGGGATTTGATGAGTTGAAGAACATGTATGAGGAAGATCTTGATTTTGTAGAACCTTGTAAAGCATGTAAAGAACCTGTTGTGGCAGATAGGAGTAAGTGGTTGGATTATTTCATTCAAGAAGACATGTTGTTCAATGGAAGTTAGTTATGCATACCTAGGAGTTCAATGAGAGATAATTTGATCAAAGAGAAACATAGTGGTGGATTGGTAGGACACTTTGCCTTTGATAAAATAGTGGCTTTGGTGAGTGAAAATTACTTTTGGCCTTAGATACATAAGAATGTTACGAAATTTGTGTAGAGTTGTAGAGTTTGTTAAGTTGCAAAATGAAAGGAAGCAAGGTACAAGGAACACACTTTTGACACCAATCTAATCAAGGGAATAGTATGTAAATTCATTTTAATCCTTACAATTGCAGCAATGTTAAACACATAACATAAAGATTACAATAGAAACACAACACATAAAGAAAGTGACACAAGATATATCATGGGGAAAACCTTTTCACGTAAAAAATCCCACACTCTAAAACTTGTACAATGTATTATCAAAACAATGGTGTGTTTACAATACACTTGCAATGCAAGTTCTTCCAAGTGTCTTCAAATGTTGTTTCTGGAGTGATTCTGGTAGCATAACAGTACCTGTACAAACACTATGTAACTACAACTCCAAAACAATGCATTTTATAGAGTTGTAAGGCACAAACTGGAAGCTTCTAGAGATGGATGTCCATCTTGGCCACATGGCCATTTTCTTGCATCAAAGGACACTTGTCCAAGCTACAAATAGCTCTCTTACATCTATCATAACATGGAAGATTTCACTTCCCAAGATGGAGCGCTCCAAGGCTAAAAATAGACTATGACAGATGCTCTTATGCATCTTACAGCTTTCATAAATCTACCCAACATAACAACCTTAAATGTTGTAAGAGAATCTATCATACAAGACTAAATATAGTAAATTCCTCTTACAAAATGTCATAGCCCAACTTGGGCACCCAAAGATTCCTTCTCCACATGCAAAGATACTTTATGACACTTGTCTTCACTTGTCCTGAGAATCTCTATACATGGCTCTTACATGTCATAGATTCTGTCATACACAATAACACATTTATTATACCACAAGATGCCAACACATGGCATATTAGTGCCACCTCAAATTGGATGCCTAAATCCACACGTGTTTGACTTGACCACTCAAAGCATATTACAAGTAGGATGACATGTCACAATGCCGCCTCAAACTAAATGCCAAAACTAAATGTGCAAGTAAAATACAAATTGAGCAAATAACTATATAAATAATTAATAAATCAATGCTAGGAATTGCAAGGTTGAGACACCTTAATTCCCAACATTCTCCCACTTGTCAAACACCTTGCAAGAGTACATAGAAAGACAAGATTAAATGCTAGGGGCTAAGAGGCCCATAGACTCTGAACATCATCTAAACTTATCTATGCTCACAGGTTTAGTAATTACATCTTTAACATTCTTCAAAGTGTCAACCTTTTCCAATATCACCTTCCCATCTTCTACCATATCTCAAACAAAATGAAACTTAACATCAATGTGCTTTGTTCTGGCATGGAAAGTAGGATTCTTTGCTAAGCAAATTGCACTCTGACTGTCACAATGGATAGTAATTTGTCCTGCATCAAAACCAACATCTAAACACAACCTCTTAAGCCAAATGGATTCCTTACAAACATGAGTTGCTACCATGTACTCTTCTTCTATCGTGGACAAAGAAACCACAGGTTGTCACTTACTCATCCAACTAATAGCACCACCAAACATGGTAAACACATAAGTACTAGTGGATCTCTTGCTATTAATGTCACCTACCCAATTAGAATCCACAAATCCATGAATACTCATAGAATGTTGAGGTCCAATAGGATAACCATGATAACATAAGGAATATTTGGAAGTACCCCTCAAATATCTGAACACTCTTTTCACTACATCCCAATGTACTCATCCAAGATTAGCCATAAACTGACTAAGGACTCCCACTGCTTGGGTAATGTTTGGTCTTGTGCAGACCATAGCATACATCAAGATTCCAACTCCACTAGTATAAGGTACTCTACTCATATCCTTTGTCTCAGAAGGAGACTTTAGATTATCATCAACATATAACTTTGTCCCCATCGTAACAGGAATAGTCAATGGTTTGTAATCCACCATATTAAATCTCTCCAACATAGTGTTAACAATATACTTACTCTAGCCTAGCCAAAGTTTTCTGTTTGCTCTATCTCTTCGGATCTCCATCCCCAGAATGTACCTAGCCGCCCCTAAGTTTTTCATTTCAAACTGTGTTGACAACTGAGACTTCAAATCAGAAATCATATTTTTACCATTCCCAATCAGAAACATATCATCAACATATAGTGCAATAATGAGAATATGATTATTGTCAAACTTGTAATACATGCAATGATTTAATTTTAATCTCAATAATCTAATAGACAACACAAAGGCATCAAACTTCAAGTACCACATCCTAGGAGAATGTTCCAATCCATACAAAGACTTGTTTAACTTGTAAACCAAATTTTCTTTACCTTTCACTGTGTAGTGCTCTAGCTGTGACATGAAGATTTCTTCCTCCATGTCACCATGAAGGAAAGTTGTCTTCACATCCATTTGTTCCACTTCTAAATCATAACCTACTGCAAGAGATAATAGGAACCTAATAGATGTCAGCTTTGCAATGGGAGAGAAAATCTCACCATAATCAATTCCCTCCACTTGTGAATACCCCTTCGCAACCAATCTAGCCTTATACTTCTCAACACTACCATCTATACCAAATTTCTTCTTGAACACCCATTTACATCCAACAGGTTTTTTTCCATCACACAAAGGCACCAAGTCTCAAGTTTTATTCTTTTCCAAAAAGCCATCTCATCTTCCATGGTCTCCTTCCAAGAACCTACATCTTTCATGCCCATAGCCTCTTTCATAGTTCTAGGCTCATCAGTGTTAGTAAACAAAGAAAAAGGACAACTAGAATCAAGCAATGCATAACCAAACCTCTCAAGTTTCCTCAAATGCTGAGGTGGAGGTTCTACTTCGTCTTGCAAACTTTTAGAGTTACTAGAGCACTCATCATCAGGTCCAACAAGGTCTTTCAGTTTAGTCTTCTCAGGGGTAGTAGAAACTAAACCACATCCTCTTTCTTTTCTTTTTCTTCTAGTTGTAAAACAACAGGAGAAGGTGTTACCTCTCTTAAGAAAACACTTCTGCTATACAATACTTTAATAGCCATAAGATCCCAAAGCTTGTACCCTTTCACACTGACACCATAGCCAATGAAGATACACTTAACTACCTTATTCTCCAACTTTGACCTCTTCTCCTGAGGCACATGTGCATATGCCTCACAATTAAAAACATGAATATGTATCAATGAAGGCTTCTTACCAGACCACAACTCAATGGGTGTCTTATCAACAAGCGTTGAAGTAGGAGACTTGTTAACCAGGTAGCAAATAGTGGCTATAGCTTCAGGCCAAATCTTTTGTTTGACGATAGCACCACTAAGCATACTCTAAGCCCTCTCCATCAACATTCTATTCATCCTCTCTGTAACTCTATTTTGATGTGGGGTGTAAGGAGTTATCTTATGTTATTCAATCCCATGTTCTTTATAGAACTTGTCAAAATCTGCCGAACGAAACTCACCACCATTATTAGTTTTCAAACACTTAATCTTTTTACTAGTCTGATTCTCAACAAAAGATTTAAACTCTTTGAAATGACTAAAGACTTTATATTTGCTTTTGAGAAAATAAATCCATGTCCTTCTACTATAATCATCTATGAATGATAAAAAATATAATGATTTCAAAATTGAAGGAATATTCACAGGACCAAACACATCAGAATGAATAAGAGACAACATGGTTTATTTTTCCATATACAAAATGATTGCAAAAGTTGAACTTAAGATTACAATCATTTAACCCCTCAATGAGGATTTTATTTTTTAGGGCTCTAAGACCCTTCTCACCAATGTGACCAAGTCTCTTATGCCAGAACATTGTCTTTTCAGTAGGAAGTTTCATTTCCAAAGCATGAGCACCCTTAGGTACCCAAAAAGTACTACCATCAAAAGTAGAAGCAACACATTTCTTTACTACTAGTTCCAATGGTGAGGATGAAGAATCTGAAGGTCTTTTCTTCGAAATAGAATAACTATTGTACTGAGTAGTGCATGCATCTAGCTAAAATAGGGTACCTCTCCGAGTACCCTTAGTAAGCACCATAGCTCCTCTTGTAATCTTGCATCCTCCACCTAAGATGACAACCTACACACCTGCATCATTAAATTTACTTATAGAGAGCAAGTTTTGTGCTAAACTAGGGATGTGCATAACCCCATTAATCCCCTTCACTCATCCATCGGGGAATCAAATCAAGACTCTTCCACAACCAACTATCTTCACGTGTGAGTCATCACCTAAGTACACCCTCCCACCATTGTATTCTTCATACTTTGTAAACCAACCTCAATGTGAGGTCATGTGGAAGGAAGCACTAGAGTCAATCAACCACACATCTTCTAATGCATGGGTGGCCAAGGCTACAACAAAAGCATCACCATCACCTTGTGACTTGTCAGAATGGGAATCAAAGATGTTTTTCTTCTTTTTCTTCTTCTCCACTTTACACTCCTTTTGGAAGTGCCCAGATTTACCGTAGTTCCAACAAAGTTCCTTGGACTTTCCAGGAGATTTGGATCTCCCATGGGATTTGGATTTTCCCTTTTTCATCTTTCTTGTCTTTCTTTTTCCCTTTCTCTTTGGGTCTACCATGAACCGTAAGAGCCTCCTTTGCCGATTCAAAAGACTTTCTCCGTATCTCTTTAGATAACAACAAAGACACCACTTCATCCATCTTGAAGGTGGTTGTAGTACTCCCAATGGCCATGACAAGGTGGTCCCACGAGTCTAGCAAAGAACAAAGAAAGATCCTACACCGATCCTCCTCTTCCATCTTTGCACTAAAGAATGTCAACTCTGCAACTAGCATGTTAAAAGCATTTAGGTGATCTACAACTGATCCTCCATCATCCATCCTTAGAGAATATAGCTTCTTCCATAGGATTAAATTGTTTACTAGGGATTTACCCTAATAAACATCCCTAAGTTTCTTCCACAACTCCTTCACGATCTTCTCTTCATGAACATTCAATAGGACTGAATCAGCTAAACAGAGTCTCACAAGACCCTTAGCTTTATGATCTTTGAGATCCCATTCATCTTGAGGCATTACCATTGGTTTGTGCCAGAAATTGCTTCCCATAGATCTCTGTCAACAAGCATGTCTTCCATTTTCAGTTTCTACAACTTGAAATTACTACCATTAAACTTTTCAAATTCTATTCTACTAGATGTGCCAGTCATCTTCTCACTGCAACAAGATCACAGAATACTCTGCACAAACTCCCACTCAATCAAAGATTAACTCAAAAAACCCCTACCCAACAACTAGGATCACATGCGATCAAGCTCTACTACCAACTAAAAGGAAGCAAGGTACATAGAACACACTTCCTACACCAATCTAATGAGGGGAATAGTATGCAAATTCTTTTTAATCATTACAATTGTAGCAATGTTAAACACATTACATAAAGATTACAGTAGCAACACAATACATAAAGAAAGTGACACAAGATATATCATGGGGAAAACCTTTTCAAGTAAAAAACACCACACTCTACAACCTGCATAATGTATTATAAAAAAATGGTGTCTTTACAATACACTTGCAATGCAAGTTCTTCCAAGAGTCCTCAAATGTCATTTCTGGAGTGATTCTGGTAGCATAACAGTACCTGTACAAACACTATGTAACTACAACTCCAAAATAATACATTTTATAGAGTTACAAGGCATAAACTAGAAGCTTCTAGAGATGGGCGTCCATCTTGGCCACATGGCCATTTTCCTGCATCAAAGGACACTTGTCCAAGATACAAATACCTCTCTTACATTTATCATAACATAGCAGATTTGACTTCCCAAGATGGAGCGCTCCAAGGCTAAAAATAGACTATGATAGATGCTCTTATGCATCGTACAAAGTTACAGGTCTCATAAATCTACCCAACATAAAAAACTTAAATGTTGTAAGACAATCCATCATACAAGACTAAATATAATAAATTCCTCTTACAACATGTCATAGCCCATCTTCAGCACCCAAAGATGTCTTCTCCACATGCAAAGATACTTTACGACACTTGTCTTCACTTGTCCTGAGAATCTCTATAGTTGGCTCTTACGTGTCATAGATTCTATCATACACAATAACACCTGTGTCATTCCACAAGATGCTAACACATGGTATATTAGTGCCACCTTAAATGGGATGCCCAATCCACATGTGTTTGACTTGACCACTCAAAGCATATTACAAGTGGGATGACATGTCACAATGCCACCTCAAACTAAATGCCAAAACTGAATGTGCAAGTAAAATACAAATTGATCAAATAACTAAATAAATAATTAATAAATCAATGCTAGGAATTGCAAGGTTGAGACACCTTTATTCCCAACACAAAAGGGACTAGTCAGAATACTAGATTTTATAAACCATTGACAATACCAGAGAGATCTTGGGAAGACATAAGTATGGATTTTGTAATGGGATTGCCAAAGACACAAAGAGGACATGATTCAATATTTTTAGTGGTACACAAATTTTCAAAGATGGCACATTTCATACCTTGTAAGAAGATAACTGATGCAGTGCATGTAGCTGACAAATTTTTCAAGGAGATTGTGAGATTGCATGGTTTACCTAAGAGCATAATTTCAGACAGAGACACAAGATTTCTTGGATACTTTTGGAAGACACTTAGGAAGAAGATGAAGATAGATTTGAATTTCAGTTCAACATTTCATCTATAGACTAATGGACTAACAAAGGTAGTGAATAGGAGTTTGGGAAACTTGTTGAGATGTTTGGTTGGAGATAAGGCAGGAAGTAGGTATTTGATTCTTTCACAAGCAGAGTTTGCATACAATAATTTAGTGAATATGAGCACTGGAAGAACACCTTTTGAGATTATTACTGGAGTAAACCATAGAGGAGTAACAAAGTTGAGAGATATCAGCATGGAAGAGAAGAGGAGTGCAGAAGCAAAAGAATTTGTAGGACATATGGAGACAGTGCATAATTAGGTGAAGAAGCATTTTGAGGATATGAACAGTAATTATAAAGAACAAGCATATGAGAAGAGGAGACATAAGGAATTTGATGTTGGAGATGAAGTGATGGTGTACATGAGAAAAGAAAGATTTCCATTTGGGACATATAACAAGTTAAAGATGAAAAAATTTGGACCTTGCAGGATACTTAGGAAGTTTGATTCAAGAAATGCATATGAAGTGGAGTTACCGAAGACATTGGATATATCACCTATTTTCAACATTGCATACCTATATCAGTATCATGAAGCAGAGTTCAATGACAATAAGGAAGAAGACTTCAAGAAGCAGTTACCACAACAAGCACCAGAGTAGATTGAAGACATTTTGGACAGCAAAATTGGACATAACACCAAAGGAAGATAGTGCAAAGAATACCTTGTGAAGTGGAAAGGCATGCCAGAAGAAGACTCATCTTGGATTTCTTAGGTTGAGCTACACCGTCTTGGTTTTCCTTGAGCCCTAGCAAAGTGAGGGACTCACTTTTTCAATAACCCCAGATGTCTAATGTAGGAGCATTCTTGGTTCAAGAGAAATCTTGCATCAAATAAAAAATATTTGCATTTTAGTTTGTTTGTATTTCAATTTGCTTCTTTTCATTTTCTAGTTTAGTTCAGGTAGTTCGGTCGGTAGCAGTTCTGTATTTTTTTTGCATTCTATTGTAGTTGCATTTTAGACCTTGCAGAGCTAGACCTAGCATCTAGGTTCATTCATGCACATCATATCCAAAATTCAGAGCATTTGAATCAAGTAGTGGAATGTTATCCCTATCAGAAGATTGACTATTTTATCAGAGTAGAGCATCTTGATAGTCTCAGTTAATTAGCTAAAGGAGAAGACTTGCAGAGCATTTCACAACTCACAGAGATAAATTACACATCATTAAATGTTTTTTGGTTTATGGCTGACCTTCCTTGAGATATGCACACAATCTAATCAGTCGTGAAGGAGTTCTATTCAATTAGGTCTGACCTATCCATGTACACACATTACAACTCTTCATTGGAGTTTGTGATTTTCCTTGGCTGACATGGAGGAATCTAAGGTTCTGAAGATGATATATATTGATGTAATAGATGCCTAGGAAAGGAAGTGAAAATTCAAAGAGATAGTTAATAGTTTGGAATTCTTGTGAAGGAGCTTAAAAGCTATAGCTTGTACCTATTCCACAATTTTCTAATCAAGCCTGTGAGCCCTAATTGTAAGCGTTCATGTTGCCAGCCAATTTGTATTTGAATCCTATGATATACTGAATGAATGAATCTACATTTTTTTCATATCTTTGAGTTGTTTCCGTTGTGTTTACTCTAGCTGCATGGCCTGGATAGTTCACTTGGTGACCCTCTTAACCATGACTGCACCACAAAACTAGTGGCATAGCTAGATTAGGAGAGTGGCTTGTCTTGAGTTGGTCAAACTCACTAAGCCCAAATATTTTTCCTTGATTTCATTAGTTTATCTCTCTAAGGATAATCAAAACCCAATCAGATAAGCAATTGATCTAGATTTTATCTTTTAACCAAAAACAACCAATCAACACAATCATTCTAAGAGTGTCAACTTTGTCACAAAAGTCTAAACTACACCTCATCCATCATACATCCTTATCACATATCAAATCTAAAAGAACATATGCCTCAAACAGGAACTCAATATAGAAAATCCATGGAAACCAAACAAAACAATCCTCAAGATAACCCCACTTCACTCATTGATGCAACACTATTTACCATCGGCATGAACCCTCATGATTTTCTTCCAAAGGGATGCACAATAGGTCCTTCCTCATCTAATCAATTTGGACAACATGAATTTAGAGAAACACATGAATATTCTCAAGACCAAACTAAACAATTACAAAACCCAGATGTCCTAGACACTATAGATAAGCTCTTAGCTTCAGATCCTAATAGATTCTTCATTTTGCTTGCTAAGAAAGGAGCTAAGTTTCCTAGTGATTTTGACACATCAACAATCAAAGAGAAAGACCCCATCAATGATGTTATTTCTGCTATGGGAAGATCACACCTTACTCCTATTTAAACCATATCTACCATAGCAACCACAATTCCAACTACACCTACATATAACGTTCTTCTATCACCATTCACCAATCAATTTTGTCAATCCACTATACCAACCCCCACATCACTTGGGCCACTTCTTTCTAGTATGCTTACATCTATGCCTCTCATCACCCCATCCATGTCATCCATGCCTCAATCTAATCCCTTCACCACCTCATATGCACCTCAAACATCCCATGCACCAACTTACATGACATCACAACCTCAATCATCTATTCCTATTATATCATATACCAATACACCCCAAGTGTCACAAACCCAATCATCTATTCCTAACATCTCATATGTCACTCCACCACAAGTATCACAACCTCAACACTCTTACATGATACCTAACAATTCACACAATGTCTACTTATACATATCCAACAGAAATCGCCTTCACACGGCACAACAATTATCAACATCTACTATTCAATAAGGTCTTGCTCCACAACAAAAACAACCCACGTTTGAAATTAATCTTGAGTTTTCCAATTTTCAAAATAAAATTTCAGATCTTACCCTAGGACACACCAAGAAAACTTTCTCTTTGGACGAATTTTGTCCTTATCCCTTTTATAGGTCACTCCCTATGATCCTTTTGTTCCAAACTTTGAAATGCCAAAATCTAACAAATACAAAGGAAAAGATGATCCCAAAGAACATCTTAGGGAATTTTATATTGCTTGTTTAGAGGTTGTCCACAATGATACATATCTCTTACACCTCTTCCCTTGTATTTTTGGAGGGCAAACAATAGAATGGTTTTATCATCTACCCATGGGTATTAAGACTTTTTATGAATTGGATGAGAAGTTTGTCACACTTTTCCTTCAATATCGAACATGAGATCTCCGTGATAGACCTATGTAATAACAAACAATGTAATGGGGATGATGGAACTATGAAAATTGTCCATAGTTTTATCCCCATCTTTGCAAAAATTTGGTTATAAGATTTCCATGATTAGGGTTCTTCTACTAAAAACATGTTCTGAGTAACCCAACTCTGCCAAAAACCCTAAATCCTTATAGTATTAAGTCAATAGTTGCAATCAGTCTAATTCTTTGGTGACTACTTGTTCCTGTCACTATTCTTTTAAGTTCCCTTTTCATGTCATCCCTCAATGTTGTTTACCGGCCCCTTGCCAAACAAGTACTGTCTATAGCCCACACTAAGGAAAAGATTAATATTTAAAATAAATTTTGCCCGATTGGTCACCCTTTGTCTAATTGGCAAAAGGTTATAGGCATCTCTAAGACCGGTCCTACTAAATAATTTTGTGTAGGTAGCGCATGCAGATTCATTTCTACCATTCCACCCATGATGAATTACAAAGGAAAATGGCCTCGGCGAAAATGCAGAAAGGGTGACAACTAGCTGAGGATGATCTTGGTTGGCATGAAGGTGGGTCCTAGGCACTACATATCAATTTCTGTCTCAATTCTACCATTCTGCTATACTCCATCGAAAGGATTTATGAGTAACTGTGGAATCATGGAATTGAGACGCGTGGCTTCCTCAATGTGATAGGACTCTTATATTAAATACATGTCTCAAATGCGACATCATGTGGGAATGTTTCAAGGGATGTTATGCCCAAGGTACAGTGATTTGATGGTTATCTGCCATTCTGCCAAGATCATATCTCTGACCACATCTTTCATACGTAGAATAGCGGGTTCTATCTTAACTGCACTATGGAAGGGACTTCTCCTCGAGAGCATGGATAGAAAAGGAAAACCCAGGTAGCATGATACTATTGAATGAAGTAAGCAATATGGTCTGACCTGGAAAAGGGTCGAATCAGCACCACCAATATGTGTCAGCAAGAATCTAGATCAATGGCCTAAATTCAAAATCATGTTAGACGGATTCATTGGTGCTGAACCTAACTGAGTTACATATCAAAGCATTAAGTGCTCAAACGTGTGGGGTCTTCATCACTACCACTTCTAAGGAATTTAGTAACATAATGATTTGACTTATGCAAGCTCAACCTTTGGAAATCTGTGCTTTTACAAGAAATGACTTTTCATCCATTGTGTGATGAAATTTGATATGATGACAGAGCTCAATTAGGAGAACCAAGACACCTAGTTTGGAAAAATTCAATACAAGAAGTGATGTTTTCAAGTTATGCAGAATTATGAAGCCTTATCTTTCTATTCAATTATGGCAATCTTTGATAGATTTCCCTTTATGGCACAAATATATTGAAATGATTGGAAATTAATGTTGGCAAGAGACACTATATGGATTCATGATTGTTGTCATTGATGGCAACAAAGTTCATCCCACACATCCACAGGACATGGTATGTCTCTACCGGAAGTCAGAATGAAGAATGTTGTGGTCCGGTAAACAAAAACAGAGTATGTGACGAGGCCTGACAAATAGGTCCGGATCTCTCAGAGAAAGTATCTTGGTGAAGTATGGATTTGAGGAACTCAAGAGGAGTATCTTGACTAATAGATTCCAAGGTTTGAGCCTCTGGTGTGGAAAGCATAAAGAGATATGAATTCTTGAGTGTGAGGTTCCCAAGTGACAGTGTAAACAGAGGAAGAACTGACTGGCAGAACATCAGACATTATTTTGGATATGTTACTGATGATGGAAAAGGTTCTTAAGGCATAAGTTATGTTTGGCCGACATGATTGATGACTTGCATAAGTATATTCTTGATCCGCATTACTTGATGTTCAAGAATTCAGCCAACAGATCAGAGTTTATGAAAGGATTGACTATTCCAGGTGCCAACTAGAAAGGTGATGAAATCACTTGAGCGGATATATATACAAGATGTATTTAGTTGTAAGAGGTGTCAAAGTTGTTGGTGATGTGCAAATAAAAGTAGAAGAGCAGAGCAGAAGTAGTAAGGAAGGTCTGGTATGTGAAAGGAAAGCAGCATATTAGAAGAGAAAAGATGAAGTGTAGCAGATCAGTAGACTGAGCCTAACTGGAACTGAACTCTAGCATATGTAGATGCTCCCAATCAGTTCAAGTATTGTATAACACTCTTTTTGTAGACAGTGAGTCTCTTGTAGGCAGTGTGCCTCTTGTGAGCAGTGTGCTCAGGTAGTGAGCCCTAATTGGCAAGTGCCATTTTGTATTTCCATTCTTCTAATAGAGAATACAATCTTCGGTTAATCACCCCATGGTTTTCTCCCTTAACAGGGTTTCCACGTCAAAAATATTGTGTCATGTGTATTTCCATTTCATAGTTATGTTTGCCTATTTGAATTAATGCTGCATTGATTATAAAGAAAGTTCAGAAAGTAGAAATAATTAGGATAACTGATTCACCCCCCTCTCTTAGTTGTCAACAATTGGTATCAGAGCCAAGTTCCTCCTAACAGAGTCTAACAGCTTGAGGAAGATTTGGGAATTCAAATGGATGCATATGGTTTAAGGGAGCAACTCAAGACTACCCTTGATGATCTTGAACAGTCAAACTCTGAAGTTAATGAATTAAAGGAAAGACTCAAACAAGCTGATGATTTCATGAGAGAACTAAAAGACAAATTAAGTCTCTCTATGAAAAAGAGAAAGGAGTTGCTTCAGCAATTGGCAAGTCAAGATGAAGCAAATGATGTAAATGAAGAGCTGAAGGAGAAAACCAAGTTATGTGAAAAATTATCAAAAGAAATCATTATGGTAAGACATGAAATGGAATCAGGAGTTATGAAGTTTACTCAAGAAGTTGAAGAGAAAAGAAAAAATGAACATAATCTAAGACAATCTCTCAAAGAGAAATCAGAAGATTGCCACAAGATGGATAGAATTATCAGACATCTTGAATCTGATCTTGAAGATGCTAAAGATAATGAAGAAAAACTTGAGGATCAAATTGTCTCTCTCAAAAGGGATCTTCAAACAACAAATGAATATAAAGAGAAATTCAAGATAAGTTCTGCTCAACTTGAAGTTCTTCTTGGAAGTCAAAAGAGGGTAGATGACAAGTGTGGTTTGGGATATGAGAAAGGAGGAAGCTCTGGATCCAGTTAGAAGAATTTTGGATCAGAAAATCTAAGGAACAGACCTAGAAGACCTCCGGTAAGATAGCTTAATGCTCAAAGATATCCATCCTTCAATGGATACTACCACAACTGCAATAACTTTGGTCATAAAGCTAATCAGTGCAGAAAGAGAATGAATCAAACAAATTCATCCTTCTCCAGATAGTGTTTTAACTGCAAAAGGTATGGTCACAAATCTCATGAATGTAGAAATATGCAAATGAACAAATCATTCAATGGTAGATGTTTTGCATGCAATAGAATAGGTCATATGGCTAATCAATGCAGATCAAGAGGATATCAATCAAATATGCAAAGAAATGTTGTTTGCCAAATTTGCAATAGATCTGGTCATATTGCAAAATTCTATAGAAGCAAGAATCAGGACAAAAGAGGTCTGGTATATCATAATCAGAATCAAGATAAGGGAAAACAAAAGGTGAATGCAGATGAAGTTCAAAGTGAGATGAACAAGATTTGGGTGAAAAAAAGTATAGAGGATGTAAAGGATAGATCCGCACCAGACTCTAGTGCTGATATTCCTTTTGGAAATTAAAAAGTGAGCTCTAGATCAGGGGGAGACACAAAGAAAACCTTGTTCCCCCAGCCAGTCAATTGGTGCTGGAACTAGCACAAGGAGAGCTACGGATCAAAAGGGGTCATACAAGAAACATCTAAAAGGGGTATGGTAAATATTTGAGAGATCTGCAAGAAGATTTGAAGAGTCTAATCCTACCAGAATTGATCTGGTAAAATAGTCTTCCGGTAAAAATAGATTCCTTGCAAGTTTGGTCTGGTATGATTCAAACTATGATGTCTTGATCTGCAAATAGATCAAATGACTAATGAAAGGAAGATAGATTATCACTACTCTCCTAGAATAATTTTGAAATCTATCTCAGTGATCTGAAAAGGTTTTTGTCTCTGAATAAGACAAACAAGGCAAACCAGAACGAATTAGGTTGTGCATTTATTGCAGAATGAAAATTAGGGCTTCTCAGAAATAAAAGAGTTCATACGCTCATCATTTGTACAATCACATTCAAAGAAAAGAGAAAAGGAGCTCTACAACTACTTCTCCCAAAGATCAAGATGATTCTTCATACAGCTCAATCCAAATTTTATCGTGTGTGCCCTAAATAGTGTAAAAGGTATTCTTTGTTCTTGATATATCTCAATAAGATTCCTTGATGATGGCTACTCTGAATATAGTAAAGATTTCTGATAGACCTCGCCCCATATTTAAGAAGCATCCATATAAATCCTTGGAGGTAGATCCCCTAGGAGCCTTCTCTAGTGTTCCACATGGTGTTTTGCACACCGAAGATATTAGGGTTTACATACAAGCAAATGTTGAAGAGTTTGGGGAATTCAAACTAAGAGATATCTATCACAAACAACTGTTAGATTATTCATTTGAGCTCAAACCCTAATACAAGGGCCTCCGGAATAAGCACTTTGTACAATACATACATTTCCCCTATTTTACTGAGGATGAATGGGTCAGGTACATTTTGAGCAGAATACATGACAACTTCATGTGGTTAAATGGACCATTCAAAATCACAAAAGATGCCATCAGGGCAATTATCAGATTACACACATCTGGTGGGATTCCTGTTCTTAAATCTATGAAGAATCAAACTGTGAGTGAGGCTACTAGATCCAAGTTTGACAAAAGAGCAATGACAGTAGATGACATCTCTGATTTGGATGTCAAGTTTGCCTCCATGATCATTGGATATAAAATATATCATTCTAGCAGGGAAAATTTAGTACCTGGAATTGCCATCTACACTGCTTATGAAATGCTAAGAAAGGATGCAGACTACGATCTTTGTCAGCTTCTCTTGAACCAACTCTTGGAGAATCTACAAAAAATAAAGAAAGATAAAAAGAATTCATTCAAGTATTGTGGATTAATATTGTGCTTATTCTTCTACTCTATGAATGAGCTTCCCAGATCTAGTGGTTCGGTGTGGGAGAATGATAGACTAGTAGCTATCCAAATCAGAGATTATTTGCATGGACTTGGTGATGACAAAGCACAAAATACAACTTTGTGGGGATATTTCAAGAATTTTTAGAACATATTGCAAGCAAAAGAAAGGATTCCCCAGTCTCTTGTTGAGAAATACAAAGACACAGTATGCTTTATGGTAGAGACTGATCAATGCCTAATGGAGGTAGTGGAACCAAGAACAATATGGATCATGCCAATGGGATATGAAGTTGATGAGAACATTGTGGAGCTACATGTTCAACACATGCTAAGCCAGCCAAAGGATCCAAAGGTAGAAAGGTTTGGAACCTTTGAAGAGCTAAGTGTACAGATTCATGTGGATCTCAGACAACCAGAGATCAAGAGGAAAGTGAGAAAAGAAGTTGACGATGTTGCCAAAGGATTTGGCATCTCAAAGGAGGCAATTGATGCCAATAGGGAAAAGAGACAAAGGGATGAGGAAGATAAGCAAGAAAAGGAAAGCAAGAAAAGTGCTCCAGTAGAAACCTCCACCCGACTAGATCATCAAAGAGATCTGCACCTGCCATTGCCAAAAGCTCAAGGGCATCTAAACCAGAAGCAAGATCATCTGGTAAAACAGAGAAAAGAACCAAGACTAAGGCCACAAGGTCTTATGCAAGTCAAAATGATGAAGAAGACATTGAATCTGATGAGGGGATAAAGGAAATAAAGAAGAAGAAGAAGAAAGGATCAGTGAACCTTCCACAGGTCAAGACAAGAAAGAAATGGCAGAGGAGTTTATTGAAAAACCCACTCTATCCTTAGATGTTGTCGTGAAAGCAGTCACTATGGATGGGAACCTGCAACCCTTAATAAAATTCTATGATGCATATAATGAAGTAGATAAAAAGATTCTGGAGGAAGCCACTATTCAATTTTTGAACACTTACAATAAAACTTTTATTGAAATTATCTCTCTAATTCTGAAAAGCTTAGAGAAAAGGCTTGAAATGAGGAAGAACAATGCTTGAGCAAAAGATCTAGAAATCTAGGATCAGATAGCAATTCAGCTATACCCTTCAATCACTTCGCAACAAATGAACATGATCTTCAAAGATTGTAAGGATGAGTTTTGGAGCAAAGCTAGGATGAATCAACTCATGCTTGGTGAAATCGACAAAGTGGCAAGAGAAACTGAAGAGATCCACCGAAATGCTTTTAAGAAATTCAACATTCCAATTATAGAGGACTTGGGTATTGACCCCTTGACCACAAGTGTTGAAAAAGAATCCACTGAGCAAGTCATAAACACCGGTGTAGAAAAGGATAAGGACTTGGAATCTTCTACTCTGGAAAAAGTGGCTCATGAGCAAACAAATATCTCTCCTCCGGTTTCCCCTACAGTCTCTAGATCTAAAGGAGAAGAACAAATACAGGAGAAAGAAGCAGAGGTGAAGGAAAAAGAAGATGATAGCACCAAGGTTGTAGAAGGAGAGAAGACTTCAATAGAGAAGACCACAACTGCTAGTGGTAAGAATGTAGAAGGATAGAAAGCTCCAAGAGACAGCTCTAAGAATGCAGAAGAGAAGAAAAATTTGTCTCCGGGAAGAGACACTGCAAAAACTGTCCAAGAATTCTTAAACAAAGAAATAATGGAGATTGATGAACCAAAGCTTCTACAAGGACCATTTAATTTTGATTCTCTTTCTCTAGTATAGACAATGAAGATAGCTTCATTTGCTAATGCAAAGGCTAAAGAAAAACTCCTAAAGTCTCACATGGAAGATTGTGAGTTGATAGAAGCTGCTTCAGGAGTGCTAGAAAAGATTATGCCATCATTTTAGAAGGATCCCACAGCCTCCTCATCTGGTAATCTCAAAACTCTAGTCAATAGTGTTAGTACACATTTTGATTCTCTAGAGAAGTCAGCTGAAGAAAAGGTCCAGAAGGAATTTTTGGTTAAGAGATTCTCCAAAGTACAGGGTCTAATAATTAATGATAGGAGAAATATGAATATTGGGATAAAGAGCTTAGAAAATGCTCTTAAAGATGGCAAAGAAATTTACAAATTTTGTTTGTCATGGTCCAAAGCAACATTGGACATTGAGAAGAAAGTAAAAGAACAGGAGGTAAAACTAACAAATCTATCAAAGAATTTTGATCCTCTCTCATCCTCCAAAATAAATCAAGAATGTCAGACTATTGCAGTCTTGAATGAAATCAAGAAGCTGGAGAAGGAAAAGAAAAATAGAATAAGCAGGTTGAGTGAGCTCAAAGGGATAATTGTCCCTAAGTTAGAGGCCATGCATGAGGTCATAAAAGAAGCTAAAATCACAGCCCAGACAAATGATCCAACAGATCTAAAAAGGGCAGATGCGTTTGCATTTCTATTGAGTGGTCATATATTAATTTTGGACAGAATGAAGTAAAGTTGGGCTACAGAATTCATTCAATTGAAAACAACTTTTGCAAAAATACTTCAGTAAATGTAAGTATTCCATATGTATATACTTATGTGGCTAAGTATAGTTAAATTTTTGAGAATTTTGGTATGCGGACCCTACCCTTTGCCATTGATGTCAAAGGGGGAGTGAGGAGCAATGAAAAATGAGGAATCTAACTAAGGGGGAGCTCTGGAAAATGTATATAGAAATAGAGCATCAGCCAAGGGGGAGCATAGTGTAAACACTTAGTCATTTTTCACTAAGTGTTGCCATCAATGCCAAAGGGGGAGATTGTTGGCAAGAGACACTATATGGATTCATGATTATTGTCATTGATGGCAACAAAGTTCATCCCACACATCCACAGGACATGGTATGTCTCTACCGAAAGTCAGAATGAAGAATGTTGTGTTCCGGTAAACAAGAACAGAGCATGTGGCGAGGTCTGACAGACAAGTCTGGATCTCTCAGAGAAAGTATCTTGGTGAAGTGTGGATTTGGGGAAGTCAAGAGGAGTATCTTGACTGATAGATTCCAAGGTTTGAGCCTCCGGTGTGGAAAACATAAAGAGATATGAATGCTTGAGTGTCGGGTTCCCAAGTGACAGTGTAAACAGAGGAAGAACTAACTGGCAGAACATCAGACATTATTCTGGATGTGTTACTGATGATGGAAAAGGTTCTTAAGGCATAAGTTATGTTTGGTCGACATGATTGATAACTTCCACAAGTATATGCTTGATCTGCATTACTTGATGTGCAAGAATTCAGCTGACAGATTAGAGTTTATGAAAAGATTGACTATTCTGAGTGCCGACTAGAAAGGTGATGAAATCACTTGAGCGGATATACATATACAAGATGTATTTAGTTGTAAGAGGTGTTAAAGTTTTTGGTGATGTGCGAATAAAAGTAGAAGAGCAGAGCAGAAGTAGTAAAGAAGGTCTGGTATGTGAAAGGAAAGCAGCATATAAGAAGAGAAAAGATGAAGTGCAACAGATCAGTATATTGAGCCTAACCAGAATTGAACTCCAGCATATGTAGATGCTTCCAATTAGTTCAAGTATTGTATAACACTCTTTTTGTAGATAGTGAGTCTCTTGTAGGTAGTGTACCTCTTGTGAGCAGTGTGCTCGGGCAGTGAGCCCTAATTGGCAAGTGCCATTTTGTATTTCCATTCTTCTAACAAATAATACAATCTTGGGTTAATCACCCCATGGTTTTCTCCCTTAACAAGGTTTCCACATCAAAAATATTGTGTCATGTGTATTTCCATTTCATAGTTATATTTGCTTATTTGAATTAATGCTGCATTGATTATAAAGAAAGTTTAGAAAGTAGAAATAATTAGGATAACTAATTAACCCCCCTCTCTCAGTTATCAACAATTAATACACCACAGATGGGCAGATGTATGCTTACATCCCTGAATTTCTATAAATAGGCAAGGGTTGATGTTGCAATTCATACTATCTAAAGATATTCTGACAGTATGGAGTTCCCCTACTCTTATGTGTTTTGTCTACTCCCCTGTTCTTTAGGATTTTCTTCCTTGTTCTCATGGCTCTTGATTTGTCCCTATAGAATTAAAAAGACTTGGAATTATTTCTTATGGAATCAGTGGTATAGGGAAGATTAGGGGGCAATAGAAACACTGTGCAAAGTTCTACATGCATTTCTTCTTCCTTATTACTCATCCAAAATTGGACCCTTGATTTTAACCTCCTTACTCCAACCATCTCTTATGACTGTGATTAGGCAGATTAGTATCAAGTGTGGAGGAAACTCATTTTTCCTTCCCCCTTCATCCCTTTACTACTTTTCCTAACAAAGCATTATCTCTAGTTGTAGGGATGTTTCCTCTCTGGATGTAGCATTTAAGGATAAAATGCCCCTATTTTGTCATTGTTGTTACTGCTCTCACTGAGTGGATGGTATGTCCATACCTGGTCTAATGTGATTTCATCTGGTCTTTATCTAGTTGATCTAGTTGGTAACCACTCAATTATGAAAGAGGAATCACATCCCTACAAGTGACAATGGGCATAAAGTGAAGAACTCCAGTTAATGGGGTTTTCTTTTGATATTGACGTTTGCATTCATTCTCAATTGAGGAGGATAAACAAGATAGTGAATGCCCTTATCTAGTAAATAAGAGGCATAAGGTGGGGATAAGGGCCTCCACAACATTGAATCAGATGAATCCCCATCAACCCTCACTGGTTGTTTCCCTCTAAAATTGAGAGGACATGTTTGTGGGAAGTGCACACTTTAGCATGTGCCATGAAAGCAAAGCATACAGTTATGGAGAGGTTGCACCAGCCTCTTCAGTTGCATCTGTTGGTTAAAAAATAGTTGTAACTTATTTTGTCTTAAGGATTGAAGCTTGTTGCCCCCTTATTTCTATAAAAGGGGATTCAAGGCTTAGAAAAAGATATTGGTTCGAGGTCATATTTCTAGACTTAGTCTAAGATAGAGATCAATCTAGTTAGGGAGGAGTCGTAAATAAGTTTGTTTTCTACAATAGAATTAGTTGTCTATTTTGAGGTTTCCAATTTGAGTCTCTTCAGGTTTCTTGATAGAATTATTGTAAGATATAATGCAAGTTACTGAACAATTTATTTTACAAGTTTTGTTGAGTTTTGGAATCCACTGTCTCCTACTTCATGCATACTATTTCATGTCATGAATAATATTTGGTTGAAGACTCTTCTTTATTCATTAACATAGTCTTTCTTGTGCTAGCATATTCCTCTCATGGCTTTTACTCAAGGAGTAATGTAAAAATTGCTATTGGAAAATATTAGATGTGATTCAGGTATATAGGGATAACTAAGTATGGTTGATTTCAAAACTAGTAGAGTATTTTCAATGTAAGGCATTATTGTATCTTTACAATAAATTGAGGTTTCTTACATTACTGCTTGTTTAGTTTTTATCATTTAAACCTTTTTGACTCATTGGCCCAATGGATAGGCACTGATCTATTTCATGGATACTATACTGAACTTATGCCGCTCTAGTTATCCTCAAAGTATTTTCAATTCAAATATTTTCCTTTCCAGTAATAGGCTTTTAGGATATTTATTTTGATTAAGTTATGTCTTGCATGTTCCTCTGCAAAGAATAAGATATAAGCTTAAAGAATCTAGCCAATCCTCACTTTATCATACATTCTTTCAAGCAGCCTATAAGGAACATATATGTGATATAAACAAAGTTGACAATCTAAGGAAAACCCTATCCCTTTTGAGTAGAACATTGTTATCCCTAAGATAGAAATACATCAGATAGAAGAAACAA
Organism: Cunninghamia lanceolata; assembly: GCA_027924645.1. NCBI lineage: Eukaryota > Viridiplantae > Streptophyta > Pinopsida > Cupressales > Cupressaceae > Cunninghamia > Cunninghamia lanceolata. The sequence continues at coordinate 9,807,057 of BSBN01000419.1, read as the reverse complement.
CTAGAGAATTAGAGATAAATCCATTTTACAAATAGGAACACCCTCCTAGGTTTCATAGAGGCTAAAGTGCAGAGGAAGAACAGGGGGACTGAAAAAATTACCTCCTTCCCTTAAATCTCCTATTCATTGGCCAATCCCTCAAGGCAGATTGATCATTAATAAGTGGCTGATTTTATAGGTTTGCTACGAGAATCAGGTTGGGAATTTAAAACAACCAACAGGGGAAACCTTCATCTCATTCTTGCAAAGATGATGAAACATGGCTAGAAAATTTCCTTGGCCTATCCTTGAAAAAAAACTAGTTAGTATATTTGTCCGAAACCTCAATCCTAAACTTGGATTTCATTTACAAATCCAATATCCAAACATTGAAAAGGCCCTTATTGCAAATGGGCTAGTCAAGATATTCAAAGAAACAAAAGATAACCCCCAAACATCTAATGAAAACCTTTCTTTTGGTCTAAAAACAAAAATATTGTCAATGATGGTGTTGTTGACACTAAACATGTTCAAACAGTCCAAAAACCAGTTAATCTTCAAATATCTGCAAAGACTATCCCATTTACTCCTAGGGAGCAACCCTAACAAAAATTTATGCCTAGATGCAAATTGAATACATTAGGAGTACTGGACAGAGACATTGCTAGGCATGATAGGTGTTGTCATTGATGGAAACTAAAATCATCTCAATCATCTGCATAACACAATTTGTTCACACCGGAAGTCAGAATCAGAAATTGTCTAAGTTTGGGCATTCAAGAACAGAGGAGGTGACAGGGTTCAGTATCCTGGTCCAGATCTATCTGGTGGAAAGGCATGGTTTTCTGCACATTTGAGGTAGTTGTAAGCATTGTCAAGACACTTTAAATCTAGAGTTTTGTCCTCCAGGGATGAAGGACTCAAAAGATATTAGATTCTGAGTATCGGGTTTTAGTTTGATAGAACAAATAGAAGAACAGGCCTACCTTGTGAATGATCTTAATTCTGGATGTATAGAAGTTGTTTATTGGGCAATTTTTGATGATAAGTAATGTTAGCTGACATGATTGATGATTTACAAGTGCAAGTTTTCATCCACATCTTATATTATGTATGGATCTAGCTGACATAGTAGAGTACCCTACAAGTTCTAAATGTTCTTGAAGCTGACTGGTAAAGTGATCGATCATGTTGTAGATATATATATCTGATGGAATTGGATGATTGTCAGGGAATTAAATTAGAAGCTCTGGCTTAGGGGGAGCTACAATACAAATCAAAATCCCCCAACTAGTAAGTACTTGAATCTCGCACAGTGAGAAAAGAGATCTTGGATTGTTTCAGATCATTTAGAAGGATTTCCTAAAGAAAAAAAGGTGGATATGGCAAATTGCAGAATAATTCATGAGAAACTATTCAACAAATAGAGTAACCAGATGTAGTAGGGCAGAGCATTTATTACAAAGACAAATTAAGTGATGTGGAGCATAAAAGGGTCATTCATTCCCCAGACAGATCACTTTGCATCAGAAGAAAGCAAGAAGTGAAGGAGTGAACGAGCTCTAAGCTGAGAATTCTCAAGAATTGAAGTGCAAAGAGGATCCTCAAGCAAAACCCTAACCTACAGAATAAGGTATTTCTATTTTCTATGAAACCTCTTAAATTCTCAATCTCTGCAAATGGATACACCTTTAGTTGTTGATGTCACTAAAAGGCCCTGTCCTAAATTTAAGAAGCATCCTTACAAATCTATTGAAGTTGAACCGCTAGGTGCTTTTTTGGGTGTTCCATATAGGGTTTTACATGTTGAAGATATTAGGGCATACATCCACTATAACATGGATGAATTTGGAAACCTAAACTCTTGGATTTTCTCAACAGCTACTTAACTGATGATAGCCATAAATTGAAACCAGAATACAAAGCCCTAGAAAGTAAACACTTTCTACATGTCATTAGGTTTCTGATATTTGATGAAAATGAATGGGTTTGATATGTCTTGAGTTGAATACATAATGAGTTCATGTGACTATTGAAACCATTTAAGATTACAAAGGACGTTATCAAGACTGTAACTGGGTTAAATTCCTCTAGCAGATTACCCATGCTGAAAGCCATGAAAAACTAGATAGTGACTGAGGCTACTGGTGCCAAGTTTGACAAAAGGGCAATGACCATCAATGATACCATAGAACCTAATGTTAAATTTGCCTCCATGGTGATTGGGTGCAAGATTTACCATTCTAGTAGGGAAAATTCTATCTCCGGAACTCCAATGTATGCAGCCTATCAAATAGTAAAGGAGAATGCTAATTATGATCTTTGTAAACTACTATAGAATCAATTGATTGAGAATCTAAGAAAAATAAAGAAAGATAGGAAAAATACCTTCAAATATGGTTCCTTGATTATATATTTGTTCTTCTATTTTATGAATGAAGTACCTGGAATTCAAGGTGTACATTAGACAACCTACAGGCTAGTAGCATGACAAAAAAGAGATCACCTTCTCAATCTTGGTGACTCCCAAGCCCAAAAGACTGCCATTTGGGGCTACTTCAGAAACTTCCAAAGTTTAATGTAAGCAAGGGAGAGAATCCCTAAAACAATTGTGGAGAAGTATGAAAATGACATATGTTTCATGGTTGACACAGATCAGTGCTTGATGGAAGCTGTAGAACCAAGGATAGTTTGGATAATACCTATGGGTTATAAGGTGGATGAAAGAGTTTCGGATATGTATGCTCAGCATCTTCTGAGGACACCTAAAGCTACCTCTATGGAAAGGTTTGGAACTTACAAGGAACTGAGTCCAAAATTGCATGTGGAACTTAGACAACTAGAGACCAAGAGGAAAGTGTAGAGGCAAGTTGAAAAGTTTGCTGAGAGCATTGGCCTAACCAAGGAAGTAGTGAAATAGAATAGAGAAATAATTGAGAAGGTTGAAAAAGAAAAACATGACAAGAAATAAGAAGACGCTCCCGTGGAACCATCCTTCACTTCAAGAACTACTAGAAGCTCTACTGTTGCATCTATTCCTCCTAAAACTGCAAAACCAGAAGTCAGACCATCCGGTGAAGCAAGTAAGAGAAAGAAAACAAAAGCCATAAGAATGAGTGTGGGCACAAAATATGATGAGGAGACAGAGACAGATGAAGAAGTCAAAGAAATAAAATCCAAGAAAGCCAGAACTTCAAAGACTTCTGAAGACCAGCCTTCTGAAAGCATTAAGACCGGTAAAAAGCAAGTAACTGGTAAGGTTGCTATGACTATTGATGAAATTGTAAAAATAATCACTATTCATGGAAACTTAAAGCCTATCATAGTTTGCTATGATAATTTTGATCAAGCAAATAAGAAAATTTTGGAAGATGCCATTACCATATATTTGAACAAATTCAATAGAGCCCTATTGGAAATTTTATAAGAACTTCCTAAAGGTTTAAGGAAAGTACTGAAAATGAGGAAAGAAAAAGCCAAGGCGAAAGATCTAGAACTCAAAGAGTATGTCCTTTCTACTTTGTGTCCTATAATGACTAGAAGAGAAGCAATAAAATCCTCAGAGAAGTTAAAGAAAAATTCAGAATCAAGGTTTGAATGAACAAGCTAATGCTTGGTAAAACTAAGGAAATTGCAAAAGAAATAGAGCAAATTTTGAGAAAGGCCCTAGACAAGGATAAATATTATATTATTTTAGAGAAACAAGTTGAAAAAGACAATTCTCTAGTTCCAGAACTAGAAGCTCTAGAAGAAGAGATTAACAAGGGAATTGATGATCAAGGTGTTAATTTAGATCCTCCGAAGTTAATCTATGAAGAGACTAATGTTGGATTTGATTCATCAAATCTGAATGTTGGAGAAGTTCAAGAAAAGAACATCATTAAGAAGCAATCTAAGTTTGGTGAAGCCTCTATTCTGGAAGAGGAACAAGTCAGTCAGGTGGACATAGAAATGACAAGAAAAATAATTGATGCAGAAGAAACTCTTCCACCAGATCTTTCTAGAAAAGAAGAGGATATTGCTGCTATACAGACCCCTCTAGATTAGGTAGTGAGTGGTGAAGATAGAGAAAATATTTCACCTGCAAGTGATACAAGAAATGATAAAGTAGAGGAAGAGAAGGAAGAAAACCAAGAAGACAAAGCAAAAGAAGATGGTGTAAATGTTGAAGCACCTAAAACAAATGCTAAAAAAATTTGATGAACAAATGGATGATTCAGAAAATGTTACAAGAGACACTGCAGATGTAGTGAAAAGTCTTCTTAAAGAAGAGATGATTGAGCTTGATGAGCCTGAACTACTCCAAAGTCTAACCAATCTAGATGCTCTCTTTCCCATTGAATTGATGAAAATAGCATCATTCACCCAAGTAAAGGCTAGAGAAAAGTTGTTAAAGTCCCACATGGAGGATAATGAGCTACTGGGGCTTACAACTAAGATTTTAGAGAAGTTAATGCCTTCCTACCAAAAGAGTCCATTTGATTCCCCCTTCAGACATCTAAAAAATCTTGTAAGTTGTGTAAATACTCATTTTGAATCCTTTGAAAAATTTGTAGAGGCAAAGGTCCAGAAAGAGTTTCTGGATAAGAAATTTAGTGAAGTACATAATCTAATAGGAAATGATAGGATGATACTCAACATTAGCATAAGGAGTATTTAGAATTATTTAAATGATGGAAGAGATATGTAAAAATTTTGTCTATCATGGCCCAAAATTAGTGAGGATATTGAGAAGAAGATAAAGGAGCAAGAACATAAATTGTCAAATCTTTCTCAAATTTGTAATCCTCTAACAGTTTCACCTATAAGTCAGGAATGTCAAGTAATTAACTTGATAGATGAGATAAAGAGGCTCAGTAAAGAAAAAAGTAACATTATGAAGAGAATATGTGAGCTCTGAGAATTGATTGCCCCCAAGTTAGAAACCATTTTTAATGCCTTATCAGAAGCTTAGACTGCACTTCAAACAAGTAATCCTTTAGATATGACAAAGGTAGAAGCATATGCATTTTTGCTAAGTGGACACATCTCCATTTTGGATGGAATAAAGGGAACTTGGGTCTCTAAACTTGTGCAATTGAAAAATAGTTTTGCAGATAATCTTAAGTTCATGTGAATAGAACTTACTGATTAGTTGTACATATGCGGTCTTATATACAAATTTTGGAGAATTTTGGCTTGCGGACCCCACCCTTTGCCATTGATGTAAAAGAGGGAGTGAAGATCAATGAAAAATAAGGAATCTAGCTAAGGGGGAGCATCAGAAAGTAGTGTGAACAATAATATGAAGCACAAGCAAAGGGGGAGCTACTTTTGACACTTAGTCATTTTTCACTAAGTGTTGCCATCAATGCCAAAGGGGGAGATTGTTGGCAAGAGACACCACTAGGCATGATAAGTGTTCTCACTTATGGAAACAAAGATCATCCCAATCATCTCCATAACACAATTTGTTCACACCGGAAGTTAGAATCAGAATTTGTCTAAGTCCGGGCAATCAAGAACAAAGTAGGTGATAGGGTCTAGTATCTTGGTCCAGATCTATCCAGTAGAAAGGCATGGTTTGTTGTGGATCTGAGATAGTTGTAAGCATTGTCAAGACACTCTAAATCTAGATTTTTATCCTTCGTAGATGAAGGATTCAAAAGATATTAGCTTTTGAGTATCGAGTTTTAGTTTGACAAAACAAACAGAAGAAGAACAAGCCAACCTTGTGAATGATCTTAATTCTGGATATATATAAGTTGTTTATTGAGCAATTGGTTATAAGTAATGATATCTGACATGATTGATGATTTCCAAGTGCAATTTTTAATCTGCATCTCATATTATGTATGGATCTAGCTGATAGAGCAGAGTACTCTACAAAGTTCTAAATGTTCTTGAAGCCAACTGGTAAAATGATTGTAGATCATGTTGCGGATATATATATCTGATGGAATTGGATTATTTTGGGGTGTGTGTGTTGTGACTATGGAGTAATTGCAAAAATAAGTAGAGATCAAAGTTTAGATGCTAGCAGAGCAGTAAGAGGAGGAGAGTAAGGATGAAGTGTATCAAGTCAGTTTTCTATGATTAACTGGAACTAAACTCCAGCATTGATAGATGCCAAATATCAGTTCAAATTTATTATAACTCTTCTTTCTTATAGGTAGTGAGCCTTATTTTAAGTAGTGAGCTTTGGGAAGTGAGCTTGAATGCATGTGCATTCCCCATTATAATACTTTTAATAGAGTATAATCTTTTTGGGTTAACCCCCACCATGGTTTTTTTCCTTAACCAGGTTTCCACATCAAAAATCTTGGTGTCAAGTGTATTATTTATGTTTTTTATCATGTGTTATTGATTAATACTGAAATGTTTACATCATTGATTTGATTATAAGTTGTAAAGGAAGATTAAGAGAAAGAAACTATTAAGTTGTGTGACAATTGATTCACCCCCCCTCTTAGTTGTCCAGACCTAATTCAACAAGGAGAACCTATTGAGTTAGTTCTAAAGAAACTTGTCCAAAATAGTCTCATCACATTACCTAAAGCTTATCAATATGATGAACCTACATCCAAACCCTCTTTGTATAAAGACAATGAATATTGTGAATACCATAGAGTCAATGGACATAATACCCCTAGATGTATGAAATTGACAAATCTTATCCAAAATGTCATTGATAGAGGAGAAGTCACTATTGATGATCTTCCTAAACAAACAACAAACAAAGATCTCAACATGTACAAGGATCCATTCCCACCAAAATATAAAGGAAATAATGTAGACAAAGGTAGAAATGTCAACAATGCTTCCACTTCATATAATTCCATTATTGGTCATCTTAAATAAAATCATGTGTCAACTCTTTCCATCAAAGGAATAGTCCTTGATTGTATTATTACAACTATCCGTATAAACTTTGAGTACAATATTCTCAAACATTTATGGAAAACTCTAGCTTAAATATATATCCTAGATCTCCTTCGATCATCACCTACACACAAAGCAGAGTTTGAGAAAGCCCTCCAAGAGTCATCTATCCCAAATAACATGGATGTTAATGAATTCCAAGCCATGATAGGTCATATTGCTTCACCATACCATGTGGTCTTCACTAAAAAGGACCTTCCATCACACAACCCTTGCCATAATGACGTCGCACACATTGAATCCTCATCCATCAATGCAAGGTCAAACGTATTATTATAGATGGTGGTACTGGCTTGTACATTTGTTCCCTAAAGCTACTAATATAATTGGGATACTCTGAAGATGTTAATGATCCTGAACAATGTATAACCATAAAATCCTATGACAAAGTAGAATAACAGTCAAAAGGTGTTATCCATCTACCTATTCAAGTTGGTCATGTTATATTAGAAACTCGTTAAGTACTAGACCTTGATCTTCCTTCCAACATCATCCTAGATCACCCATGGATCCATACCATGTAGGTTGTACCTTCCACGTACCATCAATGCCTATTAAAGTTCCCTTTCAAAGGAACATAGATTACTATTTTGGAAGACACCAATCCTTCTGAATTTTGTCGCACCATGGAAGGATGATACTAGAACACCAATCAAATCCCAAAAAACATTGCAGCCCAACCATCTTTGGCATATATTGATCCATATATCTTAATAGAAGCCACATTGGATATATCCATTTCAAAGATCAAGGTCCATTACAAAGCAATAGGGCTTGGTGAGTACAACCTTCAACAATCCTGACTTATGTGGGAAAGATGTCTTTATCACCTAAATCATTATTGCAAGTATGTGCTAATTGGTGTTGTCATTGATGTCAACATGTTTGTGTTGTCACTGGTGCCAACTGTGTCTTCTGATATTGATGTTTGTTGAGTGATTGAGTTGTCATGTTAAGGACACTGTCTGAGTTTTTTCTTTGCATTTCCTCTATGTTGAAGACTGAAGTATGAGATTTGGATATGTTTTAGAGAATTTTTTGAAGATGCTAAATCTAGAATTTGGTGGTCTAGATCATTGTGCAACAAAAGTTCTATTCACCAGTTTGAAGATTGTGTCTGGCAGTGTTTGCAGTGTGACAGGGAGAAAGTATTTTTCTCTGCATTTCTCCACAGTTTGGTTTTTGGTCTTGTAGTTTTGGCCATATGCTTATAAGGTCCTTAGATATCTTTATTCCAAAGTATTTGTGATTTGATTCTCTGAAAAGCAAGTTATTGATTAGCAGAGTTTGACAGTATTTGTTGTAAGCAGTCTGTGATCTATCTTTAAGTGATATTTATTGTCTTCAAGTGAGTTCTGTTGCAGTTGGATTTGTCAGCTCCCAAATGATTCTATGTTGTTTGTGGATGTCTCTAGAATTTATTGAAGCTATGTGCTTGATCCACAAGCTATAATGAAGCTCTTGGAAGCATGTGTCTAAGTATTCTTGATGATTGCTCTAGTTTGGTTGACTTAGGTGTTAACATTCTTTGCGGGTGTGTTTCTTGGATTTTAGAAGCATAAGTAAGCATATAAGGATGTATTTGGGTCCAAGATAAGCCATGAAATTATCTCACTTCATTTATTTTCTCCATAAGTTTGTTTAGGTCCAGACCTAATTTGATTAATGTATGTATGCCAACCTTGGAGATAGTTCAAATGGTTGTAAGTTGTATTGCCAACCTTGATGAATGTTCCAAGGTTGATGATTGGTATAAATATATGTAATGAATCCATGAGTGATGTGAGAGGAAGCAAAAATGTGAAGATAAAGTGTGTGTGTTGTAAAGGCAAAGAACAAGAGATATACTACACTTCAGTGGAACTAAACTCATGCATGTTGTAGATGCTACTATATCAGTTCATGGTAGTGAACGACCAATACTAGTAGTGAGCCACCCCTTGGTAGTGAGCCACCCTTTGGCAATGAGCCTCCCCTTGGCAGTGAGCATTCATTTGGGTAGTGAGCCCTAGGAAGTGAGACCTAAAGCAGTGAGCTTCTTTGTTATTTGGTATTGTTATTACATTATACTATGAGCTAACACTCACCATGGTTTTTCCTTTTTAGGGTTTTCCACATAAAATCTAGTGTTCATGTGTGTATGGTGTTGATGTGTGTATGTTTTAGTTTTTCAATTCATGTTTAATCTTCATATCAGTTTAAGGAGTTAAAGTAAATGAATGTGAAATTGATTTTATTTAAAGAAGTTAGGGTTTTTGGTACAACTAATTCACCCCTCTCTTAGTTGTCTTGTTTTGTCAACAATTGGTATCAAAGCAAGGTTCCTTTGAAGAAATCCTAACAGCTTAAGGTAGATCTAGGATGGCACACAAGAAAGACATTCCTTAGTTTGATGGATCTAACTATGCCTATTGAAAGGTATGAATGTAAAGTTATCTTGTTTCTATTGGTTATAATGTCTGGAAGATCATTAAAGATAAATACATAGTATTAAAGGTGGTCCATAGTTTGATGAAGAGATTAAGGCTTATGAGCTTAATCACAAAGCTAAAAATGATCTATTCAATGCTTTATCTAACACGAAAATGGTGAAGTTGCGGATCTAGAAACTGCTCATGAGATCTAGGACAAATTGAAAAACATTTATGAAGGTGATGAATCTGTCAAGAATGCTAAGTTGTAGAACTTAAAGACCACATATGAAACCATGCAAATGCCTAAGGATGAGAACATAACAAGTTACATATAGAAGATTGATGAAGTTGTCAGCAACATCAAGGGTCTTAGTGGAAAGATAGAGGATATGGATGTTGTAGATAAGATACTCAGAACTCTTCCCAAATATTATAGTCACAAGGTATCTGCCATTGAAGAATTGTTTCTTATGGGAAAATTTTCAAAAGATTAATTGCTTGGTAAACTGACTACTTTTGAGATGAGAGAATTTGGTACTACTGATGGCCCTGTGAAAACTGAGATTGCCTTTAAGGCCAAGGAAGAAAAGAATGCTAGATCAGATAGATATGCTCTAGAATCAAATGAAGAAGATTTGGAAGAGCTTGAGGCAAAATTTGCAAGTAGAATGAAAAGAGAAGGATAGGAAAGTTCAAAGGTAAGTTACCTTTCAAATGTTTCAATTGTGGTAAAATTGGTCACTATGCTTCAAGATGTCCTGACAGAGCTTTGAAGATAAAAAAATAATGAAAGTAAAGGTAAGATGGTAAGAAAGAGTTACTATGTTAGAGATGATGATGGTATAACTGATGATGAACCTGATTCTAAAGATTGTAATGACAGTGAATGTTTTTTTTATTTCCCTAAGAGAAGAACCTATTTCTACTAATCTTGCAAGATCTGTGAAGAAAGGAAGTCCTAGAGAGTTGTCTACATTTCATGCTAAAAAGGAAGATGAATGGATCATTGATAGCAGATGTTCAAATCACATGACAGGAGATAAGAGTAAGTTTGTTAAGTTTGAAAAATATGGAGGACTAGTTAGGTTTGGAGATGATGTAGCTGGTAAGATTTTTGGAAAAAAATCAATTACTTTTGATGGCAAGCATAATACAAATGATGTTCTTTATGTCAAAGGCTCAAAGAATAATCTTCTAAGTGTTGGACAAATATGTGACAAAGGGTATAATCTGGTGTTTAAGGACAATGGGTGTGAGATAAGGAAATGCTCTAGAACTTTAATTATTTTTTGTAAGAAGACTCATGATAATGTTTATCATTTGAAAGGTACTAATAATTGTTGTTTGTTGGCTCAGACAAATGAAAGTTGGTTATGGCATAGGAGAATGTATCACATTAACTTTGAAAATTTGGTGAGAATAAGCATAGTACAAGCAGTAAGAGACGTGCCTAAGATTCTGAAGCCTACCAATGTTATATGCAAAGTATTTCAATTAGGGAAGATGACAAAGACTACTTTCAGGAGCAAGGAACAATTCTCTACTAGTTTACTAGATTTTGTACATACAGATTTATGTGGCCCTACAAGAACAAGAAGTTTACAAGGTGACATGTATTTCATACTTCTTATTGATGATTATTCAAGGATGACTTGGGTTACCTTTCTTAAAGAAAAATTAGAAGCCCTAGACAAGTTTAAGGCATTCAAAGCTCTGGTTGAAAATGAGTTGGATTTAAGAATCAAGTGTTTGAGATCTGATAGAGTTGGTGAGTTTACTTCCAATGCATTTAATGCTTTCTATGAAGAACATGGAATAAAGAGACATTTATTTGCCCCCTAGACTCCTCAACAAAATGGAGTGGTTGAAAGGAAGAATATAACTATTCAAGAAGCTGCTAGAACAATGATCAAGGAAGAAGATCTATCGGATGTATATTGAAAAGAAATAATACAAACTTCTATCTACATTCAGAATAGAGTACAAGTCAGAACAAAAGAAACAAAGACACCTTATGAGCTATGGTATGGTAGAACTCCTATTGTCAAATACTTCAAAGTTTTTGGAAGCAAATGTTACATCAGAAGAGATGAAGAAATAGGAAAGTTTGATGCTAGATGTGATGAATGCATATTCCTTGGGTACTCTACTAAGAGAAAGGCTTATCGGTGCTACAACAAAAGACTAAGAGATATCATTGAGATTGCAAATGTAAAGGTAGATGAAGATATTCAACTAGATGGATATGAATTAGATGGATCTGCTGATACAAAAAAGGTTGAAAAAGATAAAGAAAAGGAAGGTCAGACTGAAGTGCAAGCTGCTCTGAAAGAAGAAGAAGTTCAAGCTAAAGCTCTAGAAAGAATTCCTAAAACCCACAAGTATGTTCAAAGAGATCACTCTGAAGAATAAATTATTGATGACAATAGGAAAGGTGTGTTGACAAGAAGCAGAGCTACAAAAGATCAAGTAAATCTCTGTTTAGTCTCAATTGTAGAACCTAAAATAGTCAAAGAAGCATTCAATGATGAATATTAGGTTAAAGCAATGGAAGAAGAACTAATGCAGATTGAGAAGAAGAAGACTTGGGAACTTGTCCCTAGACCTGCTGACAAGAATGTGATTGGAACAAAGTGGTGTTGATGTTGGTTTTATTTAGCATAATAGAGAAAAAATTCACAAAGAATCTTAGCTTATCTTGAAGAATATAGAGAACTATTGGAAATACTTCTCAATCCCAAGTCTAAGTTAACTAGGTCATGGTTGTGTTGAACTCACTTAGGGTTCAATGTGAAGTTATTTTGTTTAAGGGGCCTTACGTGACTTGAGTATCTTGTGAAGACTGGACTAGTTTATTGTATGCAAATAATCTCAAATTTTGCCAAAGTAAATGTCCCTTTGCATATATTTATTACTTTGTTACAAAGATTTACATGAATATGGATAAAAACTCACTTTGTATCCAAAATTTATATGAAAACTGCTAAGATCTTTATAATTCACCAGTATTTATGCAAATCAATAGCAATTTCTTTTAGATAACTACGTGCAGGCTAATTATTTAAAGATTTTTGGAGAAAAGTTAGAAAAGATAGGGTTAGAAACTCTGTTTTAGATAGGATAGAACATTCTTCTATCCACATATGACATGCTTAAATGATCCTAAAAAATTCAACAACAATTAAATTTTTATATGTAAATCCTGAGCATTATCATAAACATACATAAAAAATTGCAATCTTTTAAAGAAAGATACATCAAACAAACACCTGAATCAGAAAAAACTCTGGAATAGATGCAGAATTCTGAGGTTTGCATTCATTTGATATATAAAGTCATTTTGAATTTACAATGTAGCTATGATTTTTATTGGATTGATCAAAATTACTAAAACTCACAAATGTCTTTACATATGCATGAAAGAGGTAGGATATTCCACATGCTCCTTTACGCAGACACAGGCAACCTCCTCTTTAAATCACTAATGCTCAAAGTATTCACTTAAGAATCACTTCCTTTTGTAGTAAAGTTGCTAATTACAGTCTTAAGCTAAATGCTATGAATCCTTGTGTAACTAAAATATAAGTAGCAGGGTTCCTTATATAGATTTGAATTCCCCTTTACTATGGTTACAAAAAACCAATCCTTGGTTCAAATTCAAACTTACAAAATTAACGGTGGAAATCATTTCCCAACTGTTCTTCAAAATACTTTTAGGAATATTCCCTTTGGCTTAAAAGATGCCATTGGGATCTTTAAAACATGAAATATTTTCCTTTGACTTTCTCCATCTATTGAATTCTCACAAAAGGCAAAATTAAAAACATCAAAGCACTTGAACTATCCAAAAAGGGAATTACCCACTGCCGCTAGTGCCTGTCTTTGAATCTTCTCCCCTTTTCTTCAAGTATTCTACATATCTGGCTATCAATGCTACAATAGAAGTATGAGTACTCCTTTGGATTTATATCCATGTATATTTTTGCAATTCAACTCTTTCTTTCAATATCCTCATTTGTTTTTCTACATCCTCTCTATTTTTCTGATATTTCTTTATTCTGGCATTTAGTTCCATAATGAAATCAATCATTTCAGTACTCAGATTAGTTGTAGGGCTTTCTAGGCAAGGTAGATAAATGGCCTTGAATTCTTTTACTGCCATACCCAATTCATACACTGGTATTTCCAGGCACTCATGCCCAATAAGTCTTTGTATTATCTTCATGTGTTTCTTTATTATATCATTAGCAGTTTCCTCCAAATCCCAAGTATTCTCAATGCAACCCTTGAAGATGGCATCTTCAAATTTTAACTCTAATCTATATTTTTGTATTTGGTTTGCCATTTGAGGTGTTAGTATTCCCTGTTTTATCAATTCTTCAACCCCTTCATTCATGGCCTCAACCTGCTTCAACTCATAACTACTTTCATTCACTTTGGTTTGGCAATGATGTATATTGATATTGCAATTGTTTTTCTCTGCAAGGGCAATGGCCCAATTAGTAATTGTCTGCCTTAATGTATTCTCTCCCTTTTGAATGAATGCATTGAGCCACTCCTAAAAAATGTTTGCCTTAATTTTCTTATTTTCCATTTCATTTACTTGGTCCTTCGATAAAATGGAGTGCTTTGTAGGTAAATTTGGCATACTATCATTGGGGTCAAACATTACTTGAATGAACTGCTACAATTGGACAATGTGTCCCTTCAAATAATCAAATTTATCTTTATCTTTTCTCATCATCTCAATGGTCACTTTGTTCATGTCCTTCCACTCTGTAATGTGTTGTTCTCTAGTCACATACCCAAGATCTATGTTGAGCAACTGATAATCCTCCATGCTCATTTCTCCTTTTGCTTTGTCTTTTAGGGGTATGGCCAGCTCTAAATTTCTTGATCTAGATGGGCCTCTCCTTATATCAGACATGGTCCTTGCTTTTCTTCTTTATTTTGTGAGGTGTGACCACCCATTAAGTTCTTTATGTCTATAGGGACTAGCTGCACTTCTAGCATTTCTCTTTTGATTTCTGAGCTCATCCAAGTTGGTTCTTCCTTGCTAGTTTCTGCCCTTTTTTATTTATTACCTCTTCTTTAGGTTTCTCTATCTCCATTTGTTCTTGTTGTTGTTGTGGTGGAGGATTCTGATCTGGAGGTGGTGGTACATGTAGCAGTGATGGTAATACATTATTTTACTGTTGTGACCCCTCCTCTTCATTTTCCTTTTCTTCTTCTTCCTCTTCTATGTCTTCTCCATTATCTTTATCTATATCCTCCTCTTCCAATCTCTCCTTTTGTTTACTTTTCTTAGTATTAATATTTGGAACACTTGAAACATTAATATCAGAAATACTTGATGACACTGTTGCCCCTATCGGCACCTTAGTTTGAACTTGTACATTCTCAGGAATGCTTGTCTGGCCTAACTGTGATGGTTGACTTGAAGTTAGCTCAAGCTCCTCTATAGTTTTTTCTTCTTTTTCTTCATATGCTACATGTTGTGCAACAACCTGCACTTCCTTTATGATTTCCTGAGACACAAGTTGACCAAAAGGGTCCTCTACCTCTAGGTCTTCCTGTATGTTTTCTCTTTTTTCCATTGGGGATTGTGCCCTCTTCATAGACACCTAAGCATTGTGTTCTTCTAGTATAGGGGAGCTCTTTGATGTTTCTTCTTCCTCTTCATTTTGTGCCCCTATATTTGCTCCAAGTTGTGCCTCTTGCTCATCACTACTATCATTATCATTGTTTACAATTTTACCCACTTTTCTAACTTCTTGGGCTTTTGACTCTTGTAGCTTCTCCTTGGTCAATTCTTATTTGACCTTTATGTAGCCTTGTCTTCTCTCTTCATATGTAGAGTTAGTGGTTATAGGTCCTTTTCTTATTTCTACATGTGGAGCATCCACAATCACAGTAGGTACCTATGCTTTCCCTTTTGGAGTATCAATGATCATAGTTGTAAATGGACCTTGCTCCTCTGAAACCCTTAGTGCTTGTACCTATTTTGCATTAGCTCATTGGCTTGATGTCCCTACTTCTATGAATGTACCTAAAGCAATTACAAACACAGTAAGTCATCCTCATTTTCTATTTCTCTCTTCTTTCCCTTCTTTTGATATGTGGCTACAATTCCCTGAGCCTTAAGCTATTCCATCTTATCATTTAGCCATTTCTTGGAAAACAAAATAACTGGCTTGGATATCACCTCCAAGGATGTCACTTCTGGCTCTTCCCAATTTGGTTCATTAATGGGAAATAGTGCCAGTCCTTTGCTTTCATAGCTTTTGGTAATACCTTACCATCATCTTTTTTAATTTCTTGGGGTACACTGATTTCCCCCATGGTTTTCATTTGTTCTAAAGTCAATCTTTGATGAGCCCTCTTCCTCACCTCTTTCTCATTGTCACAATCTGACCAAAAGTCCTCAATGTGGACTTGATGTCTAAATTTCTTATGAATGTAATTTTGGATTCTATGGAAAGGGTCAAAATAGTTGGCTAAATCAAATTCTTCAAACCCATAGTATCTCAGCTCCTTCTCTAATTTTTGAGCTACATCCTCATTATAACATGACTATTTACCAAGTACGCAAGGGAATTTAATGTTTCCTCTACCATACTTCTTCTTATACATTCTGAACACATTCAAAATCTACCTAGAGAATTCTAATGCAATTAATCTGTCTGGAGGATACCTTGGCAACTTGAATGGTTTTCCCCCAAATCCCTCAGTTCTTATGTATGTGAAGGTAGGGAATTTGATATACCAAGAGCTGAAGAGGCTTATGGCACTTGTTGCTTCCTCTAATAACCTTCTGTCTTTATCTTCTGTTAAAACTCTTACCAAATAAGTATAGAATACATCGTTGACTCTTGGATACTTTCATAGTGCATTCTCTTCCTGTAGATTAGGATAATGGTCATAAACCAATTTTTTGCCTGGGCCATTTCCCAGGGTACCCACTTTGTCAATCCCAGCCAATGGTGGTATTTCAACTACACATGCATAAATCACATAAGAAGTCAAATAGAATTGTCAATTCTTCTTAAATGCCATTACTTGTTTATATAGTGCAGTACTAATAGCCCTAGCTCAGTGAATTGTTCCAGGCTTTTCCCTAATATACTAAATGATGGTGAACATCCATGGCTCAAACCTTCTTGCATCTTTTAGCCCAACCATCTTACTCAACAATGTGATTATTATGTGTATTTCTTCCTTGAAATCAATCCTGTATAATTTTTTTGGCACTCTTACTACAACCTTTGGTTTATTTTCTATTGTATGCCACTCGTAGAAAATGGTACTTTTACACTCTTTCTCATTATTAGTAAAATCCACAACATATTGATCTATATCAACATCCATCATTTGATCCTGAATCTCCAAGCCAAAAGTTCTGTCTATTCCCTCTATGGACAAATCTAAAACAACATGCCCATTGTGCATTACTCTACTGGTATTCAAATGATATTAGCTTATGCATTCTAATATCAAATCTTTGGCCTCCATCGCCAACATAAAATTAGCAGCCTTGTACAACCCCTTTTTTCAAATATTTCTCATGCCTGGAGTGGCATCTAGTGCCTTGATTTTCTGTAACACATCATCTGAATCATACTGACCCATGTTTGTATCTGTAACTATTCCCCTCGTGCTATATATCAGAGATGAATATCCTCTAACTAATGGCAATTCTTCCCTAACCACTTCTTTCTTTGGTTTCCTTTCTTTTTTAACCTTCTCTTTTTCACCAACTGACTTGGTATCCACCTTCTTTTGCTTAGGTCCCATCTTGTCAAGAAAATTTACACATTTTACCCTCTTGTTTGCACATAATCCTATGGTTTCACCATGGATTTTTACTTTTTTAACAGTTACCCTAGGGTTTTTTGTCGTTTTCTCCATTTGGAATTTACAAAATTTAACAATATCAAATCATTTCCTATAATTAACTATAGTAATGTGCACTACCTTACATCATTTTCTTAATTAAAATTATTCTAACTAATCCTAATTTCATTTGACTGAATTTCAATGGCATTTGAGGTACATACCTATATCTGCAACTAGTTTGACCTTAACAATGTCGACAAAAATTTACCATTCAAACCTCACACCGTTACCATTCTTAAATTTCCATTCAGCTCCTAAATCACCCTTTCTCTAGCTTTGTGAAATTTTATGTGATTTTAACCTTCGAATGCAATTATGAAACTAAACATAATTGAATTTCACTTTTAACTTATCCAAAGTCTAAGTTTCTAGTAATAGATGTGCATTGAATGCTGTAATTAATGCATATGATTCAGTCTATGTCTAACTTTTCCATTTACTTCATATTTTGAACTTTGTATACGTTAATTCCTACACCTTACTTTGTATATCATGCATACATATGTACTTTATCGTTCAAAATTTTGTATATCAAATTTTGTATATTCCTATGTATATTTCATACAATCATAGAAACATACAAACTAGGATTCCAGCAGGTTTATGAAACATATTGCATTTAATTTCATGTCTGGCCTTATATCTAACTTTTGCATCTCACAATGTACATGCAATATATACATTCAAACATACAAGTGTGGATTTGAAGGATGTATCAACTAGTTTTGACTTTATGTTAATTCTGGCATTGTATCTTTGTCTTTTGTATATCACGTTTGCATAATCAATACAACATAACATACATACAACAACGTGGACCTCAGTTTGTTATGAACCACATTTGAATTACTATCGGGTCTTCCTTTGTACCTCCATTTATGTATATTACCTCTTGTATATTGGAGACACCTTATGATAATATGCTTGTGGGCCCTACCAGCTTTAATCATTTTTAACTTCTTTTTAAAACCTAATATTGTACTTGCATTGTAGATACAAACAAATATACATATAGATCTACCATATAACATTTGTTCAGATTTTGACTTTTATAAACTAGATTATATATTTCTTTCATGTTTGATCATGTACATTCCCTTATTTGTATATTAAATGCATGAGTTTAGACTTACAATACAATACATAAATACAATCGTAGAATCAAATGCCTATTCAATTCACCTTAGAAGCTAATCAGGTCCATGTTTGTATATTTAAGTTTGAGCATTCAAGATACACATGGGAAAAACACAATACAAAAACCTGATTGTACTTCAATACGACAACACTAGCATCTCATATGCAAATAAATTTGTACATGAAATACAAATTTAATTAAACACTGCACTTTCACCAAAACCACCCTATTTCATGAAATACCAGGAATTTCAAATTGGTTCAAAGAACAACCCTAAATCATTTTTCATGAAGAACCCACTTGTAACCCCTGTTTCTCTCTAGTAGTATGCATTTTAATTTTTCAAGTATTTCCAGCACCAAGTACATTTTGCATTTTACCACCAAGCAGGACCAAACCACAAGAAAGCAGAAGTAAATAGGGTCCTCATTTTGCTAGAGGGTAAAATGGGGCATGTTGTGAACATCACAACAACTAGAAACCAAATAAAACAACCAAATTCAAACAATTAAGGAAACAAAATAAAATAAATTCATAATTTCCAACTTTCTCATATGTACGAATGTTATCCATCATAGACTAAATGTATTCAACAATGTACATGAACTTTTCAAAAGAATTTAGGTGTGTGCAATTGATTCATTCCCTCCTTTAGAAATGTAAGAAAACAATAAACATTTGCATTAACCTACATAGTTGGATGTAACCTTTTAAGCCAAACCTGGATAGATCCTTGCTACTAGAAAGCGTCCATAGCCCCTACAAGGTTATCGCCTATACTTTCCCTAGATAGAGCCCTACTACCAGCAAGTGTCCATAGCCCCAATAGAGTTATCTAGATGACCTTAAGAGAATAAATTATCTATTTTATTTTTATTTTCAATAGTTTCCTTGTTTAAGATATATCATTTCAACTCATTATTTGTACAGTCATGGAATCTGTTGCATCAGGCTGGGAATTACAGTGGTAGCAAAGGCCAACCTTTAGATTTTTCACTTAATGCAAACATCTACCACCTCCCACACTAATTCAAAGAATCTTAATGTTTGTAGTTATATGGCTTTTTGAATGCTTCATGCTATAGGTATTGAATAAAATCCTTCACAAACTAATCAACATCCTACATCTATGAAAGTTCACAAGCTATGCATGAATTTCAAATGATTTATCTAAATTTTCCAAATTTTACTATTTTCATTGGTTGCCAGTCTGCTCTTGCATATCTTGAATCAAAATAAAGACCCCAACAAAATAAACACAGCAAACCAACAAAAAACAACCCAACCCAAACAAAACAAAACAAACAAAACATAACAAGATGATACAACATTTACAATATAGTACACAATAGGGTTAACTCACATCCTAGGCTTGAAAAAGGTGTTGACCATTAACAGGTAATGTTATGTCCTTGCTAGTTAAAGTTTTAAGCCTAAATGTATTATCTCCTATGATCTCTAAATCCTGTAGTGGACCTAACCACAATTTATCAAATTTACCATGGTTTCCTTTCTTTTCATGGGTTTTGTCCCAACATAAAACTAAATCAGATATCTTGAACATTTTAACCCTAGCTCTTTTGTCAAACCACCTTTTAACCACGACCTGATGTTTTGCAAATTTGTCAATGGTCTAGTCTCTTTTCTCATCTAACTATAATAAATGGACCAACGTAGCCTCCCTATGGTCATCAAAACCTAGATATTCATTTACAAACTTCCATATAGGAATTCTTAGATTGACTGAGAATATGGGATCAGTCTCATATACTAAGTGATAAAGAGCATTCCCTAATGTTTCCTTGACTTTTGTTCTATCTACCCATAATGCATATTTCAACATTGTATTCCATTCTTTAGGATTTTTAGCAATCATCTTTTTAATGATATCTAGCAAGATTTAATTAGTTAATTCTACTAATCCATTTCCTTGAGGATAATAATTGGATGAAAATTTAATAACAATTCCATATTCAAACGCCCATTTAGAAAACTTTAAAGAGGAGAAAGTAGGGCCAATATCACATACCAGAGAATAAGGTGCTCCAAACCTGGTGATAATGTTCTCTTCTTAAAACTTGATGACAACTTCAGTAGTTGAAAATTTACATGTTGCTTTTGTCCACTGTGTATAGTAATCTGCCATCATCAGAATGAATTTGTGTCCAGCTAATGATGGAGGATTAATAACTCCAATAAAATCAAGTCCCCATTATGCAAATGGTCTCGACTTTATAAAAGGCTACAATGGATGCGCCTGGTAGCTCCCTTTATCTGCTATTGTCTGGCATGTATGACAACTTTTGATGTGATCTTTTGTATCTTTGAATATGGTGGGCCAATAGTAACCCGACATTAAAATCTTATGTGTTGTTGCTAGATGAGAACCATTTGTTGTCCCATATTTGTCATGAAGTTCTAGCAACACTTTGTCTGCTTCATCTCTATTCAGACATCTCAAGTATATCCCTTCATGATTTTTCTTGAATAACATGCCTCCTTGTATCATATACCTCTAAGCTTTAATTTTCAGGGCTCTCCATTGAGAAGATTTCATCCAATTAGGGTATTTTACTGATATTAGAAATGTAATGAGGTCATCATACCATCCTAATGTATTGCTAGTATTCAGCACATACTATTGCTTTATCAAATTAGGGTCAATATTGGCTATGGTTTGCACCAAGGACTACCCTCTAACTAAATTCATGGGAATGATCTCCATATCAAACTCCTACAAAATTGTTATCCATTTAGCCCTTTTCTCTCCAGGTTTATTCTGCATTAGTAGCATCTTTACTATTGCATCTGATACTATAGCTTTGATCCGACTTCTCATAATATAATGTCTGAATTTCTTTACTGCCCTTACCAATGCAAAAGTTTGTCTTTTAGTACTCAAGTATTTCAACTGAGCATCCTTTAGTGGAGCACTCATGAAGGCAATAGGATTTTCTTCATTTTCTTCCCCTTTCTATGTTAGAGTTGTTGCACAGGAATGTTAAGACGCAAAAGAGTAACTATAAAAGGGTTTAGTGTAATTTGGACTGGCTAGTACTAGAGCATTAGAAATAGCTGCTTTGATGTCTTCAAATGATGCTTTCACCACTAGTGTCCATTCTATATTTGTATCCTTTTTTAACATAGCATTCAATGGTTGCACAATTTCCTTAGTTACACCAAATGAACACTTCTTTGGGTTTAGAGAAATTCCATGCCTCTCGCATCTTTTTAGCACTTTCCTTAAGTCATCTGCATGAGTAGACATATCCTTAGAAAACACAATTAGATCATCCATGTAAATCACAATGTATTTACCTATTAACCCTTGAAATGCAATATCTGTATCTCTTTGAAATGTAGCACCTACTTTGATTAGGCCAAATAGCATTCTTTTGTATGCATAATTACCCCATTTACATGTGAATGTGGCCTTTAACATATCCTCCTTATCTACCAAAACATGATTATAACTAGAAAATCCATCAAGAAAAGCCATCATTTTAGCATCATTCACTGCTTGTAAAACTTCATCTAATGGAGGCAAAGGGTAATTATCTTTTTTAGATGCCTTATTAATATTTCTAAAATCAACACAGAGTCTGAGGTCTCCATTTTTATTTCTTACAGGTACTAAGTTAGCTACCTAGGTAGAATGCCTCACTGGAAAAATTATCCTTGCAGACAATAATTTTTTAACTTCTTAAAAAATTAGGGGCTCTAATATAGCATTCACTGGCCTTTGTTTTTGTCTAAACAGTTTCACCCCTAGCATTAATAGAATCATGTGTGTTATGATAGACATATCATATGTTTTTAGATCCTCATAAGTCCATGCAATCACATGTTTGTATTTGTTCAATACTTCTACAATTTCCTTCTTTAATTCATCAGAGCAAGTTTTTCCAATTAATACATTCTGAGGATTTTGATCTATCCCTAAGTTGAAAGGATCACACTTACCTCCTTTAGTTTTAGGAAGATCTTTTTATCTAACCACTCCATCAAAGTCAAAGATCTTCTCTAATTCTATCACTCCCTTAAGAAGGAAATTACTTTTCAAATCCACTATATCTTCTTCATCCCAAGATACATCCAGTCTTTCTTGTTCATCAATAATTTGTGTTTCGAACACATCATGACTAGTGATAAAATCCACAATTTGTTGATCACCTTCAAACACTTGGAAATACATCACATTGTCTAGTCTACTTGGTACATTTACCAATTCTACAACAAATCATTTCAGACCTGACAAAGTTAGGGGTTCTAAAGAACTAGTAGCAACTACTAAGGCATCTGGTCATTGATTCAATTCTCTAGGAATATGTTCAATGTTAAAAGCATCAAAAGATTCAATTAGATCCCATACCCTATGCCTGTAACTAACCAATTTTTTGAAATTACATGCATACAACTTGCTAACTTGTCTAACTACTAGCTCATAATCAAAAAATGCCTTGAGCACCTTCACCTTTTTCTTTATGGCCATCACTAATCCATAGATTAGATCTTCATACTCTGCTATGCTATTGGTGCATGGAAATTGGAGTCTATATGCTGCCAAAAAGGATTTACCATTAGGATCAATAAGTTCAACTCCTACTCCTACTCCCTATTTGGATTTCGATCCATCGCATTTTAAAGTCCACATGTTAATTTTGTTTTTATGAACTGGACTATTTGTTTTAACAAAAATTTTTTTACTTAATTCATGTTTCGCAGGAGCATGCATATTCTCATGTATCCTTTCCTGACTTGTAGGTACCATTTTACTCTCTATCTATTTATGAAATTCAGAATGATTATACCTTTTGTTTCCACATCCTCACTTGGATTCTTTAGCAACCTATTAGCATCATCATGGAAATGCAACTTAGGCTCATTAAGTGCACCCTTTCCTCTTTGGTTCCCCATTAATTCCACACACTTCCTATGTTGATATTCAATTATGTCTCCGCACATTCCATAGTTCTCTTCAGAATGAGTAGTCTTATGAACTCTACACCAATTCCTATATAACCCACATTAGATAGGGACTTCCTGTTGGATGTATTTCTCCATTTCTTGTCTTATGATTTGACCAAAGTTACTCACTACATTATCTTCTTCATTAGAAGAACCATGATCAGCATCAACAAACACATTTGTTCCACTATTAGTAAGTTTTGTTCCAACATCAAAGGCTAAAATTTCCTCTAATTGGATTCCTCTATTTGAAACCCTATAGACACCAAGCTTGACTGAAGCATACAGTACCCCATTTTTCCTATTGTATTCTATGATTATATGTTTCATTCTAAGTTCAACCTCAATTACAATTTGGTTTGGAATGCCTCTCCAAGGCAACCACATGTGAGATAAATTTGTCACCATATATCTGTTTAAAGTTTTAGACCAATCTCTACTCAATAACATACCATAATTGATTAGAATATCAACAACCTAAATGTTGATGTACTGATTTACTCTAGGATTAGAAGCCAATTGCATTTGAATATGCATTATTTCACCTACCACATTGACCTCATATTTATCTAATTGTGTAACAACCTTGGCAAACTTTGTAGGGGTAAGCCCTAAAGTTTTGCATATCCCTAATGGCATGACATTAGCTAAAGCCCCTGAATCAACCATATAGTTATGTCATTTTTTTCTAAAAATCCTCAAGGTTAACAAGAAAGGAGGAGATTCCTTCTTCTCTGCATACATTACAACATTAGTGCTCGCAAGTTGTTCAACATTCTTAACTTTTTCTTTGGTCTGTGTATCTTTACCATGATTATCTGAACCTATCAGATTATCTCTAGGTCCTAACTCATCTAGGGATTTTATGAATGCATTTTGTACCCCTAGACTCCTCAGTAACTCATATAAAGGTATGTTAACCTTTATCTTTTTTATTTATTTAGATAGATAATTCATTAGTTTTGAAGCTTCATTAGAATTTGTCTTTCCTATCTGAACCTTTGATGTTGTAGAAACACTAACCCCTTGATGACTAGCTTTAGGAGGCACTAGGTTATTACTTGCATGTTGATCAGGTGGAGTGTTAAAGTTATTTGGAGGCATGGAGGTAGTAAAAGGACACATTGGTTTTCTATTACTCCTCAAATATAGGTATGATTCTGATTGAACTATTTAAAGGCTTGTACCTCGTCCGGTTCACACAACACCTCATTTTTAGTTTCAAAGGGAAACTAGAAGGTTTCTAGCACTAAGGCTAATTCTAGATATAAGCTTTCACAATAATATGGTTCATCTTCTACTAATTGATTTTCTTCTTCTTTGGTTGAGAATGTAAAACTCTCTAATACCATAACAGACTCAAACCCTAAAGCTACTATCTCATTTCCCTTAAGAATTAGGAACTCAGATGTAGGGATCTGTACCTCTACATTAAAGATACTAGTCGCTAAATGAAATTGTGGACAGTCAAGCTCAACATGTGTGCTAGTATTATGAATCCTACACCAATTTTTTAGTGCTACATTAGCCATCTATACTCTAGCAGGCTGTTTAAACTCCTGATTATCTAGATTCTTAAATGGAGAAGCTAGAGTGCCATTATTTGGTCTTGTGCTCCATATTCTGGGAGGCTTAGGCTGATTTTGATTTTGATTATCATTTCCCCAAGCTTTACTATCTCTGTTATGTTCTCTATTTTGTGATCCTTGTCCTTGGTTTTGATTATGATTTTGACTCTGAGGATTTCTGCCATAAAAATTATCATTCCTCAACTAAGTCACCTTATTTATTAACCTTCTTAAGTGTGTAGTAATTTCTTTCATCTCTTCCCTATCCTCTTGTGTCTTAGCCACGTATGTATCCTCAGGTAGCTGAAGGAATGACTGACCATTGGCTTGGTTATTACTAGTACCACTACCTGTGTATGGAACTATGGCCTGAGTAGGGACATGGTTATATACTGGTGTGTAGGTATGGAGTATGATGCATAGGAACACCATTCCATGGTTGCCCTTGGTTTGGAACTACAATGTTCCCTACACTCATAAAAGGATTATAAGTTGTTTGTCTCATTTCTTGATTAATCTTTACTGCTTCCTTATAAGCTTTTGACACAGTATCTATGATAGGTAATTGTCTTTTGAAAAACATTGCAGTTAAAGGATCTAAAGTAGCATAATACATTGCAAAGATTGTGTCAGTAGTCACAAGGTATGGATCAACTAATTTTGAATAAGCCTTTTGGACCCATCATTAAAGTTACTTATGAGCTCTCCTTCACCTCTCTTGGTTTCTGCTAATTTATGATACAAAAGTGATGGCTCTACTAGACCCCTAAACCTAGATAAGAATGCTTCTTCCATCAGTTCCCAGGTGGCAATGTGACTATTTGGCAAATTTACATACCAATTGGAAGCCTACTAATTGAAAGTGAATGGAAACAACCTGCAAACTACATCTTCATGTTCTAATCTTGCTCTAAAGCAAGCCTCTTTGAAAATTTAGATATGATCCTTAGGGTCTTGATGTAGCTAATACTTAGGACAAATTTTCTCAGGATTCTTAGGCATCTCATGATAATTAGTGAACAATATGGGAGAATTAACATTGAAGTATGTCATAGCTGGAGCTCTAGGTGGACTAGGACTTCTAGGAGGACTTGGGTTTCTAGAAAGGCTAGGACTTTTGGGAGGACTTGGACCTCTAGGTGGACCTGAACCTAGATATAATGATCTGAATGCAAAACCATCAGGGCTCACTATGTTCGTTATACTCAACGGTGATCTTGGAAGAGTAGTCGATGAACTTCATATCTGCACTACTCTAGAATTCCAAATCAAGGGACTCTTATTTTATCATCTATTAGGTAATTGTGTGAATATGTCACCTATATTGGACCTAGACCTAGTCACTCGATCTGTATTGTTAGTCAAATTGTAAAAAAATTACCTCAAATCTTATCAGGCACTCCTTCTAGTGCCAAAAACTATTGATGTTGGTTTTATTCAGCATAACAGAGATACAATTCACAAAGAATCTTATCTTATCTTGAAGAATATAGAGAACTATTAGAAATACTTCTCAATTCCAAGTCTACGTTAACCAGATCATGGTTGTGTTGAATTCACTCAGGGTTCAATGTGAAGCTGTTTTGTTTTAAGGGGCCTTACATGACTTGAGTATCTTATGAAGACTGGACTGGTTTATTGTATGCAAATAATCTCAAACTTTACCAATGTAAACATCCCTTTGCATATATTTATTTCTTTCTTACAAAGATTTACATGAATATGGATAAAAACTCACTTTGTATCTCAAATTTTTATGAAAACTACTAAGATCTTAATAATTTACTAGTATTTATGCAAATCAATAGCAATTTCCTTTAGATAACTGCATCCATGCTAATTATTTAAAGATTTATGGAGAAAAGTTAGAAAAGATAGGGTTAGAAACTCTATTTTAGACAAGATAGAACATTTTGCTATCCACATATGACAATCTTAAATGATCATGAACAATTCAACAACAATTAAATTCCTATATGTAAATCCTGAGCATTTTCATGAACATACATAAAGAATTGCAATCTTTTAAAGAAAGATACATCAAACAAATGTCTAAATCAGAAAACACTCTAGAATAGATGCATAATTCTAAGGTTTGCATTTATTTGATATATAAAGTCATTTTAAATTTACAATGTACCTATGACTTTATTGGATTGCTCAAAATTACTAAAACTCACAAATGTCTTTACAGATGCATGAAAGAGGCATGACATTCCACATGCTCCTTTATGCAGACATAGGTGACCTCCTCTCTAAATCATTAATTCTCAAAGTATTCACATAAGAATCACTTCCTTTTGCAATAAAGTTGCTAATTACAGTCTTAGGCTAACTACTATGAGTCCCTATGTAACTAAAATATAAGTAGTAGGGTTCCTTATATACATTTGAATCCCCCTCTACTACAATTACAAAAAACCAATCCTTGGTTCAAATTCAAAATTACAAAATCAATGGTGGAAATCATTTCCCAACCGTTCTTCAAAATATCTTTAGGAATATTCTCTTTGGCTCAAAGGACGCCATTGGGATCTTCTAAAAATGAAATATTTTCCTTTGACTTTCTCTGTCTACTGACTTCTCACAAAAGACAAAATTAAAAACATCAAAGCCCTTGATGTTGCAAATATGTGCCTATGATGTGTTGTCATTGATGTCAACATATCTCTTTGTCAGAAATAGTGAAGATAGTGCATTTCAGTAAAGTAGATTGCTTCGCATTCCCAGTGAGACAAAGATTAGAGTCTGCAAATTAAAGGGTTTAGTAGAGGATTGTCTAAATTTGCTCCAGTTAAGATTTGAGAGGTTTGCATGGAGGATTGGTGAAGCTATGGCCATTTGAGTAGAACCAAGTTTTGCAGTTGCTTAGAGGTAACAGAGTGACAGGAATTTGGTCTGGATTGCTCTGCATTAGAATATTATGGTTTGCGGTTCTAGAGGTATGTTTGGGATGTTGGTGTGTATCCTCAACTCAAGTGGTTCATTGTTTGGAGGTTCACAAACAATCTTTCTAGTGTGATAGTCATGATAGTTAGTGTTCTTAAGTTGCCATATGAAGATGCAAGTGATTCTGGTGATTTGAGGTGGTGCAGTTATTCTGGTTGATTTCATTGTGCTTGTGGAGGTCTGTAGATCATGTGCCTATTGTGTTGGTGGTCTGCATTGAGGATTGAGCTCACAGTTGAAGATTTCTCCTTGGGTGGTGTTGTTCTTTCCAGTCTTGGCTGACTAGATGCTTTGTGCGTGTTGTGGATGATCTAAGAGAAGTTCTATGGAGCATGGCATGTTGTTTGAGGAAGATTTGAGTCCCAACTATGTTTGGGTGATAGTGTAGTGGTCAACATGTAGCATTTTTTATTAAGTCAAGTCTTGTGATTGTAATTACTTGTAATGCCTATCTTGGTGAATGTTCCAGATAAATGATTGTAAGGCCAACTTTGATATTCATTCCAAAGTTGATGACATGTATAAATAAGTGTAATGAAGTCTTGTAAATGTGTATAAGCATGTCAAGATGTGGAGGTAGAAAAGGAGTGTTTGGGGGTAGAGCAGAGGTGTTGTGAGATTTAATGGAACTAAACCTTGGCATGGAAAAGATGTTGTTTCTTAGTTCAACCCTTCAGTGTTAACCATGTGAATATTTTTTGTAGACAGTGAATCTCTTGGAGTAGTGAGCTTTGGGTAGTGTGCTCGAAGGCAAGTGTCTTCCCATTTCTCTATTCTTTTAATAGAGAATAAATCTTGTGGGTTAACCCCCATTGTGGTTTTTCTCTTTACCGGGTTTCCATGTAAAAATCTTGGTGTTAGGTGTGTTCATTATGTTTCTGTTCATGTGTTATTCATTCATGCTTTCATGGTTATATCATTAATCTATTAATAAGTGGTAGAGAAGATTAAATGCAACAAAAGATAAAGTTTTGTGACAACTCTAGATAAAATCAAAGAAGAGGAATGCAACATTCAGACTAAAGAAGCATTATTGAGTGCCTTGACTGATACAGAAATGACAAATGTCTTGGAATTGCAAACTGGTCATGAAATCTAGAAGAAGCTAGAAACTCTGTATGAAGGTGATACATATGTCAAATGTGCTAAGTGACAGAGCCTAAAGGGTAGATACAAATGTTTGAGGATGAGTGAAGATGAAAACATCACTTCCTACATGTGGAAGGTGAATGAACTTGTGTCCATTATTAGGTGTGCTGGTGGAAAATTGGAAGAATCAGAGATTGTTGCCAAGGTGCTCAGATCCTTACCTACTTCATACAAGCATAGAGTTGTTGCTATTGAGGATATTAGGATTTTGATAGATGTTACAAGGGATTAGTTGGTTGGTAAACTTTTAGCATTTGAAATGAGCGAGTTTGGTGATTCTCTTCCTAACTCAGAATTTGCATTTAAGGCCAGTGTTTTTGGAAAACAAAGATTTGATCCAGGTGAAAGCTCTTCAAGAAGACTAACTAGATATGCGAAGGCAAGGAAGGAACTTGAAGAAGATGAATATG
The DNA here is from genome assembly GCA_027924645.1 of Cunninghamia lanceolata. NCBI lineage: Eukaryota > Viridiplantae > Streptophyta > Pinopsida > Cupressales > Cupressaceae > Cunninghamia > Cunninghamia lanceolata. The sequence goes on along the minus strand of BSBN01000419.1, from coordinate 9,777,665 downwards.
AGCTTGAAGAACTTGAAGCCCTTGTTGCCAAAATATTACCAAGAGGATCCGGTAAGTATGAAGGAAAGTTACCTTTCAAATGTTTTGCTTGCAATAAGATTGGGTTTAGAAGAAATGCTACTATGTCTAAGAACCTACTGATGAAGGAGTCACAGACGATGAATCTAATATGGGAAGTACCTCTGGAAATGAATGTGTGTTCATTGCTATCAAAGAAAAAGATTTGATGCCTACTGAATCTGCTAGCTGTGTGAATGTGGAAAGTGCCTTGGCTGCTCCGGTTGAAGAAAAGGATGAATTGGTGATTGACATTGGATGTTCTCATCATATGACTAGTGATAAATGTAAGTTTGTAAGTTTAGAAAGATATGAAGGTGGAATTGTGAAGTTTGGAGACAATTCAACTAGTAGAATCTATGGAAGAGGATCCATCTCTCTTAATGGTAAGAATAACACTAATGATGTTTTGTATGTAGAAGGGTTGTACCATAATCTTCTCAGTGTTGGATAGTTGGTTGACAAAGGGTATGATCTCCAATTCAAGGATGGAAAATGCAGAATTTTGGGAAGCTCCAGAACTGAGATTGCATCTGGTACATAGACTAGAGGTAATATCTTTCATTTAAGTGGTACTGGTAAAAGTTATTTGATTGTTCAGATTGATCAGAGTTGGTTATGGCATAGGAGAATGTGTCATGTAAACTTTGATAACATTGTCAAGATAAGTACTACTTAAGCTATGAGAGATCTTCCAAAGCTTGTGAAACCTGCTAATAGCATATGTAAGGAATGTCAGTTGGGAAAATAGAACAGAGGAACATTCAAAAGTAAAGAACAATTTTCAAGTGGATTTTTGGAACTTGTGCACATTGATTTATGTGGTCCTGCCAGAGTTAGGAGTTTGCAAGGAGATAGATACTTTATGTTGCTGATTGATAATTACTCCTAGATGATGTCACTTTCTTGATAGAGAAATCAGAGGCTCTTGACAAATTCAAGGTGTTCAAGGCTAGGGTGGAGAATGAGATTGGTGTGAAGAGAAAGTGTCTGAGATCTGATAGAGGTGGAGAGTTTACCTCTGGTGAGTTAATACATTTTGTGAAAAGCATGGAATAAGAAGATAGTTATCTACTCCTAGGACTCCTCAACAGAATGGAGTTGTGCAAAGGAAGAACTAGACTATTGAAGAAGCTGTTAGAACAATGATGATGGAGGCAAATGTTCCACATGTCTATTGGAGAGAGGCTATGAGTACTACTATCTACACTCTTAATTGAGTGCAGATCAAAGGTAATACTGATAAAACACCTTATGAACTATGGTTTGGTAATGCTCCTACTGTGAAATACTTCAAAGTTTTTGGTAGTAAATGCTATATCAAGAGAGATGAAGATCTAGGCAAGTTTGATGCAAGATGTGATGAAGGAATATTTATGGGTTATACTAACCAAAGAAAGGCATATCGGTGCTTTAATAGGAGATTGAAAATGATTGTTGAAAGTGCTAATGTCAAGGTTGATGAAAACAATGAGAGACCTTCCATGTCTTGTGGATATGAATCAGATGATCAAAATGAAAGTCCAAATAAAGGAAAGCAAGTTCAAACTCAAACTCAGATTCAGATTACTTTAGAGAACCCAGTGACTCAAGAAGCTAGTGTAAATGTTGAGGAACAAATTCAAGAATCAGAAGGTCAAGAAAATCCCAAAACTCCCAGGTATGTAAGGTTGAATCATTCTAAAGATTAGATCATAGGTGATAAAAATAAAAGGTGTTCAAACTAGAAGAAGAATTTCTAAAGAACAAGTGAAGTATTGTTTGATTTCAAAGATTGAACCAAAAGTAGTGAATGAAGCTTGTAATGATGAAAGTTGGGTAAAAGTAATGGAAGAAGAATTAATGCAAATTGAAAAGAATCATACTTGGGATCTTGTTCCTAGACCTGAAAATAAAAATGTAATTGGAACTAAATGGGTCTTCGAGAATAAATTGAATGAAGATGGTGAAGTTATGAGAAATAAAGCAAGATTGGTGTGCAAAGGACATTCTCAAGTAGAGGGAATTGATTTTGAAGAAACTTTTTCTCCAGTGGCAAGAATCGAAGTAGTCATATTATTTCTTGCCTTTGCCGCTTACAAAGATTTTAACATTTACCATATGGATGTCAAGTCAACATTCCTAAATGGAGAGTTGGAAGAAGAAGTCTACATTGAGAAACTAGAAGGATTCTAGTTGTCTGATCAAGGAGACATGGTCTATAGATTGATAAAAGTAATGTATGGACTTAAACAAGCCCCAAGAGCCTAGTATGTAAGATTAGATAAGTATCTGCTAAAGTTAGGTTTTAGCAAATGCACAGCTGACAGTAATCTTTATTTCAAAATTGATCATGAACACATCTTGATTGTTGAGGTATTTGTTGATGATATCATCTTTAGTGGAAATAAGAGTATGTGTAAAAAATTTGTTGATCAGATGCAAAGTAAATTTGAGATGTCCATGTTTGGTGAAATGAATTTCTTCTTAGGTCTGCAAATCATTCAATCAGATAAGGGCATTTTCATATCTCAGTCTAAGTATGAGAAAGAGTTGTTGAAAATGTTTGGAATGGAGGATTCAAAACCAGTGAGTACTCCTATGATAACTGGATGCAAGTTGGGTAAAGATGATGATTCCCCTAAGGCAGATCAGAAAAGGTATAGATCATTGATTGGAGAACTACTTTATTTGACTCAAACCAATCCTGATATTATGAATGCATTTGGCCTTATTGCTAGATTTCAAGTTGATCCTAGAGAATCTCATGTTGTAGTAGTCAAAATAATTTCCAAATATCTGAAGGGGACATCTAATTATGGCTTATGGTATCTGAAGTATGATGATTTCACTCTTCATGCATATACAGATGCTGATTGGGCAGGAGATGAGGATGATAGGAAGAGTACTAGTGGTGGTGCATTTTTCTTGGGAAAGAGATTGGTTTCTTGGTTGAGTAGAAAGAAGGAGGCAATATCTATGTCTACTACAGAGGTAGAGTATATAGCAGCAACAAGTAATTGTACTCAAGTTTTGTGGATGAAGCAAATGTTGAAGGATATTAGAATTGTATTTGAAGAGCATGTTACAATATTCTATGATAATTCAAGTGCAATAAACATCTTAAAGAATCTGGTGTTGCATTCAAAGACAAAGGACATATCCATCAAGTTTCACTTTTTGAGAGAGAAGGTAAATGAGAATGATGTCAGATTGGAGTTTGTTCCTTCAAAGGGTCAGATTGTGGATATATTCACTAAGCCTCTACCTAAGGACACTTTTGAGTATCTCAGAGTGAAGATAGGGGTTATTACCCCTCCTGTTTAGAACTAAAGTGTACTAGTGTACATCAGTCTAGTAGAACTCACATTCATATCTTGTGATCCGGGTTGGTGTTAAGGGGATGCTACTCGAGGGGGAGGAGTCAATATGTTAATTCTAGAGTTCAATTTGGTTTTATCTAAGAAACAAAAATGGGGAGAGATGATTGCAAATATGTGCCCTTTTCCATTGTTGTCAAAGGAGGAGAGAAGTCATGTGAAAAACTTAGAAGTAAGTAGTTACTAGTGAAAGGGGGAGCGGTGAAGAAAGTGGTTGCAGGTGTGATAAGAGAAAGGGGGAGAAGTCCTTGTCTTGATGGTTGAATCAGTTTTTCACATCATATGTTTCCATCAATGACAAAGGGGGAGATTGTTATAAATATGTGCCTATGATGTGTTGTCATTGATGTCAACATATCTCTTTGTCAGAAACAGTGAAGATAATGCAGTTCAGTAAAGTAGATTGCTCTGTATTCCCAGTGAGATAAAGATCAGACTCTGCAGATTAAAGGGTTTTGTAGAGGATTGTCTGAAGTTGCTCCAATTAAGATTCAAGAGGTTTGTATGGAGGATTGGTGAAGTTATGGCCATATGAGTAGAACTGGGTTTTATAGTTGTTCATAGGTAACAGAGTGACAAGAATTTGGTCTAGATTGCTCTGCATTGGAATATTATGGTCTGCAATTCTAGAGGTATGTTAGGGATGTTGGTGTGTATCCTCAACTCAAGTGGTTCATTGTTTGGAGGTCTGCAAGCAATATTTCTAGTGTGATAGTCATGATAGTTAGTGTTCTTAAGTTCCCGTATGAAGATGCAAGTGATTTTGGTGATTTGAGATGGTGCAGTTATTCTTGTTGATTTGATGGTGCTTGTGGAGGTCTCTGGATCCTATTCCTATTGTGTTGGTGGTCCGCATTAAGGATTGAGCTCGTGGTTGAAGATTTCTCCTTGGGTGTTGTTCTTGCCAGTATTGGCCAACCGGATGCTTTGTGCATGTTGCAGATGATCTAAGAGAAGTTCCATGGAGCATGGCATGTTGTTCGAGGAAGATTTGAATCCCAGCTATGTTTGGCTGATAGTGTAGTAGTTTGCATGTAGCATTTTGTATTAAGTCAAGTCTTGTGATTGTAATTGCTTGTAATGCCTATCTTGGAGAATGTTCTAGATAGATGATTATAAGGTTGACTTTGATGTTCTCTCCAAAGTCGATGACATGTATAAATAAGTGTGATGAAGTTGTGTAAATGTGTGGAAGCATGTGAAGATGTAGAGGTAGCGAAGAAGTGTTTGGGGGAAAAGCAGAGGTGTTGTGAGCTTCAATGGAATTGAACCTTGGCATGGAGAAGATGTTGTTTCTCAGTTCAACACTTTAGTCTTAACCATGTGAATATTTTTGTAGATAGTGAGTCTCTTAGAGCAGTGAGCTCTAGGTAGTGTACTCAAAGGCAAGTGCTTTCCCATTTTATATTCTTTTAACAGAGAATAAATCTTGTGGGTTAACCCCCATGGTGGTTTTTCCCTTAACTAGGTTTCCACATAAAAATCCTGGTGTTAGGTGTGTTGATTGTGTTTCTTCTCATGTGTTGTTGATTCATGATTTCATAGTTATATCATTAATCTATTATTTAGTGGTAAAGAAGATTAAATGTAGCAATAGATAAAGTTTTGTGGCAACTGATTCACCCCCCTCTCAGTTCTCTACCCTAATTTCAACAATTGAACTATCCCAAAAGGGAATTACCCACTGCTGCTAGTGCCTATCTTTGAATCTTCTCCCCTTTTCTTCAAGTATTTTGCATAGCTGACTATCAATGCTACAATAGAAGTATGAGTACTCCTTTTGATTTCTATCCATGTATATTGTTGTAATTCAACTCTTTCTTTCAATATCCTTGTTTTCTTTTCTACATCCTCCCTATTTTTTTGATATTTCTTTATTCTGGGATTTAGGTCCATACTGGAATCAATCATTTCAATACTCAGATTAGCTGTAGGGCTTTCTAGGCAAGGTAGATAAATGGCCTTGAATTCTTTTACTGCCATACCCGCATCATACACTGGTATTTCTAGGCACTCATGCCCAATAAGTCTCTGTATTCTCTTCATGTGTTTCTTTATATTATATCATCAGCAATTTCCTCTAAATCTTGAGTATTCTTAATGCAACCCTTTAAAATGTCATCTTCAAATTTCAACTCTAATCTATATTTTTGTATTTGGTTTGCTTTTTGAGGTGTTAGTATTCCCTCTTTGATCAATTCTTCAACCCTCTCATTCATGGCCTCAACCTTCTTCAACTCATAATTGTTTTCTTTCACTTTGGATTGGCAATGATGTATATTGATATTGCAATTGTTTTTCTCTACAAGGGCAATGGCCCAATTCGTAATTGCCTACCTTACTATATTCTCTTCCTTTTGAATGAATGCATTGAGCTACTCCTAAAAAATGTTTGCCTCAATTTTCTTATTTTCCATTTCATTTACTTGGTCCTTTGATAAAATGGCTAGCTCTGTAGGTAAATTTAGCATACTAACATTGGGGTCAAACATTCCTGGAATGAATTGTTGCAATTAGACAATGTGTCCCTTCAAATAATCAAATTTATCTTTTTCTTTTCTCATAATCTCAATGGTCACTTTATTCATGTCCTCCCACTCTGTAATGTGTTTCTCTCTAGTCACATACCCAAGATCTATGTTAAGCAATTGATAATCCTCTTGTTGGAAACAAGGTAGATAACTGAGAGGGGGGGTGAATCAGTTATCTTAAATATTTTAACTTTATGTTCTTTAACAATTAGTGCAACATCAAAACATAAAAGCATAAATAACCATGGAAGCAGAAATAAAGTCAACACACATAACACAATATTTTGACGTTGAAAACCCTGTTAAGGGAAAACCCATGGGGTGACTAACCCAAGATTGTATTATCTGTTAGAAGAATAAGAAGTACAAAATGGTACTTGTGAATTAGGGCTCACTGCTTGAACACACTGCTGATAAGAGTCTCACTTCCTACAAGAGACTCACTATCTACAAGGTATAAAGAAGGTAACCAAGTGTTTGAACTGATCAAAGGCATCCACATATGCTAAGGTTTAGTTCTGGTTAGGCTTAATAAACTGATCTACTGTACTTCATTCTTCCACTCCTTTAGTGTTGTTGTTTTATCACATACTAGACTTGTATTATTGCTTCCACACTTATCTTTGCCTTTCTTCACACACTATCACATGTCTCACACACCCTCACATAGAAATTCATCTGGTATATATATATATATATATATATATATATATATATATATATATATATATATATATATATATATATATATATATATATATATATATATATATATCTATACAAAGGATTTCAACATCTTTCTAGTCAGCATCCACAATACTCAAGATTTTCCCAAACTCTGGTCTATCGGCTGAATCCATTCTTACTAAGTGATGCGTATCAAAAAGATAGTTATAGGAGTCATCAATCATGTCAGCCAACCATGAATGACCCCTCAAGAGGCTTTATCTCCATCAATTCCTCATCTGGATTAAGGTTTGATGCTCTGTTGGTCAGTTCTTCCTCAATCAACTCTGCCCAACACTTAGGTGCTCATATCTTTTCACTCTTTCATCATCGAAGGCTCAATCTCTAGAATGTAGCAGTCATGGTACTCCTCTTGACTTCCCCAAGTCTATACTTTTCTTAGATACTTCCTCTGAGAGATCCAAACCTGATTGTCAGACCTTGTTGTATGCTCTATTCTTGTTCACCAGACAAAACACTCTTCAATCTGACTTCCGGTATAGACATACTATGTGCTACGGATGAGTGGGATGGACTTTGTTTCCATCAATGACAACACTCATGAAGCCACACAGTGTCTCTTGCCAACAATCTCCCCCTTTGGTATTGATGGCAACACTTAGTGAAAAATGACTAAGTGTCATAACAAACTCCCTCTTGGCTGATGCTTTGTTCTTATGTACATTTTTCTGAAGCTCCCCCTTAGCTGGATTCCACATTTTCCCTACTCTTCACTCCCCCTTTGACATCAATGGCAAAGGGTAGAATCTACACACCAAAATTTCCAAAAATCAGCCTATACATATCTGCATAAGTATATATACAAGTTATACTTACATATACTTAAGTATATCTGCAAAGGTGGTCTTCAACTGTATAACTTATGTCACCCAACTTTGCTTCATCCTATCCAAAATTAAAATGTGGCCACTCAATAAAAATGTAAAAATTTCTACCCTTTTTAAATCTACGGGATCATTGGTATAGGTTGTAGTCTAAGCATCAGTTAAAGCCTCATGCGTGGCTTCTAACTTAGGGATAATTATCCCTCTTAGATCACTCATTCTTCTTATTCTATTCTTCTTCTCCTTCTCAAGCCTCAGTATCTCATTCATAGTGGCAATAGCCTGGCATTCTTGATTCATTATGGATGAGGTGAGAGAATCAAAATTTTGAGATAAACTTAACAGTTTACCCTCTTGTTCTTCCACCTTCTTCGCAATGTCTATTGTCACTGTGGACCAAGATAGACAAAATTTGTATATTTCTCCGCCATCTTTAAGAGCATTTTCTAGGCTCTTTATTACAATATCTAGATTTCTGCTATTATTTGTTATAAGTCCCTATACTTTAGAGAATCTCTTACCCAAAAACTCTTTCTGGACTTTCTCTTCTACTGACTTCTCCAAAGAATCAAAACGTGTGCTAACAAAATTAACAAGAGATTTTAGATTACCAGATGAAGGGTCAAAAGATCCTTCTAGAAGGATGGCATGATGTTCTCCAACACACCAGATGTAATCTCTATCAGCTGACAGTCTTCCATGTGAGACTTTAGAAGTTTTTCTTTTGCCTTTGCTTGGGCAAAGGATGCTATCTTCATTGTCTGAACCGGGGAGAGGGAGTCAAAATTGAATGGTCCTTGAAATAGCTCTGGTTCATCTAATTCGATCATTTCTTTGGTCAAGAAATCTTTAGCTATTTCTATGGTGTCTCTTGCTGAAGATAGAGTCTTCTTTCCTTCTGCAGCTTCAGAACTATCACCTGGGGTCTTCTCTGTTTGATCTTCTTCTCTTCCCTTTACCTCTTCTTCTTGACTGATTCTCTCTTTTTTTCTTCCTTCTCCTTCAGTTCCAGAGTCTGCTGGGAGATCCAAATGAGAGATATTTACTTCTTCATGGACTTCCTCTTCTGGAACAGAGGAATCTAGGTCCTTAGTCTTCTCCTCACCTATCTCCTTTGACTCTTCTACAATTTTCTCAGTGGAGTCTTCCTTTGATGCACTTAATCCTTCGACATCAGAAGGTTCATCACTTATGTCCTCTATAATAGGAAGATTGAATCTTTTGTATGCATTTTAGAGGATGTCTTTAGTCTCTTTTGTCACTTGATTAGTCTCTCCAAGCATAAGCTTGTTCTTTCTAGCTTTGCTTCGAAACTCATCCTTGCAATCCCTGAAGATCATGTTCATTTGTTTAGGAGTGATGGAAGGATAAAGTTGAATAGCTATCTATTCCTAGATCTCTAGGTCCTTTACCTTAGCATTATTCTTTCTTATTTCAAGTTCCTTCTCTAAGCTTTTAGGAATTAGAGATATGATTTCAATAAATGCTTTATTATAGATGTTTATATACCTAACTATAGCATCTTGCAAGATCTTTTGGTCAACTTCACTATATTCATCATAAAATTCAGTCATTGGTTTTAGGTACCCATCCATAGTGATTGATTTGATGATATCATCAATGCAAAGAGTAGGCTTCTCAACAAATTCTTCTGCCTTTTCTTCCTTGCTTTAACTGGTAGAGGATTCACCAGATGTTTTCTTCTTCTTCATTTTCTTGACCTCCTCATCTGATTCTGTCTCTTCATCATCCTTTTGGCTTATGTATGACCTTGTGGCCTTTGTCTTTTTTCTCTTTTCTCCTTTTTTAGATGTCTTTGCTTTCGGTTTTGAGGCTTTTGAACTCTTAGTAGGTGCTGAGCTCTATGAGGATCTAGTCCAAGAAGGCACTTTCACCGAAGCACTTTCTTTTTCTACTTCTTTTATTTCTTTCTCTACCCTTTCTACCTTCTCTCTATTGGCATCAACTACCTCCTTTGATATCCCATATCTCTTGGCAACTTCTTCTACTTCCCTTCTTAGTTTTCTCTTGATCTTAGGCTATCTTAGTTCAACATGAATTCTTACACTCAACTCTTGGAAGGTTCTAAACCTTTCTGCCTTAGGGTCCTTCGTTTGACTTAGCAGGTGTTGGATATGCAACTCTAGGATTTTCTCATCAACGTCATATGCTATTGGCATAATCCAAACTATCCTTGGCTCCACTGCCTCCATTAGGCATTGATCAGTGTCTATAATAAAGCACATTGTATCCTTGTATTTATCAACCAATATTTATCAACCAATGATTGAGGGATTCTTTCTCTGGCCTGCATCATACTTTGAATGTTCTTGAAGTATCCCCAGAGTGCTATACTTTGAGCCTTAGCATCAGCAAGCCCATACATGTAATCTCTGATTTGTATGGCAACTGGTCTGCCATTTTGCCATACCCAACCACTCAATCCAGGGAGCTCATTCATGTAGTAAAAGAAGAGACATAATTTCAAGCCCCCATATTTGAATGAGTTCTTGTCATTTTTGATCTTTTGCAATTTTTCCAATAGTTGGCGTAGAAGAAGCTCGTAAAGATCATAATCTACATTTTCCCTTAGCTTCTGATAAGCAGTATAAATTGCAGTTCCAAATACAGAATTCTCCCTACTGGAGTGATATATCTTTTAGCCAATTATCATGGAAGTAAACTTGATATCCAGATCAGTGATATCTTCTATTGTCATTGCTCTCTTGTCAAATTTTGATCCGGTGGCCTCACTTATAGTTTAGTTTTTGACCAATTTGAGAGTAAGTAACTCACCGGATGAGTGCAATCCAGTTACTACCCTAATAGCATCTTTTGTGATCTTAAATGGCATCAGCAACCACATGAAGTTGTCATACACTCTGCTCAGAACATACCGGACCCATTCATCTTCTGCAAAATAGGGGAAATGGATGCAATGTCTAAAATGCTTGTCCCAGATGGCCTTGTACTGAGGTTTGAGTTCAAATGATTAATCTATTAATTACTTGTGACAGATATCCATCAGCTTGGATTCCCCAAATTCCTCAATATTCTCATGAATGTATGCCCTAACATCTTCTACATGCAAAACCCCATGTAGAATGCTAGAGAAGGCACCTAAAGGATCAACTTCTAGAGATTTGTAAGGGTATTTCTTGAACTTAGGGCATGGCCTATCAATGATTTTGACAACATTTAGAGTAGCCATCTTTCAAAGGATTCAGAAAGAGATATTCAAGAGCATAAAATACCTTTTACGCTTCTAGGGTTCACGATAAGAAGTGAAAAGATTGCTGGTTGAATCAAATTCTATGGTTGATCCTTGAGAGAGTTGAAGCAATCTTGTTGTAGAGCTCTTTCTTCCTTCTTCTTGAATGAAAATGTGCAAATGATGAAAAAAAGAACCCTTCTATTTCTGCACAAACCCTAATTCCATTTTGCAATAAATGCACAACATAATTTATTCTAGTTGTTTTGTTATCCTTGTCTTGAGAGATCTTTCTAGATCACTGAGATGCCCTTAGAGTTAATCTCAGTGATTATTGACAATCTATCTTCTTTTCTCGAATCATTCCATTTATTCGCAGATCAAGATATTTAAATTTTAAATCATATTGGATCTAACTATGGGAATCCTACTTCTACTAGATGACTGTTAAACTAGATCAATCTTGGATGCTTAACCTCTTGAGAACTTCTTGCAAATCTTTCATATTTTTACCAAGGATTATTTAGATATTTTTCTGAGAACCCTTTAATCTGCAACTTTCCATGTGCCAATTTTAGGCACCAATTGACTAGCTGGGGGAATTTGTTTTCCTTTTTGACTCCCCCTAAGCCAGAGCTCATCTATTTAGTGTCTGGAAGGAATATCAATACCAGATTCTAGTGCGGATCCATCCCCAACATTTTTTTTGCTTCTCTTTACCCAAATTTTGTTCATCTCCCTTTGAACTTCATCCACATTCACTTTTCCTTTTCCTTTGTCTTGATTTTGACTATGATCTGCTGGACCCCTTTTATCCTGATTCTTACTTCTGTAGAATTTGGCAATATGACCAGATCTATTGCAATTGTAGAAAATAACATTTCTTTATAGATTTGACTGATATCCTTTTAATTTGCATTGATTAGCCATATGTCCCATTCTATTGCATGCAAAGCATCTACCATTGAATGAATTGTTCATTTGCATATTTCTACATTCATGAGATTTGTGACCATACCTTTTGCAGTTAAAACACTGTCTGGAAAAGGATGAATTAGTCTGATTCATTCTTCTTCTACACTCATTTACTTTATGACCAAAGTTATTGCAATTGTGGCAGTATCCACTGAAGGATGGATATCTTTGAGCATTTGGTTGCCTTACCGGAGATCTTCTAGGCCTGTTCCTTGGATTTCCTGATTCAGAGTTCTTCTAACCGGATCTAGAGCTTTCCCCTTTCTCATAGCCCAAGCCTTGCTTGTCATCTACCCTCTTTTGGCTTTCAAGAAGAACTTCAAGTTGAGCAGATCTTATCTTGAATTTCTCTTTGTATTCATTTGTTGTTTGAAGATCCCTTTTAAGAGTGTCTATCTGATTCTTAAGTTGTTCTTCATTATCTCTAGCTTCTTCAAGATCAGATTCCATATGTTTGATTATTCTATCCATTTTGTGGCAGTCTTCTGACTTCTCCTTGAGAGATTATTTTAGATTATCTTCACTTTTTCTTTTCTCTTCAATTTCTTGCATGAATTTCATAACTCCTGATTCCATTTCATGTCTTACCATAATGACCTCTTTTGATAACTTCTCACATAACTTGGTTTTCTCATTCAGATCTTCATTAGATTCATTGGCTTCACTGTGACTTGCTAATTGTTGAAGTAGTTCCTTTCTTTTCGTCGTTGAGATACTTAGTTTTTATTTGAGTTCATTTATGAAATCATTAGCTTGTTTGAGTCTTTCCCTTAGGTTATTGACTTCAGAATGAGATTGTTCAAGATCATCTAGGGTAGACTGAAGTTGTTCCCTCATACCATACATATCCATTGAGATTCCTAGATCTTCCTCAAGTTGTTAGGCTCCATTAGGAGAACTTAGCTCTGATACCAATTGTTAGAAACAAGGTAGATAACTGAGTGGGGGTGAATCGGTTATCTTAAAATTTTTAACTTTCTGTTCTTCTTTAACAATTAGTGCAACATCAAAACATATAAGCATACATAACCATGGAAGCAGAAATAAACTCAACACACATAACACAATATTTTGACACAACACAATATTTTGACGTGGAAAACCCTATTAAGGGAAAAACCACAGGGTGACTAACCCAATATTATATTCTCTATTAGAAGAATAAGAAGTACAAAATGGCACTTGCCAATTAGGGCTCACTGCTTGAGCACACTGGTCACAAGAGGCTCACTGGCTACAAGAGACTCACTGTCTACAAGGTATAAAGAAAGTAACCAGCTATTTGAACTGATTAGAGGCATCCACATATGCTGAGGTTCAGTTCTAGTTAGGCTTAATAAACTGATCTACTGCACTTCATTCTTCCACTCCTTTAGTGTTGTTGTTCTGCCACATATTGAACTTGTATTATTGCTTCCACACCTATCTGTGCCTTTCTTCATACACTATCACATGCCTCACACACCCTCACATCAAAATCCATCTGGTATATATATATCCATATAAAGAATTTCAACATCTTTCTAGCCGGCATCAAGAATACTCAAGATTTTCCCAAACTCTAGTCTATCGGCTGAATCCATGCTTCCTAAGTGATGCATATCAAAAATATAGTTATAGGAGTCATCAATCATGTTGGCCAACCATGAATGATCCCCCAAGAGGCTTGATCTCCATCAATTCCTCATCTGGATTAAGGTTTGATGCTCTGCCGGTCAGTTCTTCCTCAGTCTACTCTGTCCAACACTTAGGTGCTCATATCTCTTCACTCTTTCATCACCGGAGGCTCAAGCTCTTGAATGTAGTAGTCATGGTACTCCTCTTGACTTCCCCAAGTCTACACTTTTCTGAGATACTTCCTTTGAGAGATCTAGACCTAAATTTTGGACCTTGTTGTATGTTGTGTTCATGTTCACCAGACAAAACACTCTTCAATCTAACTTTCAGTATAGACATACTATGTGCTACGAATGAGTGGGATGGACTTTGTTGCCATCAATGACAACACTCATGAAGCCACACAGTGTCTCTTCCCAACATCTGCATGCTCATTTCTCCTTTTGCTTTGTCTTTCTAGGGTTTGGCTAGTTCTAAATTTCTTGATCCAGATGGGCTTCTCTTTATAACAGACATGACCCTTTCTTTTATTCTTTCTTTTGTGAGGTGTGACCACCCAGTAAGCTCTTTATGTCTATAGGGACTAGCTGCACTTCTACCTTTTCTCTTATGACTTCTAAGCCCATCCAAGCTGGTGCTTCCTTACTAGTTTCTTCCCTTTTTTCATTTATTACGTCTTGTTGAGGTTTCTATGTCTCCATTTGTTCTTCTTGTTGTTGTTGTGGAGGATTCTAATATGGAGATGGTGGCCCATGTGGTGGTGATGGTAATGCATTATTTTACTATTGTGACCCCTCCTCTTCATTTTCCTTTTCTTCTTCTTCCTCTTCTATGTATTCTCCAGTATCTTGTTCTGTATCCTCCTCTTCTAAGCTCTCCTTTTGTTTTCTTTGCTCAGTATTAATATTTGGAACACTTGAAACATTAATATCAGAAATACTTGATGACACTGTTGCCCTTGTCGACACCTTAGTTTAAACTTGTACATTCTCAAGCATGCTTGTCTAGCCTGACTGTGATGGTTGACTTGAAGATATGTCAAGATCCTCTATAGTTTTTTCTTCTTCTTTTTCTTCCTCTACTACCTGTTGTGCAACAATCTACACTTCCTTTATGATTTCTTGAGACACAAGCTGACCAAAAGGGTCCTCTGCCTCTAGGTCTTCTTATATATTTTCTCTTTTTTCCATTGGGGTTTGTGCCCTCTTCATAGACACTTGAGCACTATGTTCTTCTAGTATAGGGGATCTCTTTGATGTTTCTTCATCCTCTTCATTCTCTACCCCTATATTTTCTCCAAGTTGTACCTCTTCCTCATCACTACTATCATTATCAATGTTTACAGTTTCACCCACCTTTTTGACTTCTTGGGGTTTTGACTCTTGCAGCTTCTCCTTGGTCAATTCTTGTTTGAACTTTATGTAGCCTTATCTTCTCTCTTCATATGTAGTCAGTGGATACATGTCCTTTTCTTATTTCTACTTGTGGAGCATCCATAATCATAGTAGGTGCCTGTGCTTTCCCTTTTGGAGTATCAATGATCATAGTTGTGAATAGACCTTGCTCCTCTAAAACCCTTGGTGTTTGTACCTGTTCTACATTAGCCCCTTGGCTTGATGTCACTACTTCTATGAATATACCTGAAGCAATTACAACTTTGATACCAAGAGAATAAGGATCCATAAGTGTTGCATTCTTTTCCTTGTCAAGAATTGTAGTTTCTACAATTTTCTGCCTCTTTTCATTGAAACATAGTAAGTCATCCTCATTTTCTCTTTCTCTCTTCTTTCCATACTTTTGGTATGTGTCTACAATACCGTGAACCTTAAGCTCTTCCATCTTATCATTTAGCCATGACTAGGAAAAAAGAATAACTAGCTTGGATATCACCTCCAAGGATGTCTCTGCTGACTTTTCATAATTTGGTTCATTAATGGGCAATAGTGCCAGTCCTTTGCTTTCATAGCTTTTGTGTAATACCTTACCATCATCTTTTTTAATTTCTTGGGGTACATTGATTTCCCTCATGGTTTTCATTTGTTCTAAAGTCAATCTTTGATGAGCCCTCTTCCTCACTTCTTTCTCATTCTCACAATCTGACCAAAAGTCCTCAATGTGGACTTGATGTCTAAATTTCTTATCAATGTAATTTTAGATTATATGGAAAGGGTCAAAATGCCTAGCTAAATCAAATTCTTCAAACCCATAGTTTCTCAACTCCTTCTCTGATTGTTGAGCTACATCATTATTATTAGAGTTGGCTATGATTGGAGCCACCTAGGATCTAAGACTTCATGAAAGCACAAGAGAGATCAAATGAGAGAATAATGATATTCTATCATTGAATGCAAAAGATTGATGTTGTTGTTACAATGTATATGATATGCCTTTCTTATAAATGCAAGGCGAGAGCTAGAAAGGTGGAGTGAAAGGTGGAGATATTCCTACAACATGTGTCAATTAGAGGATGATAGCTAATTGCACATGTGGAGGATAAGACAACTCACTCCAACTATCAACAACTCAACACACAACTCGACTCAACTAGACATCTAAAAGACTCATTAATTCAACTTAACATGTGTGATTTATGTGTGATGTGTGAATATTATTTAACTAGTAAATAGTTAAATAAGATGAATTATCCACACTAGGGTAAACTAGTTAGGTGATAACCCTATTCACACCAACACCCCCCTTAAGTGCAACTTAGGGAGTACCTGATTAAAGAAAGATGGAATGATGGATGGGTCCTAGCTACTAGGCCATGTTAGGTACCCATGTACAACAAGTCTCAAGTGGACAAAAGGAGAAAACCACATGGGAAAAAACTCCTCTCCAAAAGTGAAACAATGAAAGTGAAAGAAGTGATAGTAGGAGGACTCAACATGAACCCCCAAGGACTACTTCTATCACATATGTACAATTAAGTAACCCCCCATAGGAGAGCAAGTGTGAGACTATAGGTCCCCCCCACAATGAAGTAGCTCTTATGCTGATGGTAAATATCTAAAGATGAACACTAGAAAGTGTCATGTACCTGCAAACAACATTTCTCCCCCTTAGGAAGAAACAAGTCCAAAGGCTGATGTCAAAGAAACTCCATCTTAAGGTATGAGGGAAAAAGCCTCATGATGGATGCCTCTGAAGACTGCTCAAGTATCCACATGTTAGAATCAAAGAATGCCACAATGCAATGAGGTGTGACCAATCCAAAATCTTGGGTAGACTCATGAAGTACAATCTCCAAAGACGAAGTAGATGGGATAACAGTTGTGTTGTAACTATCATCAAAGAGGAGAGATATCCCCTCAAGTGTGCCCTCCAAATCTGCAATATGAGACTCACAAAACAAGTTTGATATACCTACCAAAAAAGTATCCCACAAAGTTATGTCTGAAAGACCTGTATGATCCTGCTCAACTGATGTAGATTAAACCCTATCAATGTCAATCTCTAAAGAAGTAGGATCTTGAGGTGATGGAGGCTCAACACTAGTCTCATGAACTAAAGTGGATGAAAGAACACCATGGTTCAAGTGACCAAACTTCTCCTCAAAAACATGATTCACACTTGATGCATGAGTGTGAATGCCAATCGAGGGATCTACATCAATAGAAGAAGCAAAATGGGAGAATGTATACAAGTGAGATGCATGATCTTGTTGGAACAAGGTGGATAACTAAGAGGGGAGGGTCAATTAGTTATCTTAAATAATTTAACTTTCTCTTCTTCTTTAACAATTAGTGTAGTATCAAAACATTTAAGCATACATGAATATGAGAGTATAAAAGAAATCAACACACATAACACAAGCATTTTTACATGGAAAACCCTATTAAGGGAAAAACCACGGGGTGACTAACCCAAGATTGTATTCTTTGTTAAAAGAATAGAAGTAAAAAATGGCACTTGCCAGTTAGGGCTCACTGCCCGAGCACACTACTCACAACAGGCTCACTACCTACAAGAGACTCACTATCTACAAGGTATATAGAAAGTAACTAGGTGTTTGAACTGATCAGAGGCATACACATATGCTGAGGTTCAGTTTCAGTTAGGCTCAATATACTGATCTGCTGCACTTCATTCTTCCTTTGCTTAGTGTTGTTGTTCTATCACATACCAGATTTGTATAGCTGCTTCCACACTACTCTCTGCTTTTCTTCATACACACTATTACACAAGACACACCTTCACATCAAAATCCATCTGGTATATATATCCACACAAAGGATTTCAACATCTTTCTAGTTGGCATCCAGAATACTCAAGATTTTCCCAAACTCTAGTCTGTTGGTTGAATCCATGCTTACTAAGTGATGCGTATCAAAAACATAGTTATAGGAGTCATCAATCATGTTGGTCAACCATGAATGATCCCTCAAGAAACTTGATCACCATCAATTTCTTATCCGGATTAAGGTCTGATGCTCTGTCGGTCAGTTCTTCCTCAGTCTACTCTGCCAAACAGGAACCCAACACTTAGGTCATATCTGTTCACTCTTTTATCACTGGAGGCTCAATCTCTAGAATGTAGTAGTCATGGTACTCCTCTTGACTTCCCCAAGTCTGTACTTTGCTGAGATACTTCCTCTGAGAGATCTAGACCTGATTGTCGTACCTTATTACATGCTCTATTCTTGCTCACCAGACCAAAACACTTTTCAGTCTGACTTCCAGTAAAGACCTATTATGTGCTATGAATGTGTGGGATGAACTTTGTTGCCATCAATGACAACAATAATGAAGCCACACAGTGTCTCGTGCTAACAATCTGCCCCTTTGGCATTGATGGCAACACTTAGTGAAAAATGACTAAGTGTCATAGCACACTCCCCCTTAGCTAATGCTTTATCTTATGTACACTTTTTACCAGAGCTCCCCCTTAGCTAGATTCCACATTTTTCACTGCTCCTCACTCCCCCGTTGACATCAATGGCAAAGGGTGAAATCTGCACACCAAAATTTACAAAAAGTAACCTATACATAGCCACATAAGTATATATACAAGTTATACTTACATATACTTAACTATATCCGCAAAAGTGGTTTTCAACTAGACAAATTTTGTTGCCCAACTCTGCTTTATCCTGTCCAAAATTGAGATGTGACCACTTAACAAAAATGCAAAGGTTTCTGCCCTCTTTAAGTTTGCCGAATCACTAGTTCGGGCTGTAGTCTAAGCATCAATTAGGGCTTCATGCATTGCCTCTAACTTAGGGATAATTATCCCTCTTAGTTCACTCATTCTGCTTATTCTATTTTTCTTCTCCTTCTCAAGCCTCTTTATCTCATTTATAGTGGCAATAGTCTTGCACTCTTGATTCATTATGAATGAGGTGAGAGGATCAAAACTCTGAGATAAAAATGATAGTTTACCCTCTTGTTCTTCTACCTCCTTTGCAGTGTCTGATATCACTGTGGACCAAGATAAACAAAATTTGTATAATTCTTCGCCCTCTTTGAGAGCTTTTTCTAGGCTCTTTATCCCAATATTCAGATTTTTCCTATCATTTGCTATGAGTCCTTGTACCTCAGAGAATCTCTTACCCAAAAACTCTTTCCGGACTTTCTCTTCTGCTGATTTCTCCAATGAATCAAAATGTGTGCTAATAGAATTAACAAGAGATTTCAAGTTATTGGATGAAGAGGCCGAAGATCATTCTAAAAGGATGGCATGATATTATCCAACACACCAGATGCAATCTCTATCAGTTCATAGTCTTCCATGTGAGACTTCAGAAGCTTTTCTTTTGCTTTGTCTTGAGCAAAAGATGCTACCTTCATTGTCTAGACCGAAGAGAGGGAGTCAAAATTGAGTGGTACTTGGAACAGTTCTAGTTCATTAATCTCCATCATTTTCTTGGTCAAGAAATTCTTCACTGCTTCTACAATATCTCTTGCAGGAGACTTCTTTCCTCATGCAGCCTCAGACTATCATCTGGGGTCTTCTTTGTTTGATCTTCTTCTCTTCCCTTTAACTCTTCTTCTTGACTAATTTTCTCTTCTTTTCTTTCTTCTCCTTTAGTTCCAGAGTCAGTAGGGGGATCCAAAAGAGAGATATTTACTTCTGTAGGAACTTCCTCTTCCAGAATAGAGGAATCTACGTCCTTAGTCCTCTCCTCACCTATGTCCCTTGCCTCTTCTACATTTTTCATAGTAGATTCTTCTTTAGATGTACTTAGTCCTTTAACATCCATGGCAGAAGGTTCATCATCTATGTTCTCTATAACAGGAAGATTAAATCTTTTAAATGCATTCCAAAGGATGTCCTATGTTTCTTTGACAACTTGATCTATCTCTCCAAGCATAAGTTTGTTCATTCTTACTTTTCTCCAGAACTCATCCTTGCAGTCTTTGAAGATCATGTTCATTTGTTGAGAGGTAATGGAAGGATAAAGTTGAATAGCAATCTGCTCCCAGACCTCTAGGTCCTTTGCCTTAGAATTCTCCTTTCTCATCTCAAGTTCCTTCTATAGACTTTTGGGAATTAGTGAGATGATTTCAATAAATGCTTTGTTATAAATGTTCAGATACCTGACTGTGGCATCTTCCAAGATTTTCTTGTCAGTATCATTATACTTATCATAAAATTCTGTCATTGATTGTAGATTCCCTTCCACAGTGACTACCTTAATGATATCATCAATAGAGAGAGTAGGCCTTTTAACAAATTCTTCTACCTCTTCTTCTTTGTTTGCACTGGCAGAGGATTCACTTGATGTTTTCTTCTGCTTCCTTATTTTCTTAATCTCCTCATCAGTCTCTATTTCTTCATCATCCTTTTGGCTTGTGTATGACCTTGTGGCCTTTGTCTTTGTTCTCTTCTCTCCCTTTTCAGATGTCTTTGCTTCCAGTTTTGAGGTTTTTTAGCTCTTAGAGGTGGCAGGTGTAGAGCTTTTGGAGGATCTAGTTCGGGAGGGGACTTGCATTGGATCACTTTCTTTTTCTGCTTCTTGTCTCTCTTTCTCCACTCTTTCTATTTTCTCTTTGTTAGCATCAATTACCTCCTTTGATATCCCATATCTCTTGGCAACTTCTTCTACTACCCTTCTCACCTTTCTTTTCATCTCTAGTTGTCTTTGTTCAACATGAATTTTCACACTCAATTCTTGAAAGGTTCCAAACCTTTCTGCCTTAGGGTCCTTAGGCTGACTTAGTAGGTGTTGGACATGAAGTTCTAGAATTTTCTCATCCATCTCATAGCCCATTAGCATAATCTAGACTATTCTAGGCTCTACTGCCTCCATTAGGCATTGATCAGTGTCCACCATAAAACACACTATATCTTTATATTTTTTAACTAATGTCTAAGGAATTCTTTCTCTAGCCTGCATCATACCTTGGAAATTCTTGAAATATCCCTAGAGAGCTATGCTTTGAGCCTTGGCATCACCAAGCCCATACATATAATCTTTGATTTGTATGGCAATCAGTCTGTCATTTTTCCATATCCAACCACTGGATCCGGGTAGCTCATTCATGTAGTAAAAGAATAGACATAGTATCAAGCCACCGTACTTAAAAGAATTCTTCTTATCCTTCTTTATTTTCTACAAATTCTCTAACAGTTGGTTCAGGAGAAGCTCACAAAGATCATAATCAACATTTTCCCTTAGCATCTGATAAGCAGTGTATATTGTTGTTTCAGATATAGAATTCTCCTTGCTGGAGTGATATATTTTGTAACCAATAATCATAGAGGCAAATTTGATGTCCGGGTCTGTAATATCTTCTATTGTCATTGCCCTTTTGTCAAACTTTGATCCGTTAGCCTCACTTACTGTTTGATTCTTGACTAATTTAAGAGCAGGCAACCCACCGAATGAGTGCAAACCAGTTACTGCCCTAATTGTATCCTTTGTTATTTTGAAGGGCTTCAACAACCATATGAAGTTATCATGTATTCTACTGAGAACATACTGGACCCATTCATCTTCTTCAAAACAGGGGAAGTGGATGCAATGTCTAAAATGCTTATCTCGGATGGCCTTGTATTGAGGTTTAAGTTCAAATGTTTCATCTATTAATTGCTTGTGATAGATATCCATCAGTTTGGATTCCCCAAATTCCTCAATATTTGTGTGTATGTAAACCCTAACATCTAGTGATTTGTAAGGATGTTTCTTGAACTTAGGGTGTGGCCTATCAGTGATATTAACAACATTTGGAGTAGCCATCTTTCAAAAGATTCAAAGAGAGATATTCAAGAGCAGAAATACCTTTTTACACTTCTAGGGTTCACGATAAGAGCCAAAAAGATTGCTGGTTGAATCAAATTCTACAGTTAATCTTTGAGAGGATAGAAGTAATCTTGTTGCAGAGCTCTTTCTTTCTTCTTCTTGAATGCGAATGTGCAGATGATGAACAAAAGAACCCCTATATTTCTGTGCAAACCTTAAATTCATATTGCAATAAATGCACACCTTAAGTCATTCCGATTCCCTTGCTCTGACCTTGTTCTATGAGAGATCCTTCTAAATCACTAAGATGTACTCAGAATTAATCTTGGTGATAATTGACAATCTATCTCCCTTTATCCAGTCATTCCATTTATCTATAGATCAAGATATTTTAATTTTGAATCATACCGGATCTAACTGTGAGAGTCCTACTTTTACCGGATGACAGTCAAACTAGATCAATCTTGGATGATTAACCTCTTCAAAACTCCTTGTGGATCTTTTGTATTTTTACCAAGGGTTATTTAGATATTTCTCTAAGAACCCTTTAATCCGCAACTTTCCATGTGCCAATTTCAGGCACTGATTGACTGGCTGGGGGAATTTATTTTCCTTTGTGACTCCCCCTGAGACAGAGCTCATCTATTCAATTTTTGGAAGGAATATCAACACCAGATTCTAGTGCGGATCCATCCCCAACATTTTTTGTACTTCTCTTCACTCAAATCTTGTTCATCTCCCTTTGAACTTCATCCGCATTTACTTTTCCTTTTCCTTTGTCTTGATTTTGGTTATGATGCACCGAACCCCTTTTATCCTAATTCTTACTTCTACAGAATTTGACAATATGACTAGATCTATTTTAGTTGTAGCAAATAACATTTCTTTGCATATTTGGCTAATATCCTCTTGATCTGCATTGATTAGCCTTATGTCCCATTCTATTGCATCCAAAGGATCTACCATTGAATGAATTGTTTATTTGCTTATTTTTGCATTCATGAGATTTGTGACCATACCTTTTGCAGTTGAAACACTATCTGGAGAAGGATGAATTAGTTTGATTCATTCTTCTTCTACACTGAGTTGCTTTATAACTGAAGTTGTTGCAATTGTAGCAGTATCCATTGAAGGATGGATATCTTTGAGCATTTGGTTGCCTTACCGAAGGTCTTCTAGGCATGTTCCTTGGATTTCCTGATCCAGACTTCTTCTGACTAGATCTAGAACTTTCACCTTTCTCATATCCCAAAACATGTTTATCATCTACCCTCTTTTGGCTTTCAAGAAGAACTTCAAGTTGTGTAGAGCTTATCTTGAATTTTTCTTTGTATTCATTTGTTGTTTGAAGATCCCTTTTAAGAGTGTCTATCTGATTTTCCATTTGTTCTTCATTATCTCTAGCTTCTTCAAGATCAGATTCCAGATGTCTGATTATTCTATCCATTTTGTGGTAGTCTTCTAACTTCTCCTTGAGAGATTGTCTTAGATTATCTTCCATTTTTCTTTTCTCTTCAATTTCTTGGGTGAATTTCATAACCCCTGATTCCATTTCATGTCTTACCATAATGACCTCTTTTGATAGCTTCTCACATAACTTGTTTTTCTCACTCAGATCTTCAGTAGTATCATTGGATTCACTTTGACCTGCTAATCGTTGAAGTAGTTCATTTCTCTTTTTCACAGAGATACTCAATTTTTCTTTTAGTTCATTTATGAAATCATCAGCTTGTTTGAGTCTTTCCCTTAGGTTATTGACTTTAGAGTGAGATTGATCAAGATCATCTAGGGTAGACTAAAGTTGTTCCCTCATGCCATATATATCCATTGAGATTCCTAGATCTTCCTCAAGCTATTAGGCTCTGTTTGGAGGAACTTAGCTCTGATACCAATTGTTGGAACAAGGTGGATAACTAAGAGGGGGCGTGAATCAGTTATCTTAAATAATTTAACTTTCTCTTCTTCTTTAACAATTAGTGCAGTATCAAAATATTTAAGCATACATGAACATGAGAACAGAAAAGATATCAACACACATAACACAAGGATTTTTATATGGAAAACCCTATTAAAGGAAAAACCATGGGGTGACTAACCCAAGATTGTATTCTCTGTCAAAGGAATAGAAGTACAAAATGGCACTTGCCAATTAGGGCTCACTGCCCAAGCACACTGCTCACAAGAGGCTCACTACCTACAAGAGACTCACTGTCTACAAGGTATATAGAAAGTAACCAGGTGTTTGAACTCATCAGAGGCATCCACATATGCTAAGGTTCAGTTCCGGTTAGGCTCAATATACTAATCTGTTGCACTTCATTCTTCCTCTGCTTAGTGCTGTTGTTCTGTCACATACCAGATTTGTATAGCTGCTTCCACACTGCTCTCTGATTTTCTTCACACACACTATTACACAACACACACCTTCACATTGAAATCCATCTGGTATATATATCCACACAAATGATTTTAACATCTTTCGAGTCGCCATCTGGAATACTCAAGATTTTCCCAAACTTTGGTCTATCGGCTGAATCCATGCTTACTAAGTGATGCGTATCAAAAAGATAGTTATAGGAGTCATCAATCCTATTGGCCAACCATGAATGATCCCTCAAGAAAATTGATCACCATCAATTTCTTATCTAGATTAAGGTTTGATGCTCTGCCGGTCAGTTCTTCCTCAATCTACTCTGCCAAACAGGAACCCAAGACTTAGGTGCTCATATCTTTTCACTGTTTCATCACTGGAGGCTCAATCTCTAGAATGTAGAAGTCATGGTACTCCTCTTGACTTCCCCATGTCTATACTTTGTTGAGAGATCCGGACCTGATTGTTAGACCTTGCTGCATGCTCTGTTCTTCCTCACCAGACCAAAACACTTTTCAGTCTGACTTCCGGTAAAGACCTATTATTTGTTGTAGATGCGTGGGGTAAAATTTGTTGCCATTAATGACAACAATAATGAAGCCACATAGTGTCTCTTGTCAATAGATATTCCATCCCAACTGCGATGATATCTCTGCTCTCCAAGTCTCGTATGATCACAGAATCAAGAGTGAACTCAACTGTCTTGCCTGCACCACAATGAGTAATTTGGTAGATGGAAAGGAGATTGGTTGACAAGGAAGGTACACACAAGACATTGTTGAATGTACACTCTCCAAAATCAATTGTCCCTTTTCCAGATGCATGCATGTATGTATTGTTACCCATCAGAATAGGTGGCGAAGTACATGACTCAAATGAAGAGAACATCCCCTATGAAGATGTCGTATGATGAGAAGCTCCTGAATCAAGAAGCCATCTCTCTGACTGTAGACTTGTAGAAGCAAAGAGTGCTTATCCTTTTCCTTTATTTATCCCATTGGCAATGCTTGCTATCCCTGTATGTGTAGATGATGATGGTGTCAAAGAAGAGGATGTACTAGGTGATGATGATGGCATTTAGATGTTCTACTTTTGAATAATGTGAGTCAACTCATCAATTTTCTTCTCATAACACTTATGCTCATCATGTCCTAGTTTCTTGCAATATGTACACTTTGGTCTCTCCTTCTTAGATGATTCCTCCTTGGGAGAGGATGAGGACTTAGGTGATTTGGTTGACTCCTTTGCTTGCTCATTGTTCTTGAGATCCTTATTTTTCTATTTCTTGCCTTTGCTGCCTTTTGATCCTTAGTACCTTGATTAGCAAGAAGTGCTAGAGGTGTAGGAGACTTCAATGTGCCCATGTGTACTAATTTAGCTTTCTCCCTTGTGAGTGATGCAGCCATCTCATCAAGTGAAGGCATTGTGAAAGTTTACCCAAGTGCATCCATTGTAGCATAGAAGGTAGAAACAAAAACTGAATAGTCAGGACCAAGCTTGGCAAGGATTGAAAGAATCAATTGAGTGTCCTCTTTCTCAATTCCACATTGTTTGAGATGCAATCTAAGTGACTTTAGTTTTGTGAAGAAGTCTTGGATTCTTGTGAAGTTGGTTGGATTCAAACCAATTAGTTCATTCTCCAATTTGAAACATCTCATTGTATCTTGTTTACCAAAGAGATTTTCTAAGGTAGTCCACACTTCATTAGGTGTTTTACAAGATTTAATATGAAAAAGAAGGTTAGGAGAGATAGACAAGCATAGTACTCCATAGGCTTGATCACATCTATTATACCACTTTCTCTTTTCTGCAGCTTCTACTGGTTCAATTTCTGTACCCATTGTTACTTTATGAATTTTCAAACTTCTTAAATGAATCTCCATTTTAGTTTTTCACTCATGATAGTTATATGGTGTGAGTAGAGGAAGTTTGTGTGAATCCATGATGCACAAGTACAAAAAAAGAACACAAGACACCCCCTTATTACTCAATCAAAGAGATCACCCCCCAAAAAAGAAAGATTGTGGCACTTTATACTTAGTGCAATTTACAATTGTCCTCAAAGGACCAAATTTGGGAAAGCATCAAAATCTCTTAAAACCAAGATCCAAAGGAGATTACAATTTCTCACCATGATTAACCACGGCAAATAGAACCCTTCAAAACAAATTTCACTTTCTCAAGTGTCCAAATGACCAAGTTATCACCCAAAAGCCAAAAAACTAACAAATGAAATAAAATGAACTTAGGGATGAATTTGAGAAACATGCATGGATGGATTTGAAGAGTTCCTGAATACCTTTCCAATACTGCAAGAATCACAAAAATCAGAGATCATGGCAGAAAGTTATGAGCTCAGAAGTGAAAAATGAAGATCTATCTTCAAACTACTGTAGTAGTCACCTGCAACAGAATTTTAGAAAACTACTGACACCACTGTGAAGTGCCCTCTATTAGCTTTTTGATGATATCTTGTTTTCCCAATTTTGCCTCCGTGGACAAAAGTTATGCAAAAAAGCAAAAAAAGCCCCCTTTTAGGACTTTAAGGGGCAAAAATGGCCCCTTGGTTGACAAAATATTCCCTCCCAGTGCCAAAATATTCTCTGCAGGAAGGAAAAAAATGCCAATCTAAGAAAAAAACCACCGATCAGAGGGTAACAAAACTAGTTTTAGGGCAAAACCACCAACTCTCAAGACTTAGATTGTAAGCTGGTGTACGGAAACTACCTTCAGTTTTTAGAAAACCACTATGATGTTTGCAAAACAAACTGTAGAAACAAAAATTGCCTTGTAAGTTGAAACCACCTATGCAGACAATGAAACTACCTAAGTATGGCAGAAAATTGTGGATATGGGGCTAGTTAAGACTATTGTGAGAGGTTTTGTTTATAACCGCTGACCAGTAACTGATTAGCTGCCTAATTTAAAAGAGAATGGACAATTTAGATTTTACCACCAATTTTGTTGTTACCGCCAGTTTGATGGTCAAAGACTACTAAAACTATAGGTTTGATTTGCAAAAACCACCAGGGAGATGTTTAAAGACCTCCAACAAATGTTCTTTACCCACTACAAAAGAAGTAAAAACCGTTGATCACTAGAAGAGAGTTTGATTTGGCTGCTTACTTGTATATGCCTGCAGAGTTGGAAGGAAATGGTATATTAGCTAAAGAATTTGGATCAGTGGATGTTTAATCTGCCAATGTGAAGATTTAGGGGAGACTAGGTTTAAATGATCGCTTTGTAATGGTGACCGTCGAAGATTTTAGATGTCTATTGTGGACAGAGGCTTTAGAGACTGCCAGTGGTAGCGGGTTTAAATCTGACTAGGAAGATTGCCAGAAAATGTGGATCAGCATGGGGTCGAAGTTTGGACGTCGACTAGTGTGGGGGCCCGCACCACACATGGCACCCCACGATTTGCTCAAACCTTGCAAGTTTGCACAGATACCATGCAGACAAGGACTCTATACAAAAAACCTCTGCAAAATCTTTTTTTATATGGCAGATTTAATAATTAACCAGTAGACAAAAATATTACCCAATGATTTATTTGATGACACTTTCACTTGCGTAGTATGATGACTATGATGATGCAGTCAAAGATTCTCATAATATTTTGCAAAATATTCTCTGTAGTCCGTAGGACGGGCTCTGAGGGCAAAATTTTTTTGCTTTTTGCTACAACTTTGTCCAATTTGGATGATTTTATAGTTGATCCTTACTAATTTGGCCACTCTGGACGTAATGGCAATGTCTAATTTGGGCCAAATTGCTTTGAAACTGCTAGTACCTCCTAGATCATGCCAAAGAGCCCCAAATTGAAACCCTCATCAATTTTGCCTCCGATGTCCGATTTGGACAAAACAAAAGGCAATCTTGACTATTTTGGTTGCTCTAGACGCAATGGGGAAGTTTGATTTGCAACAACACGCACTGAAATGCACTTGCAATACAAGGAAAAGAAGGGGAAACCCTCACAAAACTAGTATTTCTATCAAGTCTTTCTGATTCTCCAGGTCATCATTCGATGCAAGAGAAGAGCATACTCAACTATCAAGATCCACCATGAATTGCACTCAAAATCTCTCAAAAAATTGACTAACACAAAGCGATTCTTCCTAGAGCTCTGATACTATGTTAGAGTTGGCTATGATTGGAGCCACCCAGGATCTAGGACTTCATAAAATCACAAGAGAGATCAAATGAGAGAATAATGCTATTCTATCATTGAATGCAAAAGATTGATGTTGTTGTTACAATGTATATGATATGCCTTGCTTATAAAGGCAAGGTGAGAGATAGAAAGGTGGAGTGAAATGTAGAGATATTCCTACAACATGTGTCAATTAGAGGATGATAACTAATTGCACATGTGGAGGATAAGACAACTCACTCCAACTATCAACAAGTGAACACACAACTAGACTCAACTAGACATCTAGAAGACTCGCTAAGTCAACTTAACATGTGTGATTTATGTGTGATGTGTGAATATTAGTTAACTAGTAAATAGTTGAATAAGATGAATTATCCACACTAGGGTAAACCAGTTAGGTGATAACCCTATTCACACCAGCAATTATAACATGAATATTTACCAAGTACCTAAGGGGATTTGATGTTTCCTCTACCATACTTCTTATACATTCTGCACACATTCAAAATTTGCCTAGAGAATTCTAATACAATTAATCTATCTGGAGGATACCTTGGTAACCTAAATTGTTTTCCCCCAAACCCCCCAGTTGTTATGTATATGAAGGTAGGGAATTGGATATACCAAGAGCTGAAGAGGCTTATGGCACTTGTTGCTTCCTCTGATAACCTTCTGTCCTTATCTCCTATCAAAACTCTTACCAAATAAGTATAGAATACATTGTTGACTCTTGCATACTTTCATAGTGCATTATCTTCCTGTAGATAAGGATAATGGTCATAAATTAATTTTTGGCCTAGGCCATTTCCCATGGTACCCACTCTATCAATCCCAGCCAATGGTGGCATTTCAACTACACATGCATAAATCACATAAGAGGATAGATAGAATTGTCTGTTTTTCTTAAATACCATTACTTATTTATATAATGTAGTGCTGATAGACCTAGCCCAATGAATTGTTCCAGGATTTTCCCTAATATAATGAATGATGGTGAACATCCATGGCTCAAACCTTGTTGCATCTTTTCGCCCAACCATCCTGCTCAACAATGTGATCATTATGTGTATTTCTTCCCTTGAATCAATCTTGTATAAATTTTCTGGCACTATTAATGCATCCTTTGGTTTATTTTCTGCTATATACCACTTGTAGAAAATTGCACTTTTGCACTCTTTCTCATTATTAGTAAAATCCACAACATACTAATCTATATCAACATTCATCATTTGATCCTGAATCTCCAATCCAAAAGTTCTGGCTATTCCCTCTGTGGACAAATTTGCAACAACATGCCCATTGTACATTACTCTCCTGGTATTCAAATCATATTAGCTTATGCATTCTAATATCAAATCTTTGGCCTCCATCACCAACAGAAAGCTAGCAGCCTTGTACAACCCCTTTTTTTTAATATTTCTCATGTCTGGAGTGGCATCTGGTGCTGTGATTTTATGTAACACATCCTCTGAATCATACTGACCCATGTTTGTATCTGTGACTATTCCTCATGTGCTATATATTAGAGATGACTATCCCTTGACTAACATAAATTCTTCCCTAACTGCTTCTTTCTTCAATTTCCTTTCTTTTTTAACGTTCTCTTTTTCACCAGCTGACTTGGTATCCACTTTCTTTTGCTTAGGTTCCATCCTATCTATTGTGATGTTCACAACACGCCCCTTTTTGTCCCTTAGAAAAATGAGGACCCCTATTGTGGCTTGCCCCCTTTGTTTTTGTGCTCTGGGCAGTAATGGTAAAAAGCATCATCATATTAGGTGCAATGTGATCCTCCTATATGACCCCAAAATTCAAAGGTCTAAATCTTGCCTCAAGAAGCTTGCCATGTGAAAGAGTGTAAAATTCTAAGCAAGTTTGCCTTTTACATCACCCTAAAATTTGGCCAAGTAAGAAAGTTATGCTCGGTCAAAGTTTTGGTCAAACCTGATATTCAGGCAGGAGGATCACATTTCTTAATATCACCTGATTTTTCAAATATCACCTGATAAATCATGTGGTCCAAATATCCAAACATCAATTTTAGGTGATAACGACCTTCGCCAGTCAGCAGAATCATGTATTTTGCGAGGATCATATTTCTCAATGGAACCTAATATTTCTCAATATCCTCCTACCACTAAATATCACCCTAAGCCATTATCCTGATGATGTCATTCAAGTTCGATAAACAAAGAAACAATCATGACGATGACATAATAATCATATTCACCTCACAGAGGCATATTTCCTAAGCATGACCTTTCCTGCATAACATGGCGATGATGTCATAGTGCCGTAGTGCTAAACCAAGTCATCATCCAAATGACGTCATCCTGTTATTCTAATAGGAGGTCATTTTAGTCTAAGGGGACCATCATCTTTCAAATATCACCCGATGTTTCAAATGTCACCCAATATTATGAAGGATTAGCCTCTTGCCAAATATCACCTTGATGTGGATGCATCACCCTGATCTTTTGTGCATCACTCGATATTTTGAAGATCACCCGATCTTTTGAATATCATGATCTTCTGAATATCACCCCATGGCCGATATGATGATGACATCATCCAAGCTTGATGAACAAAGGAAATCACCTCTTGATGATGGCATCATCGTTTTGCCTCGCACAGGCACTTTTTCAAGCATCCCTCCTATCCGATAAACATGACAATGACATCATGATAACTGCAATGATAAACAAGGCCACCCTTCCACTGACGTCACCTCGATCTTTTGAAAGGAAGGTCATCTTACCCATGGGAGTCATGTTCCAAATATCATCCTGATCTTAAAATATGACCTGATAAGCAAAACTCGACATATCCTGCTGACATCATCTTCTTGGGAGGGTGATATTCTTCAAAGCTCTTTCCTTGGGATCATGTTCCTTGGACCTAATTTCTTTCAATATCACTGTGACGTCACCATCATATCATGACCAAGTAAAGAGAATGTCTAGAAATCTACATGCAGGTGGCAGAATTGAATGAATTATCAAAAGAGGATTAAATGCTGGTATGCAAGCAAATTTTCATTGTTTCATGACCCGATATATATGTTTGCACTTTCAAAGCATGATTTAGTATAAATGCTTATCATCCTGCTAGTTACTAACATCATGATGATGATGCCTAACTTCTATATGATGACTGCAGGTGCGTAATAAGAGAAAAGGAGGTACATCGGCCAGAAAGCTGGGGTCGGTGAGACATTGTTGGCTCCCTCCAATCAGTTGGGGTCTCACCGATGATCATGATGATGTACGGTCGCAATGCAAAAAGTCAAGATAGGTAGATTTTAGGTTCATCCCAAGGCATGATGGCATCATCCTTTCACACTTCAGCAAGACTCATCCATCCTGATGACATCATCATCATATCCTGATCAGTGAAGAATTTCAAAGTGCAGCCCGATATTCAAATGGAAAATGGTGGGAAAGTAGAGCGGGAGGAATTTGAAATTATTTTGGAGCCCAATGTATAACTTTGGTCAAACAAGAAGTACACGCAAGGCCTATGGAGGGTCAATATGCAGATTTGACCTGACGGTGTGTAGGTGGAGATATAACAGCGCTTTAATGGTGAGGGACATCCCGAGCGGTGCACCGGATCCTGAGAGGTCAGAATGAACCAAAAGGAGACAATGCATTGAATGCAGTGGTTGGCTGATGGAGGAAGTTATTGAGTGAGCAGTGCCTTCTCTAGGTGCTCTGCTCGAGGTTTTGGCGGGATCCATCTTCCACTATTAGATGAGACATCTGAGGAGGCTGACTGTTGATTCAGATAGGTTTTCTTGGGCACTATGTTGGGGGGGAAGCAGAGACATATATTCAGCCCCATTACTGCTAAAAAGAAAAAAAAGAGGAGGTCAATCATACAATATCGGACCTATAGAAATTTCATGTAGTAGACTAGATTGCTGAGACTAGTGGGAATTGAATTGTTGAAACATTCAAGGTTCTTTCCTCATGATCACTGTAAATATGCATGTTTTATGAACATACTGTATGGAGATGAAGCTTTAGATTACATCATGATTGTAAACCTTAAGTAATCTTCAAGTTGATTTCTAGATATGTACTGGTGGATGCTGTGTTCTTTAGAAGCACTTTCATTTCATTGCATGTTGTTGTCAACTCTACCTCTAAAGATTTGCATTGGATCATGCTAATTTGTGGAATATCCTAGTGAAGTATGATTTCAGTTTTCTTCTCTTCATCACTGTATGGGAACATGTATGTGGGTCAGTGATCTCAGTCAAGTAGATCTTAGGAATCTCTCTCTCTAACCCCTTTTTCTCATTTTAATTTTATAGAAGTCACTTTCATAACTGCACATCATGATAAACATTAAGTATAATAGAGGAATATGCTTACATCCCATAGATAACTGAACATCATTAGTATATTCCTGACCTAGATGCATGTACCATTAAAAATTTCATGCAAGAAATCATCGATAAGGGTAGAACTCATTCAAATATCACCTTAGGCACATCATTTGGAGGTATATGCTATGTAGAGTAACTTCCCTGAAAGCATTATTACAGAACCACAACCTATTGATTCACGTAAGGCCCCAAAATGGAAAACAACAACACACATCAACCACTAAGAGTTCTTAGCAGATTATGACCTAATCACCGTGGACTTGGGATCATGAATTCTACAAATTCATTGTATCTTCTAGGATAAACAAGGGTTGATGTGTAACTTTTGTTTCATGTTGTACTTGTGTGTGTCTAACATCAACATCAGCAACAACAGAACTGGCGCTAGAAGGATGGCCTAAACAAGAAAACTATAGATTCCTGCAAACATTGCTTAAGTATCCTATCAGTTTCCTAATCTAACCATAAACTAGCATATCTTTCTTAAAATTTGAAGAATCCTAGCTCCTAAGCCAAACACCAGGTCTAGATCTAGTGGACCCTTTGAAGAACTACCTACCAGGGGATTCAGACCTAGGACTGTGGACCTTCATCACTCCCCTAATCCTAGTACATCTGGAGCTTCACCAGGGCCTGCTCCTGCAATTCCTATTGGCCTACACATACCTGCAGGGCCTTCCGTCACACCTCAGGTTCAACCTCAGCTGGTCATACCTCAAATCCAACCCCCTCTGGTTGCAATGTCATTCTTCACAGTAAAGTCACCTTTGACCTTCACTGCATATCATGCTCTGCCCAAAAATCTAGATAAAATTTATCCTAGATACCACCCATATCAGGATGCTGATGATCATGCTAGAACCTTCAAAGAAGCCTATTGTAGGGCTAGGATTGAGTATGAAGATGTGGTTTGTAGGTTTTTTCCCTTCTCCTTAGGAGAAGAGGCCTACAACTGGTACATTAGTTTGGACCAAGGTTCAATCAATTCATCAGATGCCTTGGAGAAAGCTTTCAAGGATAGGTTAAAGGTCCCTATAGACCCTTCAACAAACTACCATTTATTTGCCACTATCAAGAGGTCTGAGGGAGAGCCTATAGTAAACTTCAATGCTAGATTCTAGAAGATGTTGTCTAAGCTAGTAGCTTCTTATAATGTAACAAATGAAGCTGCCAAGAGCATTTACTACTCAGCCTTAGATCCCTTGACCTCCATGTTTATCAAGAGGACACATCTTGGCGTAACAACTTTAGCAAGAGCCTTTGGGGAAGCTATTAAGGTCAGCCAACAATTAGCTCCTGCCCCCACACCAAGTGTTACCTTCCCTTCACTTCCAGGCTATCCAACATATCATGTCCACCAATAGACCAATGGGGCTATGATACCTTCAGCCATGATGCCAGCCCCTTGGCAAATACCTCCACTTAGTGTCATGCCACCACCAAGTGGGAATAGCCAGATGTTGCCATATCAGACACAAGTGCCACATGCTATAGAACAACCTAGTAATAACAATAGGTCTTCCTTTTTCAAGCCCCAGGTAGAAAATGTAGTGGCAAAGGCTCAGGAGGAGAAAGAAGAAATCAAAGAAATATCAGCCCAGCTTAGGAAACTTACCACTGAGGTCACCCATCTAAGAAATTAGAACTTTTACTCTCAGCCTAACCAAAACAGAGGCTATGCCAATGACAGACCAAACTATCCTGACAAGGGGTACAACAATAATTACAATAACAATAATGGCAACAACAATCTTCCTAGACAGCCTAGAGTGTGGAACACTAGGCCAAACAATGGTTCCTTGCCATCACCCCTAGATAATCAGCCTCCTAGTGAACCTAAACAGACCACTACAGTAAACCTTGCTGAGGCAGCACTTGCAAACTGGTGCAAGATTCATAATACCAATGCTCATACAGAGTTAGATTGCCCCCAATTCAGGGTTGTAGCCAGCATTTTCCAAGCTGAAGTGTCTAGTACTTCAGGAAACCCACCTTATGGAGATGGAAATGAGATTGTCCCCTGTGAGTATGATACCACCTTAGTGCTGGAAAGCTTCATGCATCATCCTCATCAGCATGCAACCTCATCATATCAAGATTACACCTCAACATCTGAGGAATCAGCCATGGCTCTTGAATCCAACTACGTTTTCCCGTTTGAAGATGAGAATGAGCCATCAGTGGAACATGAGGAAGTCAATGCTTATCAACAACAACCTCAAGGTAGACATAACTACAACCTGAGGAATAACTCAAATCAGTCTGCCAGCCCTTTGACCACCTCATTGCCTCCAAACAACTTCAATACTCCACCTGATCCCCAGGCAAATAATAACCCTAGATTTCCCAAAGTCAGTATGCATCACTTGACACCACAGAATGCAACACCAAAAGCCACAAATCCACCTCCTGGACCTAAAAAATTGGTTTCTTACCTAGCTGATGAGATGAAGAAGGTTAAGATTAACCTACCCTTGTCAGAATTGCTTAGGACCCCTGCTATCAAAAGTACTTTTGTGAAATCTTTAGATAGTCCTACCCAAAAGGAAGACAACCATACCCAAGGCCAGTTTGGAAATAAAGATCATGCTGCTAGGGATGCTAATACAAAATTAAAAACCCTGGCCACTGTCCAAGCTATAGAGACCTCCCACATGACCCTATACAAAGACAAAAGTGAGTCACCTCCCTTCCTCCTGACCGTAAGGATGTTCAGTAAGAACCTGCACAACTGTCTAGTCAATTCAGGAGCATCTACCAATGTGATGCCCTTATCCATATGCAATGCCTTGGGGTTACATCCTACCAAATCATTGAAGAAAGTAACCCAGCTGGACAAGACAGAAGTAAATGTGGTAGGGGAGTTGACCCACATCCATATGCAACTAGCCTCGGATCCCAGATACCAACATTATATTGATATCTAGGTGGTCGATATACCTGATGCATACATAATGTTACTCAGTAGGGATTGGTCAAAGACCCTCAATGGATATATGTCTACTGACTTCAGTCACATGTGGTTGCCCTGGAGGGGAATACCTAACTAGATCAGGATCGAAGCTGAACCTCACATGAAACACATGATTACCGAATATAACAAAACCAACAATGTCATGTATGTGAATATGGAACTTGGAGTTTACTCCATCAGACCTCTGACTCCTTGGGTGGAGGAGATCCTGATGCTTGACATACATGATCATGATGATAACCCTCGGGATGATGATGCATATCTAGAACCTAGTTGTAATCTTTGAGATGAGATAGAGATAGATCACTTCAAGAATTTTGAGATGCATCTGCTTAAAGGAGTGAAACACTGTGAATTGTTAAATGTACCTATTCATGATATTTTAATTAGTGGATGGTGTATCTTGCATAATGAGGCTCATTCTGAAAAGACATGTGAGGCCTGCCTAGACATTCTGGAGCTGGAACAGGCATACCATGAGGCATCGTCATCATCATCTGTCGTAAGTGCTGCATATAATGGTAATGATGCTAATCCTTGTTTGTCTTCTGCAGGAGTGAGAGGAAGTACACATCATGATGAGGATCCTGTTAAGGTAACAGAAGGGATATTGGTTGGCAACAAGAATAATGCTAAGAATAAGGAGAAAACCACCCCTAGGAATGATTGTTTGATGAAGTCTGATTATGAGTTGTCTGACAAAGATAGGGGTAGCAACCTATCCAAATTCAAAGAGTTCTTGTCAAAAGAAATCTAAAAGATGATGCAGCAGCAAAGACCTCCTCAGGATGTTTTGGTTGGAGGATGGTGCAGGTTACATGAGGCACCTCATTTAGAAGCATCTTGTTCATTGTGCTTGCACATTTTAAGAAGATTAACATTGCCTAGTCCAAGGGATGTTCCTTCTGATGATTAAAAGAAAAGAAGAAATATCAGCTTCCCATGAGGCCGATGAAGTGGTGCCTAAGAAGACAGAGATACCAAAGTTCAAATGGATATCCGGGGGTGCAGCTGCCAGAGCCACAAGAAAGAAAGAAGCCCCAGACAAGCCTTTAGATGAAGACAAGCCATGGATCCTCAGGTTTGATGGATCCAAGTCAAAGCAAGGAGCTGGAGTAGGAGTGGACCTCATCAATCCATCAGGAAAATCCTACCTAGCAGCATACATGTTGTAGCTCCCATGTACAAATAATGTAGCAGAGTATGAAGCTCTAATTCATGGGATGATGTTTGCACTTAGCAAGAAGGTGAGAATTCTGCATGTCTATGGAGACTCAGAATTAGCTGTCAGGCAGGTAAGAGGTATATACTCCTGCAAATACAAAAGGCTATCTAACTATAGGCACAAGGTGTGGAACCTGATAGAAGGTTTTGATGCCTTCAATATCACCCATGTGCCCAGGGAGCAAAACCATAGAGCAGATGCTTTGGCCCAGGCTGCTTGTACTTTGGAACCTCTATCCATATCAGGTCTCAAAAGGTTGTTAGTTGAATTAGTATCAGTGCCTTCAGTACCTGATAATGTAACCAATCTTCAAGTATTTGATGATGATCAACATATATTGGATTTTATTTCCAATAGAGATCTTTTCGAGGCACAGATTATAGATGAAGTTAACATGGAAGATCATGTCTGGGAAGAAGGAGAAATCCTAGAGTTGCCTAGCAATAGGATCCCTAAGGGAATGATAGAGCTAGAGAGAGCATTTGACCAAGACAACATGCTAAAATAGAAAGACCTCCCAAAAGCCGATGAGGGGCAGTACTCTCCAGTTGACATTGGGCAAGGTGGTAAAGAAAGAAATGTCCTAATTGGAAAGGTCTGCATAGATGAAGAGTTCAAAGGGATAACCTAGGCTCTCCAGGACTACATCCATGTCATTGCCTGGACATATGATGAGTTGAAGACTTATGACACTTCTATCATCACCCATACTATTCCTTTGAAGCCAGATGCCAAGCCTTTTAGGTAGAAATAGATACCTGTCAATGCCCTAATGGAGCCCATCATCTTTGAAGAAGTTAAAAGACTACTTGATGCTAGGATCATATTTCTTGTGAGACACTCCACGTGGGTGGCGAACTTGGTACCTGTGAGGAAGAAGAATGGCGACATCAGGCTGTGCATAGATTTCAAGAATTTGAATAGAGCTTCTGAAAAGGATAATTATCCTTTACCTTCCTTGGATGAAGTCCTGCAGGTTGTGAATGGAGCCAAGATGATGTCCTTCTTGGATGGCTTCTCTGGTTACAATCAGGTGATGGTGGATAGAATCGATAGATTGAAAACCACATTAACCACTAAATGGGGAATCTTTGCCTATAGACGCATGCCATTTGGGCTGATAAACACTAGAGCCACCTTCCAACAGGCAATGAACATAGCCTTTAGAGGCTTAATTGGTAAGTGCATAGTGATCTACATGGATGACCTGACTATGTTTTCCAAAGATAGAAAAAACCATGTAGAGGACCTAAGAAAGGTACTAAAGAAGTGCGAGCAGTACGGGATATCCTTAAATCCCAAGAAGTGCATATTTGGGATGACCACCGAGACGTTGTTGGGTCACCTGATAACTGAGAATGGGATCATCATTGATCCTGACAGAGTAGAGTCCATCATGAAAATACAACTGCCTGGAAGTAAGACAGAGCTCAAATCTTACTTTGGTAAGATTAATTTTGTTAGGAAGTTCATCACCGGATTTGTAGAGATAGTTAGGCCCTTGAATGCCATGCTCAAAAGGGATGCCAAGATTGAGTGGACACTTGAAGATAGAGTAGCTTTTGAAGACATTAAGAAAGCTATTTCAGATGCTTCAGTCCTGATCAGTCCAGATTACACCAGGGACTTCTACATCTACTCATTTGCCTCAGAACATACCTCTGCTGTAGTGCTAACCCAGAGAAATGAAGAAAAGCAGGAGAAGCCTATAGCCTTCATGAGCTGCCCTTTCAGAGATGCAGAGCTCAGGTACATGGATGTTGAAAGACAAGCACTTGCTCTGGTGCGAGCAGTCAAGAAGTTCAAGCATTACATTCTGAGGAGTAAGGTGATTGTTGTGGTACCTGATGCAGCAGTAAAGATGCTGCTAATGCAAAGGGAACCAGGTGAGAAGAGGGCCAAATGAATCACCATCCTCTAGGAGTATGACATGGATATCACACCCATGAGGTTGGTAAGAGGACAAGCTTTGAGTCAAGTGATATTAGAGATAGACCCTAACATCCTAAACCAGCAGTATGTTGTAGATGCAAAATATGATGGAACATGGTATTCAGATGTTAGGCATGTCCTGATCACTGGGAGATGTCCCCCAAGATTGAAGGCCTCACAGAGGAGAGCCCTAAAGATAAAAGCATAGAAATACATGATGAAAGGAGGAGTCCTTTTTAAGAGAAACTATGAGGGGATATACTTGAGGTGCTTGGAAAAACCAGAAGTAGACAAGGTACTAGCTGAACTGCATGATAAATTTAGGACTACACATGGATCATCCTTGGCTACCACTCATGCCATCCTCAGGGTAGGATATTATTGGCCCACAATTTTCAAGGACACTGCTGAACACACCAAATACTGTCATGTGTGTCAAGCTACTACAAATAGAGATAAATATGTTGCTCAACCTTTGTAGCCAGTGATGGAGATGCACCCATTCGCTCAATGGGGTATGGACTTTGTAGGGCCCATCAATCCTCCATCATCCTTAGGCCACAAGTATGTCTTGACTATTACTAACTACTGTACCAGGTGGACTGAAGCTGTCAGCAGTAAAACATGTAATGCTAAGGATGTCATTAAGTTTTTGGAAGGCAACATAGTGACTAGGTATGGAGTTTCATATGCTTTAGTGTGTGATAATGGACCTACCTTTGCTTCTATAAAACTATCAGGTTGGGCTTTTGACCATGGGGTCATCTTGAAATTCTCCTCCAATTACTATCCCCAAGGGAATGGATTAGTAGAATCCACAAACAAGAACT
This sequence comes from Cunninghamia lanceolata, assembly GCA_027924645.1. Classification (NCBI taxonomy): domain Eukaryota; kingdom Viridiplantae; phylum Streptophyta; class Pinopsida; order Cupressales; family Cupressaceae; genus Cunninghamia; species Cunninghamia lanceolata. Next base: position 9,738,274 of record BSBN01000419.1, on the reverse strand, counting down.
TGCTTAACATCATAAAGAAGTTGATAGATAAGAACCCAAGGGAATGGGACACTCTGTTGAAATATGCCTTGTGGGTAGATAGAACCAGAAATAAGGCTGCATTAGGAAACTCACCTTTTCACCTAGTATATGGGGTGGATCCCATCCTCCCTGTTAACCTAAAGATTCTGACACTATAGTTTGCACAAGAATACGTAGGCATAGATAACAAACAGGAGGTTAGGTTGCTGTAGCTGATGCACCTAGATGAAAAAAGAAGTGAAGCCATTAACTAGTTTGCTAAACATTAGGCTGTTGTCAAGCGTTGGTTTGACAAAAGGGCTAAAATTAAGGCTTTCCAGATCTCAGATCTAGTCCTGATGTGGGACAAAGCACATGAAAGGAAGGGTGACCATGGTAAGTTTGACAAACTCTAGATAGGCCCCTTTTAAATTTTTGAAATATTAGGAGACAACACCTACAAGCTCAAGTCCTTAACAGGTGAGGATGTCCCATTGCTAGTCAATGGACAATTCCTCAAGCACTATTTTCAGGCCTAAGGTAGAATCATGATAGTCATGTGTATCATAATGTATATTTGTAGGTTGGTTGTTTGTACAACCTTTTTGTTTTGCTTTGTTTGGTTGCTTTGTTGTCCTCGGCAGGGATCTTTCTTTTGATTTAGATCATGTAGGAGTAGATTAACAACCACAGAAAATAATGGAAAATTCTGATCATTCAGGTTAATTGTTTGAAATTTATGCATAGCTTATTGTGACTGTCATGAATGTGGAGAGTTGTTTGACTTGTGAAATTTTGTATTCAATAAGAATGGGTTGAGTACTCAAGGATGTTTCTGACAATGACACACCTAAAATCCTTGGGTTGGTTGAGCCTACCAGTGTAGATATTAGGTGAAAAATCAAAGGTCACCCTTGCTACCATTACAATTCTCAGCTTAATTTCAGCAAGTGACCACTCCTTGCATCATGATGATGAAGTTACAAATGCAACATCTTATGAAGTTCTGCCAAAAATATAAAATGTAAAGAAACAAAATGGATTATACTAAAAATCTAGGTTAATCCATCTAAGTAACTCTACCAGGGCTATGGACACTCGCTGGCAGTGGGGTTCTACTTAGGAGAATTGTAACGATATCCTTACCGGGGCTATGGACGCCTGCTGGCAGCAAGGCTCTATTCGGTTGGCTATGAGGGAACATCCTCACCTACGTAGGCTAATTTCAGTCACTGGTTTGTTCAACTGATCTTTAAGATGAGGATAATTAATCACATGCACCCACTTAAATTAAAAGGAAAATTCATGCACCTTATTGAATACATTGAGTCTCAAGTTAGATGATGATCTGTAGGAGAGATAGTTGGAAGTTATGCATGTATTTCTTTCAGTTTCCTTTAATGGTCTTTGTTTTTGATTGTTTTGTTTGGTTGCTTATTGTTGTGATGTTCACAACACGCCCCTTTTTGCCCCTTAGAAAAATGAGGACCCCTACTGTGGCTTGCCCCCTTTGTTTTTGTGCTTTGGGCGGTAATGGTAAAAAGCATCATCATATCAGGTGCAATGTGATCCTCCTATATGAGCCCAAAATTCAAAGGTCTGAATCTTACCTCAGGAAGCTTGCCATGTGAAAGAGTGTAAAATTCTAAGCAAGTTTGCCTTTTACATCACCCTGAAATTCAGCCAGGTAAGAAAGTTATGCTCGATCAAAGTTCTGGTCAAACCTGATATTCAGGCAGGAGGATCAAATTTCTTAATATCACCTAATTTTTCAAATATCACCTGATAAATCATGTGGTCCAAATATCCAGATGTCAATTTTAGGTGATAACAACCTTTGCCAGTCAGCAGCATCATGTATTTCACGAGGATCATATTTCTCAATGTAGACCAATATTTCTTAATATCCTCTTGCCACGAAATATCACCCTAAGCCATTATCCTGATGATGCCATTCAAGTCCGATAAACAAATAAACAATCATGACGATGACGTAATCATCATATTTACCTCGCAGAGGCATATTTCCTAAGCATGACCTTCCCTGCATAACATGGCAATGACGTCATAGTGTCGTAGCGCTAAACCAAGTCATCATCCGGATGATGTCATCCTGATATTTTGACAGGAGGTCATTTTAGTCTAAGGGGACCATCATCTTTCAAATATCACTCGATGTTTCAAATGTCACCTGATATTCTGAAAGATCACCCTCCTTGCCAAATATCACCCTGATGTGGATGCATCACCCCAATCTTTTGTGCATCACCCGATATTTTGAAGATCACCTGATCTTTTGAATATCACGATCTTCCAAATATTACCCGATGGCTGATATGATGATGACATCATCCAAGCTTGATGAACAAAGGAAATCACCTCCTAATGACATCATCATCCTTTTGCCTCGCACAGGCACTTTTTCAAGCATCCCTCCTATCCAATAAACATGACGATGACATCATGATAACTGCAGCGATAAACAAGGCCACCCTTCCACTAATGTCACCCTGATCTTTTGAAAGGAAGGTCATCTTACTCATGGGGGTCATGTTCCAAATATCATCCTGATCTTAAAATATGACCCGATAAGCAAAACTTGACATATCCTGCTGACATCATCTTCTTGGGAGGGTGATATTCTTCAAAGCTCTTTCCTCGGGATCATGTTCCTTGGACCCGATTTCTATCAATATCACTGTGACATCACCATCATATCATGACCAAGTAAAGAGAATATCTAAAAATCTACATGCAGGTGGTAGAACTGAATGAATTATCAAAAGATGATTAAATGCTTGTATGCACACGAATTTTCATTGTTTCATGACCTGATATATATGTTTGCACTTTCAAAGCATGATTTAGTATAAATGCTTATCATCCTACTGGTTACTAACATCATGATGATGATGCCTAACTTCCATATGATGACTGCAGGTGCGCAATAAGAGAAAAGGAGGTGCATCAGCCAGAAAGCTGGGGTCGGTGAGACATTGTTGGCTCGCTTCGATCAGTTGGGGTCTCACCGATGATCATGATGATGTACGGTTGCAATGCAAAAAGGTGAGGCAGACAGATTTTAGGCTCATCCCAAGGCATGAATGGCGTCATCCTTTCACACTTCAGCAAGCTCGTCCATCCTGATGATGTCATCATCATGTCTTGATCAATGAAGAATTTTAAAGTGCAGCCTGATATTCAAATGAAAAATGGCGGGAAAGTAGAGCGGGAGGAATTTGAATTATTTTGGAGCCTGATGTATAACTTTGGTCAAACAAGAAGTACACGCAAGGCCTATGGAGGGTCAATATGTAGATTTGACCCAACAGTGTGTAGGTGGAGATATAATTGTGCTTTAATGGCGAGGGACATCTCGAGTGGCGCACCGGATCCCGAGAGGTCAGAATGAACCAAAAGGAGACAATGCATTGAATGCGGTGGTTAGCCGATGGAGGAAGTTACTGAGCGAGCGACACCTTGTCTGGGTGCTTTACTCAAGGTTTTGGCGGGATCCATCTTCCACTGTTGGATGAGACATCTGAGGAGGCTGACCGTTGATTCAGCTAGGTTTTCTTGGGCACTGTGTTGGGGGGAAAGCAGAGACATATAATCAACCCCATTACTGCTAAAAAAAAAAGAGGAGGTCAATCATACAATATAGGACCTGTAGAAATTTCATGTAGTAGACCAGATTGCTAAGACGAGTGGGGATTGAATTGTTGAAACATTCAAGGTTCTTTCCTCATGATCGCTGTAAATATGCATGTTTTATGAACATACTGTATGGAGAGGAAGCTTCAGATTACATCATGATTGTAAACCTTAAGTAATCTTCAAGTTGATTTCTGGATATGTACTGGTGGATGCTATGTTCTTTACAATTGCTTTCATTTCATTGCATGTTGTTGTCAACTCTACCTCTGAAGATTTGCATTAGATCATGTTGATTTGTGGAATATCTTGGTGAAGTATGATTTCAGTTTTCTTCTCTTCATCACTGTATGGGAACATGTATGTGGGTCAATGATCTCAGTCAAGTAGATCTTAGGAATCTCTCTCTATAACCCCTTTTTCTCATTTTAATTTTATAGAATTCACTTTCATAACTGCACATCGTGATAAACATTAAGAAAAATAGAGGAATATGCTGACATCCCATAGATAACTGAACATCATTAGTATATTCCTAAGCTAGATGCATGTACCATTGAAAATTTCATGTAGGAAATCACTAATAAGGGTAGAACTCATGCAAATATCACCTTAGACACATCATTTGGAGGTATATGCTATGTAGAGTAACTTCCCTGAAAGCATTGTTGCAGAACCAGAACCTACTGATTCACGTAAGGCCCCAAAATGGAAAACAGCAACACACATCAACCACTAAGAGATCTTAGTAGATTATGACCTAATCACTGGGGACTTGGGATCATGAATTCTATGAATTCATTGTATCTTTCAAGATAAACAAGGGTTGATGTGTAACTTTTGTTTCATGTTGTACTTGTGTGTGTCTAACATCAACATCAGCAACAACACTATCAAGAAAATTTATACATTTTACCTTGTCGTTTATGCACAATCCTAGGGTTTCACCATGAATTTTTACTTTTTTAATAGTTACCATAGGGTTTTTGTCATTTTCTCCATTTGGAATTTACAAAATTTAACAATATCAAATCAGTTCCTATAATTAACTATAGTAGTGTGCACTACCTTACATCATTTTCTTATATAAAATTACTGTAACTAATCCCAATTTTATGTGACTAAATTTTAAGGACATTTGAGGTACATACCTATATCCGCAACTAATTTGACCTTAAGAATGTCAACAAAAATTTACTATTCAAACCTCACACCATTACCATTCTTAAATTTTCGTTTACCTCTTGAATTGCCCTTTCTCTAGCTTTGTGAAATTTTCTACAATTTTAATCTTTGAATGCAATTATGAAACTAAACATAATTGAATTTCACTTTTAACTTGTTCCAATTCTAAGTTTCTAGTGGTAGATGCACACTGAATGTTGTAATTAATGCATACAGTTCAGTCTATGTCTAACTTTTCCATTTATTTCATATTTTGAACTTTGTATATGTTAATTCCCTCACCTTACTTTGTATATCATGCATACATATGTATTTTTCCTTTCAAATTTTTGTATAGCAAATTTTGTATATTCATATGTATATTTCATACAATCATCAAAACATACAAACTCGGATTCCAGTGGGATTATGAAACATATTGCATTTAATTTCATCTCATAATGTACATGCAATGTATACATTCAAACATACAAGCACAGATTGGAATGATGTATCAACTAATTTTGACTTTAAGTTAATTTTGGCATTGTATCTTTGCCTTTTGTATATCGCGTTTGGATAATACATACAACATAACATACATACAACAATGTGGGCCTCAGTTTGTTATGAACTACATTTGAATTACTATCGGGTCTACCTTTGTATCTCCATTTATGTATAATACCTTTTGTATATTGGAGACACCTTATGATAATACACATGTGGGCTCCACCAGCTTTAATCACTTTTAACTTCTTTTTAATACCCAATATTGTCCATGCATTGTAGATATAAACAAATATACATACAGATATACCATATAACATTTGTTTAGATTTTGACTTTTATAAACCAGATTATATATTTCTTTCAGGTTCGATCATGTACATTCCCTTATTTGTATATTGAATGCACGAGTTTAGACATACAATACAATACACAAATACAATCGCAGAATCAAATGTGTATTCAATTCACCTTAGAACCTAATAGGGTTCGTGTTTGCATATTTAAGTTTGAGTATTCAAGATACACATGCAAAAAACATGATACAATAACCTGATTGTACTTCAATATGACAACATTAGCATCTCATATGCAAATAAATTTGTACATGAAATACAAATTTAATTAAACACTGCACTTTCACCAATACTTCCCTATTTCACGAAATACTAGGAATTTCAAGTTGGTTCAAAGAACAACCCTAAATTAGTTTTCATGCAAAACCCACTTGTAACCCATGTTTCTCTCTAGTACTATGCATTTTGATTTTTCAAGTATTTCCAGCACCAAGTACATTTTCCCTTTTACCACCAAGTAGGACCAAACCACAAGAAAGAAAAAGAAAATAGGGTCCTCATTTTGCTAGAGGGTAAAATGGGGCGTGTTGTAAACATCACAACAAGTGGGTATTCTAAAACAAACTGAATGAAGTTGGAGAAGTTGTGAGAAACAAGGCAAGACTTGTGTGTAAAGGCTACTCACAAGTGGAAGGAATAGACTATGAAGAGACATTTTCTCTTATGGTAAGACTAGAAGCTATCAGACTATTTTTGACATTTGCAGCACAAAAATAAGGTTTACCAGATGGATGTGAAGTTTACTTTCCTTAATGGTGAGTTAGAATAAGAGGCCTACATAGAGCAACTGGATGGGTTCCATCTATCAGACAAACCATATATGGTATGCAAGTTGAAGAAGGCCTTGTATGGATTGAAGGAAGCTCCCAGAGCTTGGTATACAAGATTAGATAAGTACCTATTGCAGTAGGGATTTAGTAAAGGGTCTACATATAGTAATTTTCACACCAAGATGAGTGGAGACCAAATTCTAATTGTTGAGGTCTATGTTGATGACATTATATTTGGTACAAATGAAGGTAAGAAGTTTGTAGATGAGATGTAGAAAGAGTTTGAGATGTCTATGTGTGGTGAAATGAACTACTTCCTTGGACTGTAAATCATTCAAACTAGTAAAGATATTTTCATTTCTCAATCCAAGTATGTTAAAGAATTGCTAAAAAAGTTTGTACTGGAGGACTCTAAACTAGTATGTACCCCTATGGTTATTGGTTCCAAGTTGAGCAAGAATGATGAATCTCCTAAGGTTGATCAGAGAAAGTATATATCAATGATTGGAGGACTGGTTTATCTAACCTCTACTAGATCAGATAACATGCATGCAATCTATCTTGTGTCTAGATTTCAATTAGATCCTAGAGAATCATATATTTCAGTAGTAAAGAGGATATTTAGGTATTTAAAGGGCAATGTAGATCATGTTCTGTGCTATCCTAAGAACAATGACTTTTCCTTAAGTGCCTATATAGATGTAGATTGGGCCAGATGTGTTGATGAAAGGAAAATCACAAGTGGAGGTGCATTCTTCCTTGGAGATAGGGTGGTGTCTTGGCATAGAAAGAAAAAAGAATCAATTTCCTAGTCTACTATAGAGGTAGAATATATTGTTGCAACATCATGTTGTACTCAGGTGTTGTGGATGAGACAGACCTTGAGGGATATCAAAGTTGAGTATGATGAGCCAATCCCTATTCTTTGTGATAACACAAGTGCCATAAATATTTAAAAGAATCTAGTGCTACATTCAAAGATAAAGCACATTTCAATTAAGTATCACTTTTTGAGGGAGAAAGTTGAAGAGAATGAAGTGAAGCTTGAGTATGTGCCTATAAAAGATCAAGTTGTTGATATATTCACTAAGGATCTTCCAAAGGATACATTTGAGTATCTCTGGGAGAAGTTAGGGGTTGTTTCCCCTCCTTCCTTGTACTAGATGCATAAGGAGATGCATCATTTCAGTCTGCCTTAAAGTATATTTCTCCTTTTGGACTAATGTTGGAGGCTACCTCTAAGGGGGAGTAGGTAGTGGTGATGATTATTGCAGTCAAGGGGAGTAAAGAATAGTTCTAGATTGATCAGAGCAGTAGTGTCCAAGTATGTGCAGTGGAAGAGATGGGATGCCCTTTTCCATTGATGTCAAATGGGGAGAGAGATCATGTGAAAAACTCAGGGGGAGAAAGCTTTCAGATGTGTAAAAAGAAATGGGGAGTTCTGATGCAAGGTTGTGTCTTGATGGAGGAACATGTTGTTTAGTTTTTCACATTATATGTTAGAATGAATGACAAAGGGGGAGATTGTTGCAAGTATGTGCTAACTAGTGTTGTCATTGATGTCAACATGTTTGTGTTGTCATTGGTGCCAACTGTGTCTTTTGATATTGATGTTTGTTGAGTGATTGAGTTGTCATGTTAAGGACATTGTCTAATTTTTTGCTCCACATTTCCTCTATGTTGAAGACAAAAGTATGAGATTTGGATAAGTTTTAGAGAAGTGTTTGAAGATACTAAATCTAGAATTTAGTGCTCTGGATTGTTGTGCAGCAAAAGTTCTATTCACCAGTTTGAAGACTATGCCTTGCAGTGTTTGCAGTGTGATAGTGAGAAAGTATTTTGCTTCACATTTCTTTGCAGCTTGGTTTTCAGTCTTGTGGTTTTAGACATATGCTTATAAGGTCCTTAGCTATCTTTATTCCAAAGTATTTGTGATTTGGTGCTCTAGAAAGCAAGTTATTGATTAGAAGAGTTCTACAATGTTTGTTGTGAGAAGTTTGTGATCTATCTTCAAGTGATATTTGTTTTCTTCAAGTAAGATCTGTTGTGGTTGGATTTGTCAGCTCCCAAATGATTCTATGTTGTTTGTAGATGTCTCTATAATGTATTGAAGGTGTGTACTTGATCCTCAAGCTATGATGAAGCTCTTGGAAGTGTGTGTCTAAGTATTCTTGATGATTGCACTAGTTTAGCCAACTTGGGTGTTAACATTCTTTGCGGACATGTTTCTTGGATTGTAGAGTATAAGGAAGTGTGTAATGATTTATTTGGGTCCAAGATAAGATGTGAAATGTTCTTACTTCATTCATTTTCTCTCCAAGTTTGTTTAGGTCCAAACTTAATTTGATTTATGTATGTATGCCAACCTTGGAGATAGTTCCAATGGTTGTAAGTTGTATTACCAACCTTGATGAATGTTCCAAGGTTGATGATTGGTATAAATATATGTAATGAATCCATGAGTGATGAGAGAGGATGTGAAGATGTGAAGATAAAGTGTGTGTATTGTAAAGATAGGGAAGAAGAGATATACTGTGCTTCAATGGAACTCAACTCAAGCATGTTGTAGATGCTATTATATCAGTTCATGGTAGTGAGCCACCCATTCTGGCAGTGAGCCTTTTTGTAGTGAGCATTCATTTGGATAGTGAGCCTCTTTGTTATTTGGTACTGTTATTACATTATATTGTGAGCTAACACTCACCATGGTTTTTCCCTTTTAGGGTTTTCCAAGTAAAAATCTGGTGTTCATGTGTATATTGTGTTGATGTGTTTATGTTTTGATTCTACAATTCATCTTTAATATTCATAACAATTTAAGGAGTTAAAGTAAGTGAATGTGAAAGTGATTTTGTTTAAAGAAGTTAAGGTTTTTCATACAACTGATTTAGCCCCCCCGCTCTTAGTTGTCTTGTGCCTTCAACAATCATATGGAAAACCACATATAGTAAAGGCAAGTAAAAATGTATTCATATAAGATAATCCTACAATTTTCATTCATTGGGGATTGTTAGGAGATGAGTCTATTGAAGACATCTCTTCTTGGATATTCCAAGAAGACAAAGGTCCACTCACACTACTTGTTAAACAATACAGTAGAGGTCTCCGCATTGTAAAGAACATGGGTTACAAAGGCCAAGGCGGCCTTAGCATGCATGGAAAATGAAATTTAGAACCCATCTTTGTGACTGAGAAAAACAACAAGCATAGTTTAGGATATGGAAAGGAGGTACCATGATCCTCGGACATTGAGTTTATTCTCAACAAAGTAGCGAAGGCTTTTCCTGCAGTTGCGATTTCTAACAAAGATATTATTGATGACTCCTACTTACACCTCACTGACCTATTTCAAGAGACTTCCATATTCATGATATCCTCCATATCCCTCACATCCAAAACAAAAATCCAGAGTCTACCACTCGTATACCCTGAACTTATTGATTGGGATCAACAAGAGGCCCTCATTCTTGATATCTTTTAGAATGATGAGGCTATTATAGAATTCATGGGGCTCTGAGATAGTATTCCACTTGGTGACCATAAAGAAAGATTTCTCATGGACTTAGATCAATAAGCATACATTGGTGTGAATGTCAAATCCTCCAGTCACAAAATTGAAAATAAAAATAATAGAACTCCTAGTCAAAACCACATTTTGGCACCTTTGGATCAGAAAATAGTCAGAATAAAGGATGTATCCAATGGTTAAAACCTCTTTGAGGTGCCTAAGGATGGAGGAAATTTGACCTTACCTTGCCTTCAAAATATCAAGGAAAGTCTTTACTCTTGTTTAAAAAATCACAGGAGATGAATCTAGGAACAACATAGAACCCCAAGATTACATTTCTAGCAGCTTCTCTTTCATAACGAAAAAAGGAAGGATTTGATAGCTGGTCATGAAATGCTTTCATTAATGGATGGTTTTTCTGGGTATAATCATAGCACCTAAAGATCAACACAAGACAACTTTCACATCTCCCTAGGGTACCTATTGTTGGCAAGTCATGCCATTTGGCTTGAAAAATGCTAGAGCAACATATTAGAGAGCGATGATAGTGATATTTCATGACCTTTTTTATAACATTATGGAAGACTATGTTGATTATCTATTAGGTAAATCAACTACTAGTGAAGGTCACTTACAGGTTATGGAGTAGATATTTGACAAATTAGAGAAATATCAATTTAGACTCAACCCTAAGAATGTGTCTTTGGTCTTACTTCAGGGAAGTTATTGGGCTAAATTATATCTCATAGAGGAATTAAAGTAGATCATGCTAAAGTCAAAGCTATAGTTGAGATGGCTCATCCTTCTAATCTAAAACAACTTGGAAGCCTCCAGGGTGAAAGCAAGAAGTTGAGTATACATTTCACGGAAGTTTTTTGCGGGTGAAAAATGCTGCTTGGAATGGGTGCTCGAGCCAAAACAGGTGCTCGTTACGAAATGGGTACCCGTTTATAATTAGGCACTCAAAGCAAAAATGGGCACTCATTTATGATCGGGCACTCAAAGAAAAAATGGGCACCCGTTATAAAATAGGTACCCATTTTTGAAAACTATAATTTTTTTTAATAAATAGACATGTAGCTTCATGTTAACAACTACAAGCTGTGAGATATCACGGATAGCAATGCCAAAAAATGGGTACCTACATTTTCTGACCCAAATTTCAACCTCCATAGCATCCCTACCTCCATAGATCGATTCACCAGTGCCCCAGGTTGGTTGCTCGTCCATTTTTGTTGATTTTCATTTTTTTGCTTTGTATTTTGTTGTTTTTGCAATGTTCAGCTATATATATTCAACCTAAAATAAAAAATAAGTAAACCCTAATGCATAAACTATAAACCTTTAATTCAAAAATGGTAAACCCTATTTCATAAAGACTAAACTATAAAACCCTAATTCATAAACTAGGGTTTCAAAAACAGTAAAACATAAAACCTTAATTCATAAACTAGTGTTTACAAAATAGTAAAACATAAAACCCTAGTTCATAAACTATAGTTTCAAAAATAGTAAAATGTAAAACCCTAATTCATATTTACAATAAATTGTAATTCATAAACACTAGAAACCCTAATTCATAAACTAGGGTTTCATAAACTAAACTGACCTATTCTTTAAAACCTAAATGACTTATTAAACCTAAACCTAAAACCTAGAAACTTCACTTTATTACATTTAAATCTTTAATTTAAACATATGGATATATATATTACGTTTAAATCTTTAATTTAAACATTCAATATTCATATACCTAGTTCGATAGAACTTAGATAGGGTTTTCAATAGTGGACGGTTTCTAAGGAGGTGGCTTGGTTGTCCCTCTCATCTTCTTCCTCAAAGGAATTTCTTCTTCCTCCACATCTCCTTATGCTCCTATAGTTTTCCTCTTATATATTTTCTTGGCCTTTTGACTAGGAATAAATTTCTTCCCTTTAGAGGCCTCCTTAAAATTTATCAAGACTATTCTCCTCAAGTCAATTATCTAGTCTTTCAATATGAAGAATACTTCATGTCTTTTTGATGTTGTGGAATGAAAGGAACTCTGAATTTAATCATCTATTAAGACTTTGTTGGTGGGCTAATACCATGTATGATTGGTTATTTAGTCATTAAATATTTAGTAGTTATATAGTACAATTCACTAACAAGCTTAAAGTCATAACTACTCTACTAAACTTTTAAAAATATTGGGCATTAAATGCACATATATTATCTCACTTATTAGGTCTTTTCCCCTATATCTAGACCTTGAACTAGTTATATGTTCTTATAGGCTTATTCTTTAGTCTTCATGGCTTTTAATGTTCATGATGCTTGACTCATAGTCCTAATTAACCATTTGTAAAACTCTTTTCATGAAGCTAAAAACCTACACATATTAGATAGGATACGACCCTAATATATATTTTTGTAGACCTAACCTAAATGACTTATATTAAACCTTTAAACCTAAAACCTAGAAGTCATTTTATTATGTTTAAATATTTAATTTAAACATATATCCATAGATCTATGACAAATTGATGCTTAACAAAGGGGTAAAGGAGACAACAACAATCCAGAAAAAAAAATTAAAATAATGTTGAGTGTACATAGAATGGGTTCAAGGATTGAATAGGTTGACATGAACTTAGTGACATGTTTAGGAGTAGTTGTAGCCAATAGGCCATGCACTTAGTGACATGTTTAGGAGTTTGAATGTAATACATGAGCATATAAATTTTGACTAGATACTAGGACATAAATTTTTATTCATGTCATGATTCTTAAATGTATAAATTTTGATTTTAAACATTTAATAATGTAAGTTTAAATTTTGAATGCATGTATATGTAAAATTAAATGTTTTAAGGTATATTGTTTAAACCACACAAATTTTTATGTTTCCAAGTTTTCAATATATATGTTGTGCATGCAATTTAATCTATATTTTTTGTAATTGCAGCTCTACTTGTAGACCTTATTTCTACACATGGCCGATCTAGCCTATGACACCCCCCCCATGACCTCCCATAGGACCCCCCCACCACCACCACCACCGCATGATGAGGCTCATTTGTGAGCCACAATTGATGAAAACATACATGTTCTAAAAGAAAAAAATTAATATATTGCAAAGCCAAATCCAAACCCCTCCACATGTTTCATGATTTGCATCTATGATGCAAACTATTGTTGATTCAGTGAGAGCTATCCACATGGATCTAGACATATTCCACTTATGGGGGGAAGAGAGGAGACAGTTTTATTTAGATGGTCTCTCATATAAAGAGTTCAATGATTTACATATTACCAAAACTACAATTGCCCCATTTTTCATTGATCCCTCCACAGGTCAACAAATACCACCAACTAAAAAGAGAATTACAATCAGATGGTGCACACATTAGTAGATAGCTGATAATTTTTGGGATCGATGTGGATGGTCTTTGATCATCCACCTCATGCTAATTTTGAGGTTCCCTTTTATTTTCTAAAGAAATTATGGGCAGAACATCCAATTATTTTGATATGAGATCATTTCAGGGCATGGGTGGTGGAATGCTACAGCATAGACTAGGAGCATGTGTCGATCCAAATCAACATTTGCCCCTTGCACCTATTGTCTCTTCTCCACCCTCTATTCTCATGCCCTTTCACCAGTGGATGGTCATCTTAGCACTCGGAGTGTTATCATCACTCTCAGGAAACTTAACTAACCAAGCTACTTGCTTGGCAGATGAAGTCAATCCTGGAGAGCCTACACAGCCTAGAGGAACATCCGATGCTAGTCCTGATGCATCACCTAGATTGACACCATTGCAGTCGACACCGCATTTTTGTCAGAATTGTCATCAACCATGTTTTGGTCCTACATCTACTTTGGATGAGTAGTCCTTTTTGGCTACATTATTCACTCCTATGGATTTGGTATGTATGCCACATTTAATAAAATTAAAATTAATACAAATTAATATAAATTTAGACAATTATTAATTATCAATCTTTTTAAAAAAATTTAAATATATATTAATAAATATATATGTTCATGTTGATTGGTATAGATGACTCCATCAGTTACTGCCACTTCATCATGGCTCGATCATTTAGTGTCAATAGTAGTAGAGTTGGGTAGACCTTATATGGATGAGGTATAAAATTAGGACCTCTAAAGATTATTTAATTAGATATATCTAATTTAATAATATATAATTTAATGCAAAAATGTGACCTTTTTAATTTAAAGAAGATGAGAGGTCTGGACGCTCTTGTGTCAAACCAACCTAGTGTTGGAATTAGACTAGACAACTGAGAGGGGGGGTGAATTAGTTGTCACACAAAATAAACTTTTTATGCTTTTAACCTTCTTTATTAACTTACTATCAGATTAATGATGTAAACATTAAAGCATAGATAAACAACATATGAGCAAAAACATAATCAACACACTTGACACCAAGATTTTAATGTGGAAACTTGGTTAAGGGAAAAACCACGGTGGGGGTTAACCCACAAAGATTTGTACCCTATTAAAAGTACTTTAGAAAAATAGAAGGCACATGCCTTCAGGCGCACTGCCCAGAGCTCACTTCTCAAAAGAGAGGCTCACTACCTACATAATTTATTTAGAATAGAAAGAATTAACTAAGAAATAGCATCTACTTCATACATGGTTCAATTTCAATGAATACTCACAAAACTTATGCTTTGCCCCAAATTCTTCTTCACTAACTTTTCACTCTACACTGCTCTTGCTCCTTTTCTTCTCTGCTTTGCTTCTGATCCTTTATTTTGATTTAATCTTTTTTGCTCAAGGATGATTTTTAACAACTCTTCAACAAGTATTTATACACTTCATCAACCTTAGAATGATCAACAAGGTCAAACAAACTTAATGCAGATCTTTACACTGTCAACCAAATATAGCTGAGACTTGAATCTTCCTCTACTAACATGCCACACTTCATAAAATGATCTTTAGATCATCTGCAACATGCTAGGAGCATCCGATTGGCCAAGACTAGGAAGAACATCAACTTCAAAAAGGAAATCTTTAATAACAAGCTCAAACTCCAATGCAGACCTCCAACATAGTAGCCACACAATCCAGAGACCTCCACAAGTACATTGAATTCACTAATAACATCCATTCTAAACCAAATTACCAGAATCATTTGTATCTTCCTCTAGAACCTCAAGAACACTATCTGCCATGACTGTCAAACTAGAAGGATTACTTGCAGACCTCCAAACCACAAAACACTAGAGTTGGTGATACACACTAACTTCCCAAACATGCCTTTAGATATGTAGACCATAATATTTCACTGTGGAGCAATTCAGACCAACTTACTGTCACTTTGTCTCTTCTGAATACTGCAAGATCTGGTTCTACTTAGATGGCCATAACTTCTTCAAATCTTCATGCGGACTTCTTAATTCTTAACTGGAACAATCTCTGACAATCCTCTACATAGCCATAAGGTCCATGGACATTGAGTCTTCATTAATTTTCTCAATACCCTCAACATTCTAGTCTTTTGAACATGCAACAAAATAAGGCACAATTGACACCAATGACAACAAGAATATGCTGACATCAATGACAACACTGCTTAGGCACATATTTGCAACAAACTCTCCCTTTGTCATTGATGACAACATATGTTGTGAAAAATTGATTCAACCATCATAACAAGAACTTCTCCCCCTCAATTCTGTAACCACTTTCTTTATTTCTCCCCTATCATCAGCAATTAGTTTTTCACATGTCTTCTCTCCCCCTTTGACATCAATGGAAAAGCACACATATTTGCAATCTTCACTCCCCCTTTTTTTTTAGACTGATCTTCAACATTTGCATACTGACTACTCCTTAGAGTAGTATTTTCTCAACATCAATCTGGATCTTAAGATATGACTGAGAATTCCAATGGACTGATTCACCTCAGTGCATCTTAGTTCTGATTCAGAGGGGTAATAACCCCTAACTTCTCTCTGAGATACTCAAAGGTATCCTTGGGAAGAGGCTTAGTGAAGATATCTACAATCTAATCTTTGGAAGACACAAACTTCAACTTAACTTCATTTTCATTTACGTTCTCTCTTAAGAAATGAAACTTGATAGATATATGCTTTGTCTTTGAATGCAACACTGGATTCTTTGAGATTCTTATTGCACTAGAATTATCACAAAAGATTGTGACTAGCTCCTCAAACACAATTCTAATGTCCTTCAACATTTGCCTCATCCATAGAACATGAGTACAATTATTTGTTGCTGCTATATATTATGCTTCTATAGTAGACAGAGATAATGCCTCTTGCTTTTTGCTCATCCAAGAGACCAATCTTCTTCCCAAGAAAAATGCACCACCACTAGTAATTTTTTTGTCATCAACATCTCCTACCCAATCAGCATCTCTATATGCATGAAGAGTGAAATCATTGTCCTTTGGATACCACAATCCATAATCAATTGTCCTCTTGAGATATCTAAAAATTCTTTTGACTGCCACAATGTGGGATTCTTTTGGATCAGCTTGAAATCTAGCAACAAGTCCAATGGCATTCATGATGTCAAGTCTAGTCTGAGCTAGATCGAGCAATCCTCCAATCATTGATCTATACCTTTTCTGATTTGCCTTAGTGGAGTCATCATTTTTACTTAAATTACATCTGTTTACCATAGGTGTACCTACTGGCTTTGAATCTTCCATTCCAAACTTCTTCAACAATTCTCACATACTTGGACTGAGATATAAAGATACCTTTATCTGACTGAACAATTTGTAGACCTAGGAAGAAATTCATTTCTCCAAACATTGATATCTCAAATTCACTTTTCATCTGATCAGCAAATGCTTTACACGTGCATTCATTTCCACCAAAAATGATATCATCAACAAAGACCTCAACAATCAAGATGTTCTCATGATTGATCTTGAAGTAAAGATTACTATCAACAGTACCTTTGCTAAAACCTATCCTAAGTAAATATTTATCCAATCTTGCATACCAGGCTCTTGAAGCTTGCTTGAGTGCATACAAGGATTTTCTTAGTCTACAAACTATATCTTCCTAATCAGGTAACTAAAATCCTTCTGGTTGCTCAATGTAGACTTCTTCCTCCAAATCTCCATTCAAGAATGCTGATTTGACATCCATCTAATACAATTAAAAACCTATAAAAGTAGCAAATGCAAGAAACAATCTAACTACCTCTATTCTTGCCACCGGAGAAAAACATTCTTTGAAATCAATTCCTTCCACTTGAGAATAGCCTTTGCATACCAACCTTGCTTTGTTTCTTACAAATTCACCATCTTCATTTAGTTTATTCTAGAAGACCCATTTGGTTCCAATCACATTTTTGTCCTCAAGTCTACGAACAAGATCCTAATTGTGGTTCTTTTCAATTTGCATCAATTCTTCTTCTATTGTTTTTACCCAGTTTTCATCATTGCATGCTTCACTTACTAATTTAGGTTCAATCTTTGAAATCAAACAAATCTCTTCTTGATCTTCAACAACTCTTCTCCTAGTTTGAACACCATTATTTCTATCTCCTATGATTTGATCTTCAGGATGATTCATTCTTACATACCTGGGGGTTTTGGGAATTGCTTGAACTTTTGTACTATTTTCTTGAATTCCTAGAGTTTCTAAATCAATCTAAATCTGAGTCAGAGTTTGAACTAACTTTCCTTCACTTTGACTTTCATCATGATCATGTGAATCATATTCGCAGAACCTGGTGTTGGTTTTTTCCCAGACTGGATGCTTATTCCCAGATTTCCCTACAAGGTAGCCATCAGTGATCAACAGGATCTCTGGGCCAGGGGCCAACAGTGTAGGAGATAGACTCTATATTTTATCTCCTCTTCTTCTTCAGGCTCTGCAAGACCTAGGGGGGTATTCCCTACTCAACATCCATGAGGATATGCATACAGGGCTGGGATGCTGACAGAAAGCAGATAAGTCCTCCTGTAAGTAGACCAAAACTGAAAGATAAGAGCAAAGGGGCTAGCTTTGGGCCTATTTGCAGTTGTAGACAGAGGACTGAGGTTCCTAAAACTAATTCTAATGTCCTAATGGTTGTTTTAGATTTTGATTTGGAGTTTAAGTTTGGATGCAAAGCTGGACATGGTTGTAACACAAACACAAAGCAAGATTGGTGCCTATCCAGGGCCTGGAGTCAGTAGACATACACCTGTGAATGATCAGCATGAACAGCTAGAACTGGATTTCAAGGGGATATATGTGATATCTGCCTTACAGATATCTCCCAATACAAAGTGTTAAGTTATCTCTACTTATGGCATCCCTACTGCAGTATACCCTTCCCAATGTTCAACCTGAAAACAGTTTAATCTACCCCTTGAGCAGAAGTTAAAAGATCAGACATTCAACATAGGAATTCTATGCTCTAGAATCTAAACATTACTCAAATATCCAGATTCAGAAGAAGAATACATGCAATACTGGAGACAGAATTAACACAACACATGCTAAGATAGCATTTCTCATATAAGATTAGTCATGAAATCAGTGGGTTCATGCCAAAAAACATACAACAAGAGATACATAAACTCACAGGTTAAGCTGTACAGAGCAACCAGATCAGCTTGTTATGAGTTACAGAGCCAAAAATCTTCAACTTTCAACAACCACAAATGAGTAACACTTCCTGCTTATAACAGCCAGGTAGTGTACCAAAGCAATTAATTACAGGGTTGACCAAAAATCCCGCCAGATATACAGTATCAGGAAAATGGCGCTCAAACACTACCAGATTGGCACCCAAACATGAATGCAGCAGGTAGGGGAGGAGACAGGAAGATATCTCGAGCCTTGCGCCACTGTCCGCTGATGTACACCTTCAATCGGGTACCAGATCCGCCCATACCTCTGCAACCTTCGCCATTAATGGCGCACCAACCCGCGGCCTTGGGAAAAACATCTAACAATCGATCGCAACCATTTCCCGCCGAGATTCATCATCATGATATTTGAAAATGCAGGATATCAATTATCCCACATGCACCCCGCAGCAACCTCTTTAACACTTTATATACTAGGTCATGAGCATATATGATGTCGGTGCTTTTGCTCCTGACGACACTAGTATAAGACTTCATCATCATCATCATCCTCCAGCAGCATGATATCCTGTTGCTTGAAATATCACCCTGACGTCAGCATCATATTGCAATATAACTGCATGATAATCGCCTTCATCCGCACAACCTAATCCATCGGAGGAACGTCCTCCTGCTGAGCTTATACCAAAAGTCTGGCCAATGAACATCCTGATGACATCATCATCATATCCTGCTGACGTTATCATCATATCTGCCTACTGCGCACCTCCTCATATCCGGATGACGTCATCATCATGTTTGCAAATATCGGGGGATCTCCACAAGATGATCTGTGTTAGAAATATGACCCCCCCAGACCTTGATGACGTCATCATCATATTAACATCAGGATGATATTCGGAAGACAACCGGATATTTGGAAATATCATCCTGATGTACAAATATCAGGTTGCACTGTAGCTCCACTATAAGATCGGGGCGATAGATGAATATGATGATGCTTGAAAAGATCACCCCCACTAGATAATGCACGAAGCCGGCAGGCGGATATCTCCTTGATATCAGCATCATCATGACGCTGGAACAAACATACATCCGGGTGATATTCAAAAATGAAAATATCACCCCCTCCTTCAGAAATAT
Organism: Cunninghamia lanceolata; assembly: GCA_027924645.1. Lineage (NCBI taxonomy): Eukaryota > Viridiplantae > Streptophyta > Pinopsida > Cupressales > Cupressaceae > Cunninghamia > Cunninghamia lanceolata. Next base: position 9,718,584 of record BSBN01000419.1, on the reverse strand, counting down.
CATGATGCAGATAGGCAGAGAAAAAGATATCACCCTGTCATAAGAATGACGTCAGCATCATCAGGATGACAAAACAACGAACAAGAAGTGATACAACATCATCAGGATGATATTGACTAAGATCATCCTGACGTTCAAAATATGATGACCCTAGTGAATATCGGGTCACACTTAGAACTCTTCAACAACATCATCAGGATGATCATAACCAAGATCACCCGATGATAAAAATATCACCCCGGCGAAATATCATGAAGGTAGAAAATATGATGGCCCTCGCAAGCAACACAGTGATAACTGGAAATATGATGATGATGACGACGACCCTTAGGAAAAAACAAGTCAGGTCGAACAACTTAGAGAATAACCCCTTCAGAATATCGGGGCAACATCATCATCATGTTTGGGCAAGGTGATAATGGAAGATCACCAGGTACTTGAAAAATCACCCCCGCAAGCAACTTAGGGCGCACTGTAGCTCATCAGCAGGATCAGGATGATATCCAAACATCACCCGATAATAAAATATGATGATGACGTTGAGAAACCAGTCGACGGAGAACACGATGATGCAGACCATCATCGAAGACAAGATGATGATGATGACCTCCTCCTCAGGAAAATATGATGCTGAAGCTGAAAAATGCTGAGGAGGTCCAACACTTAGAAAAAATGGGCAAGAAGATAAAGGGTTCAAATGAAGAAACCCCCTGATCATGAAAAATCAACCCCAGGTCAAAATGAGTGCTAACAGTGGCTCCGAATGGGGACGTGCAGGTGAAAACCTGCAGCGAGAACCAGATCTCCGGGCAGACCAAACAAAAAGCCAAAAAATGCGAGCTGTACAAGGCATTTACACTACATACATATTTTTACAAATGTGCACAGCAACCAGTCATTTATGCAAAATAGAACTTAAGGAATTGGCCATGCACAGGCAATTCCATAATTTCACCATCTAGGGCCTGGAGGAAATAAGAATCCTCCCCATGAGTATTGCAAACCTGATATGGGCCCATCCATAAGGGTTGAAATTTACCATGTTTACCCTTTTCCTGACCTTTAGCATTCCAAATGAGCACCAGATCATTGACTTGAAACTTCCTTTTTGTAGTTCTCCTGTCAAACTGATATTTCACATCTTGTTGTCTTTTGAGATTGATCTGGTGGGCTTTCCTTCTGTCTTCATCCAATGCAACCAGCTGATTCACTCTTTTTGTCATGGAATCTTCAATCTCCTCATCATTTTCCTGAATGAATCTGTAAACTGGTAGGAGATTGTTTATGGGCAGTCTAGGTGATGCACCATATACTAGCTCAAAAGGTGACTTCCCAATAGCCCTTTTCACTATCACTCTGTCAGCCCATACTGCTAAGTTCAACTTTGAGTCCCAAGCTCTCTTGTTCTTGTCCAGTATCCTCTTGATAATTTTCATGATGCTTTTATTGCTTGATTCTGCTTGACCATTTCCTTGTGGGTGATATGGTGATGTATATGACAGATTTATCCCATACCTGTTGCAAAAATCAACAAATTCACCTGATCTGAAGCACATAGCATTATCAATGATTATCTTAAATGGTACTCCAAACCTGATGATGATGTTTTCTAGTATGAAATCTGTCACCACCTTACTTGTAGCTCTCTTAGTTGGAATGGCCTCAATCCATTTGGTAAAGTAATCAATTGCCACCAAAATCCAACTGTGTCCCCCACTTGATTTGTCTGCAATTTCCCCTATGAAGTCAATTCCCCATTGCTGGAATGGAGCATCCACAGGTACAGTTCTGAGGGGTAAAGCACCATCATATTTCAGCTTTCCTGAAAATCTTTGGCAAGGGTTACATTTTCTCACTAACCTTTGTGCATCTGAAAAGAGAGTAGGCCACCAATATCCTACCCTAAGAATTTTATGAGCTGTTGTTTGGGCAGTATAATGCCCACCACACAATCCTTTATGCATATCAATCAAAACATTGTTAGCCATATCCTCATCCACACATCTCAGCAGCACACCATCAGGGTTTTTCCAGTATAGCTCACCTTGAACAATAACATACCTGATTGCATGTAACTTTAAAGTCCTCTTTTGACTGTCACTGAAATGGGAAGGACAATTCAGATTTTGCAAGTAGTAGATAATATCCTTGTACCATTCAGATCCTGATACATTTACACTCTCATCTTGGACTGCATTAACTTGGCATGCTTCCAAGTTTGACTGTGCCATCATCTTGGCTAATCCTTGTCCTCTTATCAACCTAGTAACTTGTATGTCTATGTTGAACTCTTGCAGTTTGTTTATCCATCTGCACCTTCTTCCAGTCACCTCCTGCTGAGTGAATATGTCTTTGACTGCTGCATGAGGTACATATGCAATTACATATGATCCTACCAAGTATGGTCTGAAACTTTTGATGGCTCTGACCAGTGCATATGCCTATTTTTCCATAATATCATACTTTAACTCAGAGGCCTGCAAGGACATACTGAAAAAAGTGATGGGCTGTTCAAAACCATCTTCATTTTTCTGTAACAAACATGCAGCAACAGTATGCAAGGAAGCAAATGAAAATACTTGGAATGGCCTAGAAAAATCAGGAGATTTAAGAACAGGGGCCATCTTGATTGCCTCTTTGATATTCTGAAATGATTCTATTGCTTCCCTTTCCCAGTTGACAGTTGCATCCTTCTTCATCATCTTGGAAATGTTCCTTGTGGTTTCTGCAAAGTTGGGAACAAATCTTCTAACAAAATTTATCTGTCCAAAGAAGGACTGAACTCCTTTCACAGTTTTTGGCATTTGAATCCTGTCAATAGTAGCCACTCTCTCTGGATCTATCCTGACTCCATCCTTGGAAACAATATGTCCCAGAAGCTTTCCTTCAACTACCCCAAAGGCACACTTCTTTGGATTTAAAGAAATACCATATTCTAGTGCTCTTATGAAAATCTGCTCCAAATGCAAACAATGCTGCTCTTCTTTCTTTGAGTAAGCAGTCAAGTCATCCTGATATACAGCCAGGATTGAATCAATCAGCCCTGCAAAAGCAACATCCATTGCTCTTTGAAATGTAGCACCTACATTTGTTAGTCCAAATGGCATTCTAACATACACATAAGTTCCCCATGGAGTGGTAAAGGCAATCTTATACTGTTCTGATTCCTTTACCTTCACCTGATTATATCCTGAAAATCCATCCATCATGGATAGGAGTTCACAACCAGTCACTCTCTGCAACATAGCTTCCATATTAGGCAGTGGATAGTTATCCTTCAAAGAGGATACATTCAAGTTCCTGAAATCAACACAAAGCCTAATATCACCATTCTTTTTTCTGACTGGGACAAGGTTAGACACCCAAGTTGAATGTCTGATTGGCACAATTATTCCAGCTTCCCTGAGCCTTTTGAGTTCTTCTTGCATCTTGGGAGCTAAGGTAGGATTAATAGGTCTTTGCTTTTGTCTAAATGGCTTAGCTCCAGGCTTCAATGGGATCTCATGCTGGAATAAATCTTCCCTATAAGCTTTTAGGTCCTCATATGACCAAGCAAAAACATGTTTATACTTTTTCAGTAATGCAATCAGCATACTTCTAATGTGTGGTTTGAGCTGTTTACCAATGTATACCTTCTGAGGGGCCTGAGATGTCCCCAAATTTATCTCCTCTAAATCTTCCTTATTTGTGGGAGATGTCCTTGTGACCATTTTATCTCTACTGTCAAAAACTCTTTCCAAAGCTACCAACCCTCTAGGGATTTTATTAGTCTTCAATTGAATGATCTCTTTTCCCACAAGAGTTTCTTTTCCATCTACAGTCTCTACAAAAGCTTGGAAATCAATTTGTTGATTCTCATATTCATCTATGCAGTGCAAAAATTTCAGCAAATCCCTATCATCATTAAACACTTGCCAACTGCATATATTTTCTGGTATGGCAGGCCTAATTTTAACTTCTACATTTGTAACACCTGACAGAGTGATGTCATCTGGCCTTATTGCAACATTGGCTAAGAAATCAGCCATAACATTTTTTGACCTTTCTACCCAGCCTATTGAAAATGCATCAAATAATTCAATGGTATCCCAAACAGCATGCTTGTATTGTTTCAATCTTTTATTTTTTGCAGCATACTTATTTCTAATTTGGGATACAATCAGCTCAGAATCCCCAAATACTCTTAACATCTTAATTCCATGTTTGATAGCAATGTTTAGGCCTAAGAGTAAAGCCTCATATTCTGCAATGTTGTTTGTGCAATCAAACCTCAGCAAGAAAGAGAATTTGAGGAGCTTACCAGTTGGAGACAGGAAAACAACTCCAGCTCCAGAGCCTTCTTTTGCACAAGCTCCATCAAAAAACATGGTCCATAAGCCTTGTTGATCCAGCTCTTCAATGCAGACATTTTTCTTTTTATCTTCTGTATCATCTGAGACAACCTTGAAGTTATCACAGTCAGTGTCTACAAAGCATACTTGTTCATTTGCTTCTTGGTCTTCCACTGTCTCTGATGATCTTTGCTCTCTGATTAGCTTGACATCCCTGCCATTCATTGGAATCATGGCATATGACAGGTCCAGTTGCATACTTCCACCAATTAGTGCTGCCCATCTCCTTGACAACAGCATCCCATACTATGGCTTGATGTCAACCACTGTTATATTCATTTTATATTTCTTTTCAGGAAATGCTGCCAGTTTGAAATCTACATCCTTCATGATTCCAATAACTGGTACCTCTCTGGCATCCATTGCATAACATTTTCCACATGCCTTGTCAATTTTTAATCCAGTTTGTTGCATGATGGCCAAAGGCATGACATTTGTAGATGCTCCAGAGTCAAGCATACAATTTCTAATTATTTTTCCATTTATAACCAGGGAAACATAAAATGGTTCCACTTGTGAAGGACACTTTGTCATAGTCACTCCTAAATAGACTTCAGGAGTCTCATCTTCTTCATTACACATGATATGTTTCTCACCCTGGGTCTGAACATTTTGTTTAGCTTGAAAAGGTACCCCTGAGATTAGGGATATTGTCTTATTCTTGATCTCTTCCACTTTCATGAGTTCCATAAGTGGAATAGAGACCTTTACCTGAGAGAGGATCTGGGCTATATCAAATGGAGCACAGTTTTGTACAACAGTTGTAGCTTGCTCCACAATCTTGCTTTTATCCTGAGCTGATTTAGTTTTCATTTTCATAGTTCCCTGATCATCATTCTTGTCTTGGGAACCTCTACTTTGATCTTCAGCCTGAGGGATTTTGTTTTCTGGTCCTTGAGATTCATGACCTGTTCTATGTTTAAAGTTTTGTTTATTATTTACCCACTGCCTTTTTTGTGGTTCAGTTCCTTTATGACCATGCACCAGCTGACCTGCAGAAATATCTTCTGGCTGATGTGGGCTGCCTACTTGATTTTTACCTCTGAGATTGTAGTTGCTTTTGACTTGAGCAACTGCTGCAGCTGTGAAGGCTCTAATTTCCTCATCAGAAGGTCATTGTAAGTTACTCAGAAAATTGTGTGAGTTCTGAGCATACACATAATTATCTTCATTATCTTCATCATATGGGGACTGTTGGCAGGCCTGAATTTGATGATCTGTATTCTCATCAGCATCATAAAAAGTGTATCCATTGCCTATGGACATCATATTAACATCATCATCCTGCACATGATGTGGCTCATTGCATTCATTACAAGATGTAGCATTATCATACAAGGATTGAGCAATCATACACTGTGACTGTGAATGCGGCATCTGACAAATTATACACCACGGAGCATCATCAGCAATATTTATAGCTTTCTTTAGAGGATCAGGAGTTTCTTTGACATGTTGGGCCCTCTGATTTGTATTATTACGTGGGAATACAGGCTTACCATCATGCCAATTGGTGTTATAAGGCATATCATGTAATGATGGCCTCTTTTCCTGCCTTTGATAGACTTGCCTATCAGGACCCATCCCTTTTTCACTTCTAGCTAATCTATAGCTTAGGTCCTTAACAACATTTGCCAATTTGTCTATCTTATCTTCAGGGGCAGATGTACTACCTTGAGTGTTCTGAGGCTTGTTTGGATTCTGCAGAATTTTTACATCATCCCTTCTATTTGTCTTGCCCGATGCTTTCCTATTGTTTTCAATATTTACTGCAATTCTGAAAGCATCCCTGAGAGTAGCAGGACCTTTATCTCTTAATCCATATGCAGTCTTTGCATCAAAGGCATTGATATACAAAATTGTGCACATTGGTTCATTTGGCCTCATGTGATGTGGCAATTTGTTCAACACTTTAGTAAATCTTGCATTAAAATCTGCAACCTGCTCATTTGACCCTTTAGCGATACTGGTGAACTCATTTACAAAAAAGCTAGGGTCAGTTTTATCACCATATTGCTCCTTGAATATCCTTTTAAAATCATCCCATGATGAAATACTCCGGTCAGGCAGATTCCTGTACCATTCTCTTGCCTCATCTACTAAGGATTGCATGAATGACTTCATGAAAACATCCTCATGCTCAACCTCAAAATTATCCATGACATTTTGAAAGGCCTTTAGATGATCTTCTCCTGACACTGTGTTATTTCCTGAAAATTTAGGCACTTGCAGCCTCAGATGCTTATCAATGGGGTTAGGATACCCAGGAATACCATCAAACACCAGCTACCTGAATCTATCTAACTGCATGGGCTGTCTGTTTGGCTGATTAACATTAACATTTCTGTTTGCATTTTGGTTTCCTGCATTGTTCAGTAGTATCCTAGCATCATTCACATTTTGTCTCTCATCATGATGCTGATGTTGCACTTCATATCTTTGCTGATGTCTTTGCACATTTGCATTCTCTAGGGTAGGAACTGAATCATTTTGGGCAGTTCTTAAGGCTTGCACTTTCTGCTTCATATCATCTCTGATTTTCATGGCTTGTAGATATTCTAGTTCTGCTCTTAGACTTCTGATTTATTCAGCCAATTGTTCATCCTTAGGTCTGGAGGTAGATGGTCTCATACCATTTTGGTCATCATCTTCATCATCCCTCAGAGACTCTGCCTCTTCAAACCTTTCACTTGGGTCTAGAAAAGGGCGTTCTTGGAACACCTCTGACCTCATTCTCATGCTACCACCCTATTGCCTCTCATATGCACCTTGAATATCAGCTTCTGCATTTGAAAAATAAGGCGCATGCTGTCCTGATGGCCTAGGGTTATCTTGTATATCATCACCTTTTCTGGGGGAGCTCTCATGACTAACTGAGACAGTTCCCTTTCTTCTGTACATCATTCTTTTTGTTAATGGTAACTCTTCAAATAAAAGATTTTGTTGGGATCTTCTCCCCTGCATATAAATTTTACTTTGACCGGTTGGGAGATTACTTCGGAGTCGCCACCTATTACTAGGAACTGTTTTCTTTTGAAAACCAGGGTTCTTTCACAAGGTTCCCCAGCAGAGTCGCCAATTTCTGTTGGTTTTTTCCTAGACTGGATGCTTATTCCCAGATTTCCCTACAAGGTAGCCATCAGTTATCAACAGGATCTCTGGGCCAGGGGCCAACAGTGTAGGAGATAGACTCTATATTTTATCTCCTCTTCTTCTTCAGGCTCTGCAAGACCTAGGGGGTATTCCCTACTCAACATCCATGAGGATATGCATACAAGGCTGGGATGCTGACAGAAAGCAGATAAGTCCTCCTGTAAGTAGACCAAAACTGAAAGATAAGAGCAAAGGGGCTAGCTTTGGGCCTATTTGCAGTTGTAGACAGAGGACTGAGGTTCCTAAAACTAATTCTAATGTCCTAATGGTTGTTTTAGATTTTGATTTGGAGTTTAAGTTTGGATACAAAGTTGGACATGGTTGTAACACAAACACAAAGCAAGATTGGTGCCTATCCAGGGCCTGGAGTCAGTAGACATACACCTGTGAATGATCAGCATGAACAGCTAGAACTAGATTTCAAGGGGATATATGTGATATCTGCCTTACAGATATCTCCCAATACAAAGTGTTAAGTTATCTCTACTTATGGCATCCCTACTGCAGTATACCCTTCCCAATGTTCAACCTGAAAACAGTTTAATCTACCCCTTGAGCAGAAGTTAAAAGATCAGACATTCAACATAGGAATTCTATGCTCTAGAATCTAAACATTACTCAAATATCCAGATTCAGAAGAAGAATACATGCAATACTGGAGACAGAATTAACACAACACATGCTAAGATAGCATTTCTCATATAAGATTAGTCATGAAATCAGTGGGTTCATGCCAAAAAACATACAACAAGAGATACATAAACTCACAGGTTAAGCTGTACAGAGCAACCAGATCAGCTTGTTATGAGTTACAGAGCCAAAAATCTTTAACTTTCAACAACCACAAATGAGTAACACTTCCTGCTTATAACAGCCAGGTAGTGTACCAAAGCAATTAATTACAGGGTTGACCAAAAATCCCGCCAGATATACAGTATCAGGAAAATGGCGCTCAAACACTACCAGATTGGTGCCCAAACATGAATGCAGTAGGTAGGGGAGGAGACAAGAAGATATCTCGAGCCCTGCGCCACTGTCCGCTGATGTACACCTTCAATCGGGTACCAGATCCGCCCATACCTCTGCAACCTTCACCTTTAATGGCGCACCAACCCGCGGCCTTGGGAAAAACATCTAACAATCGATCGCAACCATTTCCCGCCGAGATTCATCATCATGATATTTGAAAATGCAGGATATCAATTATCCCACATGCACCCCGCAGCAACCTCTTTAACACTTTATATACTAGGTCATGAGCATATATGATGTCGGTGCTTTTGCTCCTGACGACACTAGTATAAGACTTCATCATCATCATCATCCTCCAGCAGCATGATATCCTGTTGCTTGAAATATCACCCTGACGTCAGCATCATATTGCAATATAACTGCATGATAATCGCCTTCATCCGCACAACCTGATCCATCGGAGGAACGTCCTCCTGCTGAGCTTATACCAAAAGTCTGGCCGATGAACATCCTGATGACATCATCATCATATCCTGCTGACGTTATCATCATATCTGCCTACTGCGCACCTCCTCATATCCGGATGACGTCATCATCATGTTTGCAAATATCGGGGGATCTCCACAAGATGATCTGTGTTAGAAATATGACCCCCCCGGACCTTGATGACGTCATCATCATATTAACATCAGGATGATATTCGGAAGACAACCGGATATTTGGAAATATCATCCTGATGTAAAAATATCAGGTTGCACTGTAGCTCCACTATAAGATCGGGGCGATAGATGAATATGATGATGCTTGAAAAGATCACCCCCACTAGATAATGCACGAAGCCGGCAGGCGGATATCTCCTTGATATCAGCATCATCATGACGCTGGAACAAACATACATCCGGGTGATATTCAAAAATGAAAATATCACCCCCTCCTTCGGAAATATCATGATGCAGATAGGCAGAGAAAAAGATATCACCCTGTCATAAGAATGACGTCAGCATCATCAGGATGACAAAACAACGAACAAGAAGTGATACAACATCATCAGGATGATATTGACTAAGATCATCCTAACATTCAAAATATGATGACCCTAGTGAATATCGGGTCGCACTTAGAACTCTTCAACAACATCATCAGGATGATCATAACCAAGATCACCCGATGATAAAAATATCACCCCGGTGAAATATCATGAAGGCAGAAAATATGATGACCCTCGCAAGCAACACGGTGATAACTGGAAATATGATGATGATGACGACGACCCTTAGGAAAAAACAAGTCAGGTCGAACAACTTAGAGAATAACCCCTTCAGAATATCGGGGCAACATCATCATCATGTTTGGGCAAGGTGATAATGGAAGATCATCGGGTACTTGAAAAATCACCCCCGCAAGCAACTTAGGGCACACTGTAGCTCATCAGCAGGATCAGGATGATATCCAAACATCACCCGATAATAAAATATGATGATGACGTTGAGAAACCAGTCGACGGAGAACACGATGATGCAGACCATCATCGAAGACAAGATGATGATGATGACCTCCTCCTCAGGAAAATATGATGCTGAAGCTGAAAAATGCTGAGGAGGTCCAACACTTAGAAAAAATGGGCAAGAAGATAAAGGGTTCAAATGAAGAAACCCCCTGATCATGAAAAATCAACCCCAGGTCAAAATGAGTGCTAACACTTGGAATGTTCATCCTTTCTCTCATCAACTCTAACATTAGCACTTTCAACAATCTTTGTCAACCTCTTGTTAAAGCACCGGTAAGCCTTACTTTGAGTAGAGTACCACAAAAATATTCCCTCATCACTTCTTGTATCAAACTCTTCTAAATCCTTATCTCTTTTGATATAGCATTTACTACCAAAAACTATAAAATATCTCACAATAGGAGGATGACCAAACCATAGTTCATAAGGGGTCTTACTAGAATTGCCTTTGATCTGTACCCGGTTAAGAGTATAGATAGTAGTACTTATAGCTTCTCTCCAATAAACTTGAGGAACATTTTTTTCCATCATCATGGTCTTGGCAGCTTCTTGAATGGTTTGGTTCTTTCTTTCCAAAACTCCATTTTGTTGGGGAGTCCTAGGAGAAGATAACTATCTTTTTATGTCATGCTTTTCATAGAAAGCATCAAACTCATGGGAAGTAAATTCTCCACCTCTATCAGATCTTAGACATTTCAATTTTTCACCAATCTCATTTTCCACCATCACTTTGAACACCTTAAATTTGTCAAGAGCTTCTTATTTTTCTTTTAGGAAAGTTACCCCCATCATCCTGGAGTAATCATCAATTAGCAACATGAAATATCTATCTCCTTGCACACTCCTAATTCTAGCAGGACCACAGAGATTAGTATGTACCAGTTCCAATTGTCCACTTGAAGCTTGTTCCTTACTTTTCAATGAAATTTTTATCTGTTTCCCTAATTGATATTTTCTACACATGCTATTAGGTTTCACAAGTTTTGGAAGATCTCTTACAACCTGAGTGGTACTTATTTTGACAATGTTATCAAAATTCACATGACACATCCTCCTATGCCATAACCAACTTTGATCTATCTAAGCAATCAAACAACTTTTGCTAGAACTACTTAAATGAAAAATGTTACCTCTAATTTGAGTACCTGATGTAATTTTAGTTCTGGAGCTCTCCAAGATTTTGCATTTTCCATCCTTGAATCGAAGATCATAACCTTTGTCAACCAACTGTCCAACACTGAGAAGATTATGTTTCAGTCCTTCCACATATAGAACATCATTGGTGTTATTCTTACCATCCAAAGAGATGGATCCTCTACCACAAATTCTACGAGCTGAGTTATCTCCAAATTTCACAAGCCCTCCATCATAATTTTCAAAATTCACAAACTTACTCTTGTCTCTAGTCATATGATGAGAAAATCCACTATTAATCACCCATTCATCTTTCTCAATAACCTAAGAAGCCAAGGCACTTTCCATATTTGTATAGCTAGCAGATTCAGTAGACACCAGATCTTCTTCTTTGATGGCAATGAACACCTAATCATTTTTAGAGGAACCTCCATGATCAAATTCATGATCTGTGACTCCTTCTCCAGCTTCTTGGACATAGTAACATTTATTTTAAATTTTGTATCTATTAGGGTTTGGTTTTGAAAACCTCTCTAGACATCTTGAGGCAAATTGACCAATATTATTACAAGAAAAACATTTGAGTGGCAATTTTGCTTCATACTTACCGGATCCTCTTGGCAATCTTTTGGCAAGAAGAGCTTCAAAATCTGCAGTTTCAATTTCAACATCTTCAAGATCCTTCCTTGTCTTCACAAATCTCTTTGATCTTGTAGAAGAGATTTCACTTGGATCATATCTTTGTTTCCCATATACACTAGCCTTAAATGCAGATTCAGACTTGGGAAGAGAATCACCAAACTCACTTAATTCAAAAGCTGAAATTTTGCCAACCAATTGATCTCTTGTAACTTCTAAGATAGTCCTAATCCCCTCTATAGTAGCAACCTTATGTTTGTATGAATCAGGTAAAGATCTGCGCACTTTTGATACAATCTCTAGTTCTTCCAAAGTTCCACCAGCACACTTGATACCACACACAAGTTCATTTATCTTTTGCATATAGATAGTGATATTTTCATCTTCACTCATCCTTAGAGTTTCAAATTTTCATCTCAAACTTTGCAGCTTGGTACATTTGAAAAATTTATCACCTTCATACAGATTCTCCAATTTTTTCTAGATTTCATGACCAGTTTTTAGACCAAAGACATTTGTCATTTTTGAATCAGTCAGGGCATTCAACAAGGCTTCTTTAGCTCGAAGGTTATTTTCAGCATCTTTGATTTGATCTACAATTGAAGGACCTTTCTTCAGAGGCTTATACTCAACACTGGTTATCACCTAATAGGCATCACCCATGCATTGCAAATGGCACTCCATGTGATTCTTCCAAAAAGAATAATTTGTTCCATCAAATCTCGGACTATCCTTCTTGTAGGTCGACATCCTGGATCTCCTCAAGTGGTCAAACTTTTATAAAAGGATCTGGATTGGATACCAATTGTTGGAATTAGACCAGACAACTGAGAGGGGGGCTGAATTAGTTCTCACACAAAATAAACTTTTATTTCTTTTAACCTTCTTTATTAACTTACTATTAGATTAATGATGTAAACATTAAAGCATAGATCAACAACATATGAACAGAAACATAATCAACACAATTGACACCAAGATTTTGACGTAGAAACCTAGTTAAGGGAAAAACCATGGTGGGGGTTAACCCACAAAGATTTGTACCCTATTAAAAGTACTTCAGAAAAATAGGAGGCACATGCCTTCGGGTGCACTGCCCAGAGCTCATTGCTCAAAAGAGAGGCTCACTACCTATAAAATTTATTTAGAATAGAAAGAATTAACTGAGAAATAGCATCTATTTCATGCTTGGTTTAGTTTCAATGAATGCTCACAAAACTTCTGCTTTGCCCCAGATTCTTCTTCACTAATTTTTCACTCTACACTTCTCTCACTCCTTTTCTTCTCTGCTCTGCTTCTAATCATTTGTTCGGATTTAATTTTTTTTGCTCAAGGATGATTTTTAACAAATCTTCAACAAGTATTTATACACTTTATCAACCTTGGAATGATCAACAAGGTCAGACAAACTTAACGTGGATGTTTACACTGTCAACCAAATATAGCCAAGACTTGAATCTTCCTCTACTAACATGCCACACTTCATAAAATGATCTTTAGATCATCCGCAACATGCTAGGAACATCCAGTTGGCCAAGACTAGGAAGAACATCAACTTCAAAAAGGAAATCTTCAATAACAAGCTCAAACTCCAATGCAGACCTCCAACATAGTAGCCACATGATCCAAAGACCTCCACAAGCACATTGAATTCACCAATAACATCCACTCTAAACTAAATTACCATAATCATTTGTATCTTCCTCCGGAACCTCAATAACATTATTTGCCATGACTATCAAACTAGAAGGATTGCTTGCGGACCTCCAAACCATGAAACACTAGAGTTGATGATACACACTGACTTCCCAAACTTGCCTTCAGATCCACATACCATAATATTTCACTGTGGAGCAATCCAGACCAACTTACTATCACTCTATCTCTTCTGAATACTGCAAGATCTGGTTCTACTTAGATGGCTATAACTTCTTCAAATCTTCATGCAGACTTCTTAATTCTTAACTGGAACAACCTCTGACAATCCTCTACATAGCCATAAGGTTAGAAAACATTGAGTCTTCATTAATTTTCTCAATACCCTCAACATTCCATTCTCCTAAATAGACAACAAAATAAGGCATAGTTGACACCAATGACAATAAGAATATGTTGACATCAATGACAACACTGCTTAGGCACATATTTGCAACACCTAGTCATCTAGGACTAGACAACATCATCTATAGAGGAGCCTACTTCATATGCCATGGTTTGTACCTTAAAATTGTACATTTTTAGTTTAAATTTGAAATTCCAATGTAATTTCATGATTTTATTAAATTCATGTCTTTAAAGTTGAATTTATATATACATGTACACATATATATGTAGGATGAGATTGGTTTAGGTGTAGGCTCAATTCATCATATTATTAGTGAGCCTGCACAGGTGCATGAGTCATCTCTCATATTTCAGGTCCTATAGTTAAATCCTATGTGATTTTAAAGTCTTTTGAATCATTCAACCTTGCATTTTGTATCTATACTCTAGAGCCTAACTAGTTCATTCAAGTGTTTTATTGAAATATAGGAATTGGTGACACAAACATTCAATCTGTCATCTAAATTTGTACCATCTGTTGCACAGGAGCATGGCAAGAGAGATGATGAGCTTGTTGTGGTATGCTTAGACATTTTGAAGTTTAGATTTAAAAATTGATTTTGATGGTTTGGTTCTAAATATTTGATTTAAATTTATTTAGGATGCAGTTTTGACATTAAAATTGATTTGAAGCTTCTTTTTCTTGTACACAACATGAGTTGCCCTCTTAGCCACATGGGACCAAAAGGTGGCTTGAAATGGATGATGATCAAACTTAGTGTGCACACATATTTTAGATTGATGGATGGATGATGGATGGCAAAGATGACATGATGTATTAGATAGTTTATGACTATTTTAGTATTGACTAGACATGTATATGTTTTGTGATTATTTCACTATTTTTACATGGACTATTATTATGTCAGTATTTATATCTCATAGACTATTTCATCTAGACTAGATTTTGCTATTTATTGAATTTCCACTATACACATCTATATTCAAACTTTAATTTCATATATCTCATAGTTAACACTTCAAATTAAAATACATGTTTAATTACTTAAAATTGTAAATTTACTAATTCTAATTAGATAAGAGAAAAAATTCAATTGCTTTAATTTATTAAACATTTATTAGATACAGACTCTAGGTTGGATAGTTTATAGACTAAATGTACCTTCCTTAAATAAATTTAAAAAATAAAATGAAAATTAACAAGTTGTTGAACTAGAATGAATATGTTTGGATTTACATGAGTCAAATGTTGGGACACTTGTGTTAAATTTTAATTGAGTTAAATATTTAGGAAAATTTTATTGATTAGATTTTTCAGTCTACTAACCATGTTTAATCAATTCTTTTTTAATTCTAGATTAAACATTTCATAGATCAATACCTTCCCTATAAATTTATGAAAAGAATTTATAGAAAATTAGAGAAATACATGTACCATTAAATTTACAATTTAATAAATTTTGAAAATTAGAGAAATTAAAGTCAACCCTAAATTATATAAAAAGAAAAATAGAGAAATTTACACATAACATAATAATAACTTAATCAATTCAAGCACTTAATAACTTAATCAATTTCATCAAGAGCATTAAATAATAACATTCCCAAAGTAGACAAACTACTGGATTAGCTTTCAAATCATTTCTTTCTATGGTTGTAATCATTCCAACTTCATCTCATAGTTCTTAGAAACCTAATTTATTAGTAGCTAAGAATCTTCAAAGGCAAATGTTTTGAGTTCTCAATTTCAAAGCTAGCATGACTTCCAAGGAAAGAGCTTTTTAGTCAACAACATTTTTGGAAGTCTAATTAAAAGGGGAATGGGAGAACTCTCCTATTTTCTCAAGTTAGAACTACCCCAAATCTAGCTCTTGTCCTACATCTAGCTCCATCAAAGTAGAAATCAAAATCCTAATTTTACCAATAGTGGTTATCTTTAGGTTGTCAAAGCCACATAAGGTCTCTCTACATGCAGTGTTATTGGTGTGGCAATATCCCATTCTCCAGGAGGGATAAGGGAATGATGTTGACCATGGCACCATCATCCATGAGGATCCTCTTAAAGCAATTATCATAGATCCATACTTGTAAATATAGGTTGACGGGTTTCCTCTTTGAGCTAGCTCAACCTTTGTAGGGATCTTCTTGAGGTTTCAAAAGAAACCTAGATCGTGTATCTCAGTGTTGGGTGGGTTTAAATTACATCAACTTGGTTGATAGGATCTTTTGGGGGTGGTGTTATATGGTTTACATATTTCAATTCGATGGCCTCTAGAAGGGATATATGGTATGATGAGGATTTTCTCTCAATGAACAAGATATTTGTGAACATCTTTTTGAGATCATCCACCAAGTTGCATGGACCAATAGAATTAGGAGTGAGGTCAACCATGGAGCCTGCATGCATGTGATACTCTGGACTTTTGGAGATGCTCAAGGTTCTTGGTTTTCATCATTTTGAACTAATTCAACTAATCCGAACATTTTGGTCTCTCCCTTTATCCCCATTTTAGGGGTGTTAGATCCTTCTAGGTGATGGGCTATAGGAAATTATGGTTCCGGGTGTCCTAGAGATGATTATATGTCCATGAATAAGTGTTTTTCTTTTGATGATTATACATCCTTCAATTCTTAAAATGCACTCAAAAGATTTCTTGTAGGATTTATATGGGAGATTTTGAACCTCCTCTTGTGTGTCCCTATTTAGGGCATGCAAGAAAAGATCACAAAGATCCATGTGGTCCATGTGTGGCACACTAGTTGAAGAGTAAAGCATCAGTCTCCACCTAGTTATGAAATGGGCCACTAACTCATTTGGGTCCTATTTGACAATAGGGAATTCTCTAATCATACTTTTAACCAGCTTATTCATGTCAAAGAAAGTAAGAAACTCAAAAATTAGCATTTTGCATGTAATTTCATCAATCTGCACTAAATAATAACTTAATCAATTTGCCTTAGTTTTTCATAACTTCTATGTACAATAAAAAGATCTCCCCTTAGCTTCAAGAAATATAAATATTCTATACTGACAAGGCCAACCATGTGAAGGTGGAAGCTCATGTGGCCTCACCTAAGACCTAAGACACATGTATTCTAGTTCTATGTAGGACACCTAAGATACATATTGTATAGACACCTAGATTATAACTTTCAACCTAAGACACATGCTCTAGACACCTATTACATGGTAGACCTAGTTGACATATCTAGTATCTACCTAAGCCACCTAGATTAAATTAAAACCTTATTCTAGTCTCTAGACAAGTAGTTGATATATATAGTATCTACCTAAGACATGCCTAGATTTCATATTATATCTCTAGATAGGTAGTTGATATATAGTATCTACCTAAGACACCTAGTTTAGATTAAATCCTTGTTTTCTAGTGTTTATCTACTTAGTTGACATATAGAATACCTAAGAAACAAGTAGAGACATAGGTATTATATAGTTAGAACCCAAGACACCTAGAGACACCTAGATCTAAGTCTAGATCATCTAAGATTTTATACTTGACACCTAGAAGTTGAAGACTCTAGCTATGAAACATGTGTAGAGATCATACCTGTGTAAAAGAAACAATATATTTGAATCCTTTCAACACTACATGTAAAAAATTGCAAAAACAAATATAGAGGTTAGGCCACAATGAAACATATATAAAAATTTAGGTCTCTAGAGATCATTTTATTTAAAGATAGAATTTGTTAAGAAGTTCCATTGAAATTATAATGAAAGGAAAGAACTATTGAAGCATAAATTAAAATAAATAATAGTATAGGTCTAGTGAATACCTGAAGTGAAGTGTAAGTGAAATTTAACATAGGTTCTATGTTTCTAGCTTCTATTATGACTGCAAAAAACATCTCCTACACCATGTAATGTATTGTAAAAAAGTTAGAATGTATAATGATCTTTAAGAGAATTAGGAATTAAGGGGAGATGCTATCAATTAGGGAAATGAAAGTTTACCTAACTTATGGAACATAGCTATGGGATGGCTTAAGGGGAGTTTAGAGGATGGATTAAGGGGAGATGCAATCAATTAGGGAAATGACAGTTTACCTAACTTATGGAACATGGCTAGGGGATGGCTTAAGGGGAGTTAAGAGGATGGATTAAGGGGAGATGCAATCAATTAGGGAAATGACATTTTACCTAACTTATGGAGCATAGCTATGGGATGGCTTAAGGGGAGTTAAGAGGATAGATTAAGGGGAGATGCAATCAATTAGGGAAATGATAGTTTACCTAACTTATGGAACATAGCTAGGGGATGGCTTAAGGGGAGTTAAGAGGATGGATTAAGGGGAGATGGATTCAATTGTAGTATTTAAATGGTAAGGATACATGCACTAACATATATCATTTAGCTAGGGGATGGCTTAAGGGGAGTTAAGAGGATGTCTTAATGGGAGATGGTCCTATTAGATTTAGAGTAGACAACTGAGAGGGGGGGTGAATCAGTTGTGCAAAACTTTCTTCCAATTAAGCACTTAACTTCACTTTGTAATTCATTAGCATAATGATAAGTCAATCATAAAAACATAATGTAATGAATTAAGAGTAGAAACACATTAACACATGAGACACCAAGATTTTGACATGGAAAACCTAGTTAAGGGAAAAACCACGGGGTGATTAACCCAAGATTGTATTCTTTGTTAGAAGAATAGAAAGAACAAATGACACATGCTAATTAGGGCTCACTGCCCGAGCACACTGCTCACAAGAGGTCCACTGCCTACAAGAGACATACTATCTACAAAGAAATACGTATCACATACTTTAAACAGGAGAATAACACCTTCACCATGCTTGAATCAGTTCCATTTAAGCCCAATACTTCTTCTCTACCTTTTGCTCTCCTCCTTGCTACCACACACTCATCTCCAAAAAGACACCCTTAGAAATGACTTTACAATCACTTATTTGTACAAGACATCAACTTAGGAATAATCATCTAAGTCAGCAAATAACTACAAGAGCATCCACCGGATGTGTAACTCATCTAGTCGGCCAATCTCAAGAAGAACACCATCATCCAGAAGTAGTTCTTCAATTGCAAGCTTTGACTCCAATGTGGACTACCAACATGAACTGGACATGATCTAAGGATCTCCACAAGCTTTCCTAAATCACCAAGAACATCCACACATCATCTGCTTACTAAAATTCTTCTCTTCTTCAACTAGAACTTCAAGAACACAGTTTGTCATCATTGTCACAAAAGAATAAATGCTTGCAGACCTTCAAACCATGAACCAATCGAGTTGACACTTCATGAAGACTTCATCAATACTTCCTAAGATCCATAGAATAAGATACTACCTTTCTGGATCTCACCGGACCTATCTGTATTACTTTGTCACCACTAAACATCTGTCGGAACTAGTTTTCCTTGAGTGGCCACAACTTCTTCCTATCTTCATGTGGACCTCTAAAATCTCTATTGGACCACCTTAAGACACATATCTACAAACCCTTTAAACTGTATCCTTTGATCCTAATCGTATCTTGGATTTTTACCTTATTGTCATCACTGTTCTTCACTGTTCCTGATTGAGACTAATTTTCTCAATATTCTTACCACATAGCTCATCTAATCCTTATCATTAATACAACAGGAGTATGTTGACATCAATGACAACACTGGTTAGTCCCATACTTGGAACAATCTCCCCCTTTGTCATTGATGGCAACATATGATATGAAAAACTATTTTAACCATCAAGACAAAAACTTCTCCTCACTATCACAACTCCCCCTATCAGCAACAACCATTCACATGTCTTCTCTCCCTTTACTGCTAGCCCTTTGATCAACAACTACTTGTTTTTCACATGTCTTCTCTCCCTTTATTGCTCCCCCTTTGATCAACAATCACTTGTTTTTCACATGTCTTCTCTCCCCCTTTGACATCAATGGCAAAGGGCACATACTTGCAATTCCACCACTTCAAAATCATACTTGTTGCTCCCCATCATCAATCTGGACCACAAGATGTGACTATGATATCGATCGGACTGATGCACAATAGTGCACCTTAGTTCATCACTGGAGGGGCAATAACCCCTAACTTCTCCCTGAGATACTCAAAAGAGTCCTTAGGTAGCTGTTTAGTAAAGATGTCTGCAATTTGATCCTTGGAAGGCATAAACTCCAATTTGACTTCATTCTTGTTCACTTGCTCTCTCAAAACGTGAAACTTGATGGATATGTGTTAGGTCTTTGAATGCAACACCAGATTCTTAGATATATTTATTACACTTGAATTATCAAAGAAGATTGTGATAGGTTCCTCATACTCCACTTTGATATCTCTTAGCATCTGCTTCATCCACAAAACTTAAGTACAACTACCTACTACTGCAATATATTCTGCTTTATTTGTGGACAGAGATATTGCCTCTTGTTTCTTGCTTACCCAAGAAACCAATCTCTTCCCCAAAAAGAATGCTCCACCACTAGTACTCTTCCGGTCATCCACATCTCCTACCCAGTCCGCATTTGTATATGCATGAAGAGAGAAATCATGATCTCTAGGATACCACAGACCATACTCAACTGTCCCTTTTAGATATCTAAAATCCTCTTGATTGCCATGACATGAGATTCTCTAGGATCAGCTTGGAATCTAGAAACAAGACCAATAGCCTGCATAATGTCTAGTCTAGTTTGAGTGAGATACAATAGTCCTCCAATCATTGACCTATACTTTGTCTGATCAGCCTTAGGAGAGTCATCATCTTTGCTCAACTTACATCCAGTTGCCATGGGAGTATTCATTGGTTTTGAGTCTTCCATCCCAAATTTATTCAACAATTCTTTCACATATTTGGTTTGAGAAATGAAGATTCCTTTCTTTGTTTGAGTGATTTACAGAACCAAGAAGTTCATTTCCCCAAACATGGACATCTCAAATTCACTTTTCATTTGATTTGTAAAGGTTTTGCACATACTATCTCTTCCTCCAAAAATGATATCATCAACAAACACTTCAACAATCAAGATGTTTTCATGATCAATTTTGAAATATAAATTACTGTCAGCAGTACCTTTGTTGAAACCAATCTTCAAAAGATGCTTATCCAATATTTCATACTAGGCTCTTGGGGCTTGCTTCAGTCCATACAATGCTTTCTTCAACTTGTAGACCATATCACCATGATCAGATAATTGAAATCCATCTGATTGCTCTATGTACACTTCTTCTTCCAAGTCACCATTCAGGAAGGCAGACTTGATATGCATTTGATATACCTTGAAATCCTTGAAGGTAGTAAAGGAAAGAAATAATCTGACTGCTTCAATTCTTGCCACCAGAGAAAAAGTTTCTTCAAAACCAACTCCTTCTATTTGAGAGTAACCCTTGCAGACCAATTTGGTTTTATTTCTGATTACTTCACCAACTTCATTCAGTTTGTTCCGGAAGACCCATTTGTTCCAATCACATTTTTGTTTCTAGGTCTGGGAACAAGATCCCAAGTGCGATTTTTCTCAATTTGTATCAGCTCTTCCTCCATTGCTTTAGTCTAGTTTCATCATTGCAAGCTTCATTCATTGTCTTACATTCAATCTTTGAAATCAGACAATACTCTTCTGAGTCCTGAGCAATTTTCCTTCTTGTTTGTACTCCTTTTCTTTTATCACCTATTATCTGATCTTCAGAGCGGTTCAATCTTACATAGCTGGGAACTTTGGGAAATTCTTGTACTTCTGATTCTTGATTAGGCTCATTAAAACTCATCTCTTCTTCCTGATTTACCAGATTAGTTTGGATCTGACTTATAGAGGAGGCTTAGGCTCCTTGAATCAGAACACCATTCTGATCATCTTCATCATATTCATAAAACCTTGAGGGTTTTTCAATTCCCTCATCAATGTTCACATTTGTACTTTCTATCATCTTTCTCAATCTCTTGTTATAACACCAGCATGCTTTGCTTTGAGTAGAGTAACCGAAGAATATTCCTTCATCACTTCTAGCATCAAACTTTCCTAGATCTTCATCTCTTTTAATGTAACATATACTACCAAAAACTTGAAATACCTCACAGTAGGAGTGATGCCAAACCAAAGTTCATAGGGAGTCTTACCAGTATTGCTTATGATTTTAACTCGATTGAGAGTATAGACTGCAGTACTGACAACTTCTCTCCAATATATCTGATGAACATTTGCTTCCATCATCATGGTCGTAGATGCTTCCTGGATGGTCTAGTTCTTTCTCTCAACTACTTCATTCTACTGTGGAGTCCTAGGAGCAGATAGTTGTCTCTTAATTCCATGTTTCTCATAGAAATCTATGAAATCACCAGATGTGAATTATCCACCTCTATCAGATCTCAGACATTTTAATTTTAATCCAATTTCATTCTCTACCATAGCCTTGAATATTTTGAATTTCTCAAGAGATTCTGATTTCTCTTTCAAAAAGGTTACCCACATCATCTAGGAATAGTCATCAATTATTAACATGAAGTATCTATCTCCTTGCACACTCCTGATTCTTGCTGGGCCACAAACATCAGTATGAACTAAGTCCAATAATCCAGAGGAAGATTGTTCCTCACTTTTGAATGAGACTTTTCTTTGTTTTCCCAATTGACATTCCTTGCACAAACTATTTGTAGGCTTCACCAATTTTGGAAGATCTCTTACAACTTGAGTATTGCTTATCTTGATGATATTATCAAAATTCACATGACACATTCTCCTATGCCATAACCAACTCTGATCAACTTGAACAAATAAACAACTTTTATCAGTACCAACTAAATGGAAGATGTTACCTTTTGTTTGGGTATCAGATGCAATCTCTATTCTGAAACTCTCAAAGATCTTGCATTTCCCATTCTTGAATCTGAGATCATAACCTTTGTCCACCAACTGTCCAACACTGAGAAGATTGTGCTTCAATCCTTCAACATATAGTACATTACTAGTTTTATTCCTTCCATCAAAAGAAATAGTTCCTCTACCTCTGATCCTACCAGCAGAATTATCACCAAATTTTACCACTTCATACCTTTTTAAATCTATGAATTTACTTTTGTCACCTGTCATATGGCGAGAGCATCCAATGTCAATGACCCAATCATCCTTTTCTTCAACTTGGGCAGCTAGAGCTCTTTCTACAACTTTATGATTGACATATTTAGAGGGCATTAGATCTTCTTCCTTGATGACAATGAACACCCAGTCACTTCTGGATTTGTCTCATGTCTCTAATTCATCATCTGTTACTCCTTCATTATCATCTTCCTCATGAACATAGTAATAGTTCTTTCGGAACCTTGATCTATTACAATTTGACCTTGAAAATCTTTCCAGACACTTTGAGGCAAAATGACCAATCTTATTGCAGTTAAAACACTTGAAAGGTAATTTTCCCTCATACTTATCAGATCCTCTTAGCACTCTTTTTGCAATAAGGGCTTCAAGTTGAGTAGTTTCTGCTTCCTCTTCTTCTAGGTCTTTTCTTGCTTTTTCATACCATGAGAGTTTCCTTGAAGAGTTCTCTCCCAGATCAAACCTTTGTTTACCTTTCATAGAGGCACTGGCTTTGAATGCGGATTCAGTCTTAGGAGGGGCATCTCCAAACCTAGTCATTTCAAATGCAGCCAATTTACCAGCCAATTGATCTCTTATGACAGTTGTATGGGCTCTGAATTCTTCAATGGCAGCAACCTTGATTTTGTAAGAAATAGGAAGGGATCTAAGAATTTTTCCAACAATCTCATTTTCATCCAAGACTCCACCAGCATTTCTAATTCCACAAACAAGCTCATTTACTCTTGGCATAAAAGTAGTGATATTTTCATCTTCTCTCATTTTTAGATTTTTGAATTTTCCTTTCAAACTTTGTAACCTTGCACATTTAACATACTTGTCTCCTTCATGTAGAAGTTCTACCTTTTCCCAGATCTCAAAAGCAGTTGGTAGGTCAATAACATTTGAAATCTCTAAATCAGATAATGCGCTTAGAAGAGCTTGTATAGTCCGCTGATTATTTTCAGCATTTGTGATTTCATTTGGGGTTTTCAGACCACAGTGTGGAGGTGTATACTTTGTTGTAACCATGGTCTAGTATGCCATTCCCATACATTGTAAGTGACATTTCATGCGACCTTTCCAAAGATTAAAATTGGTTCCATCAAACTTTAGACTATCCTTCTTGTAAGACATCATTCTGGATCTCCTCAAGTGGTTAAACTCCTTTTAGAGGAACTTGGCTCTGATACCAATTGTTAGATTTAGAGCAGACAACTAAGAGGGGGGGTGAATCAGTTATGCAAAACTTTCTTCCAATTAAACACTTAACTTCACTTTGTAATTTAGTAGCATAATGATAAGTCAATCATGAAAACATGATGTAATGAATTAAGAGCAGAAGCACATTAACACATGAGACACCAAGATTTTGATGTGGAAAACCCAGTTAAAAGAAAAACCACGGGGTGATTAACCTAAGATTGTATTCTATGTTAGAAGAATAGAAAGAATAAATAGCACATGCCAATTAGGGCTCACTACCTAAGCACACTACTCATAAGAGGCCCACTACCTACAAGAGACACACTGCCTACAAAGAAATAAGTATCACATACTTTGAACTGGAGAATAGCATCTTCACCATGCTTGAATCAGTTCCATTTAAGCCTAATACTTCTGCTCTACCTTTCGCTCTCCTCCTTGCTACCACATACTCATCTCCAAAAAGACACCCTTAGAAATGACTTTATAATCCCTTATTTATACAAGACATTGACTTAGGAATAATCATCTAAGTCGGCAAACAACTACAAGAGCATCCACCAGATGTGTAACTCATCCGGTTGGCTAGTCTCAAGAAGAACACGATCACTCGGAAGTAGTTCTTCAATTGTGAGCTCTAAATCCAATGCGAACCACCAACATGAACTGGACATGATCTAAGGATCTCCACAAGCTTTCCTAAATCACCAAGAACATCCACACATCATCTGCTTACTGAAATTCTTCTCTCCTTCAACTGAAACTTTAAGAACACAATCTGTCATCACTTTCACAAAAGAATAAATGCTTTCGGACCTTCAAACCATGAACCAGTCAAGTTGACACTTCATAAAGACTTCCTCAACACTTCCTCATATCTACAGAACAAGATACTACATTTCCAGATCTCACCGGACCTATCTGTATTACTCTGTCACCACTGAACATCTACCAGAACCAATTTTACTTGAGCAGCCACAACTTCTTCCTATCTTCATGCAGACCTCTAAAATCTCTATTGGACCACCTTAAGACGCATATCTACAAACCCTTTAAACCGCATCCTCTGATCCTCATCCTATCTTAGATTTTTACCTTACTGTCATCATTGTTCTTCGCTGTTCTTAATTGAGAATAATTTGCTCAATATCCTCAGCACACAGCTAATCCAATCCTTATCATTAATGCAACAGGAGTATGTTCACATCAATGACAACACCAGTTAGGCTCATACTTGCAACAGGTCCAATCAACTATAGTATTTTTGGTAAGGGTACATGCACTAAATTATATCATTTGGCTAGGGGATGGCTTAAGGGGAGTTAAGAGAATGTCTTAAGGGAGATGGTCCAATCAACTATAGTATTTTTGGTAAGGGTACCTACACTAACTTATATCATTTAGCTAGGGGATGGCTTAAGTGGAGTTAACAGAATGTCTTAAGGTGAGACACAATCAATTAGGGGATATGACTTACCTAACTTATAGAACATAACTAAGGGATGTGTTAAGGGGACTTAAGAGGATGCCTTAAGAGGAGATGCAATCAATTAGTTAAGTTATCAATCATATTAAATCCTAAACTCGCATCCTAGACAAAGATTAAAAGTTAAAAAATTTATACATACCTATTAATCATTTAAAACATTTACTCCATTGTACCATCTGCATCCTCTCTTTTTTGTATTGCATCTATGATTGCCTCATGTGCTTCCATAGAAAGTGTCCATAATTCTTTTGTGATAGGTCTCCCTTTATATCTCACTAGTTGTATATTTGTTGCCACAATCAGATGCGAGTAGTGCAAAAATTTCTTATGTATTTCATAATCTTCAAATGTAGGTATACCATTCCTCCTTATCAACTATTTACATAGCCTAGTGCCAGTAACAACCATAGAACCTATTGGACACTCAAATTTATCATCATCTACTCTAGGTTGTAACAACTTATGTTTTGCCTCAACACACTGAGACAACCAATACTTTGTTTCCTCTTCATTACCCTCAGGTGCAACAACAACAAACACATGTCCTGCAAAAACATTTCAAATTCAATAAATCACAAAAATATCCATACATACATATGTACAATTAAATATATATTTCCAAAAAATGTATCGAAAATAAATATTGAATGAATTTTTACCTTCTTGTATGAGGTCTGAAATATAGTCATAGTCATCTGATGCTTGCAAATGATTATCCTCCTCAAATGTTATCTCATTTTGATCATGTGTTTGTAGAGGTGTTAAGGACTTTTGTTGCCATTCTTCAACCCAATCTGTATTTTCACATGCTTCCTACTCGCCTGTGATACAAAACTAACAAAAACATGCAAGCTCCCTAGTCCATAGAGTTCATGTGCTTGCATTTGAAATTTTAAATGAATGTCATTTTGTTGATCCACTAATTGTATCACAATCAAATCAGGGAGGAATACTTTCTTCTTCAACCAACCAAAAAAACCATTGAACTTTAGAGTTCTCACTTGATCCTGTAGTCAATTTTGCATTACACCAATCCACAATTGCACATGCATCTTGAAACTTTGTTGCATCATGAAATTTTAGTTGCTCCGTAGAAAGAGCCCTTTTCACACATGCTACAACTCCATCATGTTCTCCTTTACCATGTCCAACTTCAAAGAAACTCCAAATATGTTGGATATTGTTTTTTGTATGAACCCTACTTAACCACAAAAACATTCAAGAATATTTGAATTGTCCTATACAATTGTCTGACCATATGAAATGTTGTGTCATCTAGATTTGTCTTTCTTTTAAGTTGTAAAATACTTTGAAACAATACTCCACAAACTCTGATGAATGTAATTTGTTATCACTCACATAGAAATAGTACTCTCTCAAAATTTCTCTATCATCTTTTGTACTATCAACTGCATGTCTATATACAATATGAACAAATATGGCCACCTGTACTGAGTTATAATATTGTAATTGAATCTCTTCTTATGGAGCAAGTGTATAGTTTTCTTCAAAGTCAACACTGAAAGTATAGTTCCAATAGGAAATGTGTTCTTACAACTACGAAATTGTTGATGAAGCCATTGAGCATATTGAGAATGTTTGACATATTTATACACAATCTTATTCTTGAACTCTATGATGAATGCATGTACACTAATTTGTTCTGTGACTAACTCACAACGCTTTCCAGTTTTTCCATCCTTTAATAGATATTGAACATTGGTGAACCTCTTCACCTCCACTAACTGTTGTCCAAAATCATGTGAACTACTTTCATGCATGCATTCTCCTAACAATGAAAGGTTACCACATCTATTGTATTGTCCAAAAATACATGGTTTTAAAAAATAGAATTGCCCCTCAGTTGTTTCACAAAGTATACTTGTTATAAAATCCTTAACTAGTGTAGGTGGCATATTAATACCACATTCCTATATAATTTCATTACTATGCAAAGTACAACGTATATTTCAAAAAAAATCATATAAATAATGAAATTGCACATGAGTTTTACAACAACAAGAGATTCACTGCTTATTAATCTTGACATACCAAGGTTTACATTTCTCAAATGATGTTTAACTTATACTAAAATTTTCTATAACTGAATCATCTAGAAATTTTCTATATAATTCTGTTTGGGTCATGTCTAAAATATGTTTTGGATGAGGATCACAATTTTTTTACCCCACCCTTAATTTCAAATAATCTCGAGCATTTGATGAAACCCTTGTATTATCATGCCAATATTTTTCAATCAAAGACCTAGTTTCATTGTTTAATTTCATGTCAGACCTTAGGAGTCTATCACTAAAAGTCCAACATTGGTTGAATAGATCCTCTTAAATACTTAGTCTTCTCTTTTCTACTCTTCTTAAAGTTATAGCATGCACATTTAAATATCCACTTGTTTTACGTATCATTATTTTGCTCACAATTGCTTTATTAACTAAAGAAATTGTTATTGCTCTACATTCTGCATTCTTATCCTTAGATCAACTATTTTTGCCTATACAACCAATAGCATTAGCAACACTAGACATAACTTGTTCCATTGATTCATCAACCTTTTTGGGTTTTACAAAAATGCCTAATTTTTTCATTACTTTTCTCATTTTTGTCATTCTCATCAATTGTAATACAAGTTGACATTGAAATCTAAGAGTTTTTCTATAAAAAAATTGTTTATACAATCTATTCGCATGTGTTCAAATTTGTCTCCAATATATCTTAGCATGAAGATCCTTCAAAACATTACTTTCAATTTAAAAAAAGACATCTCCATTTCTATGCATACAAGGGTTTTCATTTTCATTTTTTATTGTCTTGTTTGTAGTAAAAGCATTTATCTCATCAACATTATATCCATCTTGCTTTAAATCTTTAATCTCATTATAATTCAATGGATTCGAAGACATACCTGGATTCGTTCTTATATTTGCATTTTCCATGTTCTTGACCTCCTCCACATTTGCATACTCTACTTTCGTTTGATTCAAACTGGTCTCCTCTTCAATGTTCTCCTCTTCAATAGTCATCAAACTGGATGCTACATCATTCTTCATTTTTTTAATCCTCTCTCTCCTATCTCTTTGTCATTTTGCCTCTTTCTCTCAACGTGCTTCAATTTCTTCAACTGTCATAACATTCCTCTTCTTTTTTTGTTGACATTTCTTTGATCCCATGATTATCAAAATGTGTTGGATCTCTTCTTAAAAAATGTATGAAATATAAGTAGAAGTAGATCCTTTGTTCAATATGATAGTTGCTTGATATTTGTTTGATCTCTCCAAGAAATTGAATCCTTCCAAAAAATGAATTTCCTACTTCATCACATCTGAAAATTCTCTTAATGATTGAATCCTTATAAAAATTACATAAAATATGTCCTCTTAAGAGCTTGAATTGACACTCTGCATATAAAAAAGTCACAAAATTTGTCATTGTCGGTGTATTGGTAAAAATGAATGTCTCTTCAAGAAGTTGAATGCCTGTAAAAAAATATTTTTTCTACTTCATTCCATCTAAAAATTCTCCTTATGATTGAATCTCTGTAAAAATTGCATAAGATATGCCCCATTGAGAGCTCAAATCGACACTTTCCAAATAACAAAATCACAGAATCTGTCGTTGTCCACTGTACTGGTAAAAAGGAATGTTGCAAGTATTAGTCGTACTATGAATTTATGAAAATAAATAAATAACGTCTAAAATAGAAATGGGTGCCCATTTTAAAATAGGTACCCATTCTAAAAAAGAAGAAACGAGTACCCATTTTGTGAAAAGGAAAATAAAATAGGTACCCGTTTGTAACGGGCATCTGTTATGAGCGAGTACCCATTTACAAACGGGTACCTGTTTCTTGTTTTTTCAAAGGTGACACCCACCAATTTTCCTTGGTTTTAGGATTGGTCAAGGCTCAGAAATCGAAGCCTAAGGCTTGGACCTGCAACCAACCTGCAACTAAGAAGCCATGCAAATAATGGGAGAAAAAACCAATTTCACCACTATGGCTAATGACTTTTTTTTCAGAATATTTTAACAAAATTAAAACCCATTATAGATCTAAAAGTTTAGTTTTCAAATATGTATTTGTTTTTACTATTGAACATAATTTTCTATTTATTAATTATTTTCTAAACAAAGTAACTCATAAAATTGAAATAACATAGCTTACTATTTTTTTAATAACTTTTGATTTTGTAAGTTTCTTGAAAAGAAAATTATGTCTAACCAAACTAGACATCATTCTCTACATGGCAATTTTTTTTATTGAATTGATTAGTTGAGCTCAAATTATGCTGGCTGTACACAAGGGGTTTTAAAAAACACTAATTAGGCTCATTAAAAAATAAATAACAAAATATTTATCAAAAAATAACAAAAAAATATCCTGACCAAAATTCAACATCCTAAGAATCTTTTGACAAAAGGAATTAGAAAAATACATTAATTTAGCTCAAATTATGTTGGTTGTACACATGTATGCTTTTGCAAAAAATAGGGGACTTTTAAAAATCCACTTTTTGTACATCTAATAAAAAACCAACTTGCATCATCTGAGTATTAGAAAAAATTACATATTTCAAAACTTGAACCAAAATCCTACATTTCCTATTTTTACATAATCTTAATATGTTATGTGTAAGTGCTTCAAATTGTCACTCCAAGTATGACAAAATTTGAAAAACGGGAAAAATAATTCCACTTTTTGGCCAAAAAGTGAACTCATCTTCTTGCACTTACCCTCCAAGGGAAATTATAGTCTATCAGGTGAGTTGTATCATAGCTGGTTGATAAATGCCAACCCTTTCTACACTTACTCCATAAATATGTATCATTTAGATGGGACAGTAAGTGTCAATAGAAATTTGATCAACTGAAAAAATATCTAGCTACACCTCTAGTATTGGTGCCACTAGTTGCAAGGAGACCTTTGTTATTAAACATCTCTACCACATCAGCTGGACTTGGTGCTCTTCTAGCACAACATGATGATTCTGGTGAGGAACAATCAATCTATTATATCAGTCACACCTTGGTAGGATATGAGCTTAAATATACTCCTATAGAGTAGGCATGTCTAGCAGTAGTGTTTTCTTCCCAAAACTTGCAACACTATTTGTTAAACCAACAAACCAAGCTCATTTCCAAGATAGATCCCTTCAAATATCTTCTCTCTAAGGCATCTCTCACAAGAAGATTAGCAAAGTGGGTTATGATTCTCAGTGAGTTTCATATTGAATATGTTGATCCAAAAGCTATAAAAGGATAGGTTATTGTTGATCAACTAGTAGAGGCTCCCATTACAGATACACACCCTATGCTTTTTGGTTTCCAAACAAGGGGTTATTCAATCTCTCTCCATTAGTTCTATGGAAGCTATACTTTGATCATTCATATATGAGCTAGAATGGTTTAGGAGTTGAATCCTCTTCATCACACCATGGGGTGACTGTATTCCTAAGTCATATAGTCTAGTGTTCACTTGCACAAACAATATAGGTAAATATGAAGCTTTGTTTATAGGGCTCTGCATGGTAATTTAGAGGAATATCAAATAGTTAAATGTCTATGGAGATTTTCAACTAGTCATTTGACAGGTTGCAAATGAGTACCAAACCAAAGATGACAAATTGATGCCTTACAAAAGGATGGTCAATGACTTCAAGAAACACTTTTCCACTGTCTCTATTGAACCAATTCCAAGGTTGAATAATAAGGTTGTTGATGCTATGGCTACAATTGGCTCCCTCGTGGCTATGCC
Source organism: Cunninghamia lanceolata (assembly GCA_027924645.1). NCBI lineage: Eukaryota > Viridiplantae > Streptophyta > Pinopsida > Cupressales > Cupressaceae > Cunninghamia > Cunninghamia lanceolata. The sequence goes on along the minus strand of BSBN01000419.1, from coordinate 9,687,204 downwards.
TAGAAATAGTCAACATTGTGAATTCTTTGTTGAGAAACTATTTATACCAGTTGTTGATGTTCCACCTACAACAATAATATGTGAACTTGTTTGTCTGAATTCTCCCCAGTATCAATATATCTATTAGTACATTCATGATAACACCCTTCCACAAAACCTCACCAATACCCAAAAGAAAACCTTCATTTGTCGAGCCTCTCATTTTACTATCCTTGGTGACACACTATATCGAAGGAGTCTCGATGGTATCCTACTTAGATATCTTATCTAGGAAGAATCTAACACTACTTTATGGGAAGTACATTAAGGTGTCTATGGATCACATTCCACCACTCCTAACCTTGCTAAAAGGTTGCTCCGCACATGATACTACTGGCCTACCATGGAATAAGAAGAACATCAGTTTGCCAAGAAATTTCTTCAATGTCAGCAACATGTAGATTTGATTCATGCACTAGCACATCAGTTGTAGCTAGTTACGACTCCATGGTTGTTTTCATAGTGGGGACTCGACCTCATAGGTAAAATCCATCCATCATCCTCCAATGGCAATAAGTTCATCATCACTACCATTGAGTATTTTGTGAAGTGGGTAGAATCTATCCCTATGACCTATATCATTGGCAAACAAGTAGCTAAGTTTATCCTACACTATATCATTTGCTGATAATGGTATTCCCCTGGCTATAGTAACTGATAATGGCAGACCCTTTAAAAACCAAGATGTTTGTACATTTTGCACCCAATACCATACTCAACATCACTTCTCCACCCCTTACTATCCACAAAGTAACAACCAATTTGAGGCTTCAAACAAAACCATATTGAAAATTCTAAAGAAAAATGTCAATGAAGCTAGTCATGATTGGATACTATAGCTCAATCCTACCTTATTGGCATACCAAACTAGTATCAGAACCCCAACTAGTGCTACTGCATATGCTTTAGTCTATGGCACCAAACCTATTTTACTGATCGAGGTAGAGATCCCATCTCTTAGAGTTTCCATGTGGCATCTTATTGATGGAGAAGAGTACAAAATTGCTAGATTGCATGAGCTAGAGTTACTAGACAAGAGGTGTCTCACAACACTAAATCATCTTCAAGTCTATCAAAATTGCCTTTCGTCGTAACTATAACAAGAAGATCAAGGAAAGATGGTTTCAAGTAGGTGGTCTTGTTCTTAAGGAAAATTATAGAAACCAACAGGATTGAGACAAGAAAAGCAAGTTTGAGCCTAATTAGTTCAGACCCTTTGTTGATACAGTAGTTTATGCATCAGGAGCTTATACACTAGAAATACCTAAAGGCATTCCTCTAAATGAAACCATCAACAGTGTTCATCTTAAGAAGTTCTATGCCTGATCCTTAGAGTATCCCTAGCAGAAAAATACAAAAAATTTTAAAAAATACAAAAATACAAAAAAAATTATAAAAAGACAATTTTTTTTAAAAAAATAGAACAATCCAAAAATAAAATAAGATCCATCTTCTGGTGAAACCCTGGTAAATAGGCACCTTGGATAAGTACCATAGTGAAAACCTAACAAACATGCAATATGTGTAAAAGTTAGCATCCACCATCTACTAAGTCTTCCTTTCATTCCATACTAAATCCCCATCCATCCATAATAAAATTATTTACCTTTGCATTTCCACATACCCATCTAACATGGCTTAAAAATTGTTAGTGTTAGTTGTCATTCATTAGCATCATTCATAGTCAGTTCATCCATCATTTTCCATAATAAAACCTCTACCTGAATAGGGGCACATTTCCTTAACCTAGGTCTAGGAATGGATCTTTTCTCTCAAGAGGCATTGTAACACTTTCAGTCACTTTATGTAAACATATTCCATCCATCCCAATCCATAGTAATTCCCAACTCTCACTTCATCCATCTATCACAGTCCATCATATTCACCTATCACGCTGACTTGACCAACTCAAGTAGAAAACAAACTATGCATCCTTTCAAATCTCAAGTACTTATCAAACCAGAAGAAAAAGACTACTCCTAAAGCAATATGCTTTCTTGCATACCACTTGCCATATCTGATAAGTCCATCTTATCCAAAACTAAATCCTTTAATGGATATATCTGAAGGGAAGCTAGGTGTGCAGAAATCACTTCGTACACTAATATAATGAGAAGACGGCTATGCAAATTCAGTTTAATCCTTACAACTATAGCAACATAGAACATCTAAAAGAGATATTGCAGCAATACACATGAACCAGAAAGAAAATAGAAGAAGAGAGACAAAGATATAATCTGGGGAAAACCATTATCGGGTGAAAAACCCCACACTCAGAAACCTACACAATGTATTAACAAAACTGAATGTTGTTTACAATACACTTGTAGTGCAAGCTTCAATGGTCTTCGACACTCATATCTAGAGTCAATCCGGTAGAGTAACAGTACCTGTAAAAGTTGTGATACTTCTCCACTTCCAAGCACCTGTTTATGTAGAATATACAAGGCAATATTGGTCCTATCTTGGAATGGGCGTACAACTTGGCCTCATGGCCCAAAACCCACGCCTAAGGACACTTGGTCAACATTGTAGAATGTGTATGATAGATGCTTTTAGGACACTTACAACCATCGTAGAATCTGTCATAGCGGTTACAACTTACAGCTATAAGAGAATCTATCATACACATGCTATAAATAGCATATTCTCTTACAACATGTCATAGTCCACCTTGGGGCACCCAAATAATCCTTTTTCAAAGATGCTTCATGACACATGTCTTCACCTGTCTTACATGCTTCTATTTCTGACTCTTGCATGTCATAACTTCGTCATAGGAATCTGTCATTACCATTTCGGTCAAACATTCCCTTACACAACATGAAAGATGCTGACACATGGAAAAATGCTCCTACCAAAAAGTGGGATGTCTATCTCCTCATGTGAGGACAAAATTACAAGTTGTCATCTTCCATGTAGGATGACACATCACTGTGCCACATCCCACAAAATGACAATATGGAATTTACAATTAATTTACAACATAGGCAATGAATTAATATATACAAACATAAATAATGCAAGGAATTACCAAGGTTGAGACACCTTAATTCCCAACATTCTCCCGCTTGTCGAACACCTTGTAAGAGCTAATAGAATAACAGGATTTAACTGCTATAGGCCGAGAGGCCCATAAACTCTGAACACCATCTGAACTTCTTTGTACCCACTAGTTTCATCAATGCATCTGCAAGATTCTTCAAAGTATCTACCTTCTTAAAATTTACCTTTCCATCCTCAACCATGTCTTGCACGAAGTGAAACTAAACACCAATGTGCTTTGTTTTGGCATTGAAAGTTGGATTCTTCGCAAGGAAAATTGCACTCTGATTGTCACAACTGATCGTGATTTGACCTGCATCAACAGTAATATCTAAACACAATCTCTTAACCCAAATGGCTTCCTTACAAGCATGAGTTACTGCCATATACTTAGCTTCTGTCATGGAAAAAGCAACCATAGGTTGTTGCGTACTCATACAACTAATAGCACCACCAAACAGTGTAAACACATAAGCGCTGGTGGATCTCTTGCTGTTAATGTCACTTGCCCAATCTGAATCCACAAATCCATGAATATCAACAAAATGCAGAGGTCCAGTAACATTACCATGATAGCATATGGAATACTTGGAAGTACCCCTCAAATATCAGAACACTCACTTAACTGCATCCCAATGAACTCGTCCAGGATTAGCCATAAATCGACTAAGGACTCCCACTGCTTGGGTAATGTCTAGTCTTGTGCAGACCATAGCATACATCAAATTGCCAACAACACTAGCATAAGGTACTCTGCTCATGTCCTCCACCTCACTAGGAGATTTTGGACAATCCTCAATAGACAACTTTGTCCCTAAAGAAACAGGAACACACAATGGTCTACAATTTGCCATTTTGCACCTATCCAACACAGTCTTCACATACTTACTCTAGCTTAACCAAAGTTTTCTATTGGTTCTGTCTCTTCAAATTTCTATTCCTAGAATGTACCTGGCTGCCCCTAAATCTTTCATTTCAAACTATGCTGATAACTAAGATTTGAAATCAGAAATCATATTCTTACCCTTCCCAATGAGAAACATATCATCAATATACAGTGCAACAATGAGAATATGATCACCATCAAACTTATGATACACACAGTGATCTGATTTCGATCTCACAAATCTAATAGACAACACAAAGGCATAAAACTTCAAGTGCCATCTCCTAGGTGATTGTTTCAAACCATACAAAGACTTCTTAAGCTTGCAAACCAAATTTTCTTTACCTTTCACCATGTAAGGCTCAGGCTATGACATGTATATTTCTTCCTCCAAATTATCATTAAGGAAAGTTGTTGTCACATCCATCTGTTCTACCTCTAAGTCATAAGCTGCTGCAAGAGACCACAAGAATCGAATGGATGTTAGCTTTGCAATGGGAGAGAAGATCTCACCATAATCTATACCCTCCACTTGTGTGAATAACCCTTTGCAACCAATCTAGCCTTATACTTCTCAACACTACTATTTGCACCAAATTTCTTCTTGAACACCCATTTGCATCCAATAGGTTTTCGTCGAGGAGGTAAAGGCACCAAGTCCCAAGTTTGATTCTTTTCCAAAGAAGTCATTTCATCCTCCATGGCCTCCTTCTAGGAACCTACATCTTTCATGTCCATAGCCTTTGATATAGTTCTAGGTTCATCACTATTAGTAAGTAAAGCAAAAACACAACTAGAATCAAGCAATGTAAAACCAAACCTTTCATGTTGCTTTTTTATCCGTGTAGACCTCCTTAAGAACTAAGGTTAAGATTCAACTTCTTCATCTGAGCTTTTAGAGTTGCTAGAGCTCTCCTCATCATCAAGTCCAACATTGTCTTTTTGTTCAGTCTTCTTAGGGGTAGCAGGAAACTAAACAACATCCTCTTTCTTTTCTTTTTCTTCTGGCTATAAAATAGTGGAAGAAGGTGTAAGCTCTCTAAAGATGACACTTATGCTATACAACACTTTTTCAGCCACAGGGTCCCAAAGCTTGTATCCTTTCACACCGACACCATAGCCAATGAAGATACACTTAACAGCCTCGTTCTCTAATTTTGACCGCTTCTCCTTAGGCACATGTGCATATGCCTCACAACCAAAAACACGAAGATGCCTTATTGAAGGAGTTCTACTAGACCACACCTCCATGGGTATCTTTCCAACAAGAGCTGATGTAGGAGATCTATTTACAAGATAGCAAGTAGTGACAATAGCTTCAGTCCAAAATTTTTGTTCTAGGCCAACTCCACTAAGCATACTCCTAGCCTTCTCCATCAATGTTCTGTTCATCCTTTCTACAACTCCATTTTATTGCGGGGTGAATGGTTTTGTCTTATGTCTTTCAATCCCAAGTTCCTTGCAATATTTATTAAATTATGTAGAACAGAACTCACTTGATCTTTTTACCAGTCTAATTTTCAGCAAAGGCTTTAAACTCCTTAAACTTACTATAGACTTTAGATTTGCTTCTGAGAAAATAAATCCCATGTCCTTCTACTATAGTCATCTATGAAAGATACAAAATATATAGATTTTGATAATGAAGGAACATTAACAGGACTAAATAAATCAGAATGAACAAGTTCCAACACACCAGAAGACTTATGAGAACTCGAATAAAATTGAACATGATTTTGTTTTCCATATATGTAATGTTCACAAAAGTCAAACTCAAGATTAAAATCATCTAACCCCTCAATGAGGTTTTTATTTTTTAGGGTACATAGACCCTTCTCACCAATGTTGCCAAATCTCTTATGCCATAACATTGTCTTTTTAGTAGGAAGCTTAACTTCCAAGGCATGATTACAAACATCAGAACTAGAAACAACAAATTTTTTAACTACTCATTTAGATGGTGGGGATGATGTGACTGCTGCCCTCTTCCTTGAATCAAAATAACTATTACATTGTGAAATGCATGCCTCCAGCTAAAAAAGAGTACCTCTTCTAGTACCCTTAGCAAGCACCATAGATCCTCTAGTCATCTTGCATCCTTCTTTTGAAAAGACAACTTGCACACCTGCATCATTCAACATACTTATAGAAAGTAGGTTCCATGCTAAGCCTGGGATGTGCATAAGCCTAGAGATCCCCTTCACTCATCCATCAGGGAATCAAATAGAGACTCTTCCATGACCAATGATCTTCAGATGAGAGTCGTCACCCAAGTACACCTTTCCACCATCAAACTCCTCATACTTAGTGAATGAGTCTCAATGTGACATCATGTGGAATGATGCACCAGAGTCAATCAGCCACACATCATCAGATGCATGGGTTGCTAGGGCTGTGATGAAAGCATCACCATCATCTTGTGACTTGTCAGAATCTAAATCTGGGATCTTCTTCTTTTTTCTTTTCTTCTTTGCATTCCTTTCAAAAATGTCCAAATTTACCATAGTTCCAATAGATAGCCTTGGACTTTCTAGGAGATTTAGATCTCCCACAGGATTTGGATCTACCCTTCTCAGCTTTCTTGTCCTTATTTTTCCCTTTCTCCTTGGGTCTTCTATGAACTACAAGAGCCTCTTTGGCTGCATCAGAAGACTTTCTCTGCATCTCTTTGGATAACAGTGAAGAAACCACTTCATCCATTTTGAATGTGGATGTGGTGCTTCCAATAGCCATGAGAAGGTGATCCCACGAGTCTAGAAAGAACAAAGCAAGGTCATACACTGATCCGCCTCCTCCATCTTCAAACCAATAGATGTCAATTGTGTAACTAGCATGTTAAAAGCATTCATATTTTTAGCAACGGATCCTCCATCTTCCATTCAAAGAGAATACAACTTCTTTCTCATAAAAAGTTTATTAACCAAGGATTTGGCTTGATACACATCTCCCAACTTCTTCCAAAGCAAGTTTGTAGTTTTCTCCTCATGGACATTTAACAAGATAGAATCAGCAAGACTAAGTCATATGAGACCCTTAGCCTTATGATCCTTGAGATCCCAATCATCTTGTGACATTGTACCTAGTTTAGTTCCATTAACACTTTCTCAAAGGTCTCAGTTAACAACCATGTCTTCCATCTTGAGCTTCCACAACTCAAAATTAGTGCCATTGAATTTCTCCACTTCAAATCTTTTAGATGTGCTTGCCATCTCCTTCCTGTAATAGAATTTAGAATACTCTATATATACTTCTACTCAACTTAAGATCGGCTCAAAAAACCCCTATCCAACAGCTAAGACCAAAACTAGCTAGGCTCTGATACTAACTAAAAGGAAGCTACGTGTGCAGAAATTGCTTCCTACACTAATCCAATGAGGAGAGGGCTATGCAAACTCAATTTAATCCTTACAACTATAGCAACATAGAACATCTAAAAGAGATATTGCAGCAATATAGATGAACCAGAAAGAAGACAAAAGAAGAGAGACAAAGATATGACATGGGGAAAACTCTTATCGGGTGAAAAACCCCACACTTAGAAACCTACACAATGTATTAACAAAACTAAATGTTGTTTACAATACACTTGTAATGAAAGATTCAATGTACTTTGACACTTGTATCTAGAGTCAATTCAACAGAGTAATAATAACTGTAAAACCTATGATACTTCTCCACCTAAGGGAACTTGGTCAACATATTGGAATGGGCATCCAACTTGGCCTTATAGCCCAAAACCCATGCCTAAGGGAACTTGGTCAACATTGTAGAATGTGCCTGACACTTGTCCCTAGCTCCCATCCCAGAGAGGTCACCTATTTCCAAAATGGGCTATGACAGATGCTCTTACAATACTTACGACCATCATAGAATCTGTCATAGTGGTTACAACTTACAGCTGTAAGAGAATATGTCATACACAGGATATAAATAGCATATTCTCTTACAACATGTCATAGTCCACCTTGGGGCACCCAAATAAGCCTTTTTCAAAGATGCTTTATGACATGTCTTCACCTATCTTACATGCTTCTATTTCTAACTCTTACATGTCATAACTTCATCATAGGAATCCATCATAACTGTTTTCGTCAAACATTCCCTCACACAACATGAAAGATGCCACCACATGGAAAAATTTGGTGTAGGAGCACCAAGATGTCTAGGTTTTGGTTAATTAATAAGTTGTTTTGTTTGGTTTAGTAAGGTCTTGGATACCATATTCATATTGTAATAAGGCTTAATGCCCTATTTTTAATTGGACTATGTCCAAATGTCTAGAAGAATCTATTATCTTGTTGTAAGTCCTAGGTAGGATGGTCTTGTTGTAATAAGTAGGTTGCAACAGTCAATTTTGTAAGCCTTTGTTGAGGCAGTCATAGGTAGTCATTTAAAGTTTTCATGTTAGTAAGAATTTAAAGGCATGTCATGGGTTTGATAGTTTGATTAGAACCTTGCCAAAGGTTAATCCATGTGTTAAAAATCTCTCTAAACCAAAAATAGTTGGTGGAGTCCAAGAATGGACTGTTTCTAAAACTGTCATCTAGTGTTGCAAAAAACAAGAAAAACTTGATGGTTGAAGAGTTATCTGAAATCCAAAATGACTTCTTGAAAGGCATGAGGCTTATCTGAAGCCAAGAAGGTTTCCATTGTACGGGGACATTGAATAGATTGGAAAGAAATAACAAAAGACTATTTTATTCTACTTTTTTCCTATCTTTTCTATTTCTTCTTCACTATTTTTCTGAGAAATCCATACTTGTATGGAATTGTCATAGCCCTAGAAGGTATTGGATGGTAAAAGGCTAAAGTAGATTTTATTTAAATCTTATAGGAGGTCTTGACATCAATCTTGGTGTGAGAAAACTTTGTTATGTCTTAAACTGCTTTAAACCTGCTGTGACAGTTAAGAAATTCACTATTTTCCTGTGTTGTACATGCCTTTACAACAGAGTGGAGATTGATGCCTATGATGGGGAGTTAGGTGGCTGAGTGACCTTCCCTTTGCATTTTATTTGGGTTCTTGACACCCTTGTTGAGCTCTGTATTTCTCTTTTGTCTGAAAGTAGGTTAAAACCCTGAATTAGGGTATTTCTAAGAAGCCTGATGAGTATCTCCTCATTCCTTTAATCCTTCCTGCCCCTAGTCAGAGGAATGAGTTGTATGATAGCTAGTGCAGAGGCTAGTAAAGGTTGTGAAAGTAGGAGGATAGTTTGATTGAGTTGGTCATGTAGATGACCTTGCAGAGTTATGTATTGGAATGGAGTAGAGGGCAGCAGTCACCACAAGGAAGAAACTTGGTAAGTTGGTTTAGTATTGTTTTGTCAATGAATGCATTAGATATGTATGCATGTGAGAGGTTGGCAAGTTGCATGAGTTTGAGTGTGTCTCAATAGAGATCTTCACAGAGAAGACATGGTGACTGTCTACACAATGGAGTAGTGAGGTGTTATGACTGTCTTTGAAGACTTTGGTAAGGCTGCTGTCTTGGAGACCCTGCACAGTGGGTTAAATGAATCTTGGTTGAAGTTGGACATCTTGGAAGGTGTGCCTTGGAACCCTCCCTCACCTTGGATCATGAACATGTGTAGTTTTGAATAAGAACCCTGCTTATTAGGAGTCTGATTTCTATTATGAACCAGTGACATTGAGAGTTGTTGTCTTCAAGGTTTGAAGTATCCCCTCTGTGATAGGTTGTTTGACATTAGTTGAAGTGCTCTGCATAATTTGTGGTATCAGAGCCACTAGTAGGTCCTTGAGGGAGAAAAGGATCTTGTGAAATAGTAAGGGTTGAGAGAGTTGTGAAGATGCCTCCAAAGAACCAGATGGCTAGGGAGAATAATGAATTGAGAGAAGCCTTAACAGGAGTTGAGGGATAGAAGAGAGCAGGATGCTGTAAGGGAAAGAGAGTTGAGGCAAGTGAGAAGAGAGAATGCATCAATCTTGGCTAGATTGGAAGCACTAGAGAAGAATCCTAAAAGTGATGAACAAAATGAGTTAGAAGGAGATGAGGATGCAGATGAGAATCCTCCTAAGGATGAGTTGGATGCTGAGGAAAAGAAGTTTGTGAGATTGCTGAAGGCAGTCCAAGGAAGTGAAACAAAGGAAAACATTGAGTTACCTATCTATCAGGGGAAGATGGATAGTGAAGAGGTATTAGGGTGGATAGATGCCCTAGACAATTTTTTTGAGTATGAGGAGATGAATGATGAGAAAAAGATCAAGTTTGCAAAGACAAAACTAAGAGGAACAACACTTACTTGGTGGAGTAGTGTGCAGACAGAAAGAGTGGCTAGAGGTACATCAAAAAACACTTCTTGGAGTAGGATGAAGGATATGATGAAGGACCAATTCCTTCCATCTAATTACTCCATTTAGACAAATAGGATGAAGCAGAATCTGAAACAGAAGGACATGGATGTTATGTCCTATACTGAGCAATTTCATAAGCTTAGTATTAGTGGAGGATTGGAAGATGAGGAAGAGAAAGTAGCAAGGTACCTTAATGGGCTTAGGTATAACTTGCAGGATGAGATTGGTTTGGTTGTACCAAAATCAATTGGAGAGTGTTTTCAGTTAGCCATCAGGACTAAAGAAAGGGTGAAGAGGAAGCAAGAAAGGCAAGGAGGAAGTGGAAGAGGATACAGAGGTAGGGGCAGACCTACTATTGAAGTTCAGAACAACAATGAGAAGGGTAAGGAGATGTCTACAAAACAGAGAGATGGATATAGAGGTGGAGGTAGATTTGGATCAGGTAGAGAGTGTTCATAGGTAGATGTTATCACTAAAATGAAGTGGGACACACATCTTTCAACTGTCCTAAGAAGGATGGTGTTGACAAGACCAAGGATAGAAGGGTTCACTTGGCACAAGAGGAGGAGAAGCCAGAAGAACCAAAAATGTCGTCAACCTCTCTAATGATGGTTGGAGAAATGCTTATGGTGGAGAAAGGTAAAATGTAGCAACCACCACAGGTATCTATTTTTAGAACAGGTTTTATGGTTCTAACACTATTTACAGGAGCCATGTAGGTTGGAGAAGGAGGAAGATTACTCTTGTAGAGTTCATGTTTCCTCATCAGACAAACATCCCAATAGGATGGAAGAATGGTTAGAGTAGATCTCCTCACTCTTGGGACATGAGTTTTCATCATACTGGGCAGTGTGGTGCAAGAGCATCAAGATGTCTAGGTTTTGGTTAATTTGTAAGTTATTTTGTTTGGTTTTGGTAAGGTCTTGGAGACCATATTTATATTGTAATAAGGCTTAATGCCCTATTTTTAATTGGACTATGTCCAAATGTCTAGAAGAATCTATTATCTTGTTGTAAGTCCTAGGTAGGACAGTCTTGTTGTAATAAGTAGGTTGCAAGAGTCAATTTTGTAAGCCTTTGTTGAGGCAGTCATAGGTAGTCATTTAAAGTTTTCATGTTAGTAAGCCTTTAAAGGAATGTCATGGGTTTGATAGTTTGATTAGAACCTTGCCAAAGGTTAATCCAAGTGTTAAAAAGCTCTCTAAACCAAAAACAGTCGGTGGAGTCCAAGAATGGATAGTTTCTAAAACTGTCATCTAGTGTTGCAAAAAATAAGAAAAACTCAATGGTTGATGAGTTATCTGAAATCAAAAATGACTTCTTGAAAGGCATGAGGCTTATTTGAAGCCAAGAAGGTTTCCATTGTATGGGGACATTGAATAGATTGGAAAGAAATAACAAAAGACTATTTTTTTCTGCTTTTTTTCTGTCTTTTCTGTTTCTTCTTCGCTATTTTTCTAAGAAATCCATACTTGTATAGAATTGGCATAGCCCTAGAAGGTATTGGATGGTAAAAGGCTGAAGTAGATTTGATTTAAGTCTTATTGGAGGTCTTGACATCAATCTTGGTGTGAGAAAACTTTGTTATGTCTTAAACTGCTTTAAACCTGTTGTGACAGTTAAGAAATTCACTATTTTCCTATGTTGTATGGGCCTATACGGCAGAGTGGAGATTGATGCCTATGATGGGGAGTTAGATGGATGAGTGACCTTCCCTTTTCGTTTGATTTGGGTTCTTGACACCCTTGTTGAGCTCTATATTTCTCTTTTGTCTGAAAGTAGGTTGAAACCCTGAATTAGGGTATTTCTGAGAAGCTCGATGAGTCTCTCCTCATTCCTTTGATCCTTCCTACCCCTGGTCAGAGGAATGAGTTGTATGATAGCTAGTACAGGGGCTGGTAGAAGTTGTGAGAGTAGGAGGATAGTTTGATTGAGTTGGTCATGTAGATGACCCTGCAGAGTTATGTATTGGAATGGAGTAGAGGGCAGCAGTCACCACAAGGAAGAAACTTGGTAAGTTGGTTTAGTATTGTTTTGTCAATGAATGCATTAGATATGCATGTATGTTAGAGGTTGGCAAGTTGCATGAGTTTGAGTGTGTCTCAATAGAGATCTTCACAAAGAAGACATGGTGATTGTCTACACAATGGAGTAGTGAGGTGTTATGACTATCTTTAAAGATTTTGGTAAGGCTGCTATCCTGCAGACCCTACACAGTGAGTTAAATGAATCTTGGTTGAAGTTGGACATCTTGGAAGGTGTGCCTTGGAACCCTCCCTCATCTTGGATCATGAATATGTGTAGTTTTGAATAAGAACCCTGCTTATTAGGAGTCTAATTTTTGTTTATGAACCAGTGACAGTGAGAGTTGTTGTCTTGAAGGTTTGAAGTATCCCCTCTGTGATAGGTTGTTTGACATTAGTTGAAGTGCTCTACATCAAAATGCTACTACCAAAAAGTGGGATGCATATCTCCTCATGTGAGGAAAAAATTACAAGTTGTCATCTTCCATGTAGGATGACACATCACCGTGCTACATCTGACAAAATGATAATATGGAATTTACAATTAATTTACAACATAGGAAATGAATTGATATATACAAACATAAATAATGCAAGGAATTACCAATGTTGAGACACCTTAATTCCCAACAATATCTTTCCTACAATAAGGCCCAACCTACCATGAGAACCCTCTTTGGCAAGAGAATATGATGGTTGTGTATTTCTTTTATCAGTTGGTCAATTTCTTTTTGATTTATCTTTTGATCCTTTCTAATACCTACTCAAGACTACCTTGATCTTTCTATATCTTGGTATGTTGTGATACAGTATGGATTGGGACATGGTCATTGCTTTTGTATGTTGTGTTTGTTGGATGATCTTATTATCGTATTGCAACTAATATTTATCTTGTTTGTGTTGGAATTAGTATCTTGCATATCAATATATTTTGCATCTAAGGTTCTATAAAGGTCTTATGTATATTAAGATCATTCAACACTAAGACTATTTTCCATTCACATACCTAACAAGGTTCTATTATGTCTAGTAGATGTAAGTTCAAACCGTTTGTTTGTAGAGTCAACGTCGTATACATTGGATACATCGTCACCTCGGTCTTATATACCCCGGTGCATAATATCCATATGCTATATCAAAATAATGATTTCTCTTTACATTTTATAAAGCATAAACAATACAACACCCTCTTCATTCACCCATCCATATATCCCAATAAAAATCATATATTTCATAAAGATCAATCAATTATCATTTCTCTACTCTAACATTATCATTTTTTCTATCCTTGCTAACATCATCTTCATCTTCTTAGGATCCTACAACTCCATGCATCTTAGACATTGTAATCATAAGTAGCCATAGATATATAAGCATATCATCAGATAAACCCATGATTGTAGTACATCATATTTATAACATCTATAAGCCTATCATCATCTAAATTCATAATCATAGTTTATGTCATCTTATCCATCTCATCTATAAGCATATATCCATCATCATAACATGTCATTATATAAGCATATAAACATCCATAGGATATATAAGAAAATCATCATAAGGATCACATGAGCATATAAACATCCATAGCATATATAAGCATGTCATCATAAATCATCCATAGAATAACATGTACATCATACATCTCATCATAGGTCATCAAAACAAACGTGTCTCATCATATATATCAAAAATGGATCAATGTCATACAATGGGCAACTCAAAGCCATCAAAATATATATATGGGACCACGGGCATCATAGTCCAAAAATACATAATGGTACATCATAAATAATAATAGTGTCTACTGGTGGTTGTGAGTAGAGCTCCCTATCGATGCCTCTTCTTGGGCTCCTGATGTGCTTGGTGGTGGTCTTCTTGGGGGTGGTCTAGGTGTGGTGGGCCCATAAATGATGCTCCTAGTCTCCTAGAAGAAGAAGCCCCTGATTTTCTCCTCTCCTTGAAACTAGACCATCTTTGATCCGCATGCACCACACTATAGTATAGCCCCTTGTAGTACTTAGCCTCATGAATAGTCTGGTTTAAATCCTGTTAAACTCGAGTTAGCTCTGCTTGAAAGGATGCAAGGTAAGTTGAAACAACTTCCTACACCAATCTAATGATGGATAGTAGTGAAAAAAATTATTAGATCTTTATAGTTATAGTTATGTTTCACATTAACAGAGAGATTAACACATTCACAAGCAAGTATAAATGTAATGACACAAGATATACATGGGGAAAACCATTTTAGATGAAAGACCCCACACTCCAAAACCTGCACAATGTATTATCAAGTCTAAAGGAGATTACAACACACTTGCAATGCCCAGGAGTTGTCACAATGTCAAATTTGGAGTAATTCTAGCAGCATAATGATACCTACAAATGAACCATACATCTCCAACTCCAAGCACCTATATATATAGAGAAGCAGTATGAATGGAGGTAGCTTTTAGAGCAAGTCACACATGGAACTCATCCAAATCCATGTGGTCCAATTTCCAAGGCTATAAAACATGTGTATGGCACTTGTAAGAGATTCTCCTTCATCCCTTATAACCCCCCAACTTGGACACCACAAATTTGCCAAATTAAGGTATGACAGATACTCTTACAATGTCATAAAATCCATCATATATGACAAATCTTATAGTTGTACGAGAATATTTCATAACTGACTATTAATAGTAGATTCTCTTACAACCTATCATAGTCAAATGTGCGTGCCTACTTCCTCCATGCAAGATGCATTCTGACACTTGTCTTCACTTGTCATAGGATCTTCTATTTCTGGCTCTTACATGTCATAGATTCTGTCATAGGAATCTGTCATAACTCTTACACATCATAAACCTCTTACAACACCCAAAAGATGCTGACACATGGAAAAAGTCTTCTACCACAATGAAGGATGCCTATCTCCTCATATGAGGACAAAAATACATCTAGTCAACTTCCATGTAGAATGACACATCACCGAGCCAACTCCCATAAGTGACAAAATAAGATTTGCATAAAAATTACAATAATAGGTAAAAATTAAATACAATTAAATAATAAATGCTAGGAACTTGCAAAGGTTGAGACACCTTAATTCCCAACATTCTCCCACTTGTCAAACACCTTTCAAGAGCCAATAGAATGACAAGATCTAACTGCTAGGGGCCAAGAGGCCCATAGACTCTACACACCATCTAAACTTCTCTATGCTCATAGGCTTCATCAAGGAATATGTGGCATTCACCAAAGTATCAACCTTCTCCAAATTCACCATCCTATCCTCTACCATATCATGTACAAAGTGGTACTACACATCAATGTGTTTGGTCCTCGCATGGAAAGTAGGATTCTTCACCAAACATATGGCACTCTGGCTATCACAAGAAATGGTAATCGTCATTGCATCAAACCCAATATCAGAACACAATCTCTTAAGCCAAATAGATTCATTACAAGCATGAATATCTGCCATGTACTCTTCTTCAATCGTGGACAAAGTGGCCACAGGTTGTCGCTTACTCATCCAACTAATAGCACCATCGAACATAGTGAACACATAAGCACTAGTGGATCTCCTATTGTTAATGCCACCTACCCAATCTAAATCCACAAATCCATGAATACTCATAGAATGCTAAAAACTAATAGGATAACCATGATAGCACAAGGCATACTTGGAAGTACCTCATAGATATCTGAAAACTCTCTTTACCACATCCTAATGTATCCATCCAGGATCAGCCATGGATCATCTAAGGACTCCCACTACTTGGGCAATGTCTGATCTTGTATAGATCATCGCATACATCAAACTACCAAATGTACTAGCATAAGGTACTCTGCTCATATCCTCCATCTAAGAAGGAGACTTCAGATAATCTGCAATAGATAACTTTGTCCCCATAATAACAAGAACACTCAAAGGTCAGCAATCTACCATGTTGAATCTTTCCAACACGGTCTTCACATACTTACTCTGGCTCAACCAAAGTTTTCTTTTTACTCTGTGTCTTTTGATCTCCATCTCTAGATTCTACCTGGCTGCCCCTAAATTTTTCATTTCACACTGTGTTGACAACTGAGACTTCATATTAGAAATCAAACCTTTACTATTCCCAATTAGTAACATATCATCAACATACAACGTTATAATGATAACGTGATCATTATCAAACTTTAAGTAAACACAATGATCTGATTTTGATCTTAGAAATCCAATACTCAACACAAAGGCATCAAAATTTTGGTACCACATCCTAGGAGGCTACTTAAGACCATACAAAGACCTTTTCAACTTGCAAACTAGATTTTCTTTACCTTTCATAATGTAGTGCTTTGGCTATGACATATAAATCTCTTCCTCCAAGTCACCATGAAGGAATGTTGTCTTCACATCCATCTGCTCCACCTCTAAATCATACATTGTTGCAAGAGATAATATGAACCAAATAGATCTTAACTTTGCAACTGGAGAGAAAATCTAACAATAGTCAATTCCCTCCACCTTTGAATACCCCTTCGCAACCAACCTTGCCTTATATTTCTCAATGATGCCATCTGAGCCAAACTTTTTCTTAAACACCCATTTGCATCCAACAGGCTTTCTTCCTTCAGGCAAAGGCACCAAGTACCAAGTATTATTTTGTTTCAAAGAAGCCATCTCTTCTTCAAAACAGAGGCACTATTGCACTAAACCGTGCAACATCAAGATGAAACAAAGTGCCAATCCAAACACCCTTAGCCAACACCATAGATCCTCTTGTCATCTTGCATCCTCCATTCAAGAAAACAACTTGCATACCCACATCATTCAATTTGCTTATAGATAACAAGTTTCGTTCCAACCTAGTGATATGTAGTACACCATTGATCCCCTTCCCTCAGCCATTAGGGAATTTGATCAAGACTCTTCCATAGCCAACTATTTCAAGGTGAGAGTCATCACCCAGGTACACCTTCCCACCATCGAACTCTTCATACTTTGAAAACTAGTTTATGTGGGATTTCATATCAAATGATGCACTAGAATCAATTTACCGCACATCCTCAGATGCATGTGTTGCGAAGGCAGTGACAAATGCTTCTCCATCATCTTGAGAGGACTTGTCAGAGTGAGAATCATGGTTTTTCTTCTTCTTCTTTTTCTCCTCCTTGGAATCCTTGCAAAAATGACCCAGTTTTCCACAATTCCAACATAAGGTCTTGGATTTCCAGGAGGCTTTGACCTCCCACAAGATTTAGATCTTCCTTTGTCTTCTTTCTTCTTGTCCTTCTTTCAATTTTCCTTGGACCTACCATGAACCGCAAGAGGCTCCTTAGCCATTTCAAAAGACTTTATCAACATTTCTTCAGACAATAGTGAAGAAACCATTTCATCCATCTTGAAGGTGGTAGTTGTACTCCCAATGGCCATCACAAGGTGGTCCCACAAATCTAGTAAAGAACATAGCAATGCCATGCAACGATCCTCCTCCTCCATCTTTACACCAATAGACGTCAACTAAGCAACGAGCATATTAAAAGAATTGAGATGATCTTCGATAGATCCTCCATCTTCCATCCTCAGAGAGTACAACTTATTTCTCAGGAATAACTTGTTTACCAAGGACCTAGCTTGATAAACATCACCAAGCTTCTTCCACAACTCTTTTGTAGTTTTCTCCTCGTGGATGTTCAAGAGCACATAATAAGCCAAAACAGAGCGTTATGAGACCCTTGGCCTTTTGATCCATCTAATCCCATTCTTCTTATTTCATTATCTAGGGTTTGGTGTTGGATATCATGAGCCGTAAATGTCTATCCACTAGCATATCCTCCATCTTGACTTTCCACAACTCAATGTTGCCTCCATTGAATTTTTCAATCTCGAATCTCCTAGGTGTGCTTGCCATCTTCTCACTACAACAAGATCAAAAATTGCTCTACAAGACTCCCACTCAATCAAAGATTAGTACAAAAAACCCTCTACCCAATAGCTACGACCAAAACTAGCTAGGCTCTAATACTAACTAAAAGGAAGCAATGTAAGCAGAAACAACTTCCTACACCAATCTAATGAGGGATAGCAGTGCAATTTTTTCGTAGATCTTTACAATTACAGTTATGTTTCACATTAACAAAGAGATTAATAAACATTCACAAGAAAGTATAAATGTAATGACACAAGATATACATGGGGAAATGATTTCGGGTGCAAAACCCCACACTCCAAAACCTACACAATGTATTATCAAATTTGAAGGAGATTGCAACACACTTGCAATGTAAGTTTTTTCAGGAGTTGTCACAATGTCAAATCTGGAGTAATTCTAGCAACATAACTATACCTACAAATGAACCATACATATCTAACTCCAAGAACCTATATATATAGAGAAGTAGTACAAATGGAGGTAGCTTCTAGAGCAAGTCACACAAGGAACTCGTCCAAATCCATGTAGCCCATTTTTCAAGGCTAGAAAACATGCATATGACACTTTTAAGAGATTCTCTTTTATCCCTTAGAACCCCCCAACTTGAACACCCCAAATTTGTGCAATGAATGTATGATAGATGCTCTTATGATGTGATAAAATCCATCATATATGACAACTCTTACAGTTGTAAGAGAATCTATCATAACTAACTATTAATAGCATATTCTCTTACAACTTGTCATAGTCAAACTTGGGTGCCTACTTCCTCCATGCAAGATGCTTTCTGATACTTTTCTTCACCTGTCATAGGATCTTTTATATCTATCTCTTACATGTCACAGATTATGTCATGGGAATCTGTCATAACTCTTACATGTCATAAACCTCTTACAACACCAAAAAGATGTCGACACATGGAAAAATTCTTCTACCACAAAGTGGTATGCCTATCTCCTCATATGAGGACAAAAATACATCTAGTCACCTTCCATGTAGGATGACACATCACTGTGCCAACTCCCACAAAGTGACAAAATAAGATTTGCATACAAATTATAGTAATAGGCAAAAATTAAATACAATTAAATAATAAATGCTAGAAACTTACAAAGGTTGAGACACCTTAATCCTCAACACTACAAACATAGCTATAGTCAGTTGATCAGTCCCCACATGGATTGCATTGTATCCATCTCCAGGGTCACCCTCTGCAAGGTAAACTCTATTCCTATCCTTATCCCTGTCCCTAGGAGCCCACTCTAGCCTGTCATAGCTCAGATCTAGCCGTGTCCCTCTCCTATCTCACCCTCATGTACCACACCTCTAATTAGGTGTCTCTAGTTGTCTCTCCCTATAGTAATCTATGTAGTCTTTTTGTCTCAGTATCTCTCTCAGGGGCATCCTACTGTGTTGCATCTCTCATATGTACATCAGTTTGATATGGGGCATCCTATCATCCTACATCCTATTGAGATGCCTCTACCACCACTGGTCTCTATCACATCACCCTGCGAGGACTCTCCTCCAATCCTCTCCCTACTAATTCACCCACTTGTCAGTCTTGTGCCCCAACTACCCCTGCGATAGTGATGCAGGAGCATCCAGTGGTGTAAGGGTAATCTTGCATCACCCAAAAAAAATGTGTTTCAAAATTATTGATGTTCTACCCATTTCTTCTCAAAATCTATGGTACTAGTCCCATAATCGCCTGATAATAATGTAGAACTTTTAGTTTTCCCAAACTGCTAAAAATAGTAAACTGCTATTTTTAGAAAGTTTGCATTTGGGCACAGAATGAAGTCAAAATTTACAGGAAGTTACATAACGGAAATATAAGACCTTTGGCGAAGGAATCACATGAAGATCATTTGCGAGCTAAAAGATATTAAAGTTTCTGTTTCCTGAAAATGCCTGAAAATTATTCAAACTCAGGTTTGAGGCACTAAATAGCCCCGTATGGGCCCGAAAATGGCTAGAACCAGCAGAGCTGGTTCTTAGCACATAGAGCACTCTGTGAGATTTCTGAAGCATAAAATGGTTCGTCAATTGGAGTCTCAGATCAAAAGTTATGGCTCCTGGAAGTTGACCTATTTTTGGAGGGAGATGCAAAATTTGAAATTAGGTTGTTAGCTGCCAAAAAGGCTATTAATAACCATTTTTGGGAACCCTGGGCAGTAGGAGAGTTAAGGGGGCAAGTGTAGAGTCAAGAATAGGCAGGAAAATAAAAATCCTAGCTGATTTGGGGGTTACAGAAGGTGAAAGATTCTAGAGCCTGGTGATGGTAGCTGTAGTGTGTTACAGCTTGTAGAGGACTGATTCCTCTGATTGTAATTAAGATTCTGTAATGTAATGAGTTGCCCAGATCAATAAAAGAGAGTTCTATTCTTTGTGTTCAATTTCTATTATTGTGTGTTTTATGATTTACCCCCTTCATTAGATAGTTAGCTGAGTCCACTTGTGTGTCAACCACCAAGGGTCATAATCTAGAGTGGTCCCTAGATCAGCTCCCCCTCCAATTAGATCCCACATAACTAGTGCAAGCGCATCCACCTCTACCAAAGTTGTAGCAACTACCACCTCAGGCCCCCAATTTGGGATGTCATGCCATGTCTTTACAAAAATAGCCTCACCTATAGGTACAAGTTGTGGAAGGTTGAACTATCTAAGCACCCTCCCAGGTAGATATCTCTCAATAACATAAATACTGCAACCAAAAAGATACCGAGCCTTTTGACAGTATGTAAGATGCTTAACATCATCCTCCCAAATATCACAATCCTACCATGGATGCTAGATAAAGGTGTCGAGCTCATAAAATGTCCACCTCTAGTATGTAAACTCTCCTAACCCCCTCTATGTCACAAGGCCATCATATAACTGCACAAATGGTTGTCCTATCTGTCACTACTAAGGGGAGATCAGCCTGGTCACTACGATATGCTCCTAATCTATATGCTACCTAATGCATATTATGATATAACTAACCAAGTATGCAGGGCCTCCATGCATACCTACTACTGTGAGTAAACATCCCCTCTAAAACGGGGCCCCATCCAATAGAAAATCTATGTGAGCATTTGTCAGGTACTAAGACCCCACAATCAATGCAAGAAACAACCAAATGAATCCAATCACATAGGTGTCACATCTACCTCACATTGATCTCATGATGCTCAATCTCAAGGTCATGTGTAATAAACAATATCCTCAGTGCATCCTCAACATGGTCAATGTCATAGTCCACCCTGGCTCTATAGATCAGGATCCTCAATGTCTACTAGACATCCTCCAAAGTGATCATAGCCTCTATTTTAGGTAGATGGAATGAGCTATTCTCATTGTTCTATCTCTCTACCAGTGTAGTCATAATCGCTAGGTGCATGCGTATCAGGGTCATGTGAGCTACATAAGTACAAAGTCCCATCACCTCCAAGAATATGTCCTCATCCTCATCCAGGTCAGCTACTAGATCCAATGCTGGTGGGTGTCACTCCCTCGATATCAGTAGATATAGAACAAATTGCAACCAAAGAGTTTCACTTGTCAAATTTTGCAAAACTCAACTTTCTGCATTTTAAGTTAAAAGTAACCTAAACAACTAAAAGTGTGCTTCTACTTGCCAAAGGTACCACACTATCTGCCATAGATGTAGATCTTCTTGCCATAGGTGCATTTCTGTTGACCAAAAGTGAACTAAATTTGCTAGATCCTAAAAGACCTAAAACTTAGCCAAAAGTGAAGCTTTTTTGCCATAGCCGCATTTCTATTGACCATAAGCAATCTACTTTACCAAATGTGCATTATTGTTGACCATAGGTGATCCTTTTAGCCAAAAGTGATAAAAACTATAAGCTTCCTAATTTTTAGCCAAAAGCACAACTTTTTAACCAAAAGTGTAGTTGCACCTACCATAAGTGACCTACTTTCTGAAAAGCATAGCATTTTCCACCATAAGCACAACTTTACCCTAAAACCACTTATGGTTACAACTAAGATCTACCCTCATTAATAGCTCTATTGAATGCACTTAATGACTTAGCTAGGGGTACTTACCACTCTTGGTGCTCCTGTTGGTCACCCATGTGTCCTGACTCACTCCATACAATGATTGTGTCATGGAATGCCATTAATGTCTACTATCTAGTCTTCTATAAGCTCTAAAAATTCTAAGAACTAGTAGGATAAGATCTCTGAAACTCTAAGGATACAAACGAGTTGAAAGTAACCTATTGGGCCCAACTTATAGATTCCCAACCTCGATTTTCTTCCCTCTCCTCACCAGTTTTCTTCATGTCGGCCTTATTTCTCCATCATGTCAGCTTCAACCTTTCAATCTAGGCTTTCTTTGCCTTTTCTATTGCTTTTCTATCCCGTTCTTCTAGTCACGAGTTAACCTAGCCCTTCTTTCATTTCCTAGGTTTTCCTCTCAAGGGGCATCCTACACCAATTGTACTGGGGTATAGTTGTTAATTACACCATCATCAATATTTTCTTTGAAACAATGTTGTGAAATGCCTTGTCTCAAAGAGGGGCAAAATGTAGACACCTAGAAATGACCATTGCATTATTCACCTTGCATACATCAATTTTGTCTAACTCACCTTCATCCAACATTAATTAAATAGCTTCTAGTAATTTAATTAATGTAACTAATTTGTTCTAAATCATCCAAATCCAACATTAATCAAATAAATCTTATTTATTTAATGAATTTCATCATTTCACCACATTATTCTTCTATTTTTCCCATTAATTAAATAAAAATTATTTAATTAATTCAACATATCTTAATTCCTCTTATCTATACAAATAAATAATTTTAGTCATTTAATTGGCTAATTATTATTATAAAATTATATAAATTGTTCAAATTTATTTCATGTTGACTTTTCTAAACTTCTAAAATAAATAAAATCAATATTTAATTTATTTTGTTATTCCTCCATAGTGCACAATAAATTAAATAAATTTATTTATTTAATTTCTAATTATCTTCTCAAATCTTCCAAAAATATCCTTTTCCTCCATGCACACAAATTAAATAATTTATTATTTAATTTTATTCAAAGCATGTCAAAAAGAAAAACAAAAGTTGAGTTAATTGGCTTTAAATCTTTGTTTTTATCAATCAATTCATAAAATAGAAAAAGCATTCTATTTTTATGAGAATCAATCCTATCTTTAGCCTAGAAAGCAATTAACTTAATAAAACACCTTTTTGCATGGACACATGTCATGTGCACATTCCTTCATGTCTTCTCAAATTATCTCATCCATCGATTTCATTCAATTTCCTCCATCATTGATTGATCTTCCCTTAAATCTATAAATATGTCCATTCATCGCTTCACAAACCCTCTACAATCATTAAGCTTTGGGAATTAATATAGTGCTTTGGACTTCCATTAATGTTGATCATATTACGTCCTTTGAACACACATCATCCATTCATGGTTGTTGCAGCCATGGTTATGAAAAGTATAAGAGCAATCAACATTTTACCAAGAAACAAATACAATCTTAAGTGGTAATGTTGTTTGATTATTTGCATTGAATTGTGGTTATTGTCCTTTGATCTATTTCTTGAATGTTGCAGGATTGGTATTGATTTATTTATGCTTAATCTAGTTAATCCAATTTTTCCCTATACACAAAGTGCTTGGCCATTCCACCAATGAATGCCAAGCTTTGAAGTGAAAAATACAACTTCTTGACATGGGTGCTCTAACTCTTTCATCTGATGAAGCACCTATCTCTCCTCTACATGACAAGTGCTATTGAGGTTCACCTCTACCCAGTTCTATTATCACATTGTGATTACATCTAGAATTGTTATAAAATGGCATAGTATAGAGTCCACCTCTAACTTGCTTTCTTATACTTTCTCATGAGGTTCTCACACCTCCATTTTTCTATTGTGTTTCTACCAACTATTTGGTACCTATAGCTTTCTTTGTTTTCTCCTTGCCATTTATGGTGGTACAATCTCACATGCAACCATACTTTATTTTTGGTAAAAACATAATATTCATTTTCATGGTTGTCCTCACCCATATTCTAAAGGGCAAAGACAACTCATTCTAGGGTGTGAATTCTTCATAAGGATCTCCCCTCCTCTTTCTTCCCCTTTTCTTTACCTTAAAAAATATTTGCATATTATACTAATAATATTTTAAGTGAGAGCATATACTCTGTTCACATGTGCATCCATACATGCACCTTGCTTTATTTGCACCCCCTGAGGTTTAGCTTATTAATTCACCCTTGCTGTTGCATTGTTTATTTTACACTCCTTGAAGTGTTCACCCCTTGTGGTGTTGGTGTTTGATAAGATCCTTGAGGCTTTGGTTTTAATAAGCTCCCTGAGGCTTTGATTTTTATATGCTCCCTGAGGCATTGGTAGCATGTGAGCCACCTAGCATACTACAACTTGCTGGCCTATGTGCTTCACCTGACCTACCTTTTTACACCCATGGTCATGTAGCATAATGCAGTTGTCTAGTCTATGATCCATGAGGGTATTTGTGATTTCTATGATCCCTAGTGACAGAGCAAGCTAGTGTCTATGTCATGTGCTCTTCTTCACTCATATTAATTGCTTCCATATCTATTTGTATGTCTTCTCTCCTTGAAAAAATTGATCAACTAATTATATTCTTCTATATCTATTTAAGAATTCCTCTATTTGTGGTTTCCTTTATTTTCTTTGCATTTTGGGAATGACACATCATATTGAAACAACCTTTTACATTGAGGTCTCTTTCACTTTGTTGACACAAAATTTATCTTTGCCCGTTGTGTGTTTTTCTCTTGTATGTATGTGTTTTTTATGTTTATGTATATGTCTATGGTGCTTTGACAGTGGTTTTTGCAGGTTTATGCTCTAACACTATTGTCTTTTGTAAAGTTTTTGTTGTCTAATGTATTTTTTCTATAGGTTCTTCTTAGACTAGGGGCTTGATTCCTCTATTTGAAGAGTCTGCATCCTCTACAGTATCCTTTTAGTGCTGCGATGTTATTTACTTTCAGTACTATCCTTTAACTTCAGCATGGATATTCACGTAGTGTCATAAGCCTGCTAAAGTGGGGGCTAAATATAAATGTTGTAAATTGCATACCCTTGCAATTTCAAGCTATGTTTTGGCCTTCCTTTAGTGTCCATTCCCTTAGTTTGTTGGTAGGCTCATTTTATCCCTTGCATTAGTCTTTTACCTTCCACGGTGCTTAATCTTCTCTTCCTATGTTATCTTTTAGTCAAATTAGTTGTCACTTTTATGTTAACCATCGAATTTTCTAATGCCTCAGTTTTTGAGCCCAAACTATCCAAACACTAGCGCTTCATGTAGATGTCCACATGATGCTTTATTAGTTTTGTATTTATCATCATTTCTAAGCATCTCTCAACTTGTCATCTTTGTGGGTTAGAGGTAATGGCTTGAGAAAATTCAAAATGGGCCATCAGCCTCTTCGTCTTCCCACCTTCTCTCTGTTTTCGATGAATCTTTCACTTTGGAAATCCACTTGGCTCTCTTGCAACTAACTTGCATTCTGTAACACTCTCAAGCTATTCATCTGTCACACAACTCTCCACAACTTTCTTTGTTAACTCTGTTGTCTTCTTGGCTTCTTCAAGCCTCTACAGGTGATATTGTTATAGTTTTATTACAAGTATTTATTTTTGGTGTGCCCTTGAGAACCTTGGTGGTGCAGGAGCACCCGTACATGATCAGGATATAGGATTACATGATCAGGATATAGGATAATTGTCCGCATGATGACAGGATAGTCTATTTTTAGTATGTTTGACTTCATCATGTAATAAGGTCCATTGGACCGATGCTATGTAATAGTTCAGCCTAGGAGTATGTGTAGGCAGTTAGAGATCGGGATAAGGTTATCTGAGCTGTCCTCTCTCCCAGCCGCTTGGAAGCTCCCAGCCGCTGGGAAGTGAGTTGGTAGTACTCGAAGGACTTTGTTATATATACCTTCGATCTTTTAGGGTTTAACATATACAGATTGAGATTATTGATATTGATAGATGTATTGGTGTTGTGTTGAGTTGAGATTCAGGAGAGCAGTTCAGACATTGTGAAGCTGTATTCAGAACATTTGAATTTCAATTGAATAAGATCTCATCATTGCATTATCTGATTGTATCAGTTGTATCTGTTTTGATTTCCTTTCCGTTTTGCAAGTTGATGGGTACTTTCAACCCTTCCACCGGTTGATCCTGCGAATCGGTGGAATGGTCCTGTATCATAGCTTAGTTTGCATTTGTGTTTTCTGTTTATGCATTGCATTGTTCAAGAGATCAGTTAGGAGCATGCTGTGAATCAGCCTAGCATCCTCATGTGCTAGGTATAGAAAGATAAGCTGTTAGATTTTGGTTTGAAGGTGATCTGGCCCGGTCGTCATATTGTCTTTGTGTAATTGTGTGGTTCTGAGTGTTTACATGCAGCGGACGGATACACAGGAGTCTGCATGTGCATTTCCAGCCGGAGCAAGCCGCATCGTCATCTGCGAATGCATCGCCATCAGGATCGGGTCATGAAACTGTTGAAGTTTACATGTTGCAAGTGCATTAGGATGTTTTGAGTTGGATATATACTTAGTGTATATATCGCAGTCAGGATCATCTCTCGGGGGTGCTCATCATCTGCGTATCGCTAGCTGATGCGGGTGTGAAAGTTCAATTTTTTTAACTAAGTGTTGAAGAGTTCATCAGGATATTGTGTGACATCATCGTCATCAGGATATGACGTCATCGTCATCAGGATATTGAGATATCACTCTATGCGAGTTTATCCTGTTGTCGCTAAGTGGTTAGGTATCGGCATAGGCAGGAAGTTGTATTAACATCATCAGGAGGTTTCGAGAGAACCGGGTGAATCATATCATGATGTTGTTGCTTGTGTCGTCGGCTATTGGAGCATCGAAGGCAAGGTGTTGAAGTGATCGTCATCAGGATATTTGGAGCAACCGGATATTTGGATATCCTGCTGACGAAGGTGGTGTCGCATATCATGATGATGCCGCTAGTGTTTGGCGCCCGATGAACAGTACAACCGGAGGATGTTTGCGCCCGTTGAATATCATGATGATGATGATAAGCGACAGGCGGAGGAGGTGAACAGTAGTCGGCAGGAGGATAATTGTGATCGTCTGAAATATGATGATGCTGTTGTTGTTTTTAGGAAACATGATGATGATGCTGAGCCGATAGGGATTTTTATCATGTTGTTTGTATATTTGGCTCCTCCTTCCTGTTAGTTAGCTTCCATTGCGTTTCACTCTGCATCATAGTGGTATCAGAGCAAAGGTTAGGATCTTCTGGAAAAGATAAGCAGGATGTCAGACGAAGAAGGAACATCTGAGGTTCCAGCAAGGATGACCAACGCTGAGTTGGCAGTTCTGGTGAAGAAACAGATTGCAGAAAGCAAGGCCGTGAAGGCTCAGAATCAGGAGTTGAAAGATGAGTTAGCAAAGTTGAGGAGCAGAGTAGGTTCTGGTAAAGAAGATGATAGGGAAGAAGAAGAGATCCCTAATTGGAGCGAGGAGGTCGTTCCTGCAGACCAGAGACCACTGTTGAACGCCCTCAAGGCCATGGAGAGGAGAACCATGGATGTGAAACTGGATTTGCCAGTGTTTACAGGTAAGATGGACCCTGATTCAGTGATGGAGTGGATAGACTGTTTGAATAATTTCTTTGTAACAGAGGAGATACCAGAACAACAGAGAGTGAAGATAGCACAGTCAAAGATGAAAGAAGCTGCCTTGACATGGTGGAATTTTGTCCAGGATGACAGAGTACAGGAAGGAAAACGTAGAGTTGCCACATGGAAGAAGATGATGGCATTAGTAAAGGAAGCTTATATTCCATT
Source organism: Cunninghamia lanceolata (assembly GCA_027924645.1). Classification (NCBI taxonomy): domain Eukaryota; kingdom Viridiplantae; phylum Streptophyta; class Pinopsida; order Cupressales; family Cupressaceae; genus Cunninghamia; species Cunninghamia lanceolata. Next base: position 9,659,096 of record BSBN01000419.1, on the reverse strand, counting down.
GGATTACAGTATCCAGTTACATAAGAGGAAGCAAAACCTGAAGTAGAAGGAGCTAGATGTCAGCTCATATACAGAAGAATTCATGAAACTCTGTATGAAGACAAAGGTGAAAGAAAGTGAGGAAGAGAAGGTAGCCAGATACCTTAATGGATTGAGGTTTAATATTCAGGAAGATCTAAGTCTGCATAACCCAGATACAGTGCAGAAAAGCTTTCAGTTGGCATTGAAAGTGGAAGAAAAATTGAAGAGAAAACAAGAACAAAACAACAGAGGAAGAGGAAGACAACAGAGAGGTGGAAGAGGTCCTTTTAGAGGCAGAGGACATGGACAGGGATATCAAGGAGAATCCAGTCATGACAATAGTAAGGGCAACAATAGTCAGAATCAGAGAGAGAATTACAGTCAGCAAGGAAACTTCAGGGGTAGAAGACCTTTCAGAGGAAGATCCCAGGGCAGAGGATCCATCAGATGTTACAACTGTAACAAAGAAGGCCATATAGCCAGTAGATGTCCAGACAAGGCCACAAGCTCAGCAGGAGAAAGGCGAACAAATCTGGTCCAAGAACCTGATAATCAAAGTAGGACAAGCTCTAATGATTTCCAGAGCGTGAATGCTCCTGATAATTGTGGATATCCAGAAAGTGGAGAGTCTCTGATGATGAGAAGAACAGTGACTACCATGAAGGTACCTGACAAAGAAGCCCCTCAAAGGAAGTCCCTTTTCAGAACCATTTGCAAAGCAGGAGGTAAGGCATGTAAAGTTTTGATTGATTCTGGTTCTACTGAAAACTTTGTGTCTGAAGAAATGGTGATAAAGCTTAAGCTTAGGAGATTGCCTCACCCATCCCCATATAAAGTCTCATGGCTTACAAAATGACAGCAGACAACTGTAGAAGAGCAGGCTTGGGTAGAATTTCAGATTGGTGCATATAAGGATAGGTTGTTGTTTGACATTACCAAGATGGATGCTTGCAATCTTTTATTTGGTAGACCATGGCAGTATGATTTGAAGGCACAGCATGATGGTGTTAGAAACACCTATAAAATCACTAAAGATGGTAAGGATGTAACGTTATACCCATTGAAGGAGAAAGAGGAGGAGCCAAATATACAAACAACATGATAAAAATCCCTATCGGCTCAGCATCATCATCATGTTTCCTAAAAACAACAACAACATCATCATATTTCGGACGATCACAATTATCCTCCTGCCGACTACTGTTCACCTCCTCCGCCTGTCGCTTATCATCATCATCATGATATTCAACGGGCGCAAACATCCTCCGATTGCACTGTTCATCGGGCGCCAAACACTAGCGGCATCATCATGATATGCGACACCACCTTCGTCAGCAGGATATCCAAATATCCGGTTGCTCCAAATATCCTGATGACGATCACTTCAACACCTTGCCTTCGATGCTCCAATAGCCGACGACACAAGCAACAGCATCATGATATGATTCACCCGGTTCTCTCGAAACCTCCTGATGATGTTAATACAACTTCCTGCCTATGCCGATACCTAACCACTTAGCGACAACATGATAAACTCGCATAGAGTGATATCTCAATATCCTGATGACGATGACGTCATATCTTGATGACGATGACGTCACACAATATCCTGATGAACTCTTCAACACTTAGTCAAAAAAACTGAACTTTCACACCCGCATTAGCTAGCGATACGCGGATGATGAGCACCCTCGAGAGATGATCCTGACTGCGATATATACACTAAGTATATATCCAACTCAAAACATCCTGATGCACTTGCAACATGCAAACTTCAACAGTTTCATGACCCGATCCTGATGGCGATGCATTCGCAGATGACGATGCAGCTTGCTCCGGCTGGAAACGCACATGCAGACTCCTGTGTATCCGTCTGCTGCATGTAAACACTCAGAACCGCACAATTACACAAAGACAATATGACGACCGGGCCGGATCACCTTCAAACCAAAATGTATGGTGCAGGAGCACCCGTACATGATCAGGATATAGGATTACATGATCAGGATATAGGATAATTGTCCGCATGATGACAGGATAGTCTATTTTTAGTATGTTTGACTTCATCATGTAATAAGGTCCATTGGACCGATGCTATGTAATAGTTCAGCCTAGGAGTATGTGTAGGCAGTTAGAGATCGGGATAAGGTTATCTGAGCTGTCCTCTCTCCCAGCCGCTTGGAAGCTCCCAGCCGTTGGGAAGTGAGTTGGTAGTACTCGAAGGACTTTGTTATATATACCTTCGATTTGTTAGGGTTTAGCATATACAGATTGAGATTATTGATATTGATAGATGTATTGGTGTTGTGTTGAGTTGAGATTCAGGAGAGCAGTTCAGACATTGTGAAGCTGTATTCAGAACATTTGAATTTCAATTGAATAAGATCTCATCATTGCATTATCTGATTGTATCAGTTGTATCTATTTTGATTTCCTTTCCGTTTTGCAAGTTGATGGGTACTTTCAACCCTTCCACCAGTTGATCCTGCGAATCGGTGGAATGGTCCTGTATCATAGCTTAGTTTGCATTTGTGTTTTCTGTTTATGCATTGCATTGTTCAAGAGATCAGTTAGGAGCATGCTGTGAATCAGCCTAGCATCCTCATGTGCTAGGTATAGAAAGATAAGCTGTTAGATTTTGGTTTGAAGGTGATCCGGCCCGATCGTCATATTGTCTTTGTGTAATTGTGCGGTTCTGAGTGTTTACATGCAGCGGACGGATACATAGGAGTCTGCATGTGCGTTTCCAGCCGGAGCAAGCCGCATCGTCATCTGCGAATGCATCGCCATCAGGATCGGGTCATGAAACTGTTGAAGTTTGCATGTTGCAAGTGCATCAGGATGTTTTGAGTTGGATATATACTTAGTGTATATATCGCAGTCAGGATCATCTCTCGGGGGTGCTCATCATCCGCGTATCGCTAGCTGATGCGGGTGTGAAAGTTTAGTTTTTTTACTAAGTGTTGAAGAGTTCATCAGGATATTGTGTGACGTCATCGTCATCAGGATATGACGTCATCGTCATCAGGATATTGAGATATCACTCTATGCGAGTTTATCCTGTTGTCGCTAAGTGGTTAGGTATCGGCATAGGCAGGAAGTTGTATTAACATCATCAAGAGGTTTCGAGAGAACCGGGTGAATCTATGAGATTAAATATAATCAAGGAGAAACATTGTGGAGCTATGGCAGGTCATTTTGGTCTAGATAAGACCCTTGATCTGGTCAGAAGGCATTATTTTTGGCCTAAGCTGCAGTCAGATGTCAGAAAATTTGTGGAGACATGTGTGATTTGTCAGAAAGCTAAAGGCAGGTCAACCAATGCAGGTTTATATCAGCCCTTACCCATTCCTTCCAGACCATGGGAAAGCATCAGTATGGATTTTGTCTTGGGTTTACCAAGGACAAGGAGAGGATTTGACAGTGTTTTTGTTGTAGTGGATAGATTCAGTAAAATGGCACATTTCTTGCCATGCAAAACCACTGCTGATGCTTCATACATTGCAGATTTATTCTTCACGGAGATTGTCAGAATTCATGGGTTTCCTTTGAGCATAGTTTCAGACAGGGATGTGAAGTTTATTGGTCACTTCTGGAGAACCCTTTGGAGGAAACTGGGAACCAATTTGTCTTTTTCCTCTGCATATCATCCTCAAACGGATGGACAGACTGAAGTAGTGAACCGTTCCTTGGGGAATCTGCTTAGATGCTTGACAAAACAGCATGGAGAGAAGTGGGACAATATTCTGTCTCAAGCTGAGTTTTCATATAATGATACTGTCAATAGGAGCACAGGGAAGTCGCCTTTTCAGGTAGTTTATGGAATGCATCCCCGAGGAATTTTGGAGTTGAGAGATCTACCTACAGCAGATCCTGTTAGTGCAGAAGGAGAAGCTTTTGCAGAAGCTATAAAAGAGGTTCATGATCAGGTCAAGACCCAACTCCAGCAAACCACCTTAAAGTATAAGGAATATGCTGATAAGAAGAAGAAGGATGTTCAATTTGATGTTGGAGATTTGGTATGGGTTCACTTGAAGAAAGACAGGCTTCCTAAGGGAAAGTATACTAAGCTCATGCAAAAGAAAGTTGGACCATGTCAGATTTTGCTCAAGCATGGACAGAATGCTTATGAGATCCAACTCCCACCTGATCTTGGTTTGTCTCCTATCTTCAATGTATGTGATTTAACTCCATACAAGGCTAATCCAGATGCAGATCAGGATATCCTACAGGATACAGTTGCTGAAGACATTCCCCAACATGATCCTCCATAATTACAGAAGGTTTTGGACACCAGAGTGGTCAAACAGACCAGGAACAAACAATACTTGGAGTACCTCGTCTCTTGGAAGGGACAGCCGAATTCTGAAGCTGTATGGATGACTGCAGAGCAGATACAGAAACATGGTGTAGACCTTGATACTCTCATCTCAAGTGGACTTGAGATTTCTTCTTCTAGGGAGTATGGTGCAGGAGCACCCGTACATGATCAGGATATAGGATTACATGATCAGGATATAGGATAATTGTCCGCATGATGACAGGATAGTCTATTTTTAGTATGTTTGACTTCATCATGTAATAAGGTCCATTGGACCGATGCTATGTAATAGTTCAGCCTAGGAGTATGTGTAGGCAGTTAGAGATCGGGATAAGGTTATCTGAGCTGTCCTCTCTCCTAGCCGCTTGGAAGCTCCCAGCCGCTGGGAAGTGAGTTGGTAGTACTTGAAGGACTTTGTTATATATACCTTCGATCTGTTAGGGTTTAGCATATACAGATTGAGATTATTGATATTGATAGATGTATTGGTGTTGTGTTGAGTTGAGATTCAGGAGAGCAGTTCAGACATTGTGAAGCTGTATTCAGAACATTTGAATTTCAATTGAATAAGATCTCATCATTGCATTATCTGATTGTATCAGTTGTATCTATTTTGATTTCCTTTCCGTTTTGCAAGTTGATGGGTACTTTCAACCCTTCCACCGGTTGATCCTGCGAATTGGTGGAATGGTCCTGTATCATAGCTTAGTTTGCATTTGTGTTTTCTGTTTATGCATTGCATTGTTCAAGAGATCAGTTAGGAGCATGCTGTGAATCAGCCTAGCATCCTCATGTGCTAGGTATAGAAAGATAAGCTGTTAGATTTTGGTTTGAAGGTGATCCGGCCCGGTCGTCATATTGTCTTTGTGTAATTGTGCGGTTCTGAGTGTTTACATGCAGCGGACGGATACACAAGAGTCTGCATGTGCGTTTCCAGCTGGAGCAAGCCGCATCGTCATCTGTGAATGCATCGCCATCAGGATCGGGTCATGAAACTGTTGAAGTTTGCATGTTGCAAGTGCATCAAGATGTTTTGAGTTGGATATATACTTAGTGTATATATCGCAGTCAGGATCATCTCTCGGGGGTGCTCATCATCCGCGTATCGCTAGCTGATGCGGGTGTGAAAGTTTAGTTTTTTTGACTAAGTGTTGAAGAGTTCATCAGGATATTGTGTGACGTCATCATCATCAGGATATGACGTCATCGTCATCAGGATATTGAGATATCACTCTATGTGAGTTTATCCTGTTGTCGCTAAGTGGTTAGGTATCGGCATAGGCAGGAAGTTGTATTAACATCATCAGGAGGTTTCGAGAGAACCGGGTGAATCATATCATGATGCTGTTGCTTGTGTCGTCGGCTATTGGAGCATCGAAGGCAAGGTGTTGAAGTGATCGTCATCAGGATATTTGGAGCAACCGGATATTTGGATATCCTGCTGACGAAGGTGGTGTCGCATATCATGATGATGCCGCTAGTGTTTGGCGCCCGATGAACAGTGCAACCGGAGGATGTTTGCGCCCGTTGAATATCATGATGATGATGATAAGTGACAGGCAGAGGAGGTGAACAGTAGTCAGCAGGAGGATAATTGTGATCGTCCAAAATATGATGATGCTGTTGTTGTTTTTAGGAAACATGATGATGATGCTGAGCCGATAGGGATTTTTATCATGCTGTTTGTATATTTGGCTCCTCCTTCCTGTTAGTTAGCTTCCGTTGCGTTTCACTCTGCATCACTTGGGATTCTCACATCCTACCAGTTTTCATTTTAGTCACTGTTCTTAATTCCTAGATGTACTTAGGATAGGAGAATGCACTATATTTCTCTCTTTATCAATCTAGGCTAGTATGGAGATAGAAATACCAAAATAAGGGTTTGACTGAGGCAACCCCCAAACAACCCCCACATTTTTCTGGTTCTCAGCTATAGTTATTTGGAAGAGGATTCAACTGCTCAGAGGTTTTCTAGTATCTCTTCCCTTATCTTGTCCATTTTGATATTTCATTGGATTAGATAGTATATCTATATTATTTTCATGTCTGTATTATTTAGTACCTTTTTGTTATCTCCCACTTTTTGCTTTTGCAGATCTGGCTAAACAACTAGGTGGAGTTCCACATTTGTTGGAAACTATTTAGATTTCTAGGCCATACAAATGATAGTGCTTAGTGTGGACATCCATGTGACACATTGGCATCTTAGATAGTGACTTCTCCCATTTTACTCCAGGTTCCTCTTTTTGCCCTCTTTTTATCTTTGTAATTTGTTTCTGTAAATTAATTTTCCAATTCCTTGTATTTTCCATTCCTACCCTTATGTAATGTAATGTAGAAGTGGAAGTTTCACTTTTTCTAGAGTACACATTGATTAAAATATCATTTGATTAATCACATCATAATAGGATTAAATTTCTATTGTTCATTATTTTATTGTTCCATTTACCCTATTATTTAAACATTTGGTATCAAAGCTTTACCTAGATTATAAAAGGTGATGCCTTTCTTGTAGTGTTATTAGGGTTTTATGGTTACAATAGGAGTATTATTTTGTTAGTTTTGAAAGTTTAAGTGTGGTTAGAGAAGCCATGGAAAGCACATAACTATCATATATTGAAAAGTTTAATGGATCTAAATGTGAGTTGTGGAGACAAAAAATGGAGGATCATCACTTTAAGGAGAGTGATCAACAGAGAGTCGTGTCATATAAGGAAAATCCTATGGATATGTTTGTTGCATATTTTTCAAATATGGTAAAAACATCTTCAGAGACAATGTTGTTATATCTCATTAATTTAGACCTTATGAATGTCTCTAAGGAAACTACAACATAGTCTATGGAAAAGAATTGGTGAGATGCATCAAACAAAGAGTCTTGTAAATAAGATTTATTTAAAAGAATTGAATTCCTTAAAAATGAAAGGAGGAGACTCTATAACTAAGCATTTAATTACATTTCATCTTATTTTTAGTTAGATGGGAATCATTGATGTTAACTTAGATAAGAAGGATAAATGTATTTTATTATTATTCTCATTACCTTAATCTAGGGAGAATATAATAGTTATAACAGTGGTGGTACTATAGAAGTTAAGATGTATGCTTGTATTTCTACTTTATTTAAAAAATAAATTAGATGGAAATCCATGTACAATGGTTTCAAGGATGTACTACATGTATAGGGTAGACCCAAGGAAAAAGGTGGTAAGAAAATGGGGGACAAGGAGAGGTCTAAGTCAAAAGGATGGTCTAAAACCCATGGTGAGAATATAATAAAATGTTGGAACTATGGTAAATAGGTACATGTAATGAAAGAATGTAGAAACAAGAAGAATTATTCTAAAGATTACTTTAATGACAAATCCTCTAATTACAAAAATGATGCACTTTGATTATTTGTTCTAACATTGCTAGCAATGACTCAAGGCATGTTGATTCAGGTGCCTCATCTAACTTGACTCATCACAAGGAGTGGTTTTATTGATATAAAGCATTTGATGGTGGTGAGATGTTCCTTGTTGAAAATAGTTCACATTGGATTGTTTGCAAAGATAAGGTAAAAGTTGTGTTCAGTGAAGGAAGAGTTAGATCTCTCACAAACATGAACTACACATTCCATGATTAGCATGAAAATTTTACTTTCATCTTCTAAAATGAATGATGTTAAAGTGCATGTCACATTTGATAGGAGTGGTTGTAGGTTGGCAAGAGGGAACTCTATAATAGTTAAGGGATCCTACTTTGTTTAAGCTTGATGCATCTACTTGTTGTAATTCTACTTATGTAACTAAACATTCATATTGATGTATGTCATGGCACCATAGGATGGTTCACACTAGTGAAGAAGGGCTTAAGACCCTTGTTAATAAAAATATGGTGGATGATTTGTCTATTTATTCTAGAAATTTTGGTTTTTGTGGACTTATATGTTTTTTAGGTAGAGTAAACTTTCATTATGGTGTCACTAAAGAAAAAGAATTAATGGAAGTAATTCATAGTGATATGTTTGGTCATGTAGATGTTGCTTCTATTGGAAAATATTGTTACTATGTTTCCTTTATCGATGATTACTCATGTTATACTTGTATTTGTTGAAATACACAAGACAACTAAGAGGGGGGGTGAATCAGTTGTAACCAAGACTTAACTTCTTTCAAACATCAGCACATCAACCACTTAATCACTATTATTATGATCTAACCATGAAAGCATGAAATCAAAAACTTGAACACATTCATGATTCAGAGCGTATAGTGGAAGCACATAATTGATCAACAAACTGATCGATGAGAGAGTAACTTATGTGTTGCCGATCTATTAATATTAGCCAAACATACCTCATCGGCCACCTTGAAACTTATCTCTCCGATAACATAACTCTTCCTGATGAGTAATCTACGTTTCTTTCCTATTGGCAAGAAAAATGCTATCGGCTTCGTTAGAATCTATCTCACTAATACACTGATCACTCTGATGACACCTCTCAACCACACTCATCGGCAAGACTTACCTCATCGGTGGGATCTTTTACTGTCCTTCTGATGCACCGATAGGCTTCAAATTAGTATATGCTTGCCATGACTTGCTATTACCAGTGGACTAAAGTTTCTTTACCCTGATTTCACTGTTACAACTAGTCACCATTTGTATTCGATGAAAGATACATTCTCAACATGCTTTTGTGATATGCATTCGCAATGTACATTCGGTGAAATGATATGAAACTTACATCGATGCACCGATGGACTAACCCATCAGTAACAGTTCTCTCTTATCACCTCGATATGCCACAGTCGGCAAGATCACCACTATCAGCTCAACATCACGTTATCTACCTGATGGTGTTGTCACTCCAATATAACTCACAAACAACGAACAACTTATACAGAAACAACAAAATAGAAAATGATCTACTCCTAAGGAAGTCATTCTACTGATTTCAAAGAAATCTCAACTAGTGGAATGCTTCTGATCTACATCTCTGCAATTAAACCAAACATAACTTTTTATTCCTTCTCAGAAAATATACATACAACAATCTTCTCTGCTTCTATGTCTCTCTGTTCTTCTCTCCCTCTCTGTCTGTGTCTGTTAACAAACACAGACCAACTATATAGACTCATGGCAGTAGTTACATAAGTTGGAAGGTGAATAACCCTACAACCACTTCTGCCATTCGGTTACACTCATTCAGTTTGGTTATAATCTTTAGTGACACATATACAGACTCAACGTTATGCTGTTACTCAGCCAAGTATGACTCAATATGGCACTAAGGCCTTACAAACATGACACTTTGGATAGAACATAATATGTATGGAATCCTCCTGATTCTTAGGTCTCAAGGTACTCCTACACCATACAACCAACCAACAAAGATTTCCAAGTCCCTTGGAAATGTACCTACAAAACAAATCTACCTTTTCCTACATCTCTATCTGGCTTCATTTTTTACTTTGTCTCTTTAGCTTTAGGGTTCAAATCTTGACATAAATGGAATAGTGACCAAACAAGCAATAATGGCAAACTACCATCAACATTTTAGAGCATCGTTAGGCTCCTTCTATCCCTAAAAATGGAGTACTCTCAGACTGATCAAAGCTTCAATGATTACAACACAATGCTCAATTAGATGTCCATCTGATGCAAAGGCATCTACACTAAAACCCTGACATACAACATGTATGTCTATGCATTACTAATTATGCACCCAAACCTAAAACCTATCAGCATCATCATATTTTCTGTACCAACTGATATCCTCCTATAGACAAACCTTCGACCTTTCACCTATCAACAGCATCATCATATTCAGCAAACATAATTATCCTCCTAATGATCACTATTCACCTTACTGCCAAACTCTATCTGCAGCATTAGGACGTCCGGCATCATCTGCACCTTTTATCAGCAGGATATAAAATATTAGGTTCCTCCCATATATCCTGATGACGACACCCTCATGCACCTCTCCTCTGATGCTTACGTCACCCTAATATCTGACCCACTTACGCAACCAACATCAAGATATAACTTATTGGGTCATATTTGAAACATCCTGATGATGATGTTCAACTTTATGCACACGATGAATATTCTGTTGAATATTCCTTCCGCGATCCACCTAGTGTTAATCTCCTATCAGCCAAACATAACATTGTTAGCCCATGATGGAAATGTCAACCTGATCTACTAACTCACACCGATATGCTCTTCGTTGGCATGATAAACTTTTATCAAGTGATATTTGGAATGTCCTGATGATGATGACATCACATACACTATCACTCTCTCTGACGCATTCACCTTATGCAATCTACTGCATCATATTCACAAATATGTAGCTGATGCCCGATGTAACTACAGGATATACACAGAAATATCCTGATGATGCAGATGTGACAAATACACCGATCATAGCAGATTTTCACCGTTCTGATCCATTGAACTTTCTAGGGTGACCTGATCTGCTCCCTAGATGATCTTCTAGACTCTAACAACTAGCATGACCTAGCACATACCCATGCTAGGGTTCTTCAACATCTCTGGTCTGCGATCCTGCAACCATGCATGCGAACAAATAGAAACACAAAACTAAAATCTAAAGTATGGTACATGGCCCTTCCTCTGATTCACAGAATCAACCAGAGGAATGGGATGAAGAACCCATTCAGCCAATCAAAACAACGATTCAATTACATAGTGAGATCAAATGATTTAAAACACCAATAGAATCTTGATTAGCTTTCAAAAGATGTGATTACAGTACTCTATTTTCCAACATCACAATGTAACTTCTTAGTATGTCTCTCGCTTTGTCCTTCTCATATGACCTGATCTAGGGGTATTTAACTACTCACAGTAGTAGTACTGCTTTTACCTCCTGTTGGTCATGATGTTAGTCACAAACAAACATAGAATAAAAGTACACATTAACCTTTATTCATCTTGAAAGATACTATGAATTCAAAGAATTCAGGATCCCAAGTCTCCAGTGATTAGGTCTTAATCGTCTGAAGTCACTCAGAGGTTAATGTGAGTTGCTGTTTCCATTTTGGGGCCTTACGTGGAATTTTATCATCATCATGACATTCCTGCAGAAATTCTTTACAGAGGAGTTATATTATGTAGTTATTTGATGAGAAGATGTGGAAATACCTCAATCTTTGCATGATATTTTCAATTCTACATGCTTTGTATTCAAATATGCTAAATATTTATGATTATCTACGAGATGTCTTCATATTTGTGTTATTTACTTAAGATTATCAATTATTTGCAATTATGGAGATGAAATACTCTGAAATTAAAAAAACTAAAAGGAATACTTCAATTTAAGGTTGAACCTTTAGCTATTGATCCACATACATACTTGATACTGTTATGAGGAAAAGAAATCAAACCATATGTTCACTAGGATATTCCACAGCTAGATACAGTTGATGCAAACTTCAGAGGATGATGAATGAAAACAATACATGCAACATGATGAGCACTCCAAGGGACACAGCAAATCAAAGTGCATATCCAAAATTCAGACACAAATTACTCAAGATTTACTAAGATTTGTAATCGAAATACTCTTCTCCTTTATTAAGTATGCAAAAGACATGTACATATACAATAGCTTTGAAATGAGCCCTAAATACGTCAGCAAACAGATTTCAATTAAGTGTTGAATGTTTAAAATAAGGCATTCCACCACCTTTTATAGAATAAGGTGAGGAATCTGTTACAAAAAGATCTATGATCCTGATTTATCAATATAGATCTATGGTCACGATTCATCTGACTTTGTCAACCTTTACAAAATGGCACAAGTTGCCAGCTGGCAACTATCTATACTACTTATGCTACTATCCCCTTCATGATGTATCTTCATCATGCTCCTCAGCTGATTCATATGGGTCATCATCATGTGCATCGCTTCCTGAGCTTTCACTATCCTGATGATGATGCTGCTACATATGGGGCTGCATACTACTGCGGACCTGCTCATAAGAATGCACAACCTGATCTATCCCTCCATCATCTTGAGTTTTTGCTTTGATGATGGCGTGCCTATGTGCTACATATTTATCTTTGCTGTTATCCAGCTTATTTTTCCAGTCCTGCAGTGTTTCTCTATATTTCTCCATCTGGACCTTGATCCTCATTATTTTATCTATAAGTTCTTCGGTCAAGTGGACATGTGGACCATCTGTCTCTAATTGGAAGTTGTTGTGTATAGCTTTGATGGCAGACTCTTCATCTTGATTTTCTATTTTACCTTCCACCTTGCCTTCCAATGCTTCCAATATCATTGCTTCTTCAGACATCAAATCCCATAGCCTCATGCTGATATCCCTCAGCTTATTATTGCATCTTTTGAGGACTCCGCATTTGAATTGAATGTCCTTATACCAGATATCTATCAATAATGCAATATTACTGTTCAATACCTGCTTACTGATAAGCAGTTGAGGATTTATCCCCTTTATTTCCCCTAAAAGGCTCAGGACTCTCTCCAGCTTGTAAGACCTCTTCCCGGTCTGCATCTGCAATTTATCCACCTTAGTCTTGGAGTCACTTAGAATTCTCCACCTCTTCAAAGAGGCTTTCATTATTTCTACAGCATCATCCAATGTGGATGACATCCATTTCCTTATTATAGATGCCTCATGCTTCATGAGGTCCAATTTATTTACCTCCTCCTGAGAAATGGCAGTCAATGGGACTGCACGTTCAGTTGTGGTGTCATCAGGATCGGTAAGCCCTTTGATATAGGCATGCAACTGAGCAATGTGCTCTTTATGTTGCTTATTCTTCTCCTTCTCTCTTTTCACCTTTTGAATTAGAGAGTCAATGATGTGTTTTCCCTCCTGACCTTCTTGGTCCTCATTGGCAAAGCCCAAATCAACTGTGCTGATTTAAAATTAATCCACAGTGATTTTACCTTTTTCTTTCTCCACCGCAGGTATGGCAATTTGTGTGGTCCTTCTCCCTATTGCCGGATCTCTTTTGATGGCCAATGTCATTCTGGCCTTCCTCCTAGGTTTCATTATATCGGTGGAGAACAAGGTGGAGACGTCGAACTCTTGAATTTCAAACTCCTCCTCAATATTCACTTCTTTTGCTAACCATGGAGGTACCTGGTCATGTTTTTCAGCATCATCATGATGCTCACCCATATCTCCCATTTCTATCAACAGATGTTGTGGAGATGGTGACTTTTCCTTTTCTTCTTCTTGATGCTCGCTTTGTTGTTGATCTTGCGGCACCTCCTCCTGTTGAGGAATTTCCTTCTCTGGGGGAGCATCTTCTTGGTGTGGGGGACCCTGTGGTGTATCTGTATGTAGATCATGCTGATCATGATCTTTCTTTGTCATTACTTCATCTGTTCCCAATTCTTCCCATTGTTGCTTATCCACTACATCAGATACTGGGGATTCTGCCTGAGGTGCTGGCGGTTGTGCTGTAGCTATTATTTCTTCCGAGCCTGCACTATCAACTTCCTATATTTTGGTAGCTGGATCCTCTTGTGCTTCCTTCTTTTCATCAGCCTTCACTTCCTAAACCTCTACTATAGCAGGTTCTGCTGATATATCCTTTGGACTTTGTTTGCCTAAGTCAAGAGCATGGCCCTCTACTTCCTCCATCTCTATTTCTTCTGCTAGTTGGCCTTTATCAGGTGATCCTGCTGGCTGCTCAGAACTTGCATCCTATTTCTCTGTCAGGTCCACCACTACAGGACTTGTCACCTCTGTGATTAATGCTTCTAGCCCTATCTCTTGTGCTACCTGCTCTGGGCTCTTTTCTTTCTCTTATTCTACTTGTTTCATCTCCTCAAGCACAGTTTGAACTGGTGGAGGCTTGTGAGGAGTCATAGTTATATCAGCAGCAAGTGTTTCCATCTTCTGTGCAGCCACATCCTGCACTACCTCATCGTCAGATAGATTTATTGTCTCATCAAGTGAGACATGTCCTTCTGCTTGTGTCTGAGAGGTTTCTTTCATTTGCACCTCTGCAAGTTCAGTTTTGAACTTGACTATGGAAGGAAGTGGAACATTATGTTGAAGTTCCTTCGGTACTTCACTACTTGCCCCTTGTAATAGTGTAGGGGGTTCACTTATTCCACCTCTCATGGAGGTTCTTTGTTTCTTAGGTGTGGTAGAGACCAGTACCTGTGGAGCTCTCCTCTTTCTTTTTATTATTAACGGAGCCTCTTCTTCTTCAGGCTCTTCCTCCATGAGGATATCCTCTTCTCCAGGTTTCTTTGAGGATTGACCCACTTCCAGGGTCCCAGTTATTCCAGCCTCAGCTATCTTACTCTTCTTGGGCTTCTCTTTCTTTGGAGGGGATTCTGACTCTAATCCTGATCCTGATCCTGATCCTGCCGCCTCCTCAGCTATAAACACTGCCCTGTCAATTATAACCCCTTTGGGTTGTTTATCCACTTTCTTGCCCCTTGGGGGTCTTTTGCTTTGTTGTTGTGGTTGAGGTAACTTGTCTCCCTTAGTCTTCCTTTTCTCAAGCAGGAAGTCATCATATACCTCCCCAAGAATATCCTGTCCCTTCTTTTTGTTGTCCACCGTAATGGAAACACCTTTCTTTTTCAATGCCTCTACCTGATCATCAACCCAAGCTTGAGTCAGCTGTATGGTCCTGGCAATGAATGGATCCAAGGATATGTCTTCCTGCATGGTGAGGTCAGGTGCAAAGATAGTGTCATTGTATATCTTCTTTTGTTCATACTCATCTGCAATTATCCTACCATCATCCTTCTTCAATTGTTGGGGAAGGGAGATACAATCAAATGTTCTAACTTGGTTCAGAGTCAACCTCTGATACCTTCTCCTCCTAGCTTCTGCCTCATCTTCGCAGTCAGCCCAAAAATCTTCTAGGTGCCTCTGATGAATAGGCTTTCCTAGTATCTTTTGTATCCTATCATAAGGATCATATGGTCTTGTTATTGGGAAAGGCTGCAGATTCATTTTATTCAGGGTGACCATCACCTTCTTTATATTGTCAGAATCAGGGCACATATAGTTGCCAATGCTGACTGGGAACAAAATTGGTGGTAGCTTCTTGGCGTCCTTGTACATTTTTATCATCACAGAGCCCTGCCTGATAAATTCCATTAATATCATTGCATCGGTAGGATACCTTGGCAGCATGAGGTGATGTTCCTCAAAACCTTCAACCCTTATGTAAGAAAAGGTTGTAAACTGGATATACCAGGCTCCATGCCTGTAAACTACTTCTTGAGCCTCCATGCTCAATCTTTTTGTTTTGTCCTCTTCCATGGTCCTTACCAGATGCATAGAGAATGCATCATTGACCAGTTTGTAATCTCTGAGGTAGTTGGTTCTCTGTACCTGGGGATGATGATCCCAGATGTATGCAGCATTTGTGCCTGTGAGCCTTCCATCTGTAACTAAGGCATCAAAAGTACCTCTATAAGCACAAGAATAAACAATGTAAGATGTCATATAAAATGCACAACTTGAACCTCCCATGTTCATCAGTTGCTCATGCAGAGCATCACGTATTATTTGGCCCCACAGTGGCTTGATGTTTGAATACAACCACATCATTATAATTCCATACATCCAATCCCTGAAACTACCAGTATCAGGTTGGCCTGTTACTTGATTCAGGAGTGTAATCATATACTGGTACTCCTCATTGAAATCATATTTAAACATGTGCACTGGGAGTTTGGCCGCCACAGGATATGTGTTGTTCTCTGCTCGCCATTGATACATGTTCTTTCTGGCCAATTTCTTGTTGGCCTCATACTCCTTTTCTACCTTTCTCAGGTCCACACTTTTTACTTTACTGCCCAACGACAGTCCAAATGTCTGGGAGAGACCCTTGATGGAGAGGTCTGCATATATCCTCCCATGCTTTACCACTTGCCTCATATGAGGATTATAATTCCAGGCACATTCTATAACCAGCTTCGAAGATTCCATGGAATATGGGAAACTAGTAGCGTTCCACATTCCTGACACAAATACTACATCCAGCACAGGACTCTTGTCATGCCCATCATTCAGTTTAGCTGACCAGGCCTCTAGATTAGTGCTCCCCTGATGGGTGTCTGTAATTGCTCCATACTTGAATAGGACCCCCCTCTGAGAAAAGAACATAGGCCTACTAAATTCCTCTTGACACTTAACGTACCGCTTGTCGGCCATGAGTACATGTAATTAACAACAATCCTATCTCACAACAGGTATATACATGCATACATATTACTATTGACTTCACTATGCATACTTAATTCTTTCAATACTACTTAATCATATGGATACATAAACTAAAACTTCCATCATCATACCTGAACAATAATGACATGATGAGGGTTTCATTTACTTACCTGGTTATGCAAATTTCTCTTTTATACCAGTGGATTGCCAACGACACTCCTAATTCAGCTGATGATCACCTCTTTCCTTCTGTCTGTGAGCTCAAATCACGCAACAGTAGCTGGTATGTGGATATGGAAGCTGGTGCTCTGTAAAACAATTTTATCGCAGGGTAAATGTGAAAATGGCGGTTAAATTACCTTTTAACCTCATAGTTAGGGTACATTTAGGGCAATTCTGACAAGTTAGATTACATTCCTTGATTATTCGTGTGAAAATGCAGGATCTCGCCAGGTGTTTCATTAGGTTCTGGGGTCGGCGGGAACTACCTACCATGTCTGCGCGCATTAAATGATAATGGCAGCAATGGGAGTGGGGGATATCCATATGACAGGATATCATGAGGGCAGGATGATATTCACAAATATCGGGTTGAGTTTCAATATCATCCTCCTCCCTCATATTGAAATTGTTATCACGACAAGAGTCAGATGACAAAAGCACCTTTGTTTATGTTTGGTATATCAGGAGGATATTTTGGTGTATCAGGTGATGTTTCAAAATATGATGATGACGAGACAAATTAACATGTCTCTTTTCAGAATATCAGGATGACATCATCCTGATAGTCGTTCTTTGTATTGGAAATATATCATGATGTCATCGTCATATTAGGCGAACATGATCATGTTTGGAAAATATCCTATTGAAATATGAATGTGATGATGATGTCATCATCATGTTTGCTTCTTGATTTATCCAGTTTGGATGACATCATCAGGATATTTGCTAAGGGTGATATTTCGTGTCAGGAGGATATTAAGAAATATCAGGTTACATTCAAAAACATGACGCTCGTGATACAAAAGACCGCTTGATGGGGAAGACTTACTACCACTTAAAGTTGACGTCCAGATATTTGAGCCACATGACATATCGGGGGATGTTTCAAATATGATGATGATCTTCAAAAAGATGACAAGTTATAAAAAATATATGATCCCTCCTCTTACGAATATTAGGTTTGACCGAAACTTTGACCGTTCATAACTCTCACATCCTGAGGAATATCAGGATGATGTAAAAGACAAACCTGCGTGAATTTTAATACTCTTTCAAACTATGAGGTCACAGAAATGAAATACAAAATTTGACAAACTGACCTCATAATGGTGACTTACCTCATCCTGACTCTACATGATGATGCACCTGACTTACTTTTACCAGACCGCCAGAGAACAAACAAGCCAAGCCAAAAGTTGGGTCCTTGTTTTGCCAAGTCAAAATAGGGCATGTTGTGTAACCACAGAACAACTTGCCAGCAAAGAAAACAAATAAATTCCAATGATTCAAGTGATGTGATCACATTCATCTATAGTATTTTAATTCCATTTAAGTATAAGTATCATGATCTTCTGAATGATAAAATTTCATCATGGTAACAATGCTAACCAAAGATCAGGTGTGTGCATATGATTAATTATCCTCATCTTGAAAGCAAATTAAAAACATAAGTAATTGGTGTTAAACTACATAGTTGGAGATCATCCCTCATAGCCAACTTGGATAGAGCCTTGCTGCCAACAGGCGTCTATAGCCCCAGCAAGGTTATCTATACAATCTCCCTAAGTAGAGCCCCACTACCAGCAGGCGTCTATAGCCCCGGTAGAGTTACTTAGGTGGCCTAATTTTATTTCTTTTCTGATTTTCTCTTTTAAAATTCGTATCTGGTATCATCATGTCAGCTCATTTGTACAAGGTATAGTCACTTGCAACTTTAGGTTGGAGATTGTACTGGTAGCAAGGGAGTCCCTTTAAATTTTTCACTTAACACCTATACTAGTGTGTTCAACAAACCCAAGGCTGTTAGATGCTTCATTGTGATTGATTCATTTTGACCAAGAAAAGGCACCCTGATGAAAAGATATCACAAACCTGATCATGAACACTTCTTAGAATGAATCATAACCTATGTCTAAATGTGATCTCATCACTTGAACCTTAACAATTTAGTTATTTTTTGGGGTGATGAAGTGCATCATCCTGACTTACCAGAACAAAGTCTCAACCAACAAAACAAAACAAGCAAACTGTACAAACGACTATACAAATATACAATATGATACACATGACTGTTATGAAGTCATTCAGGCTTGGAAATAATGTTTGAGGAATTGTCCATTGACTGGCAATGGGACATCCTCACCTGGCAGGTTCTTAAGCCTATAAGTGTTGTCTCCTAGTATCTTAGAAATTTGAAAGGGACCTATCCACAATCTATCAAACTTACCATGGTCACCTTTCTTTTCATGGGCTTTATCCCACATCAGGACCAAATCAGATATCCTAAAAGCTTTAACTCTGGCTCTCTTGTCAAACCAGCGTTTGACAACAGACTGATGTTTTGCAAATTGGTCAATTGCTTGACTCCTTTTTTCTTCCAGGTGCATCAACTGAAGCAACCTGACTTCTTGTTTATTGTCTATGCCTAGGTATTCTTGGGCAAACTGCAAAGTAGGAATTTTCAAGTTTACAGGGAGGATAGGATCTACCCCATATACTAGTTGGAAAGGCAAGTTTCCTAATGTAGTTTTCATTCTAGTTCTGTCTACCCATAAGGCATACTTCAGAAATGAGTTCCATTCCCTGGGGTTTTTCTCTATTAACTTTCTTATGATACTCAGTAAATTCTTGTTGGTGGATTCTGCTAAACCATTCCCTTGGGGATAATAGTTGGATGAAAACTTGAGTATAATCCCATGATCAAAAGCCTAACTTGACAATTTAGTTGAAGTGAATGCGGACCCATTATCACTTACCAGTGCATAAGGAGTTCCATACCTGGTGACAATGTTGCTCTCCAGAAATTTAATGACATCATCTGCAGTGTAAGTTTTGCTGCTAATAGCCTCAGTCCATCTAGTACAATAGTTAGTAATTGTTAAAACATACCTATGCCTTGAGGAGGACGGAGGATTAATTGGTCCTATGAAGTCCATGCCCCACTGTGCAAATGGGCGTTCTTCCATTACCGACTACAACGGTTGTGTAGCATATTTCTCTCTGTTGGCAGCAACCTGGCAAACATGACAACATTTAACATGGTCAGCTGTGTCTTTAAAATTGTAGGCCAGTAATATCCTGCTCTGAGGATTGCATGTGTTGTGGCCAAGGATGATCCATGTGCCGTTCCAAACTTGTCATGTAGCTCTGACAGGACCTTATTTGCTTATGGTTTCTCTAAGCATCTCAGGTATATTCCTTCATAATTTTTCTTGAATAGGGTTCCTCCCTTCATCATATACCTTTGGGATCTTTTCTTCAAGGCTCTTCTCTATGAAGCCTGCATTCTTGATGGACATCTTCCAGTAATCAGGATGTGCCTGATATCTGAATACCACTCTTTATTGTCCTTCTCATTAATCACATATTGCTGACTAGTGATGTTTGGATCAATTTCAGATGTCATCTGGCTCAGAGCTTGTCCTCTTACCATCTTCATTGGTGTAATTTCCATATCATACTCCTATAATACAGTAATCCATTTGGCTCTTTTCTCACCAGGCTCACTTTGCATCAACAACATCTTCACTGCTGCATCTGGTACTATAGCAATCACTTTGCTTCTCAGTATGTAGTGTTTGAATTTTTTTACTACTCTGACTAATGCAAGTGCCTGTCTCTCAACATCTGCATATCTCAATTCAACATCTTTGAAAGGATAGCTCATGAAAGCAATTGGTTTCTCTTCTTTCTCTTCATTCCTTTGAGTTAACACTGCTGCAGAAGTATGTTCTGAAGCAAATAAATATATGTAAAAATCTTTTGTGTAGTCTGGACTGATGAGGACAGGAGCATTTGAAATGGCTTTCTTTATATCCTCAAATGCAGCTTTGACCTCTGGTGTCCACTCAATCTGTGCATCCTTTTTCAACATGGCATTTAGTGGTCTGACAATCTCAGCAAAGCTGGTAATGAACTTCCTTACAAAATTTAACTTGCCAAAGTAAGACTTGAGTTCCTTTTTGCTTCCTGGAAGTTGTAACTTCATGATAGACTCCACCCTATCAGGATCAATGATAATTCCATCTTCTGTGATCAGGTGGCCTAATAACTTTCTTGTTGTCACCCCAAATATGCACTTCTTGGGATTCAAAGATATTCCGTACTCTTCACACTTCTTTAGTACACTTCTGAGATCAGCAACATGATTCCCCCTTTCCTTGGAGAATACTGTCAAGTCATCCATGTATATGACTATACATTTTCCTATTAAGCCCCTGAAGGCTATATCCATGGCTTGCTGAAATGTAGCTCCAGCATTTATGAGTCTGAATGGCATACGTCTATATGTAAATATCCCCCACTTTGTGGTGAAGGCAGTTTTCAATCTATCAATTTTGTCAACCATCACTTGGTTGTATCCTAAAAAGCCGTCCAAGAAGGACATCATTTTAGCTCCATTTACAATCTGCAGAACTTCATCCAATGAGGGCAAAGGATAATTGTCCTTTTCTGATGCTCTGTTTAGATTCCTGAAATCTACACATAACCTGATGTCTCCATTCTTCTTTCTAACTGGCATAAGATTTGCCACCCAAGTGGAATGCCTCACAGGAAATATTATCCTAGTGTTTAATAATTTCTTGACTTCTTCGAGAATTATTGGTTCAAGCAAGGCATTGACTGGCCTTTGCTTCTGTCTGAAAGGTTTAGCATCTAGCCTGAGAGGTATAGTATGAGTTATGACAGAGGTGTCATACATCTTTAGCTCGTCATATGTCCATGCAATTACATGTATGTAATCCTTGAGGGCCTGAGTTATTCCTTCTAACTCTTCTGGTGTGCAAACCTTACCCAATAAGACATTTTTCTTGTCATCAGCTTGTCCAATATTCACTTGTGAATACTGACCTCCATCTGCCTTGGGCAGATCCTTCTGTTTAAGCATATTATCCAAATCAAAAGCTCTTTCTAATTCAATCATACCTTTGGCGATCCTGTTCTTAGGCAGCTCTAATATCTCATCTTCTTCCCAGACAGGGCCTTCCATGCCATTCTCATCTATAATCTGAGCTTCAAATATGTCCCTATTTGAAATGAAGTCTAGGATGTGCTGATCATCATCAAACACCTGGAGGTTAGTCACATTATCAGGTACTGAAGGTACTGACACCAGTTCTACTGAAAATCTTTTCAGACTAGATATAGACAGTGGCTCCAATGTACTAGCAGCTTGGGCAAGTGCATCTGCCCTATAATTTTGTTCTCTTGGTACATGAGTAATATTAAAGGCGTCAAAGTCCTCAATCAGGTCCCATACCTGATGTCTATAATTGGACAGCTTTCTGTAGTTACATGAGTAGATTCCTCTTACTTGCCTCACCACTAGTTCTGAATCTCCGAAGACATGTAGAATCTTTATCTTCTTCTTATGAGCAAACATCATCCCATGAATCAGAGCCTCATACTCCGCTACATTGTTAGTGCAGGGGAACTATAATCTATAGGCTGCTAAGTAGGATTTTCCAGCTGGATTGATCAGATCAATTCCTACCCCAGCACCCTGCTTGGATTTGGACCCATCAAACCTCAGGGTCCAAGGTTTATCTTCAGCAGGACATTTAGCTAAACTTTCTTTTCTCCTTGCAGCTCTGGCTGCTGCTCCGCCTGATACCCATTTTAGCTTAGGGACATCATCACCCTCAAGTTTCTTCTTTCCTTTTTCTTGTGAGCCTGATGGCTTTTCTATTTTCTCTTTCATTTCAATAGGAGGATGATCTTCTGGGCTTATAACTGCATGCTTCTTCAAAATGTGTAAACACAATGAACAAGTTGTTTCTGAGTGAGGTGCCTCGTGCAACCTACACCAACCCTTGATTAAAACCTTGTGGGGAGATTTATGTGGTCGGGTCATCTTCTCTATTTCATTTACTAGAAATTCTTTGAACTTAGTCAGGTCACTACCTTTGTCTTCATCAGACAACTCATAATCAGGTTCCATAAAGCAATCACTACCAGGAGTAATCTTTTCTTTCCTCATATCATTTATCTGATCAGACACCAGAACTTCTTCTATTTCCAAGATATGATCTGCATCATGATCTGTCGACTCCTCTGTTCCTGCAGAAGATAGATAAGAATTAGTGTCGTCATCATCATCAGATGTAGCATTTACCTTAGAACATGATGATGACACCTCACTACATGTCTGCTCTAGCATCATCATATCTAAGCATGTTTCACAAGTCTTTTCTGAATGTGCTTCATCGTGTAATCTGCACCATCCATCAATCAAAATATCATTAGCAGGTATATTTAATAGTTGACAATGTTTTACTTGATTAGACAGATGCATCTCAAAGTCCCTGAAGCAATCTATTTCATTCTCATTATCAGGATTATTATCAAGTTTTACGACTGGCATGTCCTCCTGAGTATCATCATCATGAAGATGATGCAAATTAAGCATCAGGATCTCTTCTATTTTGACAGTCTATGGCCTGATGCAGTAAACTCCAGGCTCTCCGTCTACATACAGGATCTCATTTATTCAGTTGTATTCAGTGATCATATGTTTCATTCTAGGGTCAGCGTCAATCCTGATCTGATTAGGTATACCTTTCCATGGCAACCACATGTGACTAAAATCTATGGACATATATCCATTGAGCATCTTGGACCAGTCTCGACTAAGCAACATCCTGTAAGTATCAGGTATGTCAACTATCTGAATATCAATGTAATACTGGATCCTAGGATCAGATGCTAGTTGCATGTGGAGGCCCCTGAATCAACTAGACAGTTGTGCAGGTTCTTGCTGAACATTCTTATGGTGAGGAGGAACAGAGGTGACTCAGTTTTATCTCTGTACAAGGTCATGTGGGAAGTTTCAGCAGCTTGGACTGTAGCTGACACTTTAGGCTTGATAATATTATCTTTAGCAACAAGATCTTTGCTACTGGATTGACTTGAAAGATGACTATCCTCTTTAGGAGCAGGGCCATCTAGTGATTTCATGAATGCCTTCTTGATGGCAGGAGTTTTTAGTAACTCAGACAGGGATAGGCTGATCTTAATTTTCTTCATTTCATCAGCCAGATAGCTGACTAACTTGTCAGATTCATGAGGTGTATTTACAATCTTTGATCCTGTGTTCTGAGGTGACAAGTACTAAGCATTTATCTTGGGGAATCTAGGATTATTGCTAGCTTTAGGATCAGGAGGTGTATTGAAATTATTTGGAGGTAGGGATGACGTCAATGGACCAGCAGGTCTGTTGGCATTACCCCTTAAGTTATAACTATGCTTACCAGGATATTGCTGCTGATATGCATGTACTTCCTCATGTTCTCTTGTAGGTTCATTTTCATCCTCAAAGGGGAAAACATAATTTGTTTCAAAGGTTAAGGCAGATTCCTCACATACTTGGTTGTGACCCTGATGAGGTTGATTAATATAGGTTTCTAGCACAAAAGCTGAATCATATCCACAAGGAACAATCTCATTGCCCTCTGCATGAGGTGGATTTCCAGAAGTATTAGACACTTCAGTCTAAAAGATGCTAGCAGCAATTCTAAATTGTGGACAATCTAATTCTGCATGTGCATTGGTATTGTGGATCCTGCACCAATTAGTAAGGGCTGCCTAAGCAAGATTGACTCTAGTAGTCTGTTTGGCTTCACCAGGAGGTTGATTGTCTAGGGGGGATGGTAATGAGCCATTATTTGGCCTAGAGTTCCACACTCTGGGTTGTCTTTGAGGATTATTGTTACTTCCACCATTATTGTTGAAATTATTGGTGTTATATCCTCTGTCAGGATAATTCGATCTGTCATTGGAATAATTTCTATTCTGACTTGACTGGGAATAAAACCCTTGATTTCTCAAATGTGTCACCTCTGTGGTGAGTTTTCTCAATTGAGCAGAAATCTCTTTGATTTCCTCCTTTTCTCCCTGAGCTTTGGCTACTACATTTTCAGTCTAAGGCTTGAAGAAAGAGGATCCATGGTTACTATTAGACAAATCAGTACCCTGAGGTGTCTGAGCTTGTGCAGGATATTGTGGCAATTGGCCATTTCCATTAGGAGGGGGCATGATGCTCAGTGGAGGTACTTGCAAAGGTGCAGGCAGGACAACTGGGG
The DNA here is from genome assembly GCA_027924645.1 of Cunninghamia lanceolata. Taxonomy (NCBI): domain Eukaryota; kingdom Viridiplantae; phylum Streptophyta; class Pinopsida; order Cupressales; family Cupressaceae; genus Cunninghamia; species Cunninghamia lanceolata. Next base: position 9,634,254 of record BSBN01000419.1, on the reverse strand, counting down.
GTATCAATGCTCCATTAGGATATTGTGCAGGATATTGTGGAGAATATGTTGCAGGATATGATGCAGGATATTGTGACTGTATGCCAGGCAAGGTAGGGAATACTATATTTGGAGTAGGAGCAAGTATCAACTGCTGATTCACTTTGATACCTTCTTGAAAAGCTCCTGTCAATGTAGTGATCTTAGGATGTGTTCTCCTTATGAACATGGAAGTTAATGGATCCAGGGCTGAATAATAGATACTCCTGGTAGAGGCATCAGATACTACATATGGGGCAACTAACTTGGACAACATTTTCTAGAACCTAGCATTGAAATTAGCAATAGGCTCATTCTCAAATCTTTTGATTGTAGTTAACATATGGTAATTCATAGATGGATCAATAGGGACCTTGAACCTGTCAAGAAAAGCTTTCTCTAAGATAGCCCATGAACCAACAGAGGCTTGGCCAAGACTAATAAACCAATTATAAGCCTCTTCTCCCAAGGAAAAAGGAAATAACCTACACACTACATCTTGATGTTCTATTCTGGCTCTGCAGCAAGCTTCCTTAAATGTCCTGATATGATCATCAGCATCTTGATAAGGATGATATTTTGGACAAAGTTTGTCCAGATTCTTTTATAGCTCATGATATGTAGTAAAGGTCAAAGGTGACTCTGCTGCAAAGAAAGACATTGCAACTAGAGGAGGTTGAGCTAGTGGTGCAGCTGGCTAGGGTTGAACTAAAGGCACACCCTGAGGCTGAACAGGAGGTGTCACAGATATCTCAGAAGGTATTTGCAAACCAACAGAAGTTACAGGAGGAGGTTCTGGTGAAGTTCTTGATGCACTAGACTCTGGAGTATGATGAATGTCTACAGTCCTAGGTCTGAAACCTCTAACAGGCAATTCTTCAAAAATTTCACTAGGTCTAGACCTGGTATTTACCCTGTGAGCCAGGACTTCTCAATTTTGAGGTGATTTGGCTGAAACTTTGCAAATATTGGCTGAATTTCACTAGATGAGGTGATATTTGCAGTCAGGTAGCTGATTGGACTAGATATTTATGAAATATTTGCAAAGATAGTGCAAATATGAAGGGACCTTTGGGGTATCTTGACCCTTAGCACGAGATCTCAAGTTTCTAAGACCTAAATCTTTCAAAGCTTGAACAAATTTACGTATCTTTGGCCAATATTAGTGAATTCAGAATGATCTATTGTAAAGCTTGCAATATTTATGTGAGATCTAGAAATCTTTACACAGAGTGGGCATATTCGAGCCTTTTACAGTAAATGTTTACATAATATTTGAAATTCACAGATGATCGGAGGTTACCTTTCTCTCTGCGTCATCAAACCTGAAAATAATGACGATGATCATGGTAGTCTGGATCATCCCCTCCTTCTAGCGCCAATTTATGTTGGTCATGATGTTAGTCACAAACAAACATAGAATAAAAGTACACATTAACCTTTATTCATCTTGAAAGATACTATGAATTCAAAGAATTTAGGATCCCAAGTCTCTGGTGATTAGGTCTTAATCGTCTGAAGTCACTCAGAGATTAATGTGAGTTGCTGTTTCCATTTTGGGGCCTTACGTGGAATTTTATCATCATCATGACATTCCTACAGAAATTCTTTATAGAGGAGTTATATTATGCAGTTATTTGATGAGAAGATGTGGAAATACCTCAATCTTTGCATGATATTTTCAATTCTACATGCTTTGTATTCAAATATGCTAAATATTTATGATTATCTACGAGATGTTTGCATATTTGTGTTATTTGCTTAAAATTATCAATTATTTGCAATTATGGAGATGAAATACTCTAAAATTAAAAAAACTAAAAGGAATACTTTAATTTAAGGTTGAACCTTTAGCTATTGATCCACATACATACTTGATACTGTAATGAGGAAAAGAAATCAAACCATATGTTCACCAGGATATTCCATAGCTAGATACAGTTGATGCAAACTTCAGAGGATGATGAATGAAAACAATACATGCAACATGATGAGCACTCCAAGGGATGCAGCAAATCAAAGCACATATCCAGAATTTGGACATAGATTACTCAAGATTTACTAAGATTTGTAATCGAAATACTCTTCTCCTTTATTAAGTATGCAAAAGACATGTACATATACAATAGCTTTGAAATGAGCCCTGAATACTTTAGCAAACAGATTTCAATTAAGTTTCAAATGTTTAAAATAAGGCATTCCAGCACCTTTTATAGAATAAGGTGAGGAATCCGTTACAAAAAGATCTACGATCCTGATTTATCAATACAGATCCATGGTCACGATTCATCTGACTTCGTCAACCTTTACAAAATGGCACAAGTTGCCAGCGGGCAACTATCTATACTACTTATGCTACTATCCCCTTCATGATGTATCTTCATCATGCTCCTTAGCTGATTCATGCGGGTCATCATCATGTGCGTCGCTTCCTGAGCTTTCACTATCCTGATGATGATGCTACTGCATATGGGGCTGCATACTATTGCGGACCTGCTCATAAGAATGCACAACCTGATCTATCCCTCCGCCATCTTGATTTTTTGCTTTGATGATGGCGTGCCTATGTGCTTCATATTTATCTCTGCTATTATCCAGCTTATTTTTCCGGTCCTGCAGTGTTTCTCTATATTTCTCCATCTGGACCTTGATCCTCATTATTTTATCTATAAGTTCTTCAGTCAAGTGGATAGGTGGACCATCTGTCTCTAATTGGAAGTTGCTGTGTATAGCTTTGATGGCAGACTCTTCATCTTGATTTTCTATTTTACCTTCCACCTTGCCTTCTAATGCTTCTAATATCACTGCTTCTTCAGACATCAAATCCCGTAGCCTCATGCTGATATCCCTCAGCTTATTATTGCATCTTTTGAGGACTCCGCATTCGAATTGAATGTCCTTATACTAGATATCTATCAATAATGTGGTATTACTGTTCAATACCTACTTACTGATAAGCAGTTGAGGATTTATCCCCTTTATTTCCCCTAAAAGGCTCAGGACTCTCTCCAGCTTGTAAGACCTCTTCCCGGTCTGCATCTGCAATTTATCCACCTTAGTCTTGGAGTCACTTAGAATGCTCCACCTCTTCAAAGAGGCTTTCATTATTTCTACAGCATCATCCAATGTGGATGACATCCATTTCCTTATTACGGATGCCTCATGCTTCATGAGGTCCAATTTATTTACCTCCTCCTGAGAAATGGTAGTCAATGGGACTACACGTTCAGTTGTGGTATCATCAGGATCGGTAAGCCCTTTGATATAGGCATGCAACTGAGCAATATGCTCCTTATGTTGCTTATTCTTCTCCTTCTCTCTTTTCACCTTTTGAATTAGAGAGTCAATGATGTCTTTGCCCTCCTGACCTTCTTGGTCCTCATTGGCAAAGCCCAAATCAACTGTGCTGATTTGAAATTCATCCACAGTGATTTTACCTTTTTCTTTCTCCACCGCAGGTATGGCAATTTGTGCGGTCCTTCTCCTTGTTGCTGGATCTCTTTTGATGGCCGATGTCATTCTGGCCTTCCTCCTGGGTTTCATTATATCAGCGGAGAACAAGCTGGAGACGTCAAACTCTTGAATTTCAAACTCCTCCTCAATATTCACTTCTTTTCCTAACCATGGAGTTACCTGATCATGTTTTTTAGCATCATCATGATGCTCACCCATATCTCTCGTTTCTATCAACAGATGTTGTGGAGATGGTGACTTTTCCTTTTCTTCTTCTTGATGCTCACTTTGTTGTTGATCTTGCGGCACCTCCTCCTGTTGAGGAATTTCCTTCTCTGGGGGAGCATCTTCTTGGTGTGGGGAACCCTGTGGTGTATCTATATGTAGATCATGATGATCATGATCTTTCTCCATCATTACTTCATCTATTCCCAATTCTTCCCATTGTTGCTTATCCACTGCACTAGATACTAGGGATTCTGCCTGAGGTGCTGGCGGTTGTTCTGTAGCTATTATTTCTTCCAAGCCTACACTATCAACTTCTTGTATTTTGGCAGCTGGATCCTCTTGTGCTTCCTTCTTTTCATCAGCCTTTGCTTCCTAAACCTCTACTATAGTAGGTTCTGCTGATATATCCTGTGGACTTTGTTGGCCTAAGTCAAGAGCATGGCCCTCTGCTTCCTCCATCTCTATTTCTTCTGCTAGGTGGCCTTTATCAGGTGATCCTGCTGGCTGTTCAAGACTTGCATCCTGTTTCTCTGTCAGGTCCACCACTACAGGACTTGTCACCTCTGTGAAAAATGCTTCTAGCCCTATCTCTTGTGCTACCTGCTCTAGGCTCTTTTCTTGCTCTTCTTCTGCTTGTTTCATCTCCTCAAGCATAGTTTTTACTAGTGGAGGCTTGTGAGGAGTCATAGTTATATCAGTAGCAAGTGTTTCCATCTTCTGTGTAGCCACATCCTGCACTACCTCATCGTCAGACAGATTTATTGTCTCATCAAGCGAGACATGTCCTTCTGCTTGTGTCTGAGAGGTTTCTTTCATTTGCTCCTCTGCAAGTTCAGTTTTGAACTTGACTATGGTAGGAAGTGGAACATTATGTTGAAGTTCCTTCGGTACTTCACTACCTGCCCCTTGTAATAGTGTAGGGGGTTCACTTATTCCACCTCTCATGGAGGTTCTTTGTTTTTTAGGTGTGGTAGAGACCAGCACCTGTGGAGCTCTCCTCTTTCTTTTTATTATTAATGGAGCCTCTTCTTCTTCAGGCTCTTCCTCCATGAGGATATCCTCTTCTCTAGGTTTCTTTGAGGATTGACCCACTTCCAGGGTCCCAGTTATTCCAGCCTCAGCTATCTTACTCTTCTTGGGCTTCTCTTTCTTTGGAGGGGATTCTGACTCTAATCCTGATCCTGATCCTAATCCTGCCACCTCCTCAGCTGTAAACACTGCCCTATCAATTATAACCCCTTTGGGTTGTTTATCCACTTTCTTGCCCCTTGGGGGTCTTTTGCTCTGTTGTTGTGGTGGAGGTAACTTGTCTCCCTTAGTATTCCTTTTCTCAAGTAGGAAGTCATCATATACCTCCCCAGGAATATCCTGTCCCTTCTTTTTGTTGTCCACCGTAATGGCAACACCTTTCTTTTTCAATGCCTCTACCTGATCATCGACCCAAGCTTGAGTCAGCTGTATGGTCCTGGCAATGAATGGATCCAAGGATATGTCTTCCTACATGGTGAGGTCAGGTGCAGAGATAGTGTCATTATATATCTTCTTTTGTTCATACTCATCTGCAATTATCTTGCCATCATCCTTCTTCAATTGTTGGGGAAGGGAGATACAATCAAATGATCTAACTTGGTTCAGAGTCAACCTCTGATACCTTCTTCTCCTGGCTTCTGCCTCATCTTCGCAGTCAGCCCAAAAATCTTCTAGGTGCCTCTGATGAATAGGCTTTCCTAGTATCTTCTATATCCTGCCGTAGGGATCATATGGTCTTGTTATTGGGAAAGGTTGCAGATTCATTTTATTCAGGGTGACCATCACCTTCTTTATATTGTCAGAATCAGGGCACATATAGTTGCCAATGCTGACTGGGAACAAAATTGGTGGCAGCTTCTTGGCGTCCTTGTACATTTTTATCATCACGGAGCCCTGCCTGATCAATTCCATTAATATCACTGCATCGGTAGGATACCTTGGCAGCATGAGGGGATGTTCCTCAAAACCTTCAACCCTTATGTAAGAAAAGGTTGCAAACTGGATATACCAGGCTCCATGCCTGTAAACTACTTCTTGAGCCTCCATGCTCAATCTTTTTATTTTGTCCTCTTCCATGGTCCTTACCAGATGCATAGAGAATGCATCATTGACCAATTTGTAATCTCTGAGGTAGTTGGTTCTCTGTAGTTGGGGATGATGATCCCAGATGTATGCAGCATTTGTGCATGTGAGCCTTCCATCTGTAACTAAGGCATCAAAAGTGCCTCTATAAGCACAAGAATAAACAATGTAAGATGTCATATAAAATGCACAATTTGAACCTCCCAGGTTCATCAGCTGCTCATGGAGAGCATCACTTATTATTTGGCCCCATAGTGGCTTGATGTTTGAATACAAACACATCATTATAATTCCATACATCCAATCCCTGAAACTACCAGTATCAGGTTGGCCTGTTACTCGATTCAGGAGTGCAATCATATACTGGTACTCCTCACTGAAATCATATTTAAACATGTGCATTAGGAGTTTGGCCGCCACAGGATATGTGATGTTCTGTACTTGCCATTGATACATATTCTTTCTGGCCGATTTCTTGTTGGCCTCATACTCCTTTTCTGCCTTTCTTAGGTCCACACTTTTTACTTTACTGCCCAACGGCAGTCCAAATGTCTGGGAGAGACCCTTGATGGAAAGGTTTGCATATATCCTCCCATGCTTTACCACTTGCCTCGTCTGAGGATTATAATTCTAGGCACATTCTATAACCAGCTCCAGAGATTCCATGGAATATGGGAAACCAGCAGCGTTCCACATTCCTGACACAAATACTGCATCTAGCATAGGACTCTTGTCATGCCCATCATTCAATTTAGCTAACCAGGCCTCTAGATTAGTGCTCCCCTGATGGGTGTCTGTAATTACTCCATACTTGAACAGGACCCCCCTCTGAGAAGAGAACATAGGCCTACTAAATTCCTCTTGACACTTAATGTACCGCTTGTTGGCCATGAGTACCTACAATTAACAACAATCCTATCTCACAACAGGTATATACATGCATACATATTACTATTGACTTCACTATGCATACTGAATTCTTTCAATACTACTTAATCATATGGATGCATAAACCAAAACTTCCATCATCATACCTAAACAATAATGACATGATGAGGGTTTCATTTACTTACCTGGTTATGCAAATTTCTCTTTTATACCAGTGGATTGCCAATGACGCTCCTAATTCAGCTGATGATCACCTCTTTCCTTCTGTCTGTGAGCTCAAATCGCGCAACAATAGCTGGTATGTGGATATGGAAGCTGGTGCTCTGTAAAACAATTTTATTGCAGGGTAAATGTGAAAATGGCGGTTGAATTACCTTTTAACTTGGCAGTTAGGGTACATTTAGGGCAACTCTGACAAGTTAGATTACATTCCTTGATTATTCGTGTGAAAATGCAGGATCTGACCAGGTGTTTCATTGGGTTCCGTGGTCGGCGGGAACTACCTACCATGTCTGTGCGCATTAAATGATAATGGTGGCAATGGGAGTGGGGGGATATCCATACAATAGGATATCACGAGGGCAAGATGATATTCGCAAATATCGGGTTGAGTTTGAATATCATCCTTCTCCCTCATATTGAAATTGTTATCGCGATAAGAGTCGGGTGACAAAAGCACCTTTGTTTATGTTTGGTATATCAGGAGGATATTTCGGTGTATCGGGTGATGTTTCAAAATATGATGATGATGAGACAAATTTACATGTCTCTTTTCAGAATATTAGGATGATGTCATCCTGATAGTCATTCTTTGTATCAGAAATATATCATGACGTCATCGTCATATTAGGCAAACATGATCATGTTTGGAAAATATCCTATCAAAATATGAATGTGATGATGATGTCATCATCATGTTTGCTTCTTCGTTTATCCAGTTTGGATGACGTCATCAGGATATTTGCTAAGGGTGATATTTCACGTCAGGAGGATATTAAGAAATATTGGGTTACATTCAAAAACATGACGCTCGTGATACAAAAGACCGCTTGACAGGGAAGAATTACTACCACTTAAAGTTGACGTCTGGATATTTGAGCCACATGACATATCGGGGGATGTTTCAAATATGATGATGATCTTCAAAAAGATGACAAGTTATAAAAAATATATGATCCCTCCTCTTACGAATATCAGGTTTGACTGAAACTTTGACTGTTCATAACTCTCACATCCTGAGGAATATCAGGATGATGTAAAAGACAAACCTACGTGAATTTTAATACTCTTTCAAACTATGAGGTCACAGAAATGAAATACGAAATTTGACAAACTAACCTCATAATGGTGACTTACTTCATCGTGACTCTACATGATGATGCACCTGACTTACTTTTACCAGACCGCCAGAGAACAAACAAGCCAAGCCAAAAGTTGGGTCCCTATTTTGCCAAGTCAAAATGGGGCGTGTTGTGTAACCACACAACACCTCCAAGCGGCTGGGAGACCCAACCGATCTAACAAACTAAATAGTTGTCCAAACAAACTATCTAAAAATAGTAAAGCATTGTCAACTCAAACCTTATTACATGTATTGGTCTTATAAGACCTTCTTGGAAACATCAACAAGACTTAAAACTAACTAACTGCTTCATGGAGGCCACTATAAGGTAGGTGCTCCTGTACCATACTCCCCAACAAAAAAAGAACTCATGTCCCATGAGTTAGGTTGTGGAAGAATTCCACCTTTTCACTTTGCCATCTCAGTGTTCTGAACTACTCCAGCTTTATCCTCTACTGTCTCATGGCTGCTCCAAGATTTCTGAACTGTAACTTGCTGTCTTGCAAGTAAACCCTCATGCCTGTCAATGGAGGCCCTTCTCACACATACCCTGTGTTTGTTAGGTTGTCTTACCAGCACCTCTATCTGAATAACTGGTTGAATGACCTTAGTAATTGCCTCTTGAACTTCTGCAATGTTCAAATCTGTCTTTCTTTTAACCTTTAGAGGACAACCAATAGTCCCAACTATGACAACATCCTTGTCATTCCACTCAACTGGTTGCTATTTGCAAACCTATTTTTGAACCTACTGCTGACCTCTGTCAATCAAAACTAAAACTGTCTTCAAACTGTTGTCCTTAACAACTTCTTTCCCTGCAATGTCCTCAACTACCTTTATGCCTGCTACTGTAGGCATCTGCACAAATTCATTCTTTCCCAGTAAAAATGATTTTTGCTATCTTCTATGCTGCAGCTTCTTCCTATAATGGCATCAACATAATAGTTTTCCCATCTTTCTTGATGGTGTAGGTATTTGCATACCCATCATACACTACTCTCCTATCAAATTGCCATGGCCTACCCAATAGTAGGTGACAACAGTCCATAGGCAATATGTCACACAAAACACTATCATGATATGCCCCAATTTGAAAATCAACATATGCCTGTTCATATACAAAAAGTGATTATCACTCACCCAAGATGTCTTGTAAGGGTGTTGGTGTGGAATCCTTTCCAAATTTAGTTTATCCACCATTTCCTGAGATATCATATTGTCTGTTGAACCAGTATCAATGACAACGTTACATATTTTACCTTTGCTCTTGCATGTAGTCTTGAAAAGAGCTCTTCTTTGCATCATATCCTTTGATGTCTGCAAACTAGTTCTCCTTAGCATCAATGCTTCTCCCTCATTAGGATATCCATAATTGTCAGGAGCTCTATCTCCTTGATAAGTGTTTGAACTTTGCACACTTTCCTCTACTTTCTCTTCTTGTACAAGTTGTACTCTCTTGTCATTCATTCTATCATCTCTAGATGATGAACCTTGTTTTTCTAGACATTTAAAAAATGGATGACCAAACTCACCACAGGTGTAACACTTTCCTAAAAATGTAGTAGAACCTCTACCACCTCCAAATCTGCCTCTAGTACCCTTCCATCCACCTCTAAAATCAGACTGTCCCTGTCCTTTACCAGTGTCTTCTTGACCGTCATTGGTTTGCCTTGTTGTAGGGGCTAATCCTCTTCCCCTCATATTGCTGCCTCTTCCTCTCATGGATTTATCTTGTCTTCTATTCATTTTTTCTTCAATCATGATTGCCATTTGATAACAATCTTCCACACTCTTAGGGTTAGCTAAAACTAACTCATCCTGTATGTTCAATCTCAAGCCAGCCAAATATCTGGCAACCTTTTCAACCTTATTCTCATGATGACCAAATCTCATACTCAATTTATAAAACACCTTAGTGTATGCCTTCACATCCATTTCCTTCTGCCTTAAAAATTGTAGCTTCTTAAACATCTAAATTTCATAATCCTTGGGCAAGAATTTACCTTTGATCCTTGCTATCATTTTGTCCCATGAAGTGATCTTTGACTTGCCTTGTTTCCTTTTCTCGGATTGTACATAATCCCACCATACCAAAGCATGACCTCCTAACTTGGTCTTTGCAATCTTTACCTTCTGATCCTCCGCAACATCCTCACTTTCAAAGTGATTGTCCAAAGTAGCAATCCAGTCAAGAAACTCATCTTCATTCAAACTTCCATTATACTTGGAAACATCAACCTTTACCTTAGGTTTATCACTCTGCACTACCTTTAATAGTTTTGCAAATCTCTGGTCTTCAGCATTCAGATCTTCAACTACCTCTTCATACTCTTCAACGGCATCTTCATCTTCTTCTGATTCACTATCTTCCACTTCCCTCTTCTTGTTCTTCTCCAAGGCTACAAGCCTAGCTTGTAGTGCTTCAGCAAGCTCCTTCATCTTCCTCATCTCTCTAGTATGCTTTTCCTTCATCTCCTGCAACTCCCTTCCAGTACCATTACCTTTCAAAAGCATTTTGTCAACCTCTCACTTCTCTACCTCTGTCTTCTCAATGACAGAATCAATACACAAATAGCTCAGACCTTTTACTGAGCTCTGATACCACTATGATGCAGAGGCATCCACACTAAAACCCTGACATACATCATGTATGTCTATGCATTACTAATTATGCACCCAAACCTAAAACCTGTCAGCATCATCATATTTTCTCTACCGACCAATATCCTCCTACAGACAAACCTTCGACCTTTCAAATATCAATAACATCATCATATTTAGTGAACATAATTATCCTCTTGACGATCACTATTCACCTTACCGATAAACTCTATCTGCAGCATCATGACGTTCGGCATCATCTACACCTTTTATCAACAGGATATAAAATATCAGGTTCCTCCCATATCCTAATGACACCACCCTCATGCGCCTCTCCTCTGATGCTTACGTCACCCCGATATTTGACCCACTTATGTAACCGGCATCAGGATATAACTTATCAGGTCATATTTGAAACATCCTAATGACGATGTTCAACTTTATGCACACGATGAATATTCTGCCAAATATTCCTTCTGCGATCCACCTAGTGTTAATCTCCTATCGGCCAAACATAACATTGTCAGCCCACAATGGAAATGTCAACCTAATCTACTAACTCACACCGATATGCTCTTTGTCGGCATGATAAACTTTTATCGAGTGATATTTGGAATGTCCTGATGACCATGATGTCACATACATTGTCACTCTCTCTGATGCATTCACCTTATGTGATCTACTACATCATATTCACAAATATATAGCTGATGCCTGATGTAACTACATGATATACAAACAAATATCCTGATGATGTAGATGCGACAAATACACTGATCTTAGTGGGTTTTCACCGTTCTAATCCACCAAACTTCCTGGGGTGACCCAATCCACTTCCTGGACAATCTTCCAGACTCTAACAACTAGCACGACCTAGCACATACCCATGCTAGGGTTCTTCAACATCTCTGGCCTGCGATCCTGTAAACATGCATGCAAACAAACGGAAACACAAGACTAAAATCTAAACTATGGTACATGGCCCTTCCTCTGATTCACAGAATCAACTGGAGGAATGGGATGAAGAACCCATTTGGCCAATCAAAACAACGATTCAATTACACAGTGAGATCAAATGATTTAAAACACCAATAGAATCTTGATTAGCTTTCAAAAGATGTGATTACAGTACTCTATTTTCCAATAGCATAATGTAACTTCTCAATATGTCTCTCACTCTGTCCTTCTCAAATGTCCTGATCTAGGGGTATTTAACTACTCATAGTAGTAGTACTGCTTTTGCCTCCAAGCGGCTGGGAGACCCAGCCGATCTAACAAACTAAATAGCTATCCAAACAAACTATCTAAAAATAGTAAAGCATGGTCAACTCAGACCTTATTACATGCATTGGTCTTATAAGACCTTCTTGGAAACATCAACAAGACTTAAAACTAACTAACTGCCTCATGGAGGCCACTGTAAGGTAGGTACTCCTGCACCACCATCCTACACGCTGCTTCATAGACCCATTCCTCTCATCCAATAGTAGATCCTGGAGATGCACTACCACTCTCTCTCGCAATGGCCTCACTCTACACCCTCTTCCAGCCAAACCTCTATTAGTGAATGGTCTTGACAAACCTCAACATCGTCTACCCACACACTAGATGGCACGAGCATCTGTAACAGTCTAGCAACTACTGTCAGCCTTCAAAATACTTTCCATGTTCTCTATTTTCAAAATGGTCACCAACCAAATGTTTTGTTTCAACTCTTCATCTTCCTTCTTAGTGACAGAAAGTGAATACACAACTGCCTGGACCTTTCGCCAGCTCTGATACTAATTTGATGCAGAGCACATAGTGGAAGCACACAATTGATCAACAAATTGATCGGTGAGAGAGTAACTTATGTCTTGGCGATCTATTATTATCAGCCAAACATACCCCATCGGCCACCTTGAAACTTATCTCTTTGATAGCATAACTCTTCCTGATGAGTGATCTACGTTTCTTGCCTATCGGCAAGAAAAATGCTATCAGCTTCATTCAAATCTATCTCACCGATACATTGATCACTCTGATGACACCTCTGAACCACACTCGTCGGCAAGACTTACCTCGTCGGTGGGCTCTTTTACTCTCCTTCTGATGTGCCGATAGGCTTCAACTTAGTATATGCCTGGTGTGACTTGCTATTACCGGTGGACTAAAGTTTCTTTATCTTGATTCCATCATTACGACTGGTCCCCATTTGTATCCGATGAAAGATACATTCTCAACATACATTCTCAACATTCTTTTGCGATATGCATTCGCAATGTATATTCGGTGAAACGATATGAAACTTACGCCGATGCACTGATGGACTAACTCATCGGTAACACTTCTCTCTTATCACCCTGATATGAGATGATCAACAAGATCACCACTGTTGGCTCAACATCACATTATCTACCTAATGGTGTTGTCACTCTAATATAACTCACAAACATCGAACAACTTATATAGAAACAATAAAAACTCAATAGAACAGAAAATGATCTACTCCTAAGGAAGTCCTTCCACTGATTTCGAAGAAATCTCAACCAATGGAATTCTTCTGATCTACATCTCTGCAATTAAACCAAACAAAACTTTTTATTCCTTCTTCTCAGAAAATATACATGCAACAATCTTCTCTACCTCTGTGTCTCTCTGTTCTTCTCTCCCTCTCTATCTGTGTCTGTTAACGAACACAGACCGACTATATAGACTCATGTCGGTAGGTACATAAGTTGGAAGGTGAATCACCCTACAACCACTTCTGCCATTCGGTTACACTCATTCAGTTCAGTTACAATCTTTAATGACACGTATACAAACTCAATGTTATGCCATTACTCAGCCAAGTATGACTCAATATGGTGCTAAGGCCTTACAAACATGACACTTTGGAAAGAACAAAATATGCATGAAATCCTCCTAATTCTTAGGTCTCGAGGTGCTCCTACACCAATTCACACATGAGACACTAGATTTTTTAAGTGGAAAACCCAATGAGGGAAAAACCACAGTGAGGATTAACTCGCAATATACATGATATATCAAAATATATAACAAGGCTCACTATCAAATGCTCACCGCCTTAGGGATCATTGCCTAGAATGCTTACTACAAAAGAAGTGACTCACTACCAAGAGAAGGGGCTCACTTCCAAAACGACTCACTACCAGAAGTTGGTTAACTGAGATAGTAGCATCTACACTATACCAAGGTTCAGTTCCATTGAAGTGCAATAAATCTCCTCTGCTCTACTCTACTTTTTTATTTCACACTTATCTTCACATATTCGCATCCTCATCCATTATTCATGACTTCATTACATGTATTTATACAATTCATCAACCTTGGAATATACATCAAGGTCAAAATTACAATCATCAACCATTGGAACAATCTCCAAGGTTGGCATACACACATGTATTAGAATAGGTCTCGACCTAAATAGATTTGTGAAGGAGAAGAAATGAATGACCATGCCTTAGTTGGGATTCAAATGAAATCTTCCATGTAACAAAATGCTATCACAAACTCCAAAGCATAACCACAAGTAGTGAAAACAACCGAGTCAACCACAATTGGTGTTAACATTAAGACCTTTAGGAACACTCTTCATGCATGATCCAAATTACATTTTGTGGACCAATCAAAAGGAAAGAACACAATCTAGAGATATCTGCAAGTACATTACAATCACCAAGAACTTCCACACAACCCCCAAACACTCTATCCAGAAGATTCTTCAAACCAGAGGACTTAAACATTACTGTTAGTCATTATTATAAAGGAAAGATCACTTGCAGAGAACAAAATCATGAACCATTTCATCTGAAGGCACATAACATCATCCCAGACTTAATCTCAGAACCGCAAACTATAAAACTTAAATGTGGAGAAATGAGGAGCATAATACATTCTCCCTGTCACCATTAAATACTTAGAAAAATAGTTTTTATTCTAGTGAATAGAACTCACTCAAATCTTCACACTGGAGGCTCAAACATGAAACATAGCAACTACAGACATCCCTTAACATAACTCCAAAAGCACAGACAAAGATATTCAATCTATAGGATATGCGGAGCAAAACACTGTACTATTCTTCTCAGACACTTGCTCAAACTCATTCAAATAATTTTCTTAGATGTTGACCTTAGGTGTTGACATCAACAACAACACTTACTTCTCATACTTGCAACAATATCCCCATTTGTCATTGATGGCAACACATGATGTGAAAACCCATCAAGACAAACAAACTTGCTATGCTTCTTTGCTCCCCCTTACTTTATGCTTTCTCTGACTACAACTTTCTCCTTAAGTTTTTCACATGAACTCCTCTCCCCCTTTGAAATTAATGGAAAAGGGTACTAGATCTTTTCTCTTTTTAGTTATCAAGGCTCAATTCAGATCTTATTAATACTACACTACTCCCATATCAACAACACTGCAACACTTACTGCTCTTTATTAGGAACTCATGTCAGCACCATCTACCTACTCCCCCTAAGAGGTAGACTTCAAAACATCAATCCAAATCAAAGAATAAGACTTTGGGCACCATTGGACTGATGCACTTCCCATGCATCTTAGTTTAGAGTGGGAGGGGTAATAACTCTTAACTTTTCCCTGAGATACTCAAAAGTATCCTTAGGCAAAAGCTTTGTAAAAATATCTACAATCCGATTCTTAGTAGACACATATTCCATCTTTACTTCATTCTCTATTACCTTTTCTCTCAGAAAGTGATACCTTATTGATATATGCTTTTTCTTCAGTGCATCACTGGATTCTTTGAAATGTTTATAGCACTTTTATTGTCACAAAAGATTGAAACTAGTTCTTCATACACAACTCTTATATCTTTCAATGTTTGCTTCATCCATAGAACTTGAGTGTAACAACATGCTTCAGCAATATATTCTACTTCTGTAGTACACAGAAATTGATTCTTGCTTCTTTTTTAACCATGAAACCAATCTGTTACCCAAGAGGAAAGAACCTCTAGTTGTACTTTTTCTATCATCAGCATCTCCAGCCCAATCTGCATCTATATAAGCACTAAGAGTGAAATCAGCATCTTTGGGATACCACAATCCATTGTCTAAAGTGCCTTTTAAATACCTCATGATCCACTTAACTACCATCACATGGGACTCTCTAGAATCTTCTTTAAATCTTGCCATAAGACAAATTGCATGCATTATATCTAGTCTTTTATGGGTTAGATAAAGTAGTCCTCCAATCATAAACTTATATTTTTTCTAATCAGTCTTAGGTGATTCCTCATTCTTGATCATCTTGCAACCAATTACTATAGGCATAAATACTGGCTTAGAATTCTCCATTCCAAACTTTTTCAACAACTCTTTCACATACATGGACTGAGAAATGAAAATTCCTTTTTTTGATTAAGTAATCTACAGTCCTAAAAAAGAAATTTATTTCACCAAACATAGACATCTCAAACTCCTTTTGCATTTCCTCTACAAATCTCTTACACATACCTTCATTGCCTCCAAAGATAATATCATCAACAAAGACTACAACAATTAGAATTTGATCATCATTAATTTTGAAATAGAGATTATTGTTTGCAGTACCTTTACTGAACCCTAATTACATCAAATACTTATCCAACCTTGTGTACCAAGCTCTAGGAGCATGCTTTAGTCCATACAAGGATTTTTTTCAATCTGCACATCATGTCACCTTGGTCTAATGACTGAAATCCTTTTGGTTGTTCAATGTAAGCTTCTTCTTCTAGATCTCCATTCAAGAATGTAGACTTTAGATACATATGGTACACTTTGAAATCTTTGTGTGCTGCAAATGCCAAAAACATTCTTATTGCTTCAATCCTTGCCATATGAGCATAAGTCTCCTCAAAACATATGCCTTCAACCTAAAAATATCCTTTGCATACCAGTCTTGCTTTATTTCTTACTACCTCTCCATTTTCATTCAACTTGTTTCTGAAAATTGATTTAGTTCCAATCACATTCTTATCAATAGGTTTAGGAACCAATTCCCAAGTTTAATTCTTCTCTATCTGCAACAACTCTTCTTCCATAGCTTTTACCCAACTTACATCTTTGCAAGCTTCACTTACAATTTTAGGTTCAATCTTTGAAAGTAAATAGTAATTCACATGTTCTTTTGCAACTCTTTTCCTTGTCAATACCCCTTTGCTTTTTTCACCAATAATATGATCCTCAGAATGATTAATCCTTACATACCTGGGATTTTTAACAGCACTTTCTGAAGCCTTTTCTTCATCAACTTGACTGTCATCTTGTTCAACTTTTTCTTTATTTGTTGTAGCAATAGGTTCATCTGATTCATATCCACTCATATCTGATATTCTTTCTCTATCTTCATCAACTTTCACATTAGTACTCTCAATGATCTTTCTCATTCTCTTGTTGTAGCACCGATAGGCCTTATTCTTAGTAGAGTATCCAAGGAAAAATCCTTCATCACACCTAGCATCAAACTTGACTAACTCTTTGTCTCTTCTAATGTAACATTTGCTTCCAAAAACTTTGAAATGTTTAACTATTGGAATTCTTCCATACCACAATTCAAAAGGAGTTTTAGTACCATTACCTTTGACTTGAACTTTGTTTTGAATGTAGACAGTAGTATGTATAGCTTCTCTCCAATACACTTCCGATAGTTTAACCTCCATCATCATTGACCTACCAACCTCTTGAACTATCCTATTCTTTCTTTCAACAACTCCATTCTATTCAGGAGTCCTAGGAGTAGATAGTTGTCTTTTTATCCCATGTTCTTCATAGAAAATATTGAATTCATTTGATGTAAACTCACCTCCTCTATTAGACCTTAAGCATTTGATCTTTAATTCTATCTCATTATCAACCAACGCCTTGAAAGCTTTGAACTTGTCTAGGGATTTTGATTTATCTTTTAGAAAAGTTACCCATGGCATTCTAGAACAATCATCAATAAGCAACATAAAGTACATGTCTCCTTGTAAACTTCTTATTCTTGTAGGACCACACAAATCTATATGCACCAGCTCAAGCAATCCAATAGAAAATTGTTCTTTACTTTTGAAACTTGTCCTTGTTTGTTTCCCCAATTGACATTCCTTGAAAATAGTATTAGCAGGCTTCACAAGCCTAGGAAAATCCCTCACAACTTGTGTTGGATTTTTTTATCCAATTCAACAAAGGGTTTGCCAATTCCAATGCATAGGTAGATTCGACCAACAAATATAGGAGGTTGCATGAGTTGCCTCCCCTTCACTTCTAGTTCTACAACACCAAGGGGGATATCCCTATAGCTAAAGATTTAACTTTGACTCACCCAATAGAAAGATTTAGCCTTTTAGTCACAGGTAGAATACTCTCATGTTTGGACCAAGATTTGCATGATAAATCACAAGTTTGGCAATGTTCTTGGACATATCTAACTAGTTGAGGATGAGAGTATGCAAGGGTCCTATTTCTAATCCTACAAACTAATAGGTTGGAATTATGAAATGATTTGTATTTATGTTTTGGATGCAAGACAGGGGGTTTTGGATCATAATTATTACACAAGGGTAGACCAGTGCCTATCTCAGGGCAAGGAGTCAACTAGACGTATACATGTGAATGATTTGCACAAACTCAACAGAGATTCAAGTTTTGAGGGGTTAGATTGGTGCTTTCCTTACAAACATCACCCAAGAATGAGTATTTAGCAATCTCTACTTACAAATATCCCTACTGCCATACATTCTTCCTCATACTTAACCTAAAATAGTTTAATCCACTCCTTGAATAGAAGTTGGAGATCAAGAATGCAATACATAAATCTATATCTTAGAATCTTAGTAACCCTTAGCAACCAGATTCAAAAGAAGGGATGCATATAACCATGGAGACAAATAGCTAAACACATGCTATGAAGCATTTTTCATATAAAAATGACATGAAACTAAACATGTATGCAACATGCATTCAAATGCAACTCATAAACTCACAAAAGAGATAGAACAACCTAGAAAAGCTCTATTTTTGTTATTCCTCCCAAAAATTGCCCAAGTCTTCAACCACCAAAAAAATTAGTAACACGGTTCTGATATACCCAGAACATGTACTCAGCAATTAATTACATGGTCCTTTCGAGATGCTGCCAGATACAATGCACCATCTAAATGGCATTGAAAACATTCAATGTAGTAGGCAGAAGAAGAAGGAAGAGCATGTGGAATTTAGGAAGTGTGCTGCCGCTTGGAGATTTTCCTTTAAAAATGGTAGCTAGCCTGTCCATTCAGACCCATACTTCCGCAAATTTTCCATTAATGGCCAACCTACCCGCGGCTTCTAGAAATGCAGCAGTTTGCGTGTCCAGAAATTTTTCCCGCCTAGAATACAGCTATGAATGCATAGGAAAACCCTCCTATGAAAATTTGAAATAGGGCTGTCAATTCATTTCCTCCCGCCGAGATCTGCGGCTTCAATTTGATTGGGCAATCTAGTCTCCAACTTTTAAAAGTCATCAGCCAATGAAAATGTGCCACGCAGGTGTCTTTTTGCTCCTTTGACTTTTCGCAACATGAAGATACATTTTACCTTTTTCACCCATTTTTGCCTTTTCACTTCAAATCTTTGTATATGCAATTGTATATACATACAACTACCCTTGGACATGTGGTAGCCTACCATTGGATCACTATTGCTAAGCACTTGCACCTTCATCACCGATCCATTATATCTTTTCTTGCATCTGAAGTTGTATATGCAATTGTATATATAATTATCCTACATACAAGTGCGGACCCCAAATCATTATGAAACACTTTGAAATTTCAATCAGGTCCAGGCATTGTATCTTTCTCATTGTACATATCGCCTTATATATTGCATTGTACAAATGCAATATAATACAACTTTAGAATCTAGCACACCCATCAATCAGATTTGAACAATATTGAAATCCAGTGTTGTATTTCCCTTTTTATACATTACCTTGTATATCGCACATACAATGTGCAACATACAACCTCAGATCCCAACCACTTATCAGCCACAACAAATTCTCCTTTTGCGTTTGGGATTGTACATGTGCCTTTTGTATCTTGCATTGTACATAGCACATACATACAATCGTAGGACATACAACTGTGCAGGCCCCAGCAAGTTTTTGAACATCGTTGACTTTGACCGTAACCTACTTGTATATTTCTTTATATATGTCCATTGTATATTTCACATTGTATGTGTAGTTGTATGTACAATATACAACGGCGGATACCAACCTGCACATACAACAAATTTGAAGCAATTTTGATTCCAGCCCTTTGTATGTTCCATTGTATATGCAATTGTATATTGGAGACACATATAATGCAAGATACAAAGGAAACTGCCTTTGACTTTTCAACTCTGCACTTGTATCAACTCCTGTCAAGCCTGATTTAATAAAATTTGAAGTTCAAGATTGTATGTTTTGCATTGTATATCAAATTGTATATGCTATATACCTACAATCCGCTTGCTGAAAACCTATGGACCCGACCACCATATTAACCTAATTTGAACACCTTTTGATGTCTACTATTGTATCTACCTTGTTGTATATTGAATATACAACAACATATACATGCAATCTTTTGATACAAACGTGGAACTTGGACCACGAACTTGCGATGTACATACAGATTTTTGCCTCTAGAAATGTACCCAAATGATAGATACAAACCCAATATGCATACAACTAATTTTTTTTACCATTTTAGAAGCTAATTGAATTTTAGTTTGGGTCCACCAATGTACATATGCATCTACGGGTTAAATGCTCAAAACCCAAACTTTAGGTGGAGGCACCACCAGCTTGTACTGAGCTTATCTTCACCAAGTTGTCAAAATTGATATGACACATCCTTCTATGCCACAACCAACTCTCATCTATCTAAGTGAACAAACAACAGTTATTATTTCCTTTCAAATGATAACATTACCTCTAGTCTTCTTACCAGTAGCAATCACTATTCTAGAGCTTTCCATGATCTTGCATCTGTTATCCTTGAATCTTAGATCATACCCTTTGTCACACATATGACCAACACTTAAAAGATTATGCTTCAAACCCTTCACATAGGACATCATCTGTATTATTCTTTCCATCAAAAGAAATAGATCCTCTTCCACAAATCTTACCAGCTGCATCATCTCCAAACCTAACCAATCCTCCATCATACTTTTCCAAACTTATAAACTTACTTTTATCACCAGTCATGTGATGTGAACACCCACTACCAATAATCCATTCATCCTTATCCTTCTCAACCTAGCAGACATACAAAGCACTCTCTTCCATTGGTTTTTCTTCCTTCACACAGCTAGCAGGATTTGTAGACACAAGTTCTTCCTTAATAGCAATAAACAAGCATTCATTTGCACTAGTATCATCAGACTATTCATATATTAGACCATCATCATCAAAGTCTCTAACATAATAGCATTTCTTTATGATTGTAGGTCTACTTTAAAATTTCTTCTTACCTCTCTCAATTCTCTCCGAACACCTAGAGGCATAGTGGCCAATCTTACCACAAGAAAAACATTTGAATGGTAATTTACCTTTGAACATACCGGTACCTCTTTGCATTCTATCCACAAAGTTGGCTTCAATCTCATCCAAGTCATCATCTGGTTCCACAGCATACTTCTCAGATCTTGAGGTCTTCTCTGAAGTACTAGCTTTGAAAGTAGTCTCACTCTTTGGCAGAGCATCATCGAACTCTCTCATCTCAAATAAAATGAAATTTCCAAGCAACTGATCCTTTGTAATCTTTTTCACACTCATAAGTTCTTCAATTACCCTTGTGATTGTAGGATTTAGGAAATGACCTAAGAATATTCAGTACAACCTCATCCTCATTAATAGTTCCTCCAAGACCTTTGATTCCATTGACAATTTGATCAAATTTTTGCATGTATATTGTTATGTTCTTATCTTCACTCATCTTTATGGCTTCATACCTTGCCTTTAGGTTTTGTAATTTGGCACTCTTTATAGAATCATCTCCTTCATATAAATTTTTCAACTTAACCTAGATCTCATGAGCAGTCTCTAGATCTATAGCTTTCACTAACTCAATGTTAGATAAGGCATTTTATAGAGCATCTCTATATTTTCCATTTAACACATACTATTTGACTTCATCTTCAGATGAAGGACCATTTGGAGGAAGAGTATACTTGGTTTCTACAATCTTCCAAACACTATAACCAAGAGAAATGAGATGACTTTTCATTCGCACCTTCCATAGAGCATAGTCCATTCCATCAAACTATGGAGACTCCTTCTTGTGCACCATCTTGGATCTACCTCAAGCTATTAGGCTTTCTTCCAACGAACCCTTACTCTAATACCAATTATTGAAATGCACAAGACAACTGAGAGGGGGGTGAATCAGTTGTAACAAAAACTTAACTTCTTTCAAACATCACCACATCAGCCACTTAATCACTATTATTATTATTTAACCATGAATGCATGAAATCAAAAAATTGAACACATTCACACATTCAACACATTAGACACCATATTTTTTACGTGGAAAACCCAATGAGGGAAAATCCATGGTGAGGATTAACTCACAATATAAATGATATATCAAAATTTACAACAAGGCTCACTATCAAATGCTCACTGCCCAAAATGCTCATTACAAAAGAAGTGGATCATTACCAAGAGAAGGGTATCACTTCCAAAAGTTAGTGAACTAAGATAGTAGCATCTACACCATGCCAAGGTTCAGTTCCATTGAAGCACAATAAATCTCCTCTACTCTACTCTACTTTTTCATTTCACACTTATCCTCGCATCTTTGCGTCCTCATGAATTATTCATGACTTGATTACAAATATTTATACAATTCATCAACCTTGGAATGTACATCAAGGTCGACATTACAATCATCAACTATTATATTAGAACAATCTCCAAGGTTGGCATACACACATACATTAGAATAGGTCTGGACCTAAACAAATTTGTGAAGGAGAAGAAATGAATGCAGACCACACCATACCTTAGCTGGGACTCAAATGCAATATTCCATGCAACAACACGCTATCACAAACTCCAAAGCATAACCACACCACAAGTAGTGAAAAAAATTGAGTCGACCAAAATTGGAGTTAACATTAAGACCTTTAGGAACATGCTTCATGCATGATCTGAATTACATTTTGTGAACCAATCAAAAGGCTGGGACATGATCTAGAGACATCCACAAGAATGTTACAATCACCATGAAATTCCACACAACCCCCAAACACTCTATCCAGAAGATTCTTCAAATCGGAGCACTGAAACATTACAGTAAGCCACTGTTATAAAGGAAAGATCACTTGTGGAGAACCAAATCATGAACCATTTCAGCTAAAGGCACATACATCATCCCAGACTTAATCTCAGAACCGCAAACTATAAAACTTAAATGTGGAGAAATGCAAAATAGAATACATTCTCCTTCTCACCATTAAATACTCAGAAAAATAATTTTTACTCTGGTGACTAGAACTCACTCAAATCTTAACACCAAAGGCTCAAACTTGAAACATAGAAACTACATACATCCCTTAACATAAATTCCAAACTACAGACAAAGATATTCAATCTATAGGATATGTGTAGCAAAACACTGTACTATTCTTCTCAGACACTTGCTCAAACTCATTCAGATAATTTTCTTAGATGTTGACCTTAGGTGTTGACATCAATGACACAACTTACTGCTCATACTTGCAATGAGATTTAGTTTTTGAAGCATAAATTTGAATATTTTAGTAAGTTTTAGAATTTTAAATTTCTTGTTGGAAATCATATGGATCATATTTAATAAAAGTATTAAGGTTAGATAATGGACACTAATATTTTTCTAGAGAATTTGATGACTTTTGTAGACATGTAGGTATTATAAGGAAAAAAACAACTTTGTAGATTCCATATCAAAATGGAACCATAAAAAAGAATTCAAATAATATATTAATAGACAAAATCATGTTAAGTCCAATGCTTAGTTGGATTAGAGTTTTTGGGCTTAAGTGACAAGGACTAGTTGTTATTTGATTAATACATCATTGTATTTTATTCTTTTTGATAAAATACCATATGAAGTGTGGATTGGTAAGAAACCCTCTATTTTAGACATTATAGTATTTATGTATGAGGATTTTATTCACATGCCTAAAGAAAAGAGTTCCAAGTTGGATTTTAAAGATAACAAATTATTTTCATTGGTTATAGTGATAATGTTAAGGCTTATAAGATTTTGAATCCTATAACCATAAAAATGCTATATTCTAGATATGTCATTTTTAGGGAACTTAGAGTTAAGTTTATCAAGTATAGATAAAAGAAAAAAAATTATGCATTTTCAAACCAAAATTGAGAAGCAAGAAGATGTATAGTTGGAGGAAGAACAAATTGGATTGGAAGATGTAGAGGAAGAAGATTTAGATTCACATAGGTTGGAGGAAGAATAGGAAGAACCTCTTTCTACACTCTTGTGTGGATTCATAAGGAAATATAAACAAGTTGACAAGTATAGACCATAATATTTTTGTTGTGTATAATCTTCTTCTTATACTAATGGGGAACCTAGATCTATGAAGGAAGCTTTTTCTTAGGAGTGTGGCTCTTGGACAGAGACCATGAACTTGATGATATGGCCTTAGATTGATATGAGACTTAGGATCTAGTTGCGATACCCAAGAGAAGGAAACCCATTAGTTTCAAGTGGTGTTTAATAATAAACATAGAGTAGATGGGCAATTGGAAAGGTACAAGGCAAGACTAGTGGCAAAAGGTCACTCCCAAGTTGAGAGAGTTGATTTTGGTAAAATAGTTTCTCCTACTGAAAAACTAATTTCTATTAGATTCTTACTTTCTGTTGTTGTTTCTTCTAATTTAGAAATAGAAAAATAGATGTGGAAACTACTTTCTTGCTTGGGAGTCTTGATGAAATAATCTATATGAAATAGCTTAACAATTTTGTGGTAAATGGAAAGGATAACTTGGTTTGTAGGTTGAAATGATCATAGTATGGTCTAAAATAGTAACCATGGATGTGGTATCAAATTTTTTTTCTTTCACATTAGACCTTTGGTTTGTTACAAGTGAATGCAATCATTGTGATTATTTTAAATTAATTCATGATTAGTTGCAAATCATTGCCTTGTATGTTGTTGACATGTTGTTCATTGGAAATAGTATGAAAATGATTAAAGAGATTAAAATTAAATTGTTGTGTTCCTTTGACATGAAGGATTTAGGGGCTATGAATTTCACTCTAGGTATGAGATTAATAGAGATTGGGTTAGAAGAAAGATTTGACTCAATCAAATTTTAAGTATGCTTAAACTATTTTGTAGAAACTTGTGATGCAAGACTATACGATAATTAATATTCATTTACCTACCGGTACTAATTTATCATTGAATTATTATCTTGAGTTAGATAATGATTTGGAGGGTATGTTTAATGTTCCTTATATGCTAGTGTCATAAGAAGAATAATGTATTTTATAGTTTGTACAAGACTAGACATTGCCCAAGAAATTAGAGTTCTAATAAAGTTTATGTTTAACGAGCTAGTAGAGAGCATTAGATTTATGTGAAAAGACATTTTAAATAATTGTGAGGGACTTTTGATTATTATATTTTTTTATTATTAGATTGATGACATGGACAAGACACTTGATATATAGGGCTTTGTTGATTTAGATTGGATTGGTGATTTGGACAATAGGATGTCCACTATCAATTATGTGTTCGTTATGTTTGGAAAAGCTATCAATTGGATGAATAAGTGGAAAATTACAATTGCATCATTCACTATAGAATTAAAGTACATATTCTTGACACATTCTTGTAAAGAGATAGTGTGGATATAGAGATTATGTTTACTTATTATCTTTGAGTGTGAACATGTTGTGACAAATGTGATAATTAGAGTGCCATATGTTTGATGAGGGACCTAATGCACCATGTTTGTATGAATCATATTAATATCTAGTATCACTTTGTCCATGAGTTGGTTAAGGGTGGTAGACTCATGATAGAAAAGGCTAACACTTTGATTAATGTTACAAATTATCTCACCAAGCTAGTGAGCATAGAGAAGTTTAGATCATGTACACAAGCCATGGGGCTTTCCTCTTCTATAGCTTGACTTAGTTTTCAATTTCCTATTATGTCTTGTACAATGTAAATTTCAAGTAAGAGAATGTTAGGACTAGGTGTTCTATTCACCTTGCAAGTCCTAAGTCTTGAAACTGTAATATAATTATGTAGATAAATAATCCCTAGTCTCCAAACATCATAGAATGTGGTCAAGTTAGATTCCCATGTGAGGGAGAAAATTTATTTATTATTTATGATACTAGGGATAATGAGAAAAAATTTATAAAATAGGGAGGTTGGAAAGAATTGGTCATGATTGTGAGCTCTAAGATCTTGCAAGTTTGTTTCTATGCCAAGGCAATCAATGCCATCATGGAGCACCTATGATTGGGATCTTGGTCAATTTGACAATCATTATAGAACCCATGACATATATGATGCATAATGCATGTAAGAGGTGTAATAAGAGTTACATACTATTCTAGGATGCTTTATCATGACCTATGATGGGTGTTGGATTTTTTCTATGGCACATGGTTTTGACTCATGATTTTGCATACCACTTGATGGTTTCTTATTTGATTTTTTTCCTATTTATTGGAGGCATGGGTTACTAGATTTTTATTTTTATTTGTAGGTACTCTTATGTTGTTAGACTATTGTTAGAGAGATACATAGATTTTATTACTGCACTATATTATTTGGAATAATACAAGATTGGTCTCTTTAGGGTGGACTTTTTCCCACAAAGTTTTCTCCACATATGCTTAATGTTTATGGTTTGAATTTATGAGTTTGTTGAATTGTTATTTGGATTCTTCATTATTTCATTGATTAAAAGTGGATTGGATTAATCACATGATATTCAAATTAAATCTAAATTGTTCATTATTTCTATTTTGTCATTTACCCTATTATTTCAACACTTTAAACTCTATAAACCTATAAAAAAACTCAAAATTATTCCAAATCAAATACATCCAAGTATGTCTAGAATAATCATCTTGATAAGGGGGACATAAAACTAAGACTTGCCAATAAAGTACAAATCCACAAGACCAAATTCATCATTGTGAATCACATCGAAAATATACCTTTCTTTAGTACTCTATGATGAAATTTTTGCTCTTTTTTACTCTCCAAATGCATGATATTCATAAAACCCAAAACCAATAGAATAATCTGAAAGATATTCTAGGATATTCCTATTTCCCACCTTCTTACCTCTACTATTCTTTGACCCATTCATCACAAATAGGACATGACCAAAGGATTCATCCATGGAATTTCTCTTGATTCCTTCACATAATAAATATCCTACAATATTGTCAAGTTTAGGTCAAGAACAATTACCACTAATTATGAAATAAAATTCTCCCATGAAATAGTCAAGGAAGAATGTAATATTATGCACTTATCCACTTTTTCTAACTTGACCCCAAGTTACAATAATTGACCAAGAATTAAATTGAAATCATTGAGATCACCATTAATAAAGTTCCTCACTATCATCTTTGAAAGGTAAAACTTTATTTTCAAAACAATTGATGCAAGAGTATCCTAGGCCAATGAGCCATCTTACATCAATGAAAAATATTTTATTTCAGTGATTTTCTTTTCCTTTTGAGTTTATAATTCAATTGACATTCAAGCACTCAAGCTTACAGAATGAATGTTCTAGTATAGTATTGGATTTGTTTATTTTGACTTTTGATTTTATCCAAAGTATGAGTGGAACACCATGCACATGTCCACATGTATGTTTCTCATTCCTTGATCATTTGAGAATTAAATTTTGATCATTTGAGGAGCCTTATCGGTCCTAGGGGGTCATGTTTATGACCACATTGATTTTAGAATCATAATTCACATCCAAGAAAACCAAGAACCTTCTACATGAAAGATGAACTATAAAATAAGGTCTAATTCATTTACAAAAAGATGTGGTATAGTAAGGAAGAGTAGCATGAAAGGAAGCTAGGTGTACGGAAATCACTTCCTACACTAATCTAATGAGGAGAGAGGGATATGCAAATTCAAAATATTCCTCACAACTACAGCAACATAGAACATCTAAATGAGATATTGTAGAAATACTAATGAACCACAAAGAAGATAGAAGAAGAGAGACAAAGATATACAGTGGGGAAAACCCTTATTCGGTGAAAAACCCCACACAGAAACCTGCACAATGTATTAACAAATCTGAAAGAATGTTTACAATACACTTGCAATGCAAGATTCAATGGTCTTTGACACTCATGTCTGGAGTCAATCCGACAGTATAATAGTACCTGTAAACCTGTAATACAAACTCTATCTCCAAGCACCTGTTTATATAGAAAATACAAGGCAAATAGGTCCTATCTTGGGATGGGCGTCCAAATTGGCCTTATGGCCCAAAAACCATGCCTAGGGACACTTGGTCAACATTGTAGAATGTGCTTGACACTTTTCCATTGCTCCCACCCCAAAAAGGTTGCCTATTTCCAAAATGGGCTATGACAGATGCTCTTATGACACTTACGACCGTCATAGAATCTGTCATAGCAATTACAACTTACAGCTGTAAGAGAATCTGTCATACACATGCTATAAATAGCATATTCTCTTACAACATGTCATAGTCCACCTTGGGTTGCCCAAATATGCCTTTTTCAAAGATGCTTCATGACACATGTCCTCACTTGTCTTACAAACTTCTATTTCTGACTCTTACATGTCATAGATTCTATCATAGGAATCCATCATAACCATTTCGGTCAATATTCTCTTACACAACATGGAGGATGCTGACACATGGAAAAATGTTTCTACCACAAAGTGGGACACCTATCTCCTCATGTGAGGACAAAATTACAAGTTGTCATATTCCATGTAGGATTGACACATCACCGTGCCACATCCCACAATATGACAATATGGAATTTACAAATATTTACAACATAGGTAATTAAATAATAAATACAAACATTAATAATGTAATGAATTACCAAGGTTGAGACACCTTAATTCCCAACATTCTCCCACTTGTCGAACACCTTGTAAGAGCCAATAAAAAAATAGGAATTAACTGCTATAGGCCGAGAGGCCCATAGACTCTGAACACCATCTAAACTTCTCTGTGCGTACTAGCTTCGTTAATGCATCTACAACATTCTTCAAAGTATCTACCTTCTCCAAATTTACCTTTCCATCCTTAACCATGTCTTTCACAAAGTAAAACTAAACATTAATGTGCTTTGTTCTAGCATGGAAAGTTGGATTCTTCGCAAGGAAAATTACACTTTGACTATCACAACTGATCGTGATCTGACCTGCATCAACACCAATATTGGAACACAATATCTTAAGCCAAATGGCTTCCTTAGAAGCATGAGTTGCTGCCATATACCCATCTTCTATTGTGGAAAAAGCAACAATAGGTTGTCACTTACTCATTCAACTAATAGCAAACCAAATAGTGTAAACACATAAGCATTGGTGGATCTGCTACTGTCAATGTCACCTGCCCAATCTGAATCCACAAATCCATGAATATCAATAGAATGCAAAGGTCCTGAAACATTACCATGATAGAAAATGGAATACTCGGAAGTACCCCTCAAATAACTGAACACTCACTTAACTGCATCCCAATGAACTCATCCAAGATTAGACATAAATCGAGTAAGGACTCCCGTTGCTTGGGCAATGTCTAGTCTTGTACAGACCATAGCATACATCAAACTGCCAACAACACTAGCATAAGGTACTCTGCTCATGTCCTCCACACCACTAGGAGATTTTGGACAATCCTTAACAGATAACTTTATCCCCAATGAAATAGGAACACACAATGGTCTACAATCTGCCATGCTGAACCTGTCCAACACAGTTTTCACATACTTACTCTGGCTTAACCAAAGTTTTTTGTTGGTTCTATCTCTTCTAATTTCCATTCCTAGAATATACCTGGCTGCCCCTAAATCTTTCATTTCAAACTATGCTAACAACTGATATTTAAAATCAAAAATAATATTCTTACCCTTCCCAATGAGTAACATATCATCAACATACAATGCAACAATGAGAATATGATCACCATCAAACTTATAATACACACAGTGATCTGATTTCAATCTCACAAATCCAATTGACAACACAAAGGCATCAAACTTCAAGTACCATCTCCTAGGAGATTGCTTCAAACCATACAAAGACTTCTGAAGTTTCTAAACCAAATTTTCTTTACGTTTCACGATGTAAAGCTCTAGCTGTGACATGTAGATTTCTTACTCCAAATCACCATGAAGGAAAGCTATCTTCACATCCATCTGTTCTACCTCCAAGTCATAAGCTACTACGAGAGACAACATGAATCAAATGGATGTCAACTTTGCGATGGGAGAGAAGATCTCACCATAATCTATACCCTCCACTTGTGAATACCCCTTCACAACCGATCTGGCCTTATACTTCTCAACACTACCATCTACACCAAATTTCTTCTTGAACACCCATTTGCATCCAACGGGTTTCCATGCAGGAGGTAAAGGCACCAAGTCCCAAGTTTGATTCTTTTCCAAAGAAGCCATTTCATCCTCCATGGCCTTCTTCCAGGAACCTGCATCTTTCATGTCCATAGCCTTTGATATAGTTCTAGGTTCATCACTGTTAGTAAGCAAAGCAAAAGTACAACTAGAATCAAGCAATGTAAAACCAAACCTTTCAGGTTGCTTTCTTATTCATGTAGACCTCCTGAAGAGCTGAGGTTGAGGTTCAACTTCTTCATCTGAGCTTTCAGAGCTGCTAGAGCCCTCCTCATCATCAGGTCCAACATTGTATTTCTGTTCAGTCTTCTCAGGGGTGAGAGGAAACTGAACAACAACCTCTTTCTTTTCTTTTTCTTTTTCTTTTGGCTATAAAACAATGGAAGAAGGTGTAAGCTCTCTAAGATGACACTTCTTCTATACAACACTTTTTCCAACATAGGGTCCCAAAGCTTGTATCCTTTCACATCGACACCATAGCCAATGAAGATACACTTAATAGCTTAGTTCTCTAATTTTGCTTGCTTCTCCGTAGGCACATGTGCATATGCCTCACAACCAAAAACATGAAGATGCCTTATTGAAGGATTTCTATTAGACCACACCTCCATGGGTCTCTTTCCAACAAGAGATGATGTAGGAGTTCTATTAACAAGATAGCAAGTAGTGGCAATAGCTTCAGCCCAAAACTTTTGCTCTAGGCTAGCTCCACTAAGCATACTCCTAGCTTCTCCATCAGTGTCATGTTCATCCTTTCTACAACTCCATTTTGTTGTGGAGTGTATGGAGTTGTCTTATGTCTTTCAATCCCAAGTTCCTTGCAATATTTATCGAATTCTATAGAACAAAACTCACCACTGTTGTCAATTCTCAAACACTTAATCTTCTTACCAGTCTAATTTTTAGCAAAGTCCTTAAACTCCTTAAACTTACTATAGACTTCAAATTTGCTTCTGAGAAAATAAATCCATGTCTGTCTACTATAGTCATCTATAAAAGATACAAAATATATAGATTTTGATAATGAAGGAACATTAAAAGGACCAAATACATTAGAATGAACAAGGTCCAACACACTAGAAGACTTGTGAGAACTTGAATAAAATTGAACACGGTTTTGCTTTCCATAAATGCAATGTTCGCAAAAGTCAAACTCAGGATTACAATCATCTAACTTTTTACTGAGGTTTTTAGTTTTTAGGGTACATAGACCCTTCTCACCAATGTGGCCAAATCTCTTATGTCATAACATTGTCTTTTTAGGAGGAAGTTTAACTTCCAAGGCATGATTACAAACATCAAAACTAGAAACAACAGATCTCTTGATTGCTCATTCAGATGGTGGGGATGAAGTGACTGCTGCTCTCTACTTTGAATTAGAACTATTGCATTGTGAAATTCATGCCTCCAGCTGAAACATAGTACCTCTCCTAGTACCCTTAGAAAGCACCATAGCTCCTCTAGTCATCTTGCATCCTTCTTTCAAAAAGACAACCTGCACACCTATATCATTCAAACTACTTATAGAAAGTAGGTTCTGTGCTAAGCTTGGGATATGCATAACCCTAAACATCCCCTTCACTCAACCATTAGGTAATTGGATAGAGACTTCCACAAGCAACAATCTTCAGATAAGAGTCGTCACCCAAGTACACCTTTCCACCATCGAACTCCTCATACTTAGTGAACCAGTCTTAATGCGAGGTCATGTGGAATGATGCGCCAGAGTCAATCAGCCACACATCATCAGATGCATGGGTTACTAGGGCTGCGATGAAAGCATCACCATCATCTTGTGATTTGTCAGAATCTGAATCATGAGCTTTCTTCTTCTTCTTCTTCTTCTTCTTCTCCTCCTCCTCTTTGCATTCCTTTCAAAAATGCCCAGATTTACCACAGTTCCAATAGATAGCCTTGGACTTTCCAAGAGATTTGGATCTCCCACGTGATTTGGATCTACCCTTCTCATCTTTCTTGTCCTTCTTTTTCCATTTCTCCTTGGGTCTTCCACAAACTGCAAGAGCCTCTTTGGCTACATTAGAAGACTTCCTCCGCATCTCTTCAGATAACAACATAGATACCACATCTTCCATCTTGAATGTGGATGTGGTGCTTCCAATAGCCATGACAAGGTGATCCCACAAGTCCAGAAAAGAACAAAGCAGGGTCATACACCGATCCTCCTCCATCTTTACACCAATAGATGTCAACTGTGTAACCAGCATGTTAAAAGCATTCATATGTTTAGCAACGGATCCTCCATCCTCCATTCAAAGACAATATAGCTTCTTTCTCAGAAAATGTTTATTAACCAGGGATTTGGCTTGATACACATCTCCCAACTTCTTCCAAAGCAAGGTTACAGTCTTCTCCTCATGGACATTTAACAACATAGAATCAACAAGACTAAGTCTTATGAGACCCTTAGCCTTTTGATCCTTGAGATCTCAATTAGCTTGTTGCATTGCAGTTAGTTTAGTTCTGGTAACGGTTTCCCAAAGGTCTTGGTCAACAAGCATGTATTCCATCTTGAGCTTCCATAGCTCAAAATTAGTGCCATTGAACTTCTCCACTTCCATTCTTCTAGATGTGCTTGCCATCTCCTTGCTATAATAGAAATTAGAATACTCTGCATAGACTCCCACTCAACTTAAGATCAACTCAAAAACCCCTACCCAACAACTAAGATCAAAGGTGATCATGCTTTGATACCAATTGAAAGGAATCTAGGTGTGCAAAAATCACTTCCTACACTAATCTAATGGGGAGAGAGGGCTATGCAAATTCAAATTATTTCTTAGAACTATAGCAACATAGAACATCTAAATGAGATATTGCAGCAATACACATGAACCAAAAAGAAGACAGAAGAAGAGAGACAAAGATATACGATGGGTAAAACCCTTATCGGGTGAAAAACCCCACACTCAGAAACCTACACAATGTATTAACAAATCGGAAAGAATGTTTACAATACACTTGCAATGCAAGCTTCAATGGTCTTTGATACTCATATCTAGAGTCAATCCGACAACATAATAGTACCTGTAAACCTATAATACAAACTCCATCTCCAAGCACCTATGTATATAGAAAATACAAGGCCAAATAGGTCCTATCTTGGGATGGGCATCCGACTTGGCCTCATGGCCCAAAACCCATGCCTAGGGACATTTGGTCAACATTGTAGAATGTGCCTGACACTTGTCCATAGCTCCCATCCCAAAGAGGTTGCCTATTTCTAAAATGGGCTATGATAGATGCTCTTATGAAACTTACGACCGTCATAGAATTTGTCATAGTCGTTACAACTTATAGTTGTAAGAGAATCTATCATACACATGCTATAAATAGCATATTCTCTTACAACATGTCATAGTCCACCTTGGGGCATCCAAATATGCCTTTTCCAAAGATGCTTCATGACACATGTCCTCACGTCTTACAAACTTCTATTTCTGACTCTTACATGTCATAGATTCTGTCATAGGAATCCGTCATAACCATTTCGGTCAATATTCCCTTACACAACATGGAAGATGCTGACACATGGAAAAATGCTCCTACCACAAAGTGGGACACCTATCTCCTCATGTGAGGACAAAATTACAAGTTGTCATATTCCATGTAGGATTGATGCATCAGTGTGCCACATCCCACAATAGGACAATATGGAATTTACAAATATTTACAACATAGGAAATTAAAAAATAAATACAAACATTAATAATGTAAGGAATTACCAAGGTTGGGACACCTTAATTCCCAACATAGAAAAGGGAAATAAGAGATCCAAGGTCTAGAATTTGTTTGAACAGTTCAAAGAAAAGTAATATGATAGAGAGTAGCCTAAGGAAACTAATGCTCATGACTACACAAATGTGAAAGTATCAATATTGCATCATAATCAAATGATGGAGACCTACCATGTTGTAAGCCCATTGTGATAGAGACTAAGGATGTATTTCTAATTTTTGATAATACATATATTGATTCAAGTTGATTATCATAAGAATGTATTTGTTTTAATTATCATTATGTATAGAATGTGTGTTTGTGTTAAAGATGCATGTTTGGACACTTTTATTGGACCTCCATCCATGACTACATTAGATTGTATGAAAGTGAAAGGTTTGGAATCCTAAAAGTTTTTTCTTGTTGACAAATCATCGAATTGAGGTAGCTTGTAGATAGATATTGAGTCTAAGGTGGTTGAAAGCAATTTTTAAGTATATCATTGAAACTAAGGCAATCAACATTAGACTTGTAAGGACATTGCACTTGTTTATCAAAAATTGCTCTGCAACTTTTCCCGCTCGCTACTTCAAATTTGAATTTTGATGGCTGTTGGGAATCCAGGTGATCCCTCGAACCCTTTAGTTTAGGGTTGCCTAGAGATTGCTTCAGAGATTGAGACTGTTTCTAATATTCTGGATAGTTGCATGGACCATTCGGGTCACGTGCTCAGTGACAAGGAATGTGAGTCCTTTGCTCACGTGCTACAAAAGGAGTTGGGGCCCAAGGTTTGGAAAAATGTCCTTTTAAGGGAGGAGTTTGAGGGAACTCATTTTTCACCAAGATTTTGAGATTCGACTGATGGGTAGGTGATTTTACTCCCAGACATCATGATGGATAGAGTGGTCTCCTCTATGGAGAATGCTCTAGTAGGAAAGTTTTTTTCCTTCAGACCCAACATTGATGCGGTCAGGAAATGGGTGACTACCAGATGGACAGTAAAGGGAAGTGTTACCATGAATGCTATGGCTGGAGGGATGTTTCACTTCAAATTCACAGCAAGAGAAGATGTTGCCTCTATTTTAGTTGGGGGGGGCTAGATATATGGGAAACATAGTTTATCCTTATGTAAATGGGAACCAGGATATGATAGTGTTGCGGACCTGGTACAAGAGCACCTAGTTAGTTTAGTCAAATTGATGTAAATATAAGTCAAGTTTATGTAAATATGAGTCATGTGTCCTAAGGTCATAATAGACCATCTAGTATGTAATTAGGAGTCATTGAAATTATAATATCATTGAGTTTATCTAATTAGAAGTCATTTAGTCATATGAAATTGTAAAGGTGTACAAAATGCAAAGTGTGGAAGCCCAAAAGTTAGGGCATTCAAAAGTCAGTTGAGAGCATTGGGTTTCTTTGAAAATATGTTTAAATATGCCTAGATTTTTGAGGGAAACTGGAGAGGATGTATTGAAAACATAATAAAGATTATTTGAAGACAGTTTTGAATGAAAATGATGTTAAGAAACTCTGTTCTCTACAAATTTTACTATTTTCTCACTGTTTCTTTGAACAATATGGCCCTATACAAACATGTCAGGGTCTAAGGATGACTTAGAATGGAAGTATGTTGAATCCTCTTTCCATGAGTTCTTGTAGCATTAAATTTCATGTAGAAATGAGTTAGTTATGGTCAATTTTCTAAAACTACCCCAGACTGTTCAAAACCCTTAACTAGGGTAACAGTGAATAAACCAATTTGTGTTTCTCTAATTTTGGACCAAGTGATAAATTCTAGTTTTGATGAAAATGTTCCTTCTTGTATACACTTCATACTCCAAGGTTGCATATAAAGGAGAAGAGGTTTGATATTAGTTTCTTGATACTATAGGCATGTACCCTTAGGTGTAACACACTGGTAAGGCAGCAGAGGAAGGGTTTTGGAATATTGTTGAAAAGTTCGGTGATCATCATAAGAGGAAGTGACTTGGAAATGTTGTCAAGTTGCATTATGAACCTTTTCCAAACTAGGGTTTGTTAAGAACAAAAGGAATTTGTGATCTTCTATACCCCTATCCTGTCATGACAGAGTTGACAGTCAATACAAATAGTCTTTGGCAAGTTTTTGTGGTATTCCATGAGGAGTGGTTCTAAACCCTTTTGAAGATCATTCATTTGAGGGATGTCAATGTCAATAAAAGTTGTGTTGAAGCTTGGGAAACCCTCTTTATGTTGAATGTCAAGATTGGCAAGTTGGAACCAAGACTAATAAGCCTAATTAGGGGGTTAGAGGTTTGATGATCATAAAGACTTTTCTTGTACCAAAAACTATTGATTCAGCCCATTAGTAACCTAGTGAAGGATTGTCAAAGGTGATTTGGGGTTGGTTGAGTGTCTGCATAGGTGATGCTTTGTAAAACAAGGCTAATTGTCCTCTTTGCTAGCATAACAGTCCATTTTTGATTGAGATGTTCCAAAGTAACCCACATTGACTTCTTGATATGTTTTAAAACTCCTTAATGGGTGTGCAAAAAGCCATTTCTTTTGTGGGTTTGGGTTTTCTTTTGAAAGTTATTTCTAAATTTCATCATTTGGAGGGCTACTAGGATTTGGGTAGCTTGTGAAGGAATAGAAAACAATTGAAGAGTGCCAACTTGAGGAAAGGTTTAGAATGGTTGTGTCTGAGTTCCTGAGGGGTAAGAAGACCTCTAGTAACCTTGTTAGGTTTTGAAATATTGAAGACCCTCTTTGTGCCTTTGTAGAGGGAGATTGCTTGAGAGGAAAGCTTATGAAATAAGAAGAAACTATTGGTATGAGCCCATTGTTGTGAAATATGCCTTCATTGTGTTGATTTGAACTCCCAGCATTGCATCAATTGGTATCAGAGCTTAGAAAGGTTTGGGCAAGAGAGTTTGGTGTTTGTGTTTGTGTGTTTTTGCAGGTTGAAGAAAGAACCTGGTTGCCAAAAGACTAGGTAGAGGAAAAGAGAAGAGATGTAGGTGAGGCAAAGACAGGGAGAAGAAAGGAGAGACTTTCTTGAGTAAGGAAAGATGGATTTGTTGAATAGGTACTTGTTGGTTAAGGGTTCACAAAAGAAGAAGCAAGAGAAGAGAAAAGAGACAAGTGTGAAGAAGGAAAGAGATGACAAGGCAGAAATAGAAAGTCTTAAGCAGGAGGTACAAAAGTTGGATCAACCTATGGAAGAGATGAGAAGAAAGATGGAAGAGAATATGGAGTAGTTTCTCAAAAGAGCACTAAGTTGGCACTTATCAATGAAGAGAAAGGTTACATGGCCCATCAATAAAATTGTCCAAAGAAGAAGAAGACAAACAAGGCCAACAACAATAGAGGAAGAACAAAAGCAATCTCAGATAGAGGAAGAGGTAAGCAATGAAATAGTGAGTACTATTTTGACATCAAGCATTGAAGAAGACAAAGTAGACATGGTTGTGGATGAGCCTTCATTTCATTTTTAGTTGTTTGAGTCTCAAGAGCAAGTTGAATAAGTAGAAGGGCATATTACTAATGATAATGTTGATGTTGATAATGAAGTTGCTGATAAGGTTACTGTTACAGAGTTGTAGACCAAGTTCTTATAGATGGATGTTGTTACATTGTAGGGATCATGAAAGGAGTATGAGAAACAAAGTAAAGAATGCATTGTTGGTAGTGGTACTGACCAAGTTGTTTTGATGAATGAAGTTGTCAATATTCAGGGGCAGGTATCCAAAGCAATAGATAAGAAGAAGTTATTTCCATTTGACAAGACTAAGCACATGAGCAAGAAGATAGAAAAGCCAAGAGTGAAAATGAAGTAGACATTACTTTGTTTCAAGAAGGTCAGAATGCAAGAAATGTAAGACATCAGTCAGAGACTACCAATTTTTTTTTTATGATGATATTCCTTATTCAAGTGGACTTGAATTTTGTTTTCTCCAGGAGTATGGTGCAGGAGCACCTAGTCAGTTTAGTCAAATTGATCTAAATATGAACCATGTGTCCTAAGGTCATAATAGACCATCTAGTATGTAATTAGGAGTCATTGAATTTATAATGTCAATGAGTTTATGTAATTAGAAGTCATTTAGTCATATGAAATTGTAAAGGTGTAAAAAATGCAAAGTGTGGAAGCCCAACAGTCAAGGTATTCAAAAGTCAGTTGAGACCATTGGGTTTCTTTGAAGACATGTTTAAATATGCCTAGATCTTTGAGGGAAAGTGGAGAGGATGTATTGAAGACATAATAAAGATGAATTGAAGACAGTTTTGAACAAAAATGATGTTGAGAAATTATGTTCTTTACAGATTTTACTATTTTCTTACTGTTTCTTTAAATAGTATGGCCCTATAGGAACATGTCAGGGTCTAAGGATGACCTGGAATGGAAGTATGTTGAATCCTCTTTCCATTGGTTCTTGTAGCATTCAATTTCATGTGGAAATGAGTTAGTTAAGGTTAATTTTCTAAAACTACCCTAGACTGTTCAAAACTCTTAACTAGGGTAACAGTGACTAAACCAATTTATGTTTCTTTGATTTTGGACCAAGTGATAAATTTTAGTTTTGATAAAAATGCTCCTTCTTATATACACTTCATACTCCAAGGTTGCAGATAAAGGAGAAGAGGTTTGATATTAGTTTCTTGATACTATAGGTCTGTATCCTCAAGTGTAACAGACTAGTAAGGTAGAAGAGTAAGAGTTTTGGAATATTGTTGACAAGTTCAGTGATCATCATAAGTGGAAGTGACTTGGAAATGCTGTCAAGTTGCATTATGAACCTTTTCCAAACTAGGGTTTGTTAAGAACAAAAGGAATTTGTGATCTTCTATACCCTTGTCCTATCATGACAGAGCTGACAGTCAATACAAATAGTGTTTGGTAAGTTTTTGTGGTATTCCATGAGGAGTGGTTCTAAACCCTTTTGAAGGTCATTCATTTGAGGTATATCAATGCCAATAAAAGTTGTGGTGAAGCTTTGGAAACCCTCTTTATGTTGAATGTCAAGATTGGCAAGTTAGAACCAAGACTAATAAGCCTAATTAGGGGGTTAGAGGTTTGATGATCATAAAGACTTTTCTTGTGCCAAAACCTATTGATTCAGCCCATTAGTAACCTAGTGAAGGAATTTCAAAGGTGATTTGGGGTTGGTTGAGTGTTTGCATAGGTGATGCTTTATAAAGCAGGGCTAATTGCCCTCTTTTCCAGTGTAATACTCCATTTTTTATTGAGATGTTCTAAAGTAACCCATACTGACTTCTTGATATGTTTTAAAACTCTTTAATGGGTGTCCAAAAAGCCATTTATTTTGTGGGTTTGGGTTTTCTTTTTAAAGTTATTCCTAAATTTCATCATTTGGAGGGCTACTAGGATTTGGGTAGCTTGTGAAGGAATAGACAACAATTGAAGAGTGAAGACTTGAGGAAAGGTTTAGAATGGTTGTGTTTGCGTTCCTAAGGGGTAAGAAGACCTCTAGTAACCTTGTTAGGTTTTGAAGTATTGAAAACCTTCTTTGTGCCTTTGTAGAGGGAGATTGCTTGAGAGGAAAGCTTATGAAATAAGAAGAAACTATTGGTATGAGCCCATTGTTGTGAAATATGCCTTCATTGTGTTGAGTTGAACTTGTAACATTGCATCAGGACCTCAACAAGATGGCACTGGTTTGGATTAGACTCCCAAGTTTTCCGTTGGAGTACTGGGATGAATAAATTTTTATGTGGATAGCCAATTCATTTGGTCACTTCATAGCTCTTGACAGCACCACCAGGAACAAATCAAGGTTAGTCTTTGTTAGATTCTATGTTAGCATTGATATTAACAAGGTCCTACCTAACAATATTACTCTAGAATCTAAATTTGGCTAGTGGGTTCAACCTATAATCTATGAAAACTCTACAACCTTTTACCAAATTTGTAATAAGAAGGGTTATCTAGCATCCCAATGTAGGGCTAGAAAACCTACGCCAGCTCTAGAAGTCCAAACTACTAAGAATGAGGAAGACTACCCTTTTAGGGAGGACCTGCTGAATATTATTGGCTCTCCACAAAAGGATAAAGATGTCAAGGATAACACAGATAATCCCTCACTAGAAGCCTCGAAGGCCCATGATCACACCATTTTGGGGGGGTCAGTGTCTTCTCCCATATTCACATATTAATGATAGCACCTTAATTATGGTAGAATAATTTAAGTGATAACCTTTAAATTATTGTGATAATCCTATTACATCATTTAGATGTAATTGGTGTGTGTGTGTGTGTGTGTGTGTGTGTGTGTGTGTGTGTGTGTGTGATAATAGCCAAATAGAAGATAGATTTCAAGATTTGAAAATTGATGAAAATGATCAATATTAAACAAGGGGAGACAAAAGACTATAAAAAATTATACTATGTGAAATTGAAGAAGAATGTGTTAAGTAAAGTAGTAATAAATAAATTCAAGGAAAGATAGGTGAGGGAATATGTAAATGCAATGATGCAGAAGACAAAATCAAGGATGTACAAGCAAGGATAACTTAAGATAAAAAGGAATGTGGTAACTCATAAGAAGAATGCAAAGTTGTGGTAAGGTATGAGGGATTTGAAGTTGGAAATGGAGACATTTTGAAAGAAAGAATGTAGAAAGAGGAACCCCCAATGGTACAAATGATCATTAATGAAGAAATAGAGGAAATTGAGAGAAATATAGTTATAGGTGAAAGCTAGAATGATGTGAGACACTAGATGAGAAGGAAGAGTTGAATAATATAGAGAAAAAGGAAATTTTTATTTGCTGATAGATATGACTTTTAGAATGAAGTAGGACTATATAATAGGAAGTATGAAGAGTGTAATTGTCAAAGGAATAACATAAATGGAGATTGATAAAGGAAAGATAAGTTGGTAGATGAAGGTGAAAGACTAAATAATTGAAGACATATTGATTGATCTCAAGGTGGACAATTGATATTTTGTTTGTGACCAAAGGAATGAAAGTTGAGTTGATAGAATTAGAAAGAATAGTAATGACATCAAGGTTTGTGGTGGAAGAAAATAAACTAGATACAAGTCAAAAATAAATTCTACAAAGATACAATGGATGAAGTGTTAAGTAAAAATGAAAAGTGAAGGAATTAAACAATTTCTAGTGGAATTCAATTGAATTCAAGTATGAGGTTGATACATCTAGTACTAATATTTTTAGCAGTGGATATAGATACAAGGTACAAGATTACATAAGAGAGTATATAGGGATGTAAACATGATTTCAGATATGATGATTGGACTAGAGAAAAATGTGAGTACTTATTTTGTGGTGATAAAAGTCATAATTTTATGGAAATAATAGTATTAACCTAGAGTTGATAATAGATAAAGAGATGATGTAGTTGATACAATTGTTCTAAATGAATGAAGAGTATGATTGAAAAGGTGATGTAGTAAGAAGATAGAATGAGGATAATGTGAATATTAGATCAAAGATAGGTGACAAAGTCTGAAAGATAAATTAGATAGTGGAAGTTTTAGTAGATGAATGTGTAGAAGAAATAAATGATGGTAACATAGGATATAAATCTAAAAGTAAAGAACAATGTAGAAGTTTCTTTAGTAAAAGAGTTAATTGGAAGATGTGTACAGTAGTAAAGAAAAGGGTTCTATAAGATGAATTTATCAACCAAAGTAATAAGGAATGTGGCAAAATAGATTGGATGGTGGTAACATGTGTTACTTTATAGAAGATGATTATGAAGGGAAAGATGACATAAAACCTTGCATTAGATATTCGCAAAGTATATGGTGGTCATAAAATTTAAATAGACTAATAGTAGACAAATAGATATCATTAACAATACAAACCTAAAAGTATAGTAAGAACCAAAGAATTGGATACCACAAATGAAGAAGATGAAACAAAATGGTAAAAAGTGAAACAAAATAAGGGAACAATTTTAGGATAACATAAGGCAGTTTGGATTGAGAAAGACAAATATTTAGAGCTATAGAAGGAGTTTAGGTTAGTGGAAGAGATTCAATTCTAAAATACTAAAATGGACGATGAATGAACATTTGAGGAGAATTGTAGGTGTAGGTACAAATGTGAAAGATGGAGTATGTCTTAGTTCCTTGCTTGGGACTAGTAGAGGTGGAAGGAGTAGTATTAAGTTGATCAAAGAAGACTATTCATGTGTTGAGGGTGCATTGAAGTTGGTTTACTATCCTAAAGGGTGATTCTATCACTCAACACTTCTTTGTGAGTGCTATGATCATAAATCACTAACTTGGGGTGTCTAACATGTAGGAGCATCCTAGGATAATGAGTCATTTTAGATCAACCAAAAATATTTCCTTGCAATCGATTTTATTTTTCCATTTAGTTTTTGATTCACTCACCATTCAAGCACTCAAGCTAGCAAAATGAATCTTTTGGTATAGTAAAAAATTTGTTCATTTAGACTTGTTACTTCGTCAAGAACATTAGTGGAACATCACATGCATGTTCATATGTCTACTTTGCATTGCTTAATAATTTGACAATGTGATGTTCTAGATCAAGAAAGAGAGATCTACACATTATGTGGCATGTTTTAGGGCCTTACACCAAGGTTTAATCATTTGAGGAACCTTATTGGTCCTAGGGCATCATGCTTAGGACTGTATTGATTTTTAAATCATAATTCACATCCAAGACAACTAAAAACCTTCTACATAAAGATGCACTATAAAAGGAGGTCTAATTCATTTACAAAAGGAGGCATAGATAAAGGAAGAGTAGTGGATGGAAAGAAGAGATCCAAGGACAATAATATGTCTAATTAGTTTATAGAAGAGTGAGATGATAGAGAGTATCCTGAAAAAGCTAATGTTCATTACTGCACTTATTGTTGGGAATTAAGATGTCTCAACCTTGGTAATTCCTTGCATTATTTATGATTGTATTTATTTATTCATTGCCTATGTTGTAAATTAATTGTAAATTCCATATTGTCATTTTGTGGGAGTGGCATGGTGATGTGTCATCCTACATGGAAGATGACAACTTGTAATTTTGTCCTCACATGAGGAGATAGGCATCCCACTTTGTGGTAGGAGTATTTTGCCATGTGTTAGCATCTTGGAGGTTGTGTAAGAGAATGCTTGACCGAAATGGTTATGATGGATTCCTATGACAAAGTTATGACATGTAAGAGTCAGAAATAGAAGCTTGTAAGGCAGGTGAAGACATGTGTCATGAAGCATCTTTGAAAAAGGCATAGTTAGACGCCCATTCCAAGATAGGACCATTTTTGCCTTGTATATTCTATATAAACAGGTGCTTGGAGAAGGAGATGGATTTACAGGTTTGATATGTACTATTATGCTGCTAGTTTGTCTCTAGATACAAGTGTCAAAGACACTTGAGAGCTTGCATTGCAAGTGTGTTGTAAACATTCTTTGTTTTGATAATACTGTTGTCACATGAAATTACACCCTACTTGGAAGGATTCCAAGCATTCCAATGACACAATGGGAATGATCTCAAAGTGTTGGACCTTACTCAAAGATATCAGACCTCTAGAGAAGGCTAGCTTCCTTACTTGATTATCACCTAAAACTACTAAATTTTGAGGGGAAAAGGGAGAAGGAATGCTTTAAAGTGAAAGATGAAACAACAAAACTTGAAACACAAAAGGGTGATGCACCAGATAGATTTAAAGAAACTTTCACAGAACTAAAAAATGCACAACACAACCAGATATAACAAGTATGTATACACAGATTAGATGGTTCTAGCAGAGGCAAGAAGCAATATGATTGAGAGGAACAAAATGTTTACAGACAACCATATGCAGATTTACACAAAACTAGAAAATCAGTAAAAGAGGTATGATAACTTGCGTATATTCAGTAGGAAGGAAAGGTTACAGTAATAGAAAAGCTCTGTTTGGAAAACAGAAAAGCCTCTATGCTAAAAAATTTCCAGCCCTATTTACATCATAAGCCTTAGCTTATATAGCATTTCAAAAATTCCCTAAGTCAGTTACATGATTCACTGTATGAGCTGTATCAGAAAATATCCCCCCTGAATGACTGTCCACCTGCAGAAGTTATGGCATCAAATATCTGGCACTAGGCAGATATAAGAATTTTTAATCTTTAATGCAAGCTACTGCATCATCTATCTGCAGCTGATGCATCAGTGGGAGATATTTTGGTCATGAATGCGAGCAGCTTCCATTACCTGCAAAAATGA
The DNA here is from genome assembly GCA_027924645.1 of Cunninghamia lanceolata. NCBI lineage: Eukaryota > Viridiplantae > Streptophyta > Pinopsida > Cupressales > Cupressaceae > Cunninghamia > Cunninghamia lanceolata. Next base: position 9,590,001 of record BSBN01000419.1, on the reverse strand, counting down.
ATGCAAAAAATATCTGCATCCTAACACAAAAGTCACTGAAACGTCCAGTTGCCCAAAACATGCAAATCCAGATCTGAAAATGAAAAGTGACAAAAACCCCTGAAAACCCCGCCAAATGAAAAAGGGGACCAAAATATGCATATTTACCTCTTGCATCATGTCAAAATTTGCTAAAATGGAGGAGATATAGGTGGTCAAAGTTTTGGTCAATCGCCTATATATCGCTTTGCATTTATGTATATATCACTTGAATTTGCCACTTGAATTTCCATTTAAAACCTTCTCTGCAAATCCCTTTGCATATGCCGAGCACTTGCATATTGGGCCCCACCTCTTCTACATTGCATTATATCTTGTCTTGTATATCGCAATATACAATTGCAAATATACAAGCATAAGATACATGCAAAGCACTTGTGCCTTGACGAACCCCACCTCTGGTATCTCCTTGTATGTCTAAATATACAAGTCGTTGATTTCAAAATGACCATTAGCTGCATCTGATTGTTCTGTCGGGTCTGGCTTGTATCACGTTTCCTTGTATATCTCTTTGTATGTGCAAATATACAAAGCACTTATACATACAAGCCGAACCTGACGCCTGAATATGCCATAATTTGATCTTTGATTCAGGGCCGCCTTGTATACATCCTTTGTACCTTTGACTTGTAAATGTGAATATACAATCCGCATATACAATGCACTATTTATGACATACATTGACCTTTGTATATGCTCTCTTGTATGCGTGGCCCCTTGTATATTTGACTTGCATCCTTTCTTTGTATGTCGCCGCTATACAAATGCCCTTGTATATTGTGGACCCCACCTCTTGCACATTCAGCCTTGTATATTTTTCCTTGTATGTTAGAAACATATAATGCAAAATATACATTCTCTTTTGTTCATTGCGCTGATGTACCTCTACTGTAGCTGATGCATATTATCTTTGTATATTGGCCTTGTGTGTGTGGACATACAACCTGATATACATTCCACTATACATTCTCACTTGTATTTCTACTTTGTATCTTAGGCAAAGGTCCCTTGTATGTTTGCCGATGTACATTGCAGAATGTACATTCACCCTTGCATCTTCTAACATACAATCTGCCTTGTATGTTTCACCTTTGTATAAACCCGTTGTATATCTGAATATACATTTCAAACATACATTGGTGAATGTATATGCAAATGTACATTCAAAAATACATATTGAAATACAAGTATGAAGCTGAAAATTCCCAACGATAGAAAATACTTGAAGTTAAAAGATTTCTAGGTTTTTCTAGGTTTTCTGCAAAGAATTTTGAGGTGAGATTTTTGGGATTTTTTTGACAAGGCATAGCATAATTATTTGAAGGATTTAAACCTGTAGGGATATTTCCTAAAAGATTTTCAAGGAAAATGCAAGGTGAACTGTTTAAATCTAGGCTGAGGAAAATAGGTCAACATTTTGGTGACTTCTATGGGATGTTTGCCTGCTAAACAATTAGATCAGTGGCCTTGAGCATCCATTGGGCATGGGGTCATTCAGAGACAAAAGATATGCCTTGACAAAGAATCTTGACTTTAGCAATTTAGCATCTTGACAGTGAAGAACATTTGGAAGACCAAGCCAAGACAAATATGCTGAAGGCAACCCTTCCAACTGTGCTAGACAACAATTAGCGAAAACAAAAGGATCTAAACTATTGTGTAGCAGTACTTATTAAAAGTAAGAAATCTAATCTACTGATTTACAAGGTACTCACACCTCAAAACACCTCTTTAGGTGTATCCCATTGACTAGGATAGGCAAATTTTGTCCATTTATACTTGATAACTAAAATACATTGTGCTCCTTGCATTCAATAATGAGAAATGGGCCACTCCATATGCTGTCAAACTTGGAATGCTTGCCTAGTTTGCTTTTCAATTCATCCCATTTGAGCACCATATCACCCATTCTAAAATTTCTTGGGGTGGCCTTCTTATCAAAATTTATTTTTGTTTGAAGCTGATGATACTTCATGGCTTTCATGGCTTTATCTCTGCTCTCTTCAAGCTCCATAAGTTGGGCATATCTAACAGCCATGGGATCCTCTTCTTCAAACATCTCTAGTTGATTTATGATATCAAGTGCTGGCAGCTCCATAGACATGGGCAATCTTGCCTCTTTTCCATAAACTAACATATATGGGGAATTCCCAATAGACTTTTTAGGAGTTATTCTATCTGCCCACAATGCATACTTTAGGTTAGTGTGCCAGGTCCTTTGGTTATCCTCCATTGATCTTTTAATAATCCTTATGAGATTTTTGTTTGTAGATTCAGCCAAACCATTACCTTGTGGATAATAATTTGATGAAGTATTCAAATAGATCCCATTCTTAACAGCCCAGTCAGTTATTTTCAATCCTACAAAGGCCAAAGCATTTTCTAAGATAATAGACTCAGGTGCTCCAAATCTGGAATCCAAATCATGATAAAAATTTAAAATAGCATTGTCAATGGATTCCTTCAAAGCCACTACTTCAGTCCATCTCGTGAAATAGTCTGTAGCTGTAAGTATCCACCTATGGCCTACACTTGATGGTGGGTTAATAGGACCTATAAAATCAATGCCCCATCTCATAAAGGGCTGCTCTACATGAATTGGCTGCAGAGGTAAAGCTGGCAGCCTTTCCTTGCCGGCAAAAATGGCACACTTTATACATTTTCTAGCCCATGCATGGACATCCTTAAATAAGCTAAGCTAGTAATAGCTAGCTCTCATTACTTTCCAAGTAGTAGTCCTTGGGGCAAAATGACCCCCTACTATTCCATCATGAAATTCATGTAGCACCTTGTCAGTCTGAGCTTTATCAATGCACCTTAACAATACACCATTAAAGTCCTTTCTAAAAAGGATGCCATTTATTAAAACATATGGAATGGATTGCAGCCTAAAATATCTTCTTTTGGTTCTATCTAGACCTACTAGAGATTCACCAGTTTGCAAAAATTGAGTCATGCCATTAATCCAACTAGTGCCTACTACTGCGGTATCATTCTGATGCTCCTCTTCAATAGTTAGAAGCACCTCCTCTTCTTTCTCTATTTCATTCTCTGAATTGGTAGTGAGTTGTTCACTGAGTCCTCTACCTCTGACAAGCTTGGTTATCTTGATCTCCACGTCATATTCCATGACTTTGGTGATCCAACTAGCCCTTTTTTCACTAACATCTTTACCCAAAAGGACTCTTTCACACTGAGATGAGTGACCATCAAATGTATCTTGTTATTAGAAACAAGATGCCGAAACCTCTTGAGGCTCCTTATCACTAAAAGGACATGCTTATCTATGAAGCTATACCGCTGCTCATACTCCTCCAACCCCTGACTAAAGAAAGCAATTGGCTGCTCAAAACCCTCACTCTGCTAATGTATGAGAATCATAGAGATGGCATCCAGGCTGCCATAAGCATATAAAATAAAATCTTTGGAGAAATCAGGGTTTACGAGAGTTGGTACAGTCGACAATGCTTCCTTTATGGACTCAAAGTTGAGTTTGGCTTCCTTTGTCTAACTGAATGCCGTACTCTTCTTCAACATAAACATCAAAGGCTTTAAAAGATTTGCAATGTCAGGGATAAATCTTCGTAGAAAATTAATTCTACCAATAAAACTTTGTAGTCCCTTCTTGTGGCTGGGTAAAGGCAACTCCAGAATAGCCCTTACTCTTTCAACATCAATGGTAATGCCTTCCTTTGACACAACGTGCTATAACAGCCTACCTTCATGAACAACAAATATGCATTTCCTGGGGTTGAGGGATATCTTGAATTCCTTACATCTTTCAAATACTAGTGTTAGATGATACAAATGCTCAGCTGTGTTCTTAGAAAAAATTGTGATGACATCAAGGTATACCAGCAGCAATTTATATAGTAAACCCTTAAAGGCCATATCCATGGCTCTCTAAAAAGTAGAGCCAGCATTTGAGAGGCTGAAAGGCATCCTTTTGTAGGCCATGGTACCCCATTTGGTGGTGAAAGTAGTCTTGAACTGATCCTCCTCCTTGACTAACACTTGATTGTAACTAGGTAACCCATCAAGCAAAGAAAACCTTTCTGAGCTAGCCACTACCTGTAGAATTTGCTCCATTGAAGGCAATGGGTAGTGATCTTTTAGGGAGGCTCTATTAAGGTCTCTGACATCGACACATAGCCTAATCTCTCCATTATTTTTTCCTCACAGGGACAAGCTTGGAGACCCAAGAAGTATGCTTGATTAGAAAAATGATCTTTCCTTCGATCAGTTTGGTCAATTCTTTAATCATCAGAGGCTCTAGCTTTGGATTTAGAGGCCTTTGCTTCTACCTCACAGGCTTTGTACCTGGTTCTAACTCTATAGTGTGCTAGGCAATATGAGGATCAAACCCCTTTAGGTCTAAATAATCCCAAGCAAACACATCTTCAAACTCTTGACAAAGAGCAATAAAAACTCTTCTATCCTCAGGCAAACATATTTTCCTAATTTTGAGAAGCTTACTTTGAAAATTTATAGCTCCTCATAATGCTCTTCTTTAACTTGCATGCTACTCTTGCTTTTCTTCAGTTGATCATCTGTACTAAAAATAGATCTTCCAAGGTTACCAATCCCTTGGGCAACTTGTTTGTTCTCAACTGAATAATTTGATCATTGCCATATTACTGATTAAGCTTATCCTGATTTATCACAGAAAATTCATCTTCTTCTAACAAGAAATGCAGGATCTACTCATCACTCTCAAAAACTTGCCAATGAATGTTATTATCAGGGATAGAGGGCCTATCAACTATTTTTACATGAGTTTGTACCTTCTCCCTTTGAATATCAGTGGGGATGTCAAACTGAGCCCCAATTATAGCTAACCTATCAGCATGGGAGTTTTGACTTCTTGGGATAGAGATTAGATTGAAAGCATCAAACTCTTCAATCAAGTCCCACACCCTATGTTTGTAGCATTTCAGAACATCATTTTTTGTAAGATACAGTCCTCTTACTTGATTCACAATGAGTTCACTATCACCATACACCTGTAAACATCTTATTTTCCTCTTTCTTACCCACTGCAAACCTTGAATTAATCCTTCATATTCAACAGTGTTGTTTGAACATGCACAGGCAAAACAGAAAGCATAATAATACTTTCCACCTTGTGGAGACACAAGCATTGCACCACCACCAGATCCATTCCTATTCCTTGAGCCATCAAAGTACATTTTCCATACTTCATTTTGCTACTCTGTCTGCTGTTCTGCATCCTTCACAAGATTTGGTATTGTTATTTCACGCTCATGCAGTATGTTAACCCCCATACTAGTTTCTTGGATGTGTCCTTCAAGATCATCTACACTATTTTTTAAGGCCCACTCCCTTAAGAGTATCTCTGGTATGCTTTCAGCTTGTAGCTCTTGAATAGCCACAAATTCAGGATCATCAGAAATAATGCAATTTGCATTAACAACACTTGATGTGTAAGGCTCTATGTGATGATTTGAAAGTAACTTAGATTTCAAAGTTACTTTGGTGCCATATCTGGTCTTGAAAAACATGTGGGACAAGTCTAAGGATAAATATCCTCCTATCTTGGTTGTAAATTCTCTTGATAAGCACATGGAAAAATAAGGAGGCAAATCTATGATGAATACCTCCTGGAAAATGGAAACATTGGGACATGTATGCAGAGTGAGACCTAGGTCTTTTATTACACCCATAGTATTAATAGCTATGCCATCTAATTGGAGTACACCCTTCTCAAGGGGCTGGTACTTGAGCCCTAATTGGTCTGCAACCTATTTAGGCATCACAGAACTGCTTGCTCCACTATCCACCATGCAATTATGTACTAATTTGTCTACAATTATTAATGACACATAAAATGGGAGTAGTTTGGCATTTTTGTTTGGCTGTTTACTGTTATCCTAGGATGAATTGGTAAGGATAGCCCTATTTGGGTCAGCAGTTGTATCATTGGGTACTTTCAAATTAGATAAGGCAAACTGCAACATCTTCTTTTGGCCAGGGATGGCTAGGGAATCCCACATGGACATTATCACATTCATCTTCATATTTTCAATAATATTGAAAGGTGGAATGGCACATACCTTCTTATTTGATTTTGTAGCAGCAACCTCTGCTTGTAAATGAGGCATCTCCCTTGCTGCTGCTGGGTTAATTCTTTGTAAAATATGGGGAATATGTGATGTAGAAGCACCAACATGTCTTTTTTCTTTATTTGTTGCTTGGTCTATCTCATAACCCCTGTTCTTGGCTCTTGTATTTGCTGCAACTGAGGTGTTATTGTTGTTTATGCCACAGAATTCACCTTCTTGCCAATTTATCAAGGTAGAATCATTTTGAGGTTGCTCTTGTTGTTGTGCAGCTCCATCATTTGGTATATTTAGATATGAGACTACCACATTTTGCACCATTAAAGCCTGATTTATAACCCTATTCGAGCAGGCTGCTTGACTGTGTGGCTGATTACATGGATAGCACCACTCATACTTAGCTGCAAGGTTGTTCTGAGTAGGGACAAGGTCCCTTGCTACATTAATAGGTGTTGGATTATAAGGCTGAAAAGGCCTTTGATTCACATTTTACCTGGCACCTTGGTAATTGCTTTGATAATGCGGCCTATTAGCTTGATAAGGCTGATTTTGGCATTGATATGGCTGCTGATTTTGCCCTTGAGGTTGTGGCTGATAAGGCTGTCTATGCTGGGATTGCTGCTTTTTGATGTTTACTAACTCGTTCCCAAAGGTTTGCAGGATATTTTCTATTATCTGTTGGCTATTTTTAATCTCTTTCAACTCTTGAGATGAGCTAGAAGCGGTAGGCTCTGAGTTAGCAGTATTTGGCAATGCTGCTATAGTAGGTAAAGGGGCAAAATATGGGATTGGCAATTGCATTGAAGCCTGAATCTCAGGGAAGATGGGTACTAGTAGTCTAGGTACTATTTTTCTAGCCTGAATCAGATTATTCTCTGCCCTAATGGCTATTTCATAAGCATTAGGTAAACTAGTACCTCCTAATGATTGAATCATTATTGAAATATCACTATTTAGGGCTTTCAAAAAATACAAGAATGCATATTCAGCTGGAGGTCTTACCATGGCAGGGATTCTATCCCATGTCTTCTGGAATCTGAAATTGAAATCCATCATTTGCTCCTAGGGAGCTCTCTTTATGGTGGTCATCTATTCAACCAATGATAGATTATCTGATTTATCTTAGAATTATTTGTTTAGATTCTCGCCTAGATCATCCCAGGTTCCTATAGTCTGCACTAGTAGACTCCTGAACCATTGCAATGCCTTCCCTTTGAATGAGGTAGCCAGCAGCCTGATGGCTACATTCTCTTGAGTGACATGATGTACACCACACATAGATGCTATGTCTCTAATGTGCTCAATAGGGGTAGTCTAATTTTCCCCTATAAAATAGGGCAAACTCTTCAAAACTACCATGGGTATAACATCATATACTATTAGGTTTAAAGAGCTACCCCCATCAAAAGTTACGAATGGCTGATTTCTTCCCATCTGAACAGCTAGGGGTAGATTTTCTTGAGTTGCTACAGGAACTATAGAAGCAACTGGTCTAAAATTTGGTGGATTTGACTATATCCTTTTAGAAACTAGAGTCCTTTCTACAGCTCTACTCTGTCTTCTAAGTGGAGATAGCTGCAAGTAATCTAATGTACTTGAACTCCTAGTTTGAATCTTTCTCATATAATGTTACAGCAGAACTGATTTGCTTGTCTCTCCTCAGTCTAAGTCACCAGATATGCAAGTTTTAACCTCTTACATGTCTAAAAATCACTAGCTACACATCAAAACTAGTAACAAAAAATAGTATGGTCCCACCAGGCGTGCCAGAAACTGTTGTCACATGAAATTGCACCCTACTTGGAAGGATTCCAAGCATTTAAATGACACAATGGGAATGATCTTGAAGTGTGGGACCTTGCTCAAAGAGATTAGACCTCCAGAGAAGGCTAGCTTCCTTGCCTGATTATCATGTATACTACTAAATTTTGAGGGGAAAAGGGAGAAGGAATGCTTTAAAGTGAAAGATGAAACAACAAAACTTTAAACACAAAAGGGTGATGCACCAAATAGATTTAAAGAAATTTTCACCAAACTAAAAAATGCACAACACAACCAGATATAACAAGTATGTATACATAGATTAGATGATTCTAGTAGAGGTAAGAAAAAATATGATTGAGAGAAATAAAACATTTATAGACAACCATATGCAAATTTACATAGAACTAGAAAATCAGTAAAAGAGGTATGATAACTTGCATATATTCAGTAGGAAGGCAAGGTTACAGTAACATGAAAGCTCTAATTGGAATACAGAAAAGCTTCTATACTAAAAAATTTCCAACCCTATTTACATCATAAGCCTTAGCTTATATAGCATTTCAAAAAAGTCCTAAGTCGGTAATAGAATTTTCTTTTTGAGCTGTATCAAAGAATATCCCCCCTGAATGATTGTCCAACTGCAGAAGTTATGGTGTCAAATATCTGGCACTAGGCAGATAGAAGATATTTTCAATCTTTAATGCAAGCTACTGCATCAGTGGGAGATATTTTGGTCATGAATTCGAGTAGCTTCCATTACCTGCAAAAATGAATGCAAAAAATATCTGCATCCTGACCCAAAAGTCACTAAAACGTCCAATCGCCCAAAACATGGAAATCCAGATTTGAAAATAAAAAGTGACAAAAACCCCTGAAAACCCTGCCAAATGAAAGAGGGGACCAAAATATGCATCTTTACCTCTTGCAGCATGTCAAAATTTGCTAAAATGGAGGAGATACAGGTGGTCAAAGTTTTGGTCAACCACCTGTATATATCGCTTTGCATCTGTGTATATATCGCTTGAATTTGCCACTTGAATTGTCATTTAAAACCGTCTCTGCAAATCCCTTTGCATATGCCGAGCGCTTATATATCTCGCCCCACCTCTTGTATGTCGCATTGTATCTTGTCTTGTATATCGCAATATACAATTGCAAATATACAAGCAGAAGATACATGCAAACTGCTTGTGCCTTGGCAGACCCCACCTCTGGTATCTCCTTGTATGTGTAAATATACAAGCCACAGATTTCAAAATGACCATTAGTTGCATCTAATTGTTCTGTCAGGTCTGGCTTGTATCACCTTTCCTTGTATATCTCTTTGTATGCGCAAATATACAAAGCACTTATACATACAAGCCAGACCTAACACCTGAATATGCTAGAATTTGATCTACAATTCAGGTCCACCTTGTATACATCATTTGTACCTTTGACTTGTATATGTGAATATACAAGCGGCATATACAATGCACTGTTCATGACATACATTAGCCTTTGTATATGCTCTCTTGTATGTGTGGCCCCTTGTATATTTGACTTGTATCTTTTCTTTGTATGTCACCGATATACAAATGCCCTTGTATATTGTGGACCCCACCTCTTGCACATTCGGCCTTGTATATTTTTCCTTGTATGTTTCAATTGTATTTTGGAAACATACAGTGTGAAATATACATTATCTTTTGTTCATTGCACCGATGTACCTCTACTGTAGCCGATGCATATTATCTTTGTATATTGGCCTTGTATGTGCAGACATACAACTCGATATACATTCCACTGTACATTCTCGCTTGTATGTCAACTTTGTATCTTAGGCAAAGGTCCCTTATATGTTTGTCAATGTACATTGCAAAATTTGCATTCACCCTTGCATCTTCTAACATACAATCTGCCTTGTATGTTTCACCTTTGTATAAACATGTTGTATATCCGAATATACATTTCAAACATACATTGGCGAATGTATATGCAAATGTACATTCAAAAATGCATATTGAAATACAAGTATGAAGTTGACAATTTCCAGCGATAGAAAATACTTGAAGTTAAAAGATTTCTGGGTTTTTCTGGGTTTTTTGCAAGGAATCTTGAGATGATATTTTTGAGATTTTTTTGACAAGGAATAGCATAATTATTTGAAGGATTTAAACCTGTAGGGATATTTTATAAAAGATTTTCAAGGAAAATGCAAGGTGAACTATTTAACTCTGGGTTGAGGAAAATAGGTCAATAAATACATTGTGCAGGTTTTGGAGTGTGGGGTTTTTCACCCTATAAGGGTTTTCCCCACGTATATCTTCTGTCTCTCTTCTTCTATCTCACCTTCTCTGTTATGTGTTTGCTGCAACATCTCATGTTAATGGTTTAATGTTGCTGTAATAGTTAGGATAAATTTGAATTTGCACTCTCCTCTCCTCATTAGATTAGTGTAGGAAGTGATTTCCACACACCTAGCTTCCTTTCAGTTGGTATAAGAGCCGACCAGTTTTGGTCTTACCTATTGGGTAGGGGTTTTTTGAGCTAATCTTAGGTTGAGTGGGAGTCTTGTGCAGAGTATTCTGTATCTTATTGCAACAAGGAGATGGCAACCACATCCAGAAGGTTAGAGGTTGAGAAATTCAATGGCACTAATTTTGAGTTGTGGAAATTGAAGATGGAAGACCTACTTGTTGATTGTGACCTATCAGAAATGGTATCCAATGTAAAACCCATAGCAATGCAACAAGCTGATTGGGACCTCAAAGATCAGAAGGCTAAGGGTCTTATTAGATTCTACTTAGCTGACTCTATCCTGTTGAATGTCCATGAGGAGAAGACAATGAAAGATCTTTGGAAGAAGTTGGGTGATGTTTATCAGGCCAAGTCCTTGGTAAACAAACCTTTTTCTGAAAAAGAAGTTGTTTTCTCTAAAGATGGAAGATAGAGGATCTGTTGTGGATCACATGAATACTTTCAACATGATCATTGTACAATTGACATTTGTGGGTGTGAAAATGGAGGAGGAGGATCGATGCATGACCCTACTTTGTTCTTTGCCAGATTCATGGGATCATCTTGTCATGGCTATCGGAAGCAGCACCACCACCTTTAAGATGGAAGATGTGGTATCTTCGCTATTATATGAAGAGATGTGGAGAAAGTCTTCTGAGGTAGCCAAAGAGGCTCTTGCAGTTCATGGAAGACCCAAAGAGAAAGGGAAGAAGAAGGACAAGAAAGGTGAAAAGGGTAGATCCAAATCCCATGGGATATCCAAATCTCCTGGAAAGTCCAAGGCTCTTTGTTGGAACTATGGTAAAACTAACCATTTCTAAAAGGAATTCAAAGAGGAGAAGAAAAAGAAGAAGAAAGCTCCTAATTCAAATTTTGACAAGTCACAAGGTGATGGTGATGCCTTCATCACAGCCCTAGCCACCCATGCATCTGATGATGTGTGGTTGTTTGATTCTGGTGCATCATTCCACATAACCTTACATTGAGACTGGTTTACCAAATACAAAGAGTTTGATGGTGGAAGGGTGTACCTTAGTGATGACTCTCATCTAAAGATTGTTGGTCATGGAAGAGTCTCAATTTGATTCCTTGACGGACGAGTGAAGGGGATCACTAGAGTTATGCACATTCCAGGCATTACACATAACCTGCTTTCTGTAAGTATGTTGAATGTAGGTCTGCAAGTTGTCTTTTTGAAGGACGAATTCGAGATGACAAGAGGATCTATGGTGCTTACAAAGGGTACTCAGAGGGGTACTCTGTTTCAGCTAGAGGTATGCACTTCATAGTGTAATAGTTCTTCTGACTCAAGGAAATGAGTTGTTGTCACTTCATCCCCACCATCTGAACATGAAGTGAAGAAATCTATTGTAACTAGTTTCGATGGTTGTGCACATGCTTTGGAAGATAAGCTTCTTGCTGAAAAGACTATGTTATGGTATTTAAGATATGACCACATTGGTGAGAAGAGTTTATGTACCCTGAAAAATAAAAACATCGTTGAGGGGTTAAATGATTGTAATCTTAAGTTTGACTTTTAAGAACATTGCATTTATGGAAAGCAAAATCGTGTTCAGTTTTACTCTAGTTCTCATAAGTCTTCTGGTGTATTGGATCTTATTCATTCTGATGTGTTTGGTCCTATGAATGTTCCTTCAGTTTCAAATTTGTATATTTTATATCTTTCATAGATGATTACAGTAGAAGGACATGGGTTTATTTTATCAGAACCAAGACTGAAGTCTTTAGTCGATATAAAGATTTTAAAGCCTTTGCTAAAAATTAGACTTGTAAAAAGATTAAGTGTTTGAGAACTGACAATGGGGGTGAGTTTTGTTCAGCAGAGTTCGATAAGTTCTGCAAAGAGCAAGAGATTGAAAGGCATAAGACAACTCCATATACCCTACAGCAAAATGGAGTTGTAGAGAGGATGAATGTGACACTGATGGAGAAAGCTAGGAGTATGCTTAGTGGAGCAAGCCTCAAACAAAAGTTTTGTGCTGAAGCTGTTGCCACTGCTTGCTATCTAGTAAACAGATCTCCTACATCAACTCTTGTTGGCAAAACACCTATGGAGGTGTGGTCTGGTAAGAAGCCTTTAGTAAGGCATCTTCATGCTTTTGGTTGTTAGGCATATGGACATGTGCCTAGGGAGAAATGGTCTAAGTTGGAGAACAAGGCTGTTAAATGTATCTTCATTGCCTATGGTGTCAGTGTGAACGGATACAAGCTTTGGGATCCCATGACTGAGAAAGTGTTGCATAGTAGAAGTGTTATCTTCAGAGAGCTAACACCCTCTTCCATTGTTCTACAGCTAGACTAGTTAGAAAAGAAAGAAGATACGGTTCAGTTTCCTTCTACCCCTGAGAAGACTGAATCGACAGACCCTGTGAGGTCTAATGATGAGGAGAGCTCTAGCAGCTATGGAAGTGAAGAAGAAGAAGCATAACCTCAACCTCAGCCATTGAGGAGGTCTACATGAACAAGAAAGTAACCTGATAGGTTTGGTTATTCATTATTTGATTCTAGTTGTGCTTTTTATTTACTTTCTAACACTGATGAGCCTACAACTATGAAAAAGGCTATGGGCATGAAAGATGCAGGTTCCTGGAAGGAGGCCATGGAGGATGAGATGGCTTCTTTGGAAAAGAAAAAAAATGGGACTTGGTGCCTTTGCCTGATGGACGGAAACCCGTTGGTTACAAATGGGTGTTCAAGAAGAAATTTGGTGCAAATGGCAGTGTTGAAAAGTACAAGGCTAGATTGGTTGCAAAGGGGTACTCACAAGTGGAGGGAATTGATTATGGTGAAATTTTCTCCCCCATTGCAAAACTGACATCTATTAGATTTCTGTTATCTCTTGCAACTGCTTATGATTTAGAGATAGAACAGATGGATGTGAAGACAATTTTCCTTCATGGTGATTTTGAGGAAGAAATCTACATGTCACAGCCAGAGCATTACATAGAGAAAGGTAATGAAAAATTGGTTTGCAAGATTAAGAAGTCTTTGTATGGTTTGAAGCAGTTTCATAGGATGTGGTACTTGAAGTTTGATGCCTTTGTGTTCTCAATTAGTTATCTGAAATCAAAATTAGATCACTGTGTGTATTATAAGTTTGATGGTGATTGTCTTCTCATTGTTGCATTATATGTTGATGATATGTTGCCCATTGGGAAAGGTAAGAATATGATTTCCGATTTTAAGTCTCAGTTGGTAGCACAGTTTGAAATGAAAGATTTAGGGGTAGCTAGGTACATTCTTGGAATGGAAAGTAGAAGAGACAGAACTAATAGAAAACTTTGATTAATCTACAGTAAGTATGTGAAGACCATGTTGGACAGGTTCAGCATGGCAGATTATAGACCATTGAGCGCTCCTGTTTCATTGGGGACAAAGTTATATGTTAATGATTGTCCAAAATCTCCTAGTGAGGTGGAAGACATGAGCAGAGTACCTTATGCTAGTGCTATTGGCAGTTTCATGTATGCTATGGTCTGCACAAGACCAGACATTGCCCAAGTAGTGGGAGTTCTTATTCAGTTTATGGCTAATCCTAGATGGGTACATTGGGATGTAGTTAAGTGAGTGTTCAGATACTTGAGGGGTACTTCTGAGTATTCCATTTTCTATCATGGCAATGCTACAGGACCTCCACATTTAGTTTGTATTCATAGATTTGTGGCTTCTGATTGGGCAGGTGGCATTGCCAGCAGGAGATCCACTAGTGCATATGTGTTCACAATGTTTGGTGGTGCGATTAGTTAGATGAGTAAGTGACAACCTGTGGTTTCTTTGTCCACTATAGAAGCTGAGTATATGGCTACAACTCATGCTTGTAAGGAAGCCATTTGACTTAAGAGAATATGTTCTAATATTGGTGTTGATGCATGTCAAATTATGATCAGTTGTGATAGTCAGAGTGTAATTTGCCTTGTGAAGAATCCAACTTTCCATGCTAGAACAAAGCATATTGATGTTTAGTTTCACTTCGTGTGAGACATGGTAGAGGATGGGAAGGTAAATTTGGAGAAGGTAGATACTTTGAAGAATGTTGCAGATGCATTGATGAAGCTAGTGGGCACCAAGAAGTTTGGATGGTGTTCAGAGTCTATGGGCCTCTCAACCTATAGCAGTTAAATCTTGTTATTCTATTGGCTTTTACAAGGTGTTCGACAAGTGGGAGAATTGTTGTGATGTTCACAACACGCCCCATTTTGCTCCTTAGCAAAACGAGGACCCCTGCTGATGTTTTGCTTTTTTGCTTCTACTTGTGTTTTTTCTGCTCTCTGGCGGTTTGGTAAAAATGAGTCAGGTGCATCATCATCATGAAGGACAGGATGAGGTTGGTCATCATCATGAGGTCAGTTTGTCAAAGTTCATATTTTATTGCTGTGACCTCATATTTAGAAAGAGCTTGAAATTCCATGCAGGTTTGCCTTTTACTTCACTTAAAAATTCGTCCATATGTGGAAGTTATGCACAGTCAAAGTTTTGGTCAAACCTGATAATCGCAAGTGATCATCATATTTTTTTCATGTTGTCAAGGTCATCATGATCTTGGTCTATCACCCGATAAAAATCATGCAGTCGCAATATCCGGACGTCAATTTTAGGTGGTAGTGCCCTTTACCCGTCAAATGACCTTATGCGCATCGTGAGCATCATGATTTTAGGAGGGTCATATTTTATAAACTTGGTTTTGCTGTATGAAGTTGACATCATCATCATATTTGAAACGGCCCCCCCGATAATATCCTGAGGTTCAAATATCATGATGACGTCAACTTTAAGTCATAGTAAGTTTTCCCCGTCAAGCGGTCTTTTGTATCGAGAGCATCATCATGATATTTTAACATTACCTGATCTTATAATATCATGCTGATCACCCTGACTTAGAAAATCCACCATCGGTATATTTGCATGCGCATGTTAAAATCCTATCGGAGGATCATCATCCTGATATTTGCTGAAATTCGCTAAGATGATGATGACGTCTTCATATCCTCCTGATCTCCTTTTGCAATATCATGATGATCACCCTATCTTTTTGAGGAAGGGTGATATTCCATTCCTCAACAGCATGATCATATTTTAAATATCACCCTAGCGCAAACCTGATGATGACCTTAACTCATCTTCATGCTCCGAAGACGAAATATGATGATGACGTCATCATGATAATTCGATGAGGAGGATCATCATATTTTTATCCTGTCCTGTTGTCAAGATCATCATGATCTTGTTTGTTCACCCGACATTTCGTAGAGTCCTCCTGCCGAGAAATACAACCTTTTGCTAATATCCTGATGATCATCATCATCACATTTCCCTTAGGCAGGATATTTTCCAAAGCACGATCCGGTTCTTGAATATGATGATGACGTCTTATTCTAAGTTCGACAAAAGCCCCAAATATCCTGATGATCATCATCATCCTGATCTTTCGAGAGGGTTGCCTTGGCCGCAAAGGAGTCATATTACATTCATCATCCTGATCATGCTCCTTAGGTGACCCGATATCACAATTATCCCCTGATCTTAACTGAACATGATGATGACGTCATCTTTTGCATTTTTATGAAGCCTGAATATGACGATGACGTCACCATCATATTCCTTTCCTCAGCAGCAGGATCATATTTCACATCCTCCTATTTTCCTTCAACATGAAGATGATGATGATGTTATTCTTTTCCCCGATATACAAGAGCGAAACATCCTGATGACGTCATCTGGACCTTCGGAAGGGAGTGCATCATATTTCCAGAATATCATGATGATGAAGTGAATATCGACTAACATGTTTTTTGACACGCCGATAGCGATAGTCATGCCGATGGGCGGGAAATGAGGCGGTGGAATTTTAAAGTGTTTTTTTGGCGCCTGTGGCATTTTCCCGGTCAGCGATAGTTGACCCGATGAATTTTGAGCAGTCTGAACGCATTTTGGGCGCGTTTGAGGAGTATTCTGGATCCGATCTCCGCGATTTTGTGCAGTCACCTGGATTTAAATGATTATTGTAATTTCCTGCTGTTTATGTGATAAATGAAATACTTATTGCTTGTCTTGTCTTACAGGCTTGCAGTTGAGGAAGCAGCTGGAAAGTTAACACAGTGACCTCATGGAGGAAGGAAATCTGATCTCAGGAGCAGGAAGATAAGGATGAAGTGCGAAAGTCAAGGCCATTCAAGTGAAGGACAGAGTTGCAGCTAAAAGTATTATCACAACAGACAAACAAGAGTTATTGCCCAGCTGCCGGAACTTCTCAGAAGGGGCAATATTTCGCCCAGATTTGACACTGCTCAGAGATTTTTTTTGAAGAGCTGGTTCACCCGTATTTATTGCTGTAACCAGGGGTTTGAACCAGGGGTTCAGTTAGGTTTTTGCTGTAGTGAGGACCATCAGAATGTCTTTATATTGTGCCTCCCTACACTGTAATATTTTACACAGGGATTTTAGGATTTTGCCAGAATTGTAGAGCCTTTCTGGGCATAGTTTAGAAGTAGAAGAAGGAGGTCGCCTGTTTGTCTGCAGTAAGGTGCGCGTGGAATGTCTGGCTGCCTTACTGTATCTGTAAAGCTTGTAAGTTCTCTGTAGTATGATCAATGAAACTAAGAGTCATTCCTACATTGTAAATCATGTATGACTATTCGTTTCTAATACAATAGAATCTGGAGTTCTGCATCTATCTTCTGAGTGTCCTCCTACTCTTCTTTGTGTTTTGAAATATTTTCCTTGAGAGCTTGCAATTTTAAATGTATGTTTGTGAAAATGCTCAGAACTTAGATTTAAGGTTTTTACTGTGGATTTGATCAAATTACTATGGTATTTACATAGTGCATAATAGAAACAATTAGATCCTTTGGTAGATTAAATGAGGTATAGATTAGATCTTTCTAACTTTTCCCAACCCATCTGAATATTTAGCTGAAAACGTAGAAATCTAAAGGAAGTTGTCTCAAATTTGAAGAAGCATGCATAACAGAGCTATAAGTAGACAGTTTTCATAAATAGATAAAGAAGAAAGCTGCAAAAAATTCAAGAAAACCATCTAAAACTTGCAGCACAGTATCACTTTTATGCAGAGGAATGAAAAATATTGACATATCTCATGACCTTTTTGCATATTCTTAGTCCAGTAAGCCACCAAACAAACCTAAACTACGTAAGGCCCCTTGAACATTACAGCTTCACATTGACCAACTGAACTTGACCAACCGAACCATTGTAGACTTGGGATTAGTTCAATCTCAAAAGATTCCTTCTTATCTTTCAAGTATAGTTTCAGTTCATTATATGTGAATTTTAACTTATTGTTATGATTACATCAAAACGATCATCAACAAGAATGTTGGGAATTAAGGTGTCTCAACCTTGGTAATTCCTTACATTATTTATTATTGTATTTATTTATTCATTGCCTATGTTGTAAATTAATTGTAAATTTCATATTGTCATTTTGTGGGATGTGGCACAGTGATGTGTCATCCTACATGGAAGATGACAACTTGTAATTTTTTCCTCACATGAGGAGATAGGCATCCCACTTTGTGGTAGGAGTATTTTGCCATGTGTCAGCATCTTGGATGTTGTGTAAGGGAATGTTTGATTGAAATAGTTATGCGGATTCCTATGATGAAGTTATGACATGTAAGAGTCAGAAATAGAAGATTGTAAGATAGGTGAAGACATGTGTCATGAAGCATCTTTGAAAAAGTCATAGTTGGATGCCCATTACAAGATAGGACCATTTTTGCCTTGTATATTCTATATAAACAGGTGCTTGCAGAAGGAGATGGATTTATAGGTTTGATAGGTATTGTTATGCTACCAGTTTGTCTCTAGATACAAGTGTCAAAGACTCCTAAGAGCTTGCATTGCAAGTGTCAACTGTAAACATTCTTTGTTTTGATAATACATTGTGCAAGTTTTGGAGTGTGGGGTTTTTCACCCGATAAGGGTTTTTCCCACGTATATCTTGTGTCTCTCTTCTTCTATCTCACCTTCTCTGTTATGTGTTTGCTGCAATATCTCATGTTATGGTTTAATGTTATTGTAATAGTTAGGATAAATTTGAATTTGCACTCTCCTCCCCTCATTAGATTAGTGTAGGAAGTGATTTCCGCACACCTAGCTTCCTTTCACTAATGTAAAAGTATTAATATTACATTCTAGTCAAATAGCTAAGGCCTAGCATGTTGTAAGCCCATTTCCATAGAGATTGAGGATTTATTTTTATTTTTTATTTATGAATATATTGAGTCAAGTTGATTGGCATAAGGATGTATTGGTTTTGAGTATCATTGTCTATAAATGTGTGTGTTTTTTTATAGCTACATGGTTGGAGAATCCTTTATTAGACCATCTATCCATGACTACATCAAAAAAATTTATTGATGAGACTCTTGATCTTATATAGGATTCCTCTCTTCTTGTACAACAAATATGTAGTTGTTTATTTGACATATGATTAATATAGAATAAAAAATACATAGACAAATAGTACTTCTATCTTACTTATCTAGTTTATTCTAATCCTAATTAAATATATCTATAGGTTTTGATGAAAATGATACCACTGTCCACTAATCTTCCTCCATGAAGAGGTCTTCAACTTTCAACATCCATAACTTAAAATTCTAGCCATTGGATCTCTCAATATTAGATCTTGATGTTCTAGACATGAATTCAACAACATATGCTTTGTATTCTCATAAAATATTCCAAAGCCTCTCACTCCAACATCATATACATATATGGAAATAAAATGCATCCCCTTCCTTTTACTAAAAAAACCTTGGCACAAAACTATTGAGGATTTCACCAAACGTGTATGGTTGTTACACTAAATGACTTGGACCTACCTAGAAAAGCAAGATCTGGTAACATAGTAAGAGTTTTTGATATCAAACTTTTAACTCTAATACCAAATGTTTGGAATTTGATCCTAATATAATCAATATCTAATTATCCAAAGCCTTAAGACTATGTGAACAAAATTATAGTTATGTTGTTGCTATAATTCAATCATCAAGCCATAATGGAAAACATTAAATCATACATAATCCAAATACGTGCATGAGACAAAAGAATTTAACTTGGGAAAACTTTTCAAGAAAAAAAAAAATAGTAAGAGAGACTTAATAAATGTATTAATAGGGAAAATGTAAATATAAAGACAATCAGTCTCCTCACAACCTTCTGTATTTTGTAAACTTTAGTGTATAACCCCAAACATGCTTCACAAAATCATCACATAATTAGGCACAACATTTGTATCAACCTATTCCATCTACACCATAGGTCCTAGATGTAACCCTAAGCCATTATCTTGGAATCCTAACTAACTTGAAATACTCTAACTCTGTATGGAATACCATTTGCCACACAAGCATACCATGACATCAACCTACCCCATGTCACTCCAATTAGATTCTCCAAACAAAAAATCATCATCTACATAGATAACCCAAAATGATTTAATCAATTAGTTATTGACCAAACAAACCTAATAGTGAACATGTTTACTAGTAGTACCATCAAGATCAAACCATGGATTTTGGTAACAAAGATAACTCTTTTAAAATCTATGGTGATCTAGAGTAGCTTCCTTAACATTTACCTATTCACTAATGTTGATACATGAAGTCTTATAATGTCATCTGCACTTGCACTACCATATATACTCAAAACAATTCTATGTTCATGATGAGGTAACCAAATCTCAACCAAACTTGATGTGGTTGTCACCATGGATACACCAAGCTCCAAGACACCTTCATGCCATACTACAATGTCTAACTCCCACCAAAATTAATTTCATGGGCTTCTAACACTATTTTACTAGTCTACAATCAAACTTTGTAACATGAACTTGGATAGTCCCAAAGCTTCTTCTATCAAATAGGAATTCTCTATAAGTGAATGGCACACTAAATTTCCAACAATTTTTGTATCATATTCATGTTTTGATGGCATGCATATCTTACACATGAAATACATATTATATTCCCTATTATTATGTATCCTTTGTTTATGAAATGATCTCCTACTTGGGGGAAAAATTTTGGGTACAGTCCTTTTGACCCCAGTTTTAACATTAGCTCCATACATATCCATTATAGAATTTCATAATAACACATTTTATATATGAGTCCACTTTACTCTCTCCTCTTCTCAAATTGTATCCATCATGATACATGTATCAAATTTGAGTGGGGAATATAAGAAACAACTTGTCTTTCACTAGACCTTCTTACCTTCTTAATGCATAGATTGAGGGGGCTAACTTGATTAAACTCTAGGAAAACCCTATTCATAAAAATATTTTTTACATTTCACTCAACTTATGTTATATAGATTGAAGGAGCCAAGTTATTTACTACTCCTTGAGAACCCTACACACATGTATTTCTTTAAATTTTGTATCAAATTGTATATTTTGAGGGGGCAAAGTTAGTTACTACTTCCTAATAGCCCTAGAAACTTGATGTCTTCTACTTCCCACTATTTACAGATGATGTGTTGGGTACCAACTTATTCACATCCTCATTATTCCATCTTATTTTATGTCAAGTGATAGTGAAATCAAGTTCATAAAAATGCACTATGTTATGATTTTTTCTATGAGATCATGTTGCTGGAAGTGAGACTAATGCCCGCATGTGTGTAGATTTGGAAATGCATCTTAATTAAGAGCACAAAGAGAATAAACATACGTCATCTTTAAAATTGCAACCTTTTGAAAATTTGTATCCTTTTGAGACATTTTTGTTACATTACTTTTTGTCTTATCTTACTTTAGCATGCATTCTTTATTACTGATTGATATGCAATATAATTTTAAGGCAAAATGAAGGAGAAAAGTGTATCCTTCACACTTTTCTCCCACTTGTCTTATACTCATATTCGCTTTGTTGATAAATGTGTTTCATTGGTTCCTATTTTGAGATGTTGTAGTGCAAAATCTGACTAAACCCAACCTCTACCTATCTTTTTCCCTGATTTAGCTCCCATTGTCTAGAGACAGAACCCAAATTCTACTAGTTTTTCCACCTTGGTCAAAATCATGGCTATGAGTCTTTCTCTTGGAAAAAACATTGTTATAATCCTATCCCTTATTGTCAAAACCTAGTTTCACATTCCTTAAGCCAACTTAATTTGAAAATCCAAGTATTCTCCATCATCTTGAACATGAAATCTTTTGAATTAACACCTAGGATTGCATATCTAAAGGAAAACACCTAGGGCATCTAGAAAACCCACAAGCATCATCCCAAACAATACAAGAGAATATAAAGAGAATTCATATCAAAGCAACCCTACATTTTGCATCAACATTCATTGCATCACACATCCTTCATTTCGATACTTGAATTCTTCTCATACAAATTATGAACAACAATGACAACAAATAAGGGGTTTGGTTGAGGCTCAAGGAATTTTTGTACTTCAATACTAGAAAAGAATTTACCTAAAGGTGTTCCTTAATACCACCTTTACCTTATTTTAGTTAACACATTAGAGGTGAAGAATACAAGAGAAAGTAATTGACAACCCAACATGATCATAGGACATTAAGTCATGGTCATCTCATTAATTACTTCTAGATATTGCACAAGGATTAGAGACATATTTTCATCAAGGGTAACCCTTTTGGTCTAGGCTCTACAATCATAAAGTGGTCTAAGAGTGCATCAACAATTAGATTTAATCACATCCACTTCCTCCATCACCTAAGAGCTAAAGAATTTATAACTTCTAATTTCAATTCAACATCTATTTATCATGTTAGCAAATCAACTCAATTATACATAGTTTAGGTTCTAATTTGTTTGTTAATCAGTCTTTTGTTTCCCTATATTAATTTAATTTTATAAGTGTGTCCTTTATTCCTCTTCAAAAATAAACTTAAGAGTATAAGAATTGTCAACAAGAGTCTACATTCTTTTGAGACAATTAAGTACTTTTATTGTATACAGTTTGTAATGTTTTTTAAACCTAGTCAACCTTGTGTGCCAACAATGGGGATCAACCTTTAAGCAAATTAAATTGAAATGCCTCAAATTGACTTTCAAAAAATGTTATTTGCGGGATGATTAAAATCTCAAAGAAAAATAATAGTTCGTCCGTGAGAATATTTGGCTCACAAATACTCCACTGGGTGACACTACAAGAGATGAACTTGGGTTTGAATACTAGAGGATTCTTGTCTAGCACAAAGGTAAGACATCATAAATATATGAGATTAAGTTTCAATCCAAACAAATTTTACAGATATACTTTTAATTCTTTACATTAAATTGATAATTCATGCATCCAATACCTAGAAGTCAATAATTCAAGCACTGATTACCTACAACTAAAAATATAAGATGTATATAGAAAAATAATGGAAAACAAAGAGGGGAACAATCTAGAGCCAACAACAGTGACGACAGCAGTGATGTCAACAACAGGAAAGAGATTGAAATAATTCAGTTCACTAGGTACATTTAATAAACTAGAGGAATTAATGTGAGTGGCTAACGTCTGACTTGGATGCAGAATCAGGCAACTATATTTTGAGGACGATATAAGTAAAGAAATCATGGAAAATTTTGTTTTTTTTTAACCAAAAGCATTCTTCCAGGGGGGGACTGTGTACGAAATCTACAGTTGCTCTCGAAACTAAAACCCACTGACTTTTAGCGTATTAAAAAAAATGTTTCTGTCACTGTCTCAAAATTACTGGTCGACCTTCTGAATCTTACATTAGAACGGAGTCTAAAGACAGCACCCTCCGATTTGCTTTAGCAACCATTAAAACTATGTGGATGTAACGAACTGTCAAAAGTAATCTACTCAAAATAAAGACTACAAGTGGAAATAAAACGTGTTGAGAGGCTGAAATTGCTATTTCTATTCGTAGCTTTCTAATCCAATGCTGGTTTTCATTTGATTGGCTACAAGTATGATATAATATAATACGTGGCCTTTGAGAAAAAATTCACTGTGTTAGGAGGATATTTCAACTGCTTTTCCTCCCATCTGGCTTGCGGTGATTAAATTAGATTAAAGTTAGATAACTTGTTTTATGGGAGACCTGATTATTAGCTGACTATGACTATATATATATATATATATATATATATGTTATTTGGCAATGGGAATGGACCAGCCAGGACTCTTATTTTGGAACTCCCGGATAGTCTGAGAAAATCTATCTTATTGTTTTAGTGAGTTATTCACTCTTTTGAGACCAGGCTGTTGTGGTTCTCAGGAGACATACAGTGAGATAATGTATGTTTTTATAGAAGTACTTATGTTTTTTTTTTCATAATTGATTTGTTTTTAGATGTTGTATTTAACCTCGATGGTATGGTCTTTTATACAACATTTTTTTTTTCAATTTTGTTCACATTATTTGTGAATAGTAGTCATTAATTTTCCACAGTCCATGAATGTTGTAGAAATGCTTCTGGATTTAACTGTGTATGATTGTTTTTCCTCAACGTTTCAGGTCACACTCTGTTCTCATGCTCTCTTTTCTGCTGATGATGGTTCACTGAGTGTGACCCAAAACGTTGAGGAAAAACAATCATACAGAGTTAAATCCAGAAGCATTTCTACAGCATTATTTTTGAATGTAAATAATAATTTTAGCTTCAATTTGGTGTAAAATTCAGAGAATCGAATATAATGGCCAAGAGAAGTGCAGCCACCTTGAAGAAAGACGAAAGAAAGAAAGGGCCCTGGACTTTTGAAGAGGATATTCGACTTATTTCTTATATCACCTTCAATGGTGAAGGGCGTTGGGAATTTCTAGCCAAGGCATCAGGTATGTTGGGTGAAATCATACTCCTAAATATCCAGCTACAAAGATTTTATCTAATTTCTTTGGAAATGAAGCAGGGCTTAACAGAAGTGGCAGGAGCTGCAGGCTGAGATGGGTTAACTACCTTAGTCCTGATCTCAATCACACCAACATAACCCCCGAGGAAGAACGTTTGATTGTTGATCTCCAAGCTCGATGGGGAAACAGGTATAAACTTAATTCATCTTATTTGTTTTGCTGTTCCTTTTTTCTGGGATATAAAATAAACAGCAAATGAATGTTTTGTATGTATCTTTTTTTCAATTTCAGGTGGTCTCGAATTGCACAGAGTTTACCGGGCAGGACAGACAACACAATCAAGAATTATTGGAGAACCCATCTCAAGAAAAAAAACTTACAACAAGAAAATACTGGTAACAAAGTACATTTTGAGAGTTTAACTCGTTCTTTCTCGCTGCCAACTTCATTTGAAGCTCAAGCTGGTCTCGAAAGAGGAACTTACAACAGTTCTCTAAGGAAAAGAACTGAGAAGGCCAAAGTTCCATGTATGATCCACAGTAAGGAAGCACAACAAGATAGTGCAATTAGTTCGTTTCAAGCAAATCCTATTCCATATAGGACTTACGAGTTTGAATCTGAAGCCCAAAATGCTGCTGGTTCGGATGGTGTCCAATTTGGAGTGGCTTTGGCTCAGGAAGAATATTCAACCGACTTAGCTTACAACTTCTCAGGGGAGTTTTTCAGCTCTGAATGGTATAGCAATAGGGAAATGGTTAACTCTCTACATAACATTCCTTCACCAGAGGCCTTCTCCAGTAGAGAGTTTTACTCTGATGAATTATGGAACATGGATGAGGAAAACCAGAATTCATCACCGGAATAATATGCATCAAGGAAATCATTACAAATATTTCTGTACATAACATACTCTGAATTTTAGGATTTTTCTCTTTGCCATCTGTGTCTTTAGGGAGATTACAGAATATGGCATGAGATCCAACATAAATATTTGCAATGTACGAAGCATATACTTTAGTGTACGTTGATCTTATAATAATAATTTTTACCCTAAGAGGAAAGCAATGCTTGGCTAAAATAGGTAGAATAATTAATTATTTAAACAGCAAATACTATCTGTAAACAGCTATGTGCATATATAAATTGATTTCACAGCTCAGTCCGCTGAAATAAAAAAGAGCAGTGGCCTATTTCATAAACAAATTCTCATAGGATTCCATCTGCTATCATCATTTGAAAATGCCTTTTACAATAAATTATGTATATTCCCTTTCTACTTTTTGAATCCTGCTATCCTAAAATGTAAGTACTAAACTACTACAAATATCTTCTTCCACTGCTCTGGACAGGTCCCTAGAATTCAACCAATCCTCATCCGTTACTGTCTTAATAAGTTTTCCAGATAATTAGGAGTCTTTTTGTATCATTAAAATATTATTGCAGATGTAACTTAAATGATGGACAAAGACAGAAAAAATAAAACCCAAAAAAAAACCACACATTAGAGAGCTACTGCACTTAGAAATAGAATTGTTCTATTGATTTTTGTCATGCATAAATGATTACAAAATACCTCACAATATAGAGGTTATAAAATTACAAGAATTGTCTAAAATTAACACGGAGATTACATGCAAATTGCTTAAACTCTAGCTCTAAAAATAACTGTCATGCAAAATTATTTTATTCTCCTCTAAACTGAAACTAAACTAATCAACTAACTTGCATATTTTATTTTGGAAGAAATTACTCCATGTTCTAACACTCTCCCTTAATTTCTACCATTAACTACTTCAACATTTACAATGCCCAAATTTTGTCTTAGATGCTCAAAATTCTCCTTTGCTAATGCCTTTGTGAATATATCTAACAACTGGGATTCAGATCTGCAAAACTCCAAATGGATTTTTCCATTGTTCACTAACTTGTTGAGGAAATGAAATCTCGTATCAATGTGCTTCCTCCTCTTGTGAAAAACATGATTTTTTTGACAATGCAATTGTTGATTTATTGTCACAAAATATTGGTGTTGACTCCTCTTGTGCTTGCAATAAATCTGTCAATATTCTCCTCATCCAAATTGCTTGACATGTTGCTGATGTGGCTGCTACATACTCTGCATCAGCTAATGAAAGTGTCACCATGGGTTGTTTTTTTGATGTCCATGAGACCACACCTATTCCAATGTGAAGGACATATCCAAAAGTACTCTTCCTATCATCAATGCTACCTGCAAAGTCACTATAAGTATAACCAATCAAACAAAAATCATTAGTTGTGGAATATAAAATTTCATATTTTGTTGTTCCTGCCACATATCTCAATATCCTCTTTCAAAACTTGTCAATGTGAGTTTTTTGGTGACTCTATGAATCTTGAGATTAAACTAACCCTAGACATGATATCTAGTCTTGTAGTTGTAAGGTACATCAAACTTCCAATTAGTCTTTTAAATGTTTTAGAATCAACATTAGGCCCTTTGTCTTCTTTGCTAATTTTAGTTCATGTAGCAACTGGTGTAGGTGTTAAATTACAATTCAAGATCTTAAACCTCCTTAACACATCCTTTCCATAAAATAAAAATTCTCTTATCTAATTGTACAACTTCAATGCCCAAAAAATAGTACATTTATCCCAAACCTGTCATCTCAAAGTCTTTCTTCATTGCTGATTTGAATGTGTCTACAAACAAATTCCCAATGAAAATAAAATCATCGACATACAAACACACAATCGAAATCTCACCTTTTTTCTTGATTTTTCTGTACAATGTGGGCTCACTACTGCTTCTACTGAATCTATTGTTTGTCATGTATGAATCAATCCTACTATATCATTCTCTTGGTGCTTGCTTGAGACCATAGAGAGCCTTATTCAATCTATATACTTTGTCTTCATATCCATGCACTTCATAACCTGGTGGTTGTTTCACATACACTTTTTCATCTAGAAAACCATTCAAGAAAGCTGATTTGACATCCATTTGATATACTTTCCAATTATTTTGGCTAGTTATTGCTAATACCATTCTAAGAGTATCAAGTCTAGAAAATGAAGCAAATGTTTCATTATAATCAATTCCATGTCGTTGTGCAAAACCTTTTTCTACTAACCTTGCCTTGTGCTTTTCATTCTACATTAAATTTGGTCTTATAAACCCATTTGACTCCTATGCAGTCATTACCTTCAGGTAGGATCCCATGTTTGGTTTCTTTCAATAGAATCCATCTCTTCATCTCCAATATTCCTCCTTAACTACTTCTTTAAAATACACGAGATCATCAAGGAATAAAGCAAAATTTGAACACATTTATCTAAATTTTCTTCTCCTTGATCATGAATCTCCTTCAATCTTCTTATTTTCTTGGCTTTATACTTCGACCTTAAGGAGACAAGTGGAGGATATGATTCATCACTTACTTGTCAATTGGGAGTAGGATGACATGCATGACTAGATGATTCACCTTGTACTAAGTTCCTTGGTGTTCTTATTGGAGTGCGTGTTCTTTCTTGTGGAGTTGATTGATCACCTTGCAAATTTTGTTCTTCAAATTCTTCTTCATTTTGAGGAATCGATGTTCCAATTGTGATTGTTCTATCAATGCTTCCATCCCATGCTTCTTCTTCCTTAAATTCCACATCTCTGATAATAATCACTTTATTTGAAATGGGGTTATAAAACTTATAAGCTTTTGATTCTTCACTATACCCAATAAAAATGCATTTATCACCTCTATCATCAAGTTTTATTCTCAATTTAGATGGTATAAGAGAATATGCAATACAACCAAAAATTTTGAAATGATGTACACTATGTTTCTTACCACTCCAAGCTTCTTATGGAATTCAATCTTTAACACTCTTTGTTGGGCTTCTATCCAGAATATATATTACACTTGCTACTGCTTCTATCTAATATTCATTTGACAAATATTTGGCCTTCAACATGCTTATGGTCATCTCCATGATTGTTCTATTCTTCCTTTCTGCTACACCATTCTGTTGTGGTGTGTACCTTGTAGTGAATTGTCTTTTAATGCCATGATATCTGCAAAAATCTAGAAATTCATTAGACATATATTCACCTCCTCTATCTGATCTAAGTACTGTTGTGTGGTTACACAACACGCCCCATTTTAACTTATCAAAATAGGGACCCAACTTTTGGCTTGGCTTGTGTTGTCTACTTTCTGGCGGTTTGGTAAAAATAAGTCAGGTGCATCATCATCATGAAGGGCAGGATGAGGTAGGTCATCCTCATGAGGTCAGTTTGTCAAAGTTCATATTTTGTTTCTATGACCTCATAGTTAGAAAGAGCTTGAAATTCCATGCAGGTTTGCCTTTTACATCACCCAAAAATTCGTCCATATGAGGGAGTTATGCACAGTCAAAGTTTTGGTCAAACCTGATAATTGCTGTATGAAGATCATCATCATCATATTTGAAAAGCGCCCCCCGATAATATCCTGAGGTCAAAATATCTGGACATCAACTTTAAGTCGTAGTAGGTTGTCCCCGTCGAAGTGGTCTTTTGTATCGCGAAAGGTCATCATCATGATCTTGGTCTATCACCCGATAAAAAAAATCATGCAGTCCCGAAACATCCGGACGTCAATCTTAAGTAATAGTGTGTTTTACCCGTCAAGCGACCTTGGAAACATCGCGAGCATCATGATATTCTAACATCACCCGATATTATAATATCATGCTGATATTATAATATCACCCTACTTAAGAAACCCACCATCTGCAAAATTTGCATGCGCATGACAAAGTCCTGGTGATCATCATCATCATGATCTTTCAAGGCAGGATCACATTTCGTAATATCCTCCTGATCTCCTTTTAGGTGATCATGATGATCACCTTATCTTTCAAAAGAGAGGGTGATATTTCATTCCTTAGTCATGTTGTCAAGATCATCATGATCTTGTTTGTCTACCCGACATTTCGCAATATCCTCTTGCCGAGAAGTATAACCTTTTGCAAATATCCTGATGACGTCATCCCGACCTGATAAACGAAGAAGCAAATATCAGGATGACGTCACCATCACCTTTCTCCTTCGGTAGGATATTTTCCAAGGCGTGATCTTGTTCGCCAATATGATGATGACGATGACGTTATGTTCGAAGATTAACAAGGGCCCCGGATATCCTGATGACGTCATCTGGACTTTCAGCTGGATCATATTTTAAATCACCCAGTGCGGATATGATGATGATGATCATCATCATCCTGATCTTTCGAGAGGGTTACCTTGGCCGCAAAAAGGGGGGTCATACTGCATTCATCATCCTGATCATCTTCCTTAGGTGACCCGATATTACATTTATCCCCTGATCTTAACGAAACATGACGGTGACGTCATCCCTTTTGCATTTTAATAAAGCCCGATATGACGATGACGTCACCATGATATTCCTTTCCTCAGCAGCAGGATCATATTCCAAATCCTCTTGTTTGTCTTCATGATGATGATGATGATGATGTCTTTCTTTCCCCAATATGCAGAAACGAAACATCCTGATGTGCTTTTCATCAGAGCATTCAGAGGGGAGGAGCATCATGTTTCATGATATCCTGCGGCTAGATAGAAGACATAGAGTTGGGCATCATCATGATTTTTGGCGTCGGTATAACTGTTGCCATCGGCCAAGTCTAATATTGTCACCCTGATCATATGTGGTCACACCGATGCGAATATGATGATGATGACCCGAAGCATATAAACAGAGCATGCAAAGCCGGATTCGAAGGATGGTTAAAGGGCGGTTATTTCCTTGTATATTTTGAGATCATCAGGATCATATTTTGAACCCGATATACAAGAAAATGGGCGAAAACATGAAGCGATGGAAATTTGGAGCCCGATTGCCTGT
Organism: Cunninghamia lanceolata; assembly: GCA_027924645.1. Classification (NCBI taxonomy): domain Eukaryota; kingdom Viridiplantae; phylum Streptophyta; class Pinopsida; order Cupressales; family Cupressaceae; genus Cunninghamia; species Cunninghamia lanceolata. Next base: position 9,559,900 of record BSBN01000419.1, on the reverse strand, counting down.
AGCTGCACATTTTTGGGGGCTTGTTTAATAAAACGTTTTACTTCCTGTTGTTTATCATCATGGTGATGAACTTAATGTTTGTCTGTTTACTCGCAGGAAGTCATGATGATGCTGCTGAAGCTGAGCATTGAAGTCATGATGCTGTTAGAGCTGCTGCTGAAGCTGATAATTACAAAGTTGCACATGGAGGCAACATGAGCCAGAAATGAGGAGGATATTGTCAAATATGTTGTTCGCCAGCTGGAGACCGAATCAAGTTGAAGATGCTGGAATATTATGTGCCAGCTGTACATTTGCTAACTGGCGAAGCATGTGCTTTTCATCTGGACCGTTGATTACTATGAGAGGATCCTGATCCTTGGATCACTGTAACCATTTTCTGGCATTTGATCTATATAAAGGCCAGAGCTTGTCAAAAAAAGAGGGAGGATAGAGATAGACATTAGAATACACAGACGCATCTGGCGCATTAAGGCTAATTACTGTAGAATCAATTAGGAGATCAGATTACTGAGACTAATGAGGATAGAATTGTTGAAATGTCAAGGTTCTTTCTTCAGATCACTGTAAATGTACCTGTTCTTGAGCATACTAAATGGATATGAAGTTCCAGATTACATCCTGATTGTAAATTTTACGTAATCTTTCTGTTGATTTCTGGATATGTACTGGTAAATGCTGTGTTCAACTGGAAGCGATTTCATTTCATTACATGTTGTTGTCAACTTTTCCTTTGAAGATTTGCACTAGATCATGCGGATTTGTGGAATGTCCTGGTGAAGTATGATTTCTAGTTTTCCTTCTTTTCATTGCATGTATGGGAGCTTGTATGTGGATCAGTGATCTAAGTCCAGTAGTTTTGGGAATCTCATTCTTTAACCCTTTTCCTTTTTTTCAATTTCATAAATTCATTACCATAACTGCAAATCATGAGAAATAACAAGCAGAACAGAGAAATATGCTGAAATCCCGTAGGTAACTGAAAATCATTAGCATATTTGAGTTAAGTGCATGTATTATTGAAAATATCATGCAAAGAATCATAAATAATGATAGAAATCATGCAAATATCAGCCTGTAGGCACATTATTTGACTAAATTCACAATGCAGAGGTAGAATTGTTGGAGATTTATGCAGAGCGAACATCCAGAGCAGGATATTTGAAGATAATGATGATGAACTTTGCAGAAACACGTAAGGCCCCTGAATGGAAAACAGCAACACACATCAACCACTGAGTAACGTCAGTAGATTAAGACCTAATCAACGGAGACTTGGGATCATGAATTCTTTGAATTCATCGTATCTTTCAAGATGAGTAAAGGTTGTTGTGTAACTTTTATTCTATGTTTGCGAATGACTAACATCATGACCAACATAAATTGGTGCTAGAAGGAGGGCCGGTCCGGAAGATAACGCAACATCATCAGTATTTTCAGGTTTGATGGCGTATAGGAGTAAGGTATCCTCAGATCACTCGTGAATTTCAGTAAATTTCGTAAATATTTGCTGTGACAAGATTGTATATGCACATTCTGTGTAAAGATTTCCAGATCTCACATAAATATTGCAGGCTTTACAGTAGATCTCTCTGAATTCACTAATATCGGCTACAGATGCGTAAATTTGTTCAAGCTTTGAGAATTTGAGCTTTAGGCACTCGAGATCTTGTGTTACAGGTTAGGATATCCCAATATCCTGTCACATTTTTGGATTTTCTGCAAATATTGCATAAATATTTCAGCATTTCAGTTAAATGTCTGCAAATATCTCTTACCTGAGATGTTTTGGTTGCACCTTTGCAAAGATCTAGCCCAAAGCATCAAATATTTGTTTGATTTTCTGGACTTTTAAGTTTTAGTCTGAGATATGATAGATCTCCTTAAAATTGCAAAATACTAAAAAATTGAAGAATAGAGTCTCATTTTGATGGATGTATATGAAAATAATTGCCAAATTAACATTCCTTTATTTCAGGAAACTTTAAATAGGCAGCTTTACCCTCACAGTTTGTCTAACTTTGGTTTATGTACCTGTTGCAGGATACACCAGACTGCAGAACACAGTGAAATAAATTGCTTAACTTTCCTTACAAGGTTGGATTTATATTTGAAAGGACTAATATTCTTTCTGGATGTGTTCAGGGTTGAAATTTGCCAAGAAAATGAAGAAGTCTGCCAGGAAAGTGAAGAAATTCTGGAGCAACAAGCAGATGCAGCACCAGAAGTTATTAATTGTCCAGACACTGAAGTAGATCATTCTGAAGATTTTGAATTATACTTGTCTAGAAATATACAGTGTAGTCAAATATTAGGTTTGCCCATTGATGATGTCTTGATTGAAAGCTGGTGCAGATTACATGATGAAGAGCATTCAGAGAGAGATTGTTACCCTTGCTTGGTCATGTTGAAAAAGATTCTAGAAAATATAATGACAAGTAAGGACCAGTCAGTATGCAGGTATGAATCTTGTGAAAATTTTAGAGAAGAAATCACTCATCAGGATAATATTTTTGATTCTGATCCTAATACTTTTGATAAAGAAGATGAAACATCTTTCCTGGAGTCATTCTATGGTAAAGAGAAGTGTAAACAGATAGTAGAGAAATTTAAATGCACTCCTGATGATGAAGTTCCTATGATGGTAACTCAGGGAGTCATAGAGAAGAAAATAAATGCTGATTTATTACCTGACTTCTTTGAATTAAATGATCAAATGCAAGAATGTTTCAGGTTAAAGGAACCAGATCCTCTAATAGATAGAAAATGTGAATTATTTAATGAACAATTCCTGAAAGATGAAGATGTAGAAGACTTTGGAGTTGTTGTGCATAATCGGATGTCACTCCAGAAATATTTTGAAAATGAAACAGGGGAGTGTCCTCATCAAGTGAAAGTTGTTTCTCCTTTACAGTCAAATGATTTAGAAATGATAAATTTCTGTATATCAGGTTGTGATAATAAAGATACTTATTTAGATGCTGATGTGCAGGAAATTGAAGAAAATATTGAGAAGTTTCCTGAACTGGAGGATAAACTGAACATCCAGAATGAAGGGATAAGGCTGGATAAAGATGAAGAATTAATACATCAAAGGTCATACATCCTTCAATTTGAAGAGGGACCAGGCACTGAGCCAAGCAGTGAAAATATAATGACAAATGGAAGACCAACTGCCAATGAAGAAGCATGTCCAGCAAAGCCAGAAATACACCAGGTTGTATTTCTCCTTTCCACAGTAAATGATGTTGAATACTATTTTAATTATGGAAATTCAGAAGATAAGACATGCATATGGATTAATCATGAACATGATGAGCTTCCTCAGTTGCTGATCATCAAGAGTTGTTCTGTTGAATACAGTGAATTCAGAATATCAGAATATTCTTCAGAATATAAAGATATATTTGCTAGGTTGAGAACCATAACTAATACCCTGATGCTCCTGCACAATCAAAAGAAGTATGCAAATACAGGTGTCCTTAGGTCTTTTTCTGGTTTTTGTTTGCCTAGTAGTGGTTTGTATATAATTTTGTAGGTTAGTTGTTTGTACAGTCTGCTTGTTTTGCTTTCTTGTTCTGTTCCCGTTGTTTCCTTTTTGTAGGTTAGTTGTTTGTATAGTGTTTTTTCTGTTTTGTGTTGTTTTGGTTGAGTTTTGTTTTGGTAAGTCAAGATGATGCACTTCATCACCTAAGAAAATAACTAAATTGTTAGGATTCAAGTGATGAGATCAGATTTAGATATAGATTGTAATTCATTCTGATAAATACTCATGATCAGGTTTTATAATATCTTTTCATCAGGTGCCTTTTCTTGTCCAAAGTGAATCAAACACAATGAAACACCTAACAGCCTTGGGCTGGTTGAAGATATGAGTATAGGTGTTAAGTGAAAAATCTAAAGGGACTCCCTTGCTACCAATACAATCTCCAACCTAAAGCTACAAGTGATTACCCCTTGTATAAATGAGCTGACATGATGATATCAAATATAAGTATATAAATAGAAAATATATAAACAATAAACTTAGGCCATCTAAGTAACTCTACCGGGGCTATAGATGCCTGCTGGCAGTGGGGCTCTACTTAGGGAGATTGTATAGATAACCTTGCCGGGGCTATGGACGCCTGCTGGCAGCAAGGCTCTATCCAGGTTGGCTATGAGGGATGATCTCCAACTATGTAGTTTAACACCAGTTACTTATGTTTTCAACTTACTTTCAAGATGAGGATAATTAATCATATCCACACACATGATCCTTTGTTAGCACTGTTACCTTGATGAAACTTTATCATTCAAAGATCATGATGATTTTACTTAGAAAGAATTAGAATACTATAGATGAATATGATCATATCACTTGAATTATTTGAATTTTGTTATTTTCTTTGGTGGCAAGTTGTTGTGTGGTTACACAACACGCCCCATTTTAACTTATCAAAATAGGGACCCAACTTTTGGCTTGGCTTGTGTTGTCTGCTTTCTGGCGGTTTGGTAAAAATAAGTCAGGTGCATCATCATCATGAAGGGCAGGATGAGGTAGGTCATCCTCATGAGGTCAGTTTGTCAAAGTTCATATTTTGTTTCTATGACCTCATAGTTAGAAAGAGCTTGAAATTCCATGCAGGTTTGCCTTTTACATCACCCAAAAATTCGTCCATATGAGGGAGTTATGCACAGTCAAAGTTTTGGTCAAACCTGATAATTGCTGTATGAAGATCATCATCATCATATTTGAAAAGCGCCCCCCGATAATATCCTGAGGTCGAAATATTCGGACGTCAACTTTAAGTCGTAGTAGGTTGTCCCCGTCGAAGCGGTCTTTTGTATCGCGAAAGGTCATCATCATGATCTTGGTCTATCACCCGATAAAAAAAATCATGCAGTCCCGAAACATCCGGACGTCAATCTTAAGTAATAGTGTGTTTTACCCGTCAAGCAACCTTGGAAACATCACGAGCATCATGATATTCTAACATCACCCGATATTATAATATCATGCTGATATTATAATATCACCCTACTTAAGAAACCCACCATCTGCAAAATTTGCATGCGCACGACAAAGTCCTGGTGATCATCATCATCATGATCTTTCAAGGCAGGATCACATTTCGTAATATCCTCCTGATCTCCTTTTAGGTGATCATGATGATCACCTTATCTTTCAAAAGAGAGGGTGATATTTCATTCCTTAGTCATGTTGTCAAGATCATCATGATCTTGTTTGTCTACCCGACATTTCGCAATATCCTCTTGCCGAGAAGTATAACCTTTTGCAAATATCCTGATGACGTCATCCCGACCTGATAAACGAAGAAGCAAATATCAGGATGACGTCACCATCACCTTTCTCCTTCGGTAGGATATTTTCCAAGGCGTGATCCTGTTCGCCAATATGATGATGACGATGACGTTATGTTCAAAGATTAACAAGGGCCCCGGATATCCTGATGACGTCATCTGGACTTTCAGCAGGATCATATTTTAAATCACCCAGTGCGGATATGATGATGATGATCATCATCATCCTGATCTTCGAGAGGGTTACCTTGGCCACAAAAAGGGGGGTCATACTGCATTCATCATCCTGATCATCTTCCTTAGGTGACCCGATATTACATTTATCCCCTGATCTTAACGAAACATGACGGTGACGTCATCCCTTTTGCATTTTAATAAAGCCCGATATGACGATGACGTCACCATGATATTCCTTTCCTCAGCAGCAGGATCATATTCCAAATCCTCCTGTTTGTCTTCATCATGATGATGATGATGATGTCTTTCTTTCCCCAATATGCAGAAACGAAACATCCTGATGTGCTTTTCATCAGAGCATTCAGAGGGGAGGAGCATCATGTTTCATGATATCCTACGGCTAGATAGAAGACATAGAGTTGGGCATCATCATGATTTTTGGCGTCGGTATAACTGTTGCCATCGGCCAAGTCTAATATTGTCACCCTGATCATATGTGGTCACACTGATGCGAATATGATGATGATGACCCGAAACATACAAACAGAGCATGCAAAGCCGGATTCGAAGGATGATTAAAGGGCGGTTATTTCCTTGTATATTTTGAGATCATCAGGATCATATTTTGAACCCGATATACAAGAAAATGGGCGAAAACATGAAGCGATGGAAATTTGGAGCCCGATTGCCTGTAGCTGCACATTTTTGGGGGCTTGTTTAATAAAACGTTTTACTTCCTGTTGTTTATCATCATGGTGATGAACTTAATGTTTGTCTGTTTACTCGCAGGAAGTCATGATGATGCTGCTGAAGCTGAGCATTGAAGTCATGATGCTGTTAGAGCTGCTGCTGAAGCTGATAATTACAAAGTTGCACATGGAGGCAACATGAGCCAGAAATGAGGAGGATATTGTCAAATATGCTGTTCGCCAGCTGGAGACCGAATCAAGTTGAAGATGCTGGAATATTATGTGCCAGCTGTACATTTGCTAACTGGCGAAGCATGTGCTTTTCATCTGGACCGTTGATTACTATGAGAGGATCCTGATCCTTGGATCACTGTAACCATTTTCTGGCATTTGATCTATATAAAGGCCAGAGCTTGTCAAAAAAAGAGGGAGGATAGAGATAGACATTAGAATACACAGACGCATCTGGCACATTAAGGCTAATTACTGTAGAATCAATTAGGAGATCAGATTACTGAGACTAATGAGGATAGAATTGTTGAAATGTCAAGGTTCTTTCTTCAGATCACTGTAAATGTACCTGTTCTTGAGCATACTAAATGGATATGAAGTTCCAGATTACATCCTGATTGTAAATTTTACGTAATCTTTCTGTTGATTTCTGGATATGTACTGGTGAATGCTGTGTTCAACTGGAAGCTATTTCATTTCATTACATGTTGTTGTCAACTTTTCCTTTGAAGATTTGCACTAGATCATGCGGATTTGTGGAATGTCCTGGTGAAGTATGATTTCTAGTTTTCCTTCTTTTCATTGCATGTATGGGAGCTTGTATGTGGATCAGTGATCTAAGTCCAGTAGTTTTGGGAATGTCATTCTTTAACCCTTTTTCTTTTTTTCAATTTCATAAATTCATTACCATAACTGTAAATCATGAGAAATAACAAGCAGAACAGAGAAATATGCTGAAATCCCGTAGGTAACTGAAAATCATTAGCATATTTGAGTTAAGTGCATGTATTATTGAAAATATCATGCAAAGAATCATAAATAATGATAGAAATCATGCAAATATCAGCCTGTAGGCACATTATTTGACTAAATTCACAGTGCAGAGGTAGAATTGTTGGAGATTTATGCAGAGCGAACATCCAGAGCAGGATATTTGAAGATAATGATGATGAACTTTGCAGAAACACGTAAGGCCCCTGAATGGAAAACAGCAACACACATCAACCACTGAGTAACGTCAGTAGATTAAGACCTAATCAACGGAGACTTGGGATCATGAATTCTTTGAATTCATCATATCTTTCAAGATGAGTAAAGGTTGTTGTGTAACTTTTATTCTATGTTTGCGAATGACTAACATCATGACCAACAAGTACCTTGATGTAATGACCACTTTGCTTTTCCACCATAGCTCTGAATTCTTTGAATTTTACAAAGGCTTTGGACTTCTCCTTGAGAAAATATATCCAAGTTTTCTTGCTAAAATCATCAATGAATGTTAGAAAACAAGTACTACCTCCAAATGATGGAGTTTACATTGGTCCACATAAATAACTATGAACTAGCTCCAATAATACCCTTGCTCTATATGAAGCTCCTACTAGAAAAATCTCTCTATGTTGTTTTACCAAAATGCAACTCTCACATGAACTGTCTAGATGCTCTATTGGTGGCAATCACTTCACTATATTTTTCTTCTATAACAAAATCAAACCTCCAAAATGTAATTGTCCATACTTCAAATGTCATAGCCATGATTGGTCTAAATACATAGTTTTGAAATAGATTCCTTCTTCTCCTTGGATGCACTTAATTCAAAGGGGAAACATCTGATTCTTGATCATCTCCACTCTTGCAATCAACCTGCCATTTAGAAATTTTTCTAGTATTGTGTAAACATTATCCTTAAAAGATACCATGTAACCTTTTTGCACTAATTATCCAACACTCATAAGATTATGCTTTAATCTAGGTACAAAATAAACATCAGGAATAAATCTTCTTTCACCCTTTTTTTTCCAAAACATTTATTACTCATTTAGCCATTACAACCACTTTAATATCATTTCCCAGTTCTACTTCTAATTTTATGGAATCATCAAGACTAGCAAACAATTATTTATTCCCTGTCATATGATTATTGCATCCACTATCTAAACACCAAATATCTCTAGCACTTTCTTGAGCAACATGACATGTGATGAATAAACTTTCAGAATTAGATTCATTTGTGTAATTTGCATTCTGTTTGTCCACATCTCCTTGTTTCTTTCTACATTCATTTGCATAATGTCCATATTTTTTGCAATAACAACACTTAATGCTAGATTTATCAAACCTTTGTGAATGTTGCTAGAAGTGATTGTTGTGACATCCTCTATTGTTGTAATTTTGATTATAGTTTTCACCTTGATCCGAATTGTTCCTTCCATCTTTGCCTCTGCCTCTTCCTCTGAAGTTTGACCTTCCTCTTCCTCTTCCTTTGCTAGATGATACGTGAGAGTTGAAAGCATTCTCAAGAGAAGTATTATTATTTCTACTCATTTTGGATTCATGTGTTAACAAAGATCCCATTAGTTCATCTACTGATAATTGTGCCAAATCCTTGGATTCCTCAATTACTACAACTATTGCATCAAATTTATTGGGTAAACTCTTGAGAATTTTTCTGTAATCTTCTAATGTGTTATTTCTTCTCCATTAGATCTAATTTAATTCACAATATTCATGAATTGACTCATAAACTGATCTACTAATTCTAAATCGTTCATTTGCAAATTTTTAAAATTTCTCCTAAGAGATTGTAGCTTAACTACTTTCACCTTTTTATTTCCTTGATAAGTTGTCTCAAAAAAATTTCATGTCATCTTGGATCTCATTGTAGCTGCAACTCTAGGAAATATGGAATCATCCATTGCCTATTAGATTAGGAATAGAGATTTTGCATCCTTTTTCTTGTAATCTCTAAGTTGATCTTTTTCTACTTGTGATAATACTTGATAGGTAGCATCATCATGTGGTTCTACAAAACCAATTTCTACCAAATCCCAAACATCTTGTGAGCAAAATAGTGTTCTCATTTTAATTGCCCAAAAGTCATAATTCTTACCATTGTAAATAATAATTTGGGGCTAAGTGATGTTGTTGCTTGTTGCCATGATATGATATAATCAACTATAGCAATCCAAAAACTTTCACTCCTTGGCAACTTCAATGCCTTTTATCTAGCAACTTCTCCTCTTCATCTTCCCTAGCTATAGATTCTTACTAATAACATGCAAATACTCTCACCGTAGCTCTAATACCACTTTGATGGGCATAGATAGAAAAAATAAAACAAAAAAGCACACATCAAAGAGCTACAACACTCAAAAATAAAAAAAATTCTATTTATTTTTGTCATGCATAAATGATTAAAAAATGCCTCATAATATAGAGCTTTTGAAATTACAAAAATAGTCTAAAATTAACATGCAAATTACATGCAAATTACTTAAACTCTAACTCTAAAAATAACTGTCATGCTAAATTATTTTATTCTCCTCTAAACTGAAACTAAACTAATAAACTAACTTGCATGTTTTATTTGGGAAGAAATTACTCCATGTTCTAACATTAAACACACATTTCACATCTAGGAAGTATTTCCCATTGATTTCTCCTTACATAATAACTCACAAAATTTACAAGGAAGTAAAAGAATATATTTAACCATGAA